>JARQOD010000001.1:559241501-559317736 GCA_033576555.1 Oophaga sylvatica | reverse complement strand
AGGGCTCCATCCCCTCACATCCTGTAAAATGGCTCCCGCTCCCCCCTCCATCCTATATACATGGCTCCCCCCCCACCCCCCAAAACCTTTAAACAGGGGCTTTTCCCCCAAACCCTCCCTTCCTATATACGGGCTCCGCTCCCCCCCCCCATCCTAAACAGGCTCTGCCCCCCCTCCCATCCTGAAAGGGCTCCGCCCCATCCTCCCATCCTTTTAAAAGGCTACGCTCCCCCCTCCCATCCTTTTATATAGGTCCGCTCCCATCCTCCCATCCTGTTACGGGCTCCGCCCCCCTCTTCATCCGTATATAGGGCACTTCAGATACGGGTCACCCCCCCTTTATCTCAATGGTTGTGGAAATTTGGGGAGTGACAGTGAATGAATATCAAGCGTTTCTGTTACTTTCCTGTCACTTCCTACTTTATTTTGGGGCCCGCGTAGCTGGGCTACACATTAATGGGTCCGCTCCCTCCTCCCATCCTGTTATATGGCTTTCCCCTCCCACCCTCCCATTTTATAACAGGCCCCCCTCCCCCCCCCCCCCTGTATACTGGTCCGCTCCCCCTCCCATCCTGTATACTGGCTCCGCTCCCCCCCTCCCCTCCGTATTATGGGTCCGCTCCGCCTCCATCCTGTATATATGGGTTTTGCCCCATCCTCCCATCCCGTATACTGGGTCCATCCCCCCCCCCATCCCGTTAAAAGCTCCGCTCCCCCCTCCATCTTGTATTTTGGCTCTGCTCCCACCCCCCCACCTGTATACTGGCTCCGCCCCCCTCCCATCCCTATTACGGCTCCCTCCCCCCCCCCTCCGTTAATGGCTCCCCCCACCCCCTCCCGACATATGGCCGCTTCCCCCCCACCTTAACCCCGCCCCCCCCCTCCCATCCTGTTCATGGGTCTGCCCCCCTCCTCCCACCTGTATACATGGCTCCCCCCCCCACCCCCCATCCTGTATATATGGCCCCCCGCCCCCCCTCCCCCTTTGTAATAGGGGCCCCCGCTCCCATCCCCCCCATCCCTATACAGGGCCCACCCCCCTACATCCGATATAGGGCTCCGTCCCCCTCCATCCTGTAAAATGGCTCCGCCCCACCCTCCCACCCCTGTATACATGGTTTTTTCTGCTCCCCCCACCTCCCATCCTAATACAGGGTTCCGCTCCCCCCCTTCCCCACCTGTAATATGGCCCCCCTCCCTCCTCCCACCTGTATTTTTGGCTCCGCTCCCACCCTCCCATCCTGTATACATGGCTCCTCTCCCCCCTCCCATCCTGTATACATGGCTCCGCTCCCATCCTCCCATCCTGTATACATGGCTCCGCTCCCACCCTCCCATCCTGTATACATGGCTCCGCTCCCACCCCTCCCATCCTATATACATGCTCCTCTCCCCCCTCCCATCCTGTATACATGGCTCCGCTCCCATCCTCCCATCCTGTATACATGGCTCCGCTCCCACCCTCCCATCCTGTATACATGGCTCCGCTCCCATCCTGTATACATGGCTCCGCTCCCACCCTCCCATCCTGTATATATGGCTCCGCTCCCATGCTATATACATGCTCCGCTCCCCCTCCCATCCTTGTATACATGGCTCCACTCCCACCCTCCCATCCTATATACATGGCTCCGCTCCCCCCTTCCATCCTGTATACATGGCTCCGCTCCACCCTCCCATCCTGTATACATGGCTCCGTTCCCATCCTCCCATCCTGTATATATGGCTCCCCCCCGTCCTCCCATCCTGTATACATGGCTCCGCTCCCATCCTCCCATCCTGTATATATGGCTCCGTTCCTATCCTCCCATCCTGTATATAAGGCTCCCCCTCGTCCTCCCATCCTGTATACATGGCTCCGCTCCCATCCTCCCATCCTGTATATATGGCTCCCCCCCGTCCTCCCATCCTGTATACATGGCTCCGCTCCCATCCTCCCATCCTGTATATATGGCTCCCCCCCATCTTCCCCCCCTGTATACATGGCTCCGCTCCCCCGTCCTCCCCCCATTATACTTACCCTCCTCGCTCCGTCGCTGCAGGTCCCTGCATCCCTGTCGGCGGCGTCAGCTTCCTCCTGTGCGCAGCGGTGACGTAATACCGCTCATTAAGGACATGAATATGGACATCATGCCTATGGGAGTGGCGTCACGTCCATATTCATTACCTTAATGAGCGGTACTACGTCACCGCACTGCCAGGAGGAAGCTGACGTCGCGACAGGGATGCAGGGACCTGCAGCGACGGAGCGAGGAGGGTAAGTATGGATGTCTAATGAAGCCGGCGGCTGCAGCTGTCACTACAGTGCTGCAGCCGCCGGCTTCTTTAAGCGACCCCTGTGTTTTGGTCGTTCGACCCCCGCGGGGGTCGCGACCCACAGGTTGAGAACCGCTGCTCTAGAGGCTTTCTTGTCCTGTGTTTCTCTTTTAAATTTTTTTATTTTCATAGCCTGAATATTTTGGGCCCATTTTTGAAGTTCAATATCGACTTCATCGTTGAATTTCTTGAGGGAGTCACCTGTCAGACATTTTTGAAGATCTGTCTGCAGGACCTCAATTTCCCCCTCAAGACTATCCAACGTTTTCTGATTATGTGATTTGAGTAGTTCAAGGAAGCCTCTAGAGCACGTATTAGTCATGTCCTCCCATTTATCCATAAAAGTATCATCCTGAATAGGAAAGGATGGGAACACCTGAATGCGCAAACCCCTAGGGATCAGATTTTTTTGTATATACTTGTCAAGAAACTCATAGTTCCACCAGATACGTGTACGTTTCTTTAATAGATCCTTGAACTTAAGCATAGTCTCCTGCAGCTTTCCACTGCATCCATCAATACCCCCGTCACGCCATGTAAGATCTCGTGCATGAAAATCCATAGCAGGGCAAGATAACTCTATGGAAAACACAGAAAAAGCATTAATTGACAACAAAGTGCCCAACACTAATATGAAGAAAATAGGCGGAATTCTTATAGCATGAGCTGCCATACTAATCAAGAGTTCCACTCCATAACAACACTAAATGAGGAGAACAAACGGAGTCATAGATACAAAATGTAATAAAGAGTAGCAAATTTATTAGTAACAAAATCACCATAAAATTTGCTATAAAGCCATATCATAAGACGACAACAAAGGGGAAAGGGAAAGCAGTCATGCACATAATATCATATTAGAATAGCATGGTCACTGGTTATGGCATGTATGGACTCGGTGGCACGCATGTGCTGTACGCCTCTCATCTCCTCACACGTCGCCTGGCGTCTCCTGCCTCGGGCGCACGCTCAGGGACTTCATATCCCGCGCGTGCGCCCTGATGCTTGATGCCTCGCATCAGTGTTGAGGACCTGGGAGCGGTATGACGCATGCGCCGATATCTCCGCGTCCATTGGCCGCATCATACCATGTGACCGCACACGTGACATGCCTCTATAGATACAAAAGGTCCTCCAGACCCTTCATTCTTATCCCCTTGAGAAAGTGCCCTGTGTGAGCACGAAACGCACGTCGGGGTTCACTCACCACTTCAGAGTCGTGCACATTACTTTGGTATGCCTGGCCTTTCACCTGTATTTAGGATTACTGGCTTTTTCTCACTTATGGTATGGTCTAGATTGCTTATTCTCCTTTATATGGATCTAACACTTATGACCAGTGACCATGCTATTCTAATATGATATTATGTGCACGACTGCTTTCCCTTTCCCCCTTGTTGTCGTCTTATGATATGGCTTTATAGCCAATTTTATAGTGTTTTTGTTACTAATAAATTTGCTACTCTTTATTACATTTTGCATCTATGAGTTTGTTCTCCTCATTTACTGCAATCATAGCTAGTAGTTTAGTTTTCCAACCCCTGTTGTCTATTACTTAAGTCATCAATCGAATGGTGTGTAGTGATTTAGTTCTACAACCCTAGCTGTTTAGTAGTTTAGTTTTCCAACCCCTGTTGTCTAGTAGTTTAGTTATCCATCTTATGGTGTGTAGTGGTTTATTTCTCCATCCCCAAGTGCCCTGCAAGCCTTGGGGATTGCAAGACTTGTGTAGCAGCCCCTTCTCCGACTGCCCCTATAGCCACCAGAGTCACCCAGTGCCCAGTCATCTAGATGTAACTCCCCTGTCCATGCTTGCTCGTCCAGTTGTCATTGTTGAAATGCATCCTGGCAGACACTGAATTTATTAGGGAACGGGTCATGTCATCTGTGACTTGTTGCTGTAGCGCAGGGACATCTTTCTTAGAGTAGTAATGGTGACTGAGCAACTGGTACTGTGGGGACTGTGACTGCCATCAGCTTTCAGAAACCTTCTGTATCCATAAGGCGGAAAGGATGCATTTCCGTGGCCAACAGATTTGAGTATCCATGCAATAATCACAGAGATCACAGGCCATCAGTCATACAGAATCAAGCTCTGTGATCTTTGCAGCAAATAGCTCTCAGCTGGCCTCTATCGTCCACACAATTACACGATTGGGCGACGAATCATCCGAAGAGGCCGCAGGCTGTTCACAATAATTAGTTCTCCGAAAAGTAATAGTGAGCGTATGGCTTATCCACATCCAGATTAGAACACATGGAATATGTGTATATCCCGCCGAACGATCACTGCTAACGCCACGATAACCCTACACTCCTCGCTGCCAACAACAGTCCTGTTTTTAACCCAATAAATAAATACAGGCCGATTGGACGCCATTCTTCTTTTGAGGTTCACACCATCAGAGTGTTTCATCCCCTCTCCCTCAGAGTAAAAGTCATATTCCAGCACTCAGGCTCACCCACCCACTTCCTTGACCACTTTTATGCATTGTGGCCACACTTCATGTCCTCAGAATTGACAACCCTTATCCTGGGAGACTTCAACAGCTCCATATCCCCAACTGCATCCCAGCTTCTATCTCTAGCCATTTCTCGTGGCCTCTCAAAACTTTCAAACTCTGAGACACACAAAGATGATACCACCCCTGATCTGGACTTTATCCGGTTCAGTTCAATCTCCTACCTAGATGACTCACCTATTACCCTTTGTCCCCATGAAATTAGGAGTATAGCCACAACTTAGACATTTTAGGTGCTCCCTAAAAACACATCTGTTTTAGGGTGGCCTATCATGTTCCCTAATCAAAGTCCTTGTTATATATCTATAGCTTATTCAATACTTCTCTGAACGTTTTTTGCCATCAAACTCACCTTTATCTACCCCCCATTGCCTCAAGATGGTTGTACCATCATTGTAAATAAGCACCTGTAATTGGTGTCACCTGCACCTCATTGTAGATTGTAAACTCTGAAGAGCAGTTTTGTCATTATTTTTGCTTTAATATATTATTTTAACCTTGGTAACTTTTGACTGTTTTATATGAATAATAATAATCTTTATATAGCGCTAACATATTCCGCAGTGCTTTACAGTTTTGCACAGATTGTTGTCACTGTCCTCGATGAGGCTCACAATCTAGATTCCCTATCAGTATGTTTTTTGGAGTGTGGGAGGAAACCGGAGTACCAGGAGGAAACCCACGCAAACACAGGGAGAACATACAAACTCCTTGCAGATGTTGTCCTTGGTGGGACTCGAACCCAGGACTCCAGCGCTGCAAGGCTGCAGTGCTATCCACTGAGCCACCGTACTGCCCGACTGCTGACTTGTAAAGCTATGTGGAATGTGTTTGCGATTATAAATAAAGTTTATTATTATTAGTAGATTGAAGATGGTGAAATTCAAGCTGTTAACTTTGCCATGTGTAGGAGTAAAGAATCTTTTACATGAGCACAAATGCAAAAACGAGGGTTTGCTGCTGTGCTGACGCAGGGTGGAGTAGGGGTGTGCTTGGTATGTAAGATCAGTCAAAAACAGCAGGCATGTCAAATTCCATATCTCAGTCACCACAACTGAAGGGGGTAAACAAATGGAGGTTCTTCGGCCAGAGACCTGTGTGACAACACTTGCCATGGTGAGGGAGGGGGAAGAATCAAAAGATGCTGTTGATGGGGTGGACACAGTGGTTGGCGAGATCTGCTAGTTTGCATTTTAGCACAGTGACATTACCAGATTAACGCATGTTAATCGTGCATATGCCAGTTCATGCATGTAGTACTGAAATTATTTCTTTTTTCTACTTTACTAGGTTGTTTTTAAAAAAGTTGACAGATAACATGATTTTTTATATTTTTGCCAGTCTGAAAAAAAGACACAAGCTAGGCAACTGCAAAACCGCGAACGCTGCTGTCCACTGCCAGAGTTGGGCCTCAGGATGCATTGGTTGTCGTGGTTGCATTACTCTGTGTCCTCGTTTTCCTCCTCCTCCTCTGCTGAGCTACTCACCTGCATGCCTCTGGGTTCACACCAAGTGTGATCTACTACCTCATCATCAACCCCTCTGTTCTCCCATTCCTCGCCCTGAGAGTCACCCTCCTCCTCTTCATGCCTTGACAGCACAGTACAGTTTGCAGGCGCCTCAAATATTTGAGTCTCGTCACAAATAGATCACCTTCACCCAACGGGGTTAATGTCTATTGACGAGGGTTTGGTTTATGCTTGGACCAAATTTTTTCCGTCATGGATCAAAGTGAGAAAAAAATTAGCCATCGGTGCAGATGATTTCCTTCTCTTGATTATGTGGATTACATTAATTGTAATGTATGTAGTACAGTTCATATAGCGTATTGTGCTTGGGTGCGATGAAAACACAGGAGTCACAGGTTTGATATAGAAAAGTCCTGTATTACTTCATACAAGTTGGCAGAAATAGTCACACAGTTTGCAGACACAGAAACAGGAGACACAGCAGGCCAGAGTAATCCAAGCTCAGCAATCACTCTCCAATACAGATTCAGGATCTTCTTCTCTGTTACCGTAAGTCCATGCAAACGTGGGTCTTTCAAAGAGCAGGGTTCAGAGTCCACAAGTGCTTCAGAGTTCCTCAGTAGGAATAGCTGGAGTACAAGGTCCAAGGCTTACAGGAGTCAAGTCACAGGTTCACTGCAGGCTAGATTCTGAAGCACTGATTGCTCAGCTGTGGCTGCTTAAGAAGCAAAGGAGAGAATCAGGGCGGGAACATGCAAGCTGGAAACTCCATTTTGACTGAGGGCAAGATAGCTGCAGCAAGACAGAAAGTAAAATGGCTGACGAACAAACTGAGTTTCAGGAATATATACATAGAACCTTACATTACTCCCCCCTTAAGGACAACCTCCGGATGACCTCAGACCAGGCTTGTGTGGGTACCTCTGATGAAACTGACGGAGCAAGCGAGGAGCATTAACGTTATTGACCGGTTCCCATGAGTTGTCCTCCACTGGGTAGCCCTGCCATTTAATCAGATATTGTAACTGATTTCTATACAACCTGGAATCTAAAATCCTTTCCACCACAAATTCTTCCTGACCATCGACTAGCACTGGGTCAGGGCAAGGAGAGGAACGTCCAGGAAACGTATTGGGTGTCGCAGCCTTTAGTAGGGATACATGAAAGACAGGGTGGATTCTCATAGTTCTGGGCAGTTGAAGACGACAAGCAACGGCACTTATAATTTTACTGATTTTATAGGGTCCAATGTACTTATGTCCCAACTTAGACAATGGAATCCTTAACTTAAGATTTCTGGTTGACAGCCAGACCAAGTCTCCTACCTTGAAAGCTGGTGCAGGTTTACGAAATTTATCTGCTGCTTTCTTGTACCTTTCTTGAGCCGATTCCAGATTTTCCTTTAGAAGATCCATATTCTTCTGTAAAGACGTGATTCTTTCAGCCACTGCTGGTAAAGGCGTTTCTATGGGAAATCGTGGTAGAATGTTAGGATGATAACCTAGATTAGAGTAAAAAGGAGACTGTTTAGTGGAGGCACTTGAGAGTTGTTTACGAGAACTCAGCTAATGAAGTAGATCCACCCAATATCCTGTAGGTGGCAGATAAAGCACGGAGATACTGCTCGGGTTTGATTGTTCGTTCGTCTGTCCATTAGTCTGGGATGAAAGCAGAAGAAAGTTACTTTAATGTCCAATGCTGCACAGAATTTTGCCAAACCTAGAAGTGAATTGCACCCCTCGATCCGAAATAACCTCATCCGGTACTCCATGTAAGCGAAACACATCTTTAATCATCAAATCTGATGTCTGTTTTGCAGTGGGTAAGCCGACACAAGGGATAAAATGAGCTGCCTTTGTTAGACGGTCAACCACCACTAGAATGGTGTTCTTCCCCTGAGAGGTTGGTAACTCCACAATGAAGTCCATAGAAATGGCTGTAACAGACCAGTTGGTGAGGAGCGAGGTGTTTTGCATCTTGCACAGACCTCACATGAAGTGACATAATTCAAAACATCCTTCTTGCAAGTGGGCCACCAAAAGAAACGAGAAAGAAATTCCTGTGTCTTTAGAATTCCTCTATGCCCAGCTATCTTGGAATCGTGAATGAGTTGCAATACTCTTAATCTGACTGTTTCAGGAATATACAGACGTTGTCCCTGAATCCACACACCATTCTTAAAGACAAGACTTACGTCCCTTGGGGGTTGTGCCAAAAAGGAATCCGCATGGTATGCTTCCTTGATGTCCTTAAGTAGGTCTTGATTATGAATTACTCCTAGGAATCTAGAGTCAGGAAGAATAGTCTTAGGAGGAGTAATTGGACGTGTCTCTGCTGAGTAAATCCTAGAGAGTGCATCAGCCTTTCCATTGCGCGATCCTGGTCTATAAGAGATGATAAAATTAAATTGGTTTAAGAAAAGATTCCAGCGAGCCTGGCGAGGAGTCAGGCACTTTGCCGACCTGATAAACTCAAGGTTACGATGGTCTGTCAGGACGACTATTTGCTGTGCAGCTCCCTGAAGAAGGTGTCTCCATTCTTTGAAGGCGGCAATAATGGCCAACAACTCTCTATTGCCCACATCGTAGTTCCTCTCAGCCGAAGACAACTGCTGGGAAAAGAAGGCACAGGGATGCAAGACATTCTTCTCACCTGTTCTCTGAGAGAGTATAGCTCCAACGGCACAGTCTGAAGCATCCACCTCTATTATGAAGGCAAGCTCGGGGTTGGGATGTACTAGGATAGGTGCAGTGGTAAATTTATCTTTTAGACGGGAAAATGCTTCCTGGGCTTGGGGAGTCCAGGAAAACCTAGACTCTTTCCGGGTAAGTTGAGTGATAGGTGACACTACCTCAGAGAAATTTCTAATGAAACGTCTATAGAAGTTGGCAAACCCAATGAAGCGCTGTACCTCCTTCACATTTCTAGGACTTGGCCAATCCTTGATGGCTTGGGTTTTGCTTCCATCCATACTAATTCCTTGTGTAGACAGTACATACCCCAGAAATTGAATTTCGGTCCTATGGAATTCACACTTTTCAAGTTTGATGTAAAGATGATTTTGTCTTAGACGTTCCAAGACCATTCTCACATGTCCATGATGTTCCTCTGGGAGTTAGAAAAAATTAGAATATCATCCAAATAAATTACCACGAATGTATCTAGGAGATCCCTGAAGATGTCATTCACCAAGTGTTGGAAAGTGGCTGGGGCGGTACTCAGACCAAAAGGAATAACTAGATATTCAAAGTGTCCATAGCGTGACCTGAAAGCAGTCTTCCATTCATCCCCAGGTCTAATACGGACTAAGTTATAGGCCCCACGAAGATCTAGTTTAGAAAAAATTTTGGCATGTCGCACTCTCTCCAATAACTCAGGGATTAAAGGCAATGGATAACGGTTTCTAATAGTAACCTTATTGAGTTCCCTATAGTCTACGCATGGTCTCAGAGATCCATCTTTCTTCTTTACAAAGAAGATGGGTGCACCTGCAGGAGATGAAGAGGGGCGTATGAAGCCCTTGGCTAGATTTTCATCTATGTAATCCTTTAAAGCCTTTAGCTCGGGCCCCGCCAGGGGGTAGATCTTACCAAAAGGTATCTCTGCTCCAGGCAATAATTCAATTGGACAATCATATGGACGGTGAGGAGGAAGCTGGTCAGCGTTCTTCTTGTCACATAAATCCACATAGTCCTGGTATACAGCTGGTAGTTCAGGGACTGACATGATTCCTTTAGGAACAGAGCAAGCTGAAACTTTTGGACTCATCTGTTTCTCTGGAAAGTGTAATTCCTTGGTCTCCCAGTTAATGGTAGGATTCTGAGCCTGCAGCCATGGTAGCCCTAGAATAATGGGAAAGTGGGGAGAAGAGATAAGCATAAAGGACAGTTTCTCTTGATGATCTTTACCCATAAGAACCCTCAAAGGCTCTGTTTCCTGATCCACTGGTCCAGAGGTCAGCAGGGAGCCATCCACAGTTTCCATCTGTACTGGAGTAGCCTTCTTCACTGAACGTATTCCCTGTTTCAGAGCAAAGGAGACATCCATAAAATTTCCACTTGCCCCTGAGTCGATCATAGCAGAGCTAGACACCCAAGCTGAGTCAACCCAGAGTTTGATGGAAAGAAAGCAATGAGAATTGTTTTTCTTACAACTCAGCTGGGACACCGCTGAGGAAACTTGAAAAATGGCAGCGTTTACACAGTCAACGTCCTCAGAGGTAACGGAGTTTAAGTCCGAGAAATCAAGATCTGTTGCTGCAGATCTCTCTGGAGCCTGAGGCTCGGACCTGACAGATCCCCTCTCGCAACACTCACAATGAATGAGTGCTGCAGTAGTCTTACGAGAACGGCTGGGGCAGTTTATAATGAAGTGCCCTGACTTACCACAATAGAAACATAGATTCTCCTTAAAACGATGTTCCTTGCGTGCATCACTAACCCGTCGTTGTAAAGAGTCTACCTGCATGGGTTCAGGTTCAGGTTCCCATGTAATCCTACTCAAAGGTTCCTTAGCTGGAGAGGAAGGTAGGAAAAGGTTAGTACGATTGCTTTCGAACCATCTCTCTTGCCTGCGTTCAGTCAGACGAGTATCAATACGGATGCAGTAGTTAATAAAATCACCTAACGCAGTGGGAGGGTCGGCACGAGCAAGTTCATCCTTAATCAGTGGAGATAACCCCTTTCGAAAAATAGATTTTTTGGCGGAACTGTCCCAGGTGGTATCAAGGGCCCATCTCCTGAAATCCAAGGCATATTCAGCTACCGAGTGCTTACCTTGGCGCAAAGCTAACATGGCTGCTTCAGCTGTTGCACCTCGATTGGGGTCATCAAACACCTGCCCCATGGCTGAAATAAAATCATCAAGGTGATTCAAACAATCATCCTCAGTCTCAATCAGAGGGTTTGCCCACATTAAAGCCTTGTTGGTAAGCAACATAATTATAGTAAGCACCTTAGATCGTTCAGTGGGAAATTGTGAAGCATGTGCAGAAAAAAAAAGATTGCATTGATTAATAAATCCCCTGAATTTCTCACGTTCACCGCCAAAACGAAAAGGGGGCAACTTGGGTATCTCAGCACTCGGGGCTACGGCAGGAGCCTGGACTCGCCCCTCTAGAACCTCAATCCTGGCTCGCAAATCCTGGGTAGTCTGTCCAACCACTTGCAAATTGTGATTATTGAGGTCCTGTAGATTTGTAAAACGGGTCTTTATATTCTGCAAATCTGCAAGGATATTATCAGTCACTCCGCAAAGTTCCTTTATGCGGGCCTCCATTTTCCAGATCTTTTAAGACAGGATTACTGGAATGGTTGTGAGAAGTCACAACCACTATCATCACAGAAAGTTTCAACCAGACATCTGATATCCAGAGTTACAGCAGACAAAAAAGAGAAAAGAAAGGAAAAAAAAAAAAAACAATAGTGTTTACCTGTGGTAACACTGCAAAAAGAAAAAACTTAAGGGAATTGCTCACCTGGAATGGTTGTGAGAAGTCACAACCACTGTCATCACAGAAAGTACAACCGGACGTCTGATATCCACAGTACAGCAGACACAGCCTTCCAGACCCAGCAGACACTAATGTTTTGGCTTCAGAATCTTGTAATGTATGTAGTACAGTTCATATAGCGTCTTGTGCTTGGGTGCGATGAAAACACAGGAGTCACAGGTTTGATATAGAAAAGTCCTGTATTACTTCATACAAGTTGGCAGAAATAGTCACACAGTTTGCAGACACAGAAACAGGAGACACAGCAGGCCAGAGTAATCCAAGCTCAGCAATCACTCTCCAATACAGATTCAGGATCTTCTTCTCTGTTACCGTAAGTCCATGCAAACGTGGGTCTTTCAAAGAGCAGGGTTCAGAGTCCACAAGTGCTTCAGAGTTCCTCAGTAGGAATAGCTGGAGTACAAGGTCCAAGGCTTACAGGAGTCAAGTCACAGGTTCACTGCAGGCTAGATTCTGAAGCACTGATTGCTCAGCTGTGGCTGCTTAAGAAGCAAAGGAGAGAATCAGGGCGGGAACATGCAAGCTGGAAACTCCATTTTGACTGAGGGCAAGATAGCTGCAGCAAGACAGAAAGTAAAATGGCTGACGAACAAACTGAGTTTCAGGAATATATACATAGAACCTTACATTAATATGCCCATGGCATACAATGTGTGAAGAGATCTGGAGACTCCGCCATCTGTGGTTCCCAACAGTCAGTTGGGCGCTTGGAGAGTTGTTATGTGGGGGAAAAAATGGTAATTGGGGTGCCACCACTGAGTACTGTCCTGTGTGTGATGTTAAGGTGGAGGAAGAGGAACAGAGGCCACTTGATGCAGCGCTTGCCATCTACTGGAACACATGTTCTTTCTGGACCTCATCTACAAAGTGTACCGCTGTACGGCTGCCAAAGAAAGGGAGCAGAGTTGCCTGTCCAGTAACAGAAGTTGTAAAAATGCTGCACAAATTCTGACTGCAGCAAAACAAACCGACTTCTCATCCATCATATCATACCTGTCTCACAACCTTAAACAGATATTCAGTACTTTCAATTTTTTCCTTCGTCCACCAGTTCCCCTTCCCTCTCCTCTCATCTCAGCTGAATACTTTGGCTCACCACCTGTGAACTTGACACAATAACATCCACCTCATTCCAAACTTTACCACACTTTTTATCACAAGTTAACCCACCCCTTCAACCTGTCAATAACAACTGGTGTCTTCCATCCTGATTGAAACACATCTCGATCACACCAATCCTCAAAAAATCCACCCTTGACCCATCCTCTGTGTCTACTCATCGCCCCATATAATTTCTCCCCTATGCCTCCAAAGTTCTGGAACAACACGTCCATTTTGAACTTTCCTCCCGCCTCTCCTCTTGCTCCGTCTTTGAACACCTACAATCTGACTTCAGACCTCCCCATTCCACTGAAACTGCCCTGACTAGTTACCAATGAGATACTAACCGCCAAATGAAAGCAACGCGAGTTTGTCATCCTACTTCTCCTGGACCTGGCATCTGTCTTTGACACAGACTTTCTAATCTGTTGACATTACAGACTTGGCCCTTTGTTGGATCTTCTCATACCTAATAGACAGGACATTCAGTGTCTCCCATTCACACACCACCTCCTCATCTCGCCACTATGTGTCAGTGTCAACCAAGGTTCAGTTGTAGGACTGGGAATTATGCTTAGAGGGGGCACGCATGCACTCACTCCCTCTTAAACGCACCACCTACAACCTAAGATATTTCCAACCTATAGCTGGGCGACACCTTCTATTTAAGGCTTCTCCTCCAATATGGAGGTGCCTGAGCTACGTTGTTAGTTTGCCTTGCATGCTTGCTATTGTCAGGATCCCCTCATTTGCCTGTCTGCTTGTTTACCCTGTACCCGTCTGCTCTTACCTGTTTGTGCCAGTCTGCTAGTACCTGTGTGCTCTCTTCTGTCCATCGGCCAATCCAGATCGCACCTGCCAGTGCCCAGCTGTCTAACACCCGTCCCAGCCCGCACCTGCCAGAACATTTCTGTTCCTCAGCCAGTCCCATCTGCACCCGTGGTTCCAGAGTCCCTACAGTGCCTGCCTGCATTTTTCATCCCTCCTTCGGGCTGTAGCAGCTTACTCGCTGTAGGGGGTCAGCTGCCACCTTCTGTAAGTCAGCCATGGAGTAGCACCTGGTGCCATCTCTTTATACCTCCTTGGGTCGCAGTATTCGCCTGCTGCCACTTGTCCGAGTAGGGATTTGGTAGACCACCTAGTTATGCCACTTCCAAGCTTTCAGAGGGATACGGAACAGTGATTCCACCACCTTGCCCGTTACAGTCTCCATCTGCTGGTATGGCTGTACTTGAAGATGTGTCGGTCCCCGCTATACTAATTGTACTTTATTGCAATTGATGCCACTTTGTTGGTGTCTGCCACTAATTTTTGTAAATGTGTAGACTCCTGGTTGGGTCTTCTTCATGCATGTTGCCTGTAGCAGTAGGCAACCAAGACCGTCAGGCCTCCACTTCCTTGACTCTGTGTTACTATCCTTAGATTTTTCTGACAATAGTAGTCTAGAAATTTATATGATATTTGTGCCACCTGAGTGTGGCTGAGTATGAAAGCAGGTTGACCTGTTGCATGCGGTATCAGGGCTCCCAGCACAGGAGGCCTACATCGATCCTTCACCCACGTCTTACTGTGACATTCACTTGAAAGCTGTATATGCTGTCCCAGACCACGATACCTCATGCCTGGCTGATTGCTGTAGTGTCATGCTACAGTTAGTACCACTTTCCTGGTTCTGACCCTCATTTCATGTGTTTTGGCAGCTTTGGGACCATTATAAGGTGTTGTGCATGCGTTTATTTATGCCTTTTATTGAGCTGAATGGCGTTCGGTTATGTTCGGCGAATATTGCAAATTCGGTGATCGCAATCCAAACCGAGCATTGAAATATTCGCTAATCTCAAATATTGAGGTTTGGTTCTGCCTGGGGGGCTTTGCACCTGCTATTTTATGTTTGCTGCTGCTAGTACTACACCTATTTTACAATTTTAGATAGAGAGATATTAGATGATAGATAGATAGATAGATAGATAGATAGATAGATAGATAGATAGATAGATAGAAAGATAGTGTCACGCTCGCGCCCTGACTGGTTGGCGCGAGCTTGGGTGGTTGTGGCCCCACTGAGCCACAAATCAGACTACCCTGGAAGTGGCGTGACTAAGCAGCTACCTTGGTGTTCACTGGAGCCTCTGATGGTGATGTGAGGCTTGAATGGCAAGTAGCTGCCAGGTGCCACTCCAGAGTGGAGCCACAGGGTGCGGCAAGCAGAGCAGGAGTAAACACAAGGATACACACAGCAGGGTAGGGTAGGCTACAGACAAGGATACAAATGGGTACAGGTATAAGACTCAGTTCAGACAAGATCAGGTACAGGTCAAGGCACAGGAACCAGGATATGCAGCCTCCTGGAGGGCGGAACAAGAAACACAAAGCACAGAAAATGATCTGGGTATTCAGCCCCAGAGAAGGCGGAAAACAGGACAGGACCTGACAGCTCAGCAGCAAGACACTAACTGAGATAACACATTGCACAGGCATCCTCCTGTGGGTGGGGATGCCTTATGTGCCAGATGCCTCTTGGCAATTGGCTTGGGATTCCTTAGGAAGGTGCACACTGACTCTATAAGAACCAGGAAGTGCTGGCCCCCTATGCACACAGCCAGGAAGCATGCACAGAGCAGGCAGGAGACATGAGGCACACAGCATGGAGCCAGCAGCAAACAGAATTCACAGCAGGGGCCGGAGTAGTGAGTAAGTTGGTGTGTAAGGCAGGTGGGGGATGGGAGGCCATGCAGTGATGCCAGCAGGGTTGTTACAGATAGTAGATAGATAGATAGATAGATAGATAGATAGATAGATAGATAGATAGATAGTAGATAATAGATAGGTTAGATAGATAATACATAGATGGACAGATAACAGATAGATATATAATATATAGATGGACAGATGATAGATGATAGATAGATAGATAGATAGATAGATAGATAGATAGATAGATAGATAGATAGATAGATAGATAATGAATATAATAGATAGATAGATAGATAGATAGATAAGATAGATAGATAGATAATAGAGAGAGATGATAGATGATAGATAGATTATAGATAGATAATATATAGCTAGATAGATAGATAGATAGATAGATAGATAGATAGATAGATAGATAGATAGATAGATAGATAGACGGATAGATAGGATAAAATATACATTTATTTTGGTGTTGAGAACAACATACAGCAGTAATACTAATGATTTTGGCATGCCAAAAGATGGGTTATTTAAAATGCATCAGGATTCCAGGGTTTCTCTAGTGCATATAAAAACAGAGGTAGAAGAAAGGTATCTGGGGGAAACTGACAAGTAATGAGATATGAAATTAAGGAGCTGGATGGCAACATATGAAAAGCAGGTCACTGTGCAGACTGAAAATGCTAGGTGTGTGGAGTTTTCAAGGTGAGACATATAACAGGACAAACTATGAAACGATTTTAACTCAAAACGAAAACCTGTAAATCCAGCTGTGCCTTGTATTTGTCGGCTACAGAGATAATCACCCCAGAGCCACTATGATGAGCAGTGTAATAATGCTAAAAGAGAGTATGCAAAGACACAGCGAATATAATGTTTAGTCAGGGTTATACTCTAAGGAGGAGAGCCACATAACATGAAGGCATCAGCCGAGGTCCAGAGCTCCTGCTGAGAAGAGAGAGAATGTGATGCAATCAGATATTAAAAGCAGTTCTGTGGCCTTCATGCATTGTTCTGTAGAATACACAATTATTTACAAATCATGTGTTCAGTAAACTGACATTAGTAGGGCTGTCTACTTTGGGAAATCACACGGTGTTCCCTGCTGAGGCTCTCAGTGGTCAACAGTAATATTTGATGAAACTATGCAGCAGGAATTCAATTTTGCTGCAGCATCATTACAGGGGAAGTGAAAGGAGTCGTCCGGTCCAAATCGATGAGTTTGCAGTCATTCTATGTGACTGCAGACATGTGAATCCCACCAGAACACGCACTGTGCGCTCCAGGAATGCACCTGTTTCAGACCTGGGACCTGAGGGTATCTACAGTTGAAACCAGAAGTTTACATACACTATATAAAAAGACACATATGCATGTTTTTCTCAATATCTGACATGAAATAAGATTAAACCATTCCTGTTTTAGGTCAGTTAGGATTACCATAATTTATATATATATATAAAGTTGAGTGTATGTATGTATGTGTGTGTATCAAGCCATGCCCACTCCACATAGCCCCGCCAACTTTGCATAGCCACACTCACTCCACATGCAAAGCCCCATATAATATATTATATTATATATATATATGTATATATATAGTAGAAACACATCCTGCTGCATATTTGAATCAAAAAACAACAGGGGAGTAAACCCATAAGCAAACAAAGCACCAACTCCATATATCAACATGAAATGAGAAGAACAAAGAGTCTTTGGTGATAAATATAGAAAACAGTAAATTTATTTTATTAAATATCATCACATAAGTCACTCAAAATATAACAGTATATGTACAAACCAATATGGAACAGACAGGAGGGACGAAAAACCTCCAAAGAATGCACTGTCACATATGTAGTATAGTAACAAACCCCATCATATAGCCAATACGTCCCAGAAAGGAGCCCATATATTAACTGTGTCCCAAAGTGGGCAATCGCAAAACCATAAGCAGTCCTGAGCTTACCTAAGAGAGGTAGAGGGCAGGAGGAGAGACGTCACTAGTGAGGTCCACCCCGACGCGCGTTTCGCTGGCGCTAGACGCTGCTTTCTCAAGGGGATGGTAAATGTGTGAACTAGGACCTTCAAATACCCACCTGTGATGCTCATGTGATCAGAGTTGACCAGTAAGAGCCGTATTGTCGGCTCATGCGCTGTGGGAATCGCAGGTCTGCAGCGGCCAAGGCGTCACGGATCCAGGAGCGAACACAGAGCGGTGAGCTCCAGGCGCGTGCCGGAACCATAGAAACACCCACCGCAGAGGGAAAGAGAGAGACAACACAGCGCATGCGCGCAGCGGTAACATCTAACCAAAAGAAGGAGGAACGAGAAAACAGTTGATGCATGTAAATAGCACCATGGGGAAATCAAGAATGGTAAAGTACATAAGGTGGGCATGAATATTATGCATATAACACCAAACAATTGTATATGTACATAATATCAATAAATTATTTCAAATATTATGGAATCAATACAAATAACAATAACATCAAAAATGCATGAATAATGCCATAATGTGTAGAGCAATAATATATATGCATATATATGGGTATAAACACATCTTTTTGAAAATAACAGCAGCAGAGACATGATATCCCAGTAAGGTGCAGTAGTGCTATTCTTGCATCATAATCGTGAAGATTATAAAATATCTAATCTAATATATATATTAGAATGGCTGGTATAGTGTAATGGTTAAGTGCACAGCCTACAACACGGGAGACTGGGGTTCAAATAAACCCCTGTGTAAAATAAATTAAAAATAAACTATATACTAAGGCTTCTAAATTATATACTAAGGCTCCTAACACTATAATACTACCTTAGGTAGCTGTTTAAAAGTGCACAACCACCAATGGACATAATATACTAGTAGTTGTCCCTGGGCAAGAATACTAACGCTATACTGCCTACCTCAATAAACATACATGAGAGTGTCATGAACAAAGAGAGTCATGCTGGCTCGGACTTTGCCCGGATTAACAAGGTCCACGTCAGATGTTGAGGACCCAAGACAATCTGATGATAAATGGGCTACTGGAACAAACCATTCATGGACAAGGCAAGAGAACCTGGATCTGATGAAATGCTACTATAACAGCAGACCAAATGAGAGAGGATATATGAAGAGTATGAGGAAACTCTGGATGGATACGAGACCTGCATGTCCATTGACTGAGAAACAACTAGTCACTAGAGATAAGCAACTTTGCCTCCGGGAGGGTCAAGTCGGGTTTCAGACCACCCGACTTTTCCAAAAGTCGAGTCGAATGAAATCGGCCGACTAGCAGCAAAAGTCGAAGGTCCGACTGACCTCGAACCGACCCCAATGCAAGTCAATGGGGAAGAAAGGTCGGTGTGAGTGGAGGACAGTTAACACACCTACAGTGCCCATTTCAATGCCAACGACATCACTTCTTATTACTTAAGCTTGTCAACCTTAATTTACTTTATAATAATAGTAACGCATTGAAACCTGGGGGTTATTTAGCTAAAGTTGTGGGGGGGTGACATGGCTGGCTCCAGGTTTTCGTGGGCCCCGGGCGAAAGAGTCTCAGTGGGCCCCTTTAAACACATACCACAATTCATGATGCTCCAATGCGGCAGAGAAATATAGGTATAGTACAATGGCAAATACTTCACTTCTTACATTACATGAGTGATATCTATTGTAAATTCTACAATAGCTCAAAAACCGGACAGTATAGTCCTCCATACAGTATTATGGCCGCCACATAGTGCGCCATACAGAATGGGCTTCATATAATGCTCCATACAGGATAGGCCCCATATGTGCTCCATATGATGCTCCATATATAAAGGGCCCTATATGATGCCCAATAAATAATGAACCCCACATGATGCTCTAGTATATGATGGGCCCCATATATGATGCTCCAGTGTTTGATGAGCCCCATATAATGCTCCAAATATTATGGTCCCCATATATAATGCTACATATATAATGGGCTCCATGTGATACTCCATATATAATGTGCCCCATATGATGCGCCATATATAATGGGCCCCATATGATGCTCCAGTATATGATGTTCCCCAAGGATGATGCTCCAGTGTATGATGGGCCTATATAATGCTCCATATATAATGGGCCCCATATGATGCTCCAGTGTATAATGGGCCCTATCTATGATGCTCAAGTGTATGATGGGCCCCATATATAATTCTCCAGTGTATAATGCTCCCCATATAAAGTATTGCTCCAAACATTAAAAAAAATGAAATACCTCTCCCTCGCTGGGCACTGCTCTACTCTGGACTCCTCAACGTCGCCATCTTCCAGCTCTCTGCACTGTGACTGTTCAGGCAGAGGGCGCACAGACGTGACGTCATCGCGCTCTCTGACCTGAATATCACTGTCAGGAAACGCGGAAGACGTCACAGCAGTGGAGCAGGGAGAGGTAAGTATTGCAAGTGCTGAGGCCCTGAGTAAGCAGGGGAGGCACACTCGTGAGTGCCGGTACTGGCACAGGGCCCCTCATAGTATGCCGGTGTCTCTGACAGCGAGTGGGCCCCCCCCACCTGCTCAGGGCACCGACACTTGCCCGGGTGCGCCAGGTGCTGACGCCGGCCCTGGGGGGGTACAGCCCAGTTAGGGAGGTGGAAAAAGTAGCATATGTTGAGGTGTAGGCTGGACGTTCAGCAGCTGCAAATGGAGGAATTGGAGAAGTGGGAGGGAGAGGAGGACAAAGCGAGCCATTTTGCTGGCAACCTATGTGTCATAAGGGGAAGGTGGTACAAAATCCTTTGAAACCCAGGCATGGTTCATTTTAATGAAGGTGAGATCACTAACATTTTTGGTCGACAGCCGGGTCCTTCTTTCTGTCAGGATTGATCTAGCAGCACTGAAGACTTTTTCTGATAGCACTCTACCAGCAGGGCAAGCGAGCTCCTGTAAGGCATATTGTGCCAATTCAGGCCAGGTGTTCAGTTTACAAGCCCAGTAGTGAAAGGGGTATGAACTGTGAGGGAGAACATCGATAGGGGAGGAGAGGTAATTTTGAACCATAGTTGACAACTGCTGTCTCCTGTCTGTTGCAATCGATTTAGTATTACCAGTCATGTGAGCGGTACTCGAGAAATCAGTCCACAACATGGTTATGAAACCCATGTCTCCAACGCCACTCAGCTGTGTGCACCACGAACACCTCTTCCATGTTGCCCAGTACGGCTCGTGGTAGAACCTGCACCGCTGCTGTGTGCTGGGAATGCCTCTAACAAACGGTTTACCAGAGTTGCTTGTTTGTTCGCCAATATTAGCTCTAGGTTCTCCTGTGGCATGATGTTCTGTAATTTGCCTTTATAGCGTGGATCGAGGATGCTGGCCAACCAGTAGTCATATCCTTCATAATTTTGGCAATGCGGGGGTCCCTTTTTAGGATCCGCAAGACATAATCAAACATGTGGGTGGAGGAGCACTTTTTGCCAAATCCACATCCCTCCAGTCATGCACAAACCCTGTACCTGACCTTGGCAAGCCAACATTTTCTCTTGCCCCCTGAGAAGCATCCTTCTTCCCAAAATAATCAACCCCCTCATCCTCCTACTCCTCCTCTTCCTCTTCTTCTTCCTCCTCCTCATCCAGAACAGTTCCCTGAGCAGACAATGGCTGACTGTCATCAAGGCTTCCCTCCTCCTCTTCCTCCTCCGCTGCAGATGCCTGATCCTTAATGTGCGTCAAAGTTTGCATGAGCAGACGCATAAGTGGGATGCTTATGCTTATGATGGCGTCGTGTGCGCTTACCAGCTATGTGCATTCCTCAAAACACTGAAGGACTTTACAGAGGTCTTTCAGCTTTGACCACTGCACACCCGACAACTCAATGTCTTCCCTCAAACTGCCTGCCCTTGTATCCTCCCACAAATGCATTACAGCCTGCCTCTGTTTGCACAGCCTCTCAACCATGTGCATGGTGGAGTTCCACCTTGTTGCAAAGTCTATGATTAGGCGGTGCTTGGGGAGGTGGAGCGATTGCTGCAGCCTCGATATATGACTGGAGTCTATGGGCGAGCAACGGATGTGCGAGCACAGTCTTCGCACCTTATGGAGCAGGGCTGGTAACTCCGGATAATTATTTATGAAGCACTGCACCACTAGGTTCAAGGTGTGAGCCAGGCAAGGTATGTGTCTAAGTTTTGCCAGGGCTATGGCTGCCACAAAATTACGGCCGTTATCACTGACTACCTTGAAACTGCCCAGCCATGACTCAGTTTCTCACTGCAAGTAGTCGGCCAGTACCTCCGCGGTGTGTCTGTTGTCCCAAAGACATCATCTTTAAAACAGCCTGCTGACGCTTACCACTAGCTGTTTGATAGTGTGACACCTGGCAGCTGCGGATGGAGTGTTTGTGCGACTGCGCTCTGTCGACGAGCTTTCGCTTCTGGAGGAGGAGGAGGGTCGAATGCCTACAGCTAACTGTTGCCTATACCGTGGGCTAGGCAGCACTGTCCCACCGCCGCTGTCCCCTGTGGACCCTGCATCAACCACATTAACCCAGTGTGCAGTGATGGACACGTAACGGCCCTGGCCATGCCTACTGGCCCATGCATCTGTTGTGAGGTGCACCTTTCCACTCACTGATTGTTTGAGTGCATGGACAATGCGGTCTTTCACATGCAGGTGGAGGGCAGGGATGGCTTTTCTAGCAAAGAAGTGCCGACTGGGTAGGTCATAGTGTGAGACAGCATATGCCATGAGCTCTCGGAATGCAACGCTTTCAACCAAACGGAAGAGCATCATCTCTAATGAGATCAGTTTGGCAATGTAGGCGTTCAAAGCCAGTGTACGCGGATGAGAGTATGAGTACTTTCTTGTCCTACTCAGAGTCTCTGCTACAGTGAGCTGGACTTGAGAGTGCATATAGTGGAACTAGCGGTGGACATGGTGGACTGAGAGGGGGTTGGTGATGGTAATGGTGGTGGTAATGGCCTAGATGCAGTCTTTCGTTGGAAAACCATTGTGATTCCCTGACTGCTTTGGCCTTGCGAAGACACCTCAACATTTCTTGCTGGTGGTGTGCTAACTGGTGGGCTTACAGTGGAGGAAGCGATGTAGCGTTGCTGGCTACCTTCAGTTGGAGCAGGTGCATGTGTGCTACCTGAGGTTTTGTAGTCCGTCCACGCTTGCAAGTGCATGGTGTTTAAATGTCTAAGCATGCAACTGGTATTTAAATTTCACAGATTTTTCCCTCGGCTAAAGGTCCTTCCGCACTTCTTACAGATAACCTTTGCCTGATCAATAGGATTTTGGTCAAAAAAGTGCCACACTGCACTCTTCCTACTATGGGATAAATTTTCAGGGCTTGCACACTGTGCTAATTTGACCATCTGGCCAAGCTGTCCTGCAACACTTTTTGTTTTTTTTAACACGTTTTTGGACTAGCTTCGGGCGTGCCAGATAACCGCAGCTGCAATGTCGATGCCTGCTGCGGATCCTCCTCCTCTTCTGAGCTATTGCCAGTGGCACCCTTTTCCCCCAATGGATGCCAATCCGGGTCAACAACTGGGTCATCCATCACCTCCTCTTCAATTTCATCTGCACCTTCCTCTGTGTCACCGTGTAAGGTGATATAGTATGCAGGAAGGGGCACCTGAGTTTCATCAGGGTCAGATTCTGGCTCAGTAGACTGCGAGGGCAATGTAGTGCTCTAGGTGAATGTACCAGCAGAATCATATAGCAGTGGCTGTGCATCAGTGCACTCCATGTCATATTCATCTTGAACTGGGGAATTCAGGATTTGACTTGATAACCCAGGCATGGTATGTGAAAAGAGTTCCAGGGAGTAATCTGAAGAGTGGTCTGCCGCATCTTTCACTTTTGATGGTGGTGAAGGACACAAGGAAAGGTGTTGTTCCTGACCAGGAGCCTGCACTGACGACTCAGTGCTTGCAGTTTTTGAAATTTTAGAAGAGGAGGCGATAGAGCTGGAGGCTGTTTCGGCAATGTAAGCCAAAACCTGTTCCTGATGCTCCGGCTTTAAAAGCGGTTTACCTACTCCCAGAAAAGGGAGCCTTCCAGGCCTTCTGGAGCCAGACGATGACGCAGGCTCAACACCTCCTGCCTTAGGTACTATTGCGCTTTGGAACTACCAGCAGCTGCACCACCACCACCATCAGTACCAGCTGGCCCTCCCGCCCACGTCCGCGCCCTCTTCCACCATACTTCCTCATGTTTGGGAAAATGTACCAAAAATACCAGCAGATATATGGTACTGTATGAGGAGCGTATAGCTGTATACGGTGTAGGGGAAAATTTAAATCTCCGTATATATTTCTGGAGTCACACACAGACGCTCACTCAGTATGGATTTGACCGTAATACCAAAAGCAGAAAAACAGTACTGTATCAGAAGCATACAGCTGTATACAGTGTAGGGGAAAATTTAAATCTCCGTATATATTTCGGAGTCACACACAGACGCTCACTCAGTATGGATTTGACCATAATACAAAAGGCAGAAAAACGGTACTGTGTCAGAAGCGTACAGCTGTATACAGTGTAGGGGAAAATTTAAATCTCCGTATATATTTCCGGAGTCCACCACACGCTCACTCAGTATGGATTTGACCGTAATACAAAAGCAGAAAAACAGTACTGTATCAGAAGCGTACAGCTGTATACAGTGTAGGGGAAAATTTAAATCTCCTTATATATTTCGGAGTCACACACAGACGCTCACTCAGTATGGATTTGACCGTAATACCAAAAGCAGAAAAACAGTACTGTATCAGAAGCATACAGCTGTATACAGTGTAGGGGAAAATTTAAATCTCCGTATATATTTCCAGAGTCACACACAGACGCTCACTCAGTATGGATTTGACCATAATACAAAAGGCAGAAAAAAGTACTGTATCAGAAGCATACAGCTGTATAAAGTGTAGGGGAAAATTTAACTCTCCGTATATATTTACGGAGTCACACACAGACGCTCACTTAGTTTGGATTTGACCATAATACAAAAGGCAGAAAAACGGTACTATATCAGAAGCATACAGCTGTATACAGTGTAGGGGAAAATTTAAATCTCCGTATATATTTCCGGAGTCACACACACGCTCACTCAGTATGGATTTGACCGTAATACCAAAAGCAGAAAAACAGTACTGTATCAGAAGCGTACAGCTGTATACAGTGTAGGGGAAAATTTAAATCTCCTTATATATTTCCGGAGTCACACACAGACGCTCACTCAGTATGGATTTGACCGTAATACAAAAGCAGAAAAAACAGTACTGTATCAGAAGCATACAGCTGTATACAGTGTAGGGGAAAATTTAAATCTCCGTATATATTTCCAGAGTCACACACAGACGCTCACTCAGTATGGATTTGACCATAATACAAAAGGCAGAAAAAAAGTACTGTATCAGAAGCATACAGCTGTATAAGTGTAGGGGAAAATTTAACTCTCCGTATATATTTACGGAGTCACACACAGACGCTCACTTAGTTTGGATTTGACCATAATACAAAAGGCAGAAAAACGGTACTATATCAGAAGCATACAGCTGTATACAGTGTAGGGGAAAATTTAAATCTCTGTATATATTTCGGAGTCACACACAGACGCTCACTCAGTATGATTTGACCGTAATACAAAAGGCAGAAAAACGGTACTGTATCAGAAGCGTACAGCTGTATACGGTGAAGGAGAAAATTTAAATCCGTATATATTTCTTGAGTCAACACAGACGCTCTCTCAGTATGGATTTGACCATGTACAAAAAGCAGAAAAAGGTACTGTATCAGAAGCGTACAGCTGTATGTGGTGAGTGAAATTTAAATCACTGTATATATTTCTGGAGTCACACACAGACGCTCTCTCAGTATGATTTGACGTAATACAAAAAGCAGAAAACGGTACTGTATCAGTAGCGTACAGCTGTACAGTCATGGCCAAAAGTTTTGAGAATGACACAAATATTATATTTTCACATGATCTGCTGCCCTCTGGTTTTTATGTGTGTTTGACAGATGTTTTTATCACAGACAGAAATATAATAATTGCAAACATATGAGTAATAAAAGCTTATATTGACAGTTAGAATGAGTTAATGCAGCAAGTCAATATTTGCAGTGTTGACCCTTCTTCTTCAGGACCTCTGCAATTCTCCCTGGCATGCTCTCAATCAACTTCTGGACCAAATCCTGACTGATAGCAGTCCATTCTTGCACAATCAATGCTTTCATTTTGTCAGAATTTTTAGGTTTTTGTTTGTCCACCCGTCTCTTGATGATTGACCACAAGTTCTCAATGGGATTAAGATCTGGGGAGTTTCCAGGCCATGGACCCAAAATCTCTATGTTTTGTTCCCTGAGCCATTTAGTTATCACCTTTGCTTTATGGCAAGGTGCTCCATCATGCTGGAAAAGGCATTGTTGATCGCCAAACTGCTCTTGGAGGGTTGGGAGAAGTTGCTCTTGGAGGACATTCTGGTACCATTCTTTATTCATGGCTGTGTTTTTAGGCAAGACTGTGAGAGAGCCGATTCCCTTGGCTGAGAAGCAACCCCACACATGAATGGTTTCAGGATGCTTAACAGTTGGCATGAGACAAGACTGGTGGTAGCGCTCACCTTGTCGTCTCCGAATGAGGCGTTTTCCTGATGTCCCAAACAATCGAAAAGGGGATTCATCAGAGAAAATAACTTTACCTCAGTCCTCAGCAGTCCACTGCCTGTACCTTTTGCAGAATATCAGTCTGTCCATGATGTTTTTTCTGGAGAGAAGTGGCTTCTTTGCTGCCCTCCTTGAGACCAGGCCTTTTTTGTGCATTGCAATGATGACTGCACGTGTTTCTTTAGCGATAACCATGGTTAACAGAAGAGAAACAATGATGCCAAGCACACCAGCCTCCTTTTAAAGTGTCCAGTGGTGTCATTCTTACTTAATCATGACAGATTGATCTCCAGCCATGTCCTCATCAACACCCACACCTGTGTTAATGGAGCAATCACTGAAAAGAGGTTAGCTGGTCCTTTTAAGGCAGGGCTGCAATGATGTTGAAATGTGTTTTGGGGGATAAAGTTCATTTTCTAGCCAAATATTGACTTTGCAAGTAATTGCTGTTAAGCTGATCACTCTTTATAACATTCTGGAGTATATGCAAATTGCCATTAGAAAAAGTGAAGCAGTAGACTTTGTAAAAATTAATATTTGTGTCATTCTCAAAACTTTTGGCCATGACTGTATACGGTGTAGGGGAAAATTTAAATCTCCGTATATATTTCAGGAGTCACACACAGACGCTCACTCAGTATGGATTTGACCGTAATGCAAAAAGCATAAAAACAGTACTGTATCAGAAGCGTATAGCTGTATACAGTGTAGGGGAAAATTGAAATCTTCGTATATATTTCCGGAGTCACACACAGATAGTCAGCATGTATTTGTCCGTGATACCAGCCGGTACACGGTAGTGTGTGAGGAGCGTACAGCTCTATACAGTGTGGGAAAAAATGAATGCTCGGTAACTGCAGAAAAAAAGAATAAAAGTATTAGTGCTGTGTAAAAAGCAGTCTGCACAGCAGTGTACATACAGCAATACAGCTATCAGGCAGCCTAATAACCAGCGCTGCTGCACACAAGAAAATCCTCCCCTGTCACTGCACACTAACTGTACAGCACAATTGCTATCAGCACAAGCACATAAGAACTTCTCTTTCCAGCTCTAACTCTCTCCCTACTGATAAACAGCAAGCAACCTCTCCCTACTGTTAAGATCGGCAGAAGTAAAATGGAGGTCCACGGTCAGGGCTTTTATAGACACTATGACGCCCCCCAAAGCAAGCCAATCACTGTAATGCCCTTCTTTAAGATGGTGGTGGATGCTGCCCATGTCATCTCGTTGCCCACAGTGTACGTCCATGCTCACTGGCTGAAAAAAGGTGCCTGCAAGCATTCTGGGAAAACCGACTTTGGCGCTCATTTTGCTGAACGCTTGGCCGACCTCAAGCTATGGTCGGGTTTCGCTCGGCGAAACCCGACTTTGGTGAAAGTCTGCGACTTATGAATCTGACCCACCTGTTTCGCTCAACTCTACTAGTCACCCAATGTTTCAATATCATAAAGAGAAAGCTATTATCGCAACTTGAGATGGATCAACTACACTGCAGATCCACCCCACATGAAGACAACATGTGCAACCCCTGGAAAATCCTGATTCAACCCTGCAACTAGAGAGCTCTGCAGCTGGTCTGAAACAGAAGATCTTAGATAAACTAAATACCATCAATACCAGAGATCGACTGCCAAGGCTCAGCAAAGAAACACCATCAGAAAGTATGCTAAAAGATGCCAATAGAGCACTTGCATCAATATCTACCACCACCATAACTCAACTAATAAACTGATGTATGCTACAGCCTCAGCAATCATGGAAATGCTTGACTATACAACCAGCAAGAACAACAGAAGTACGTGCCCCCCTTGGAAAAGAAGACTGGAGACAAAGATCAAGGTGACACTAAGGGAAGTCAGCCAACTAACAAAAACACAGAAGGGTGTAAAGATCAAGAATAAGACAAAGCTGGACAAGTTTGAAGCCCTGACCCCAACTTAAAGACTGCTAAGCAAAGGCTCACAGTACTTGCTGCAAGACTAGGGAGATACAGTAGAGAAGCTGAGGCCAAGAAAATAAATGCCCTGTTCTCCAGAGAACCATCCAAGGTGTACTCCCAACTACAGAGTAACAGTACAAAGGCTGCAACTCCACCAGTAGTAGTAACCAGTATGTTGCAGTCAACAGTATGTTATGCCCAGCCCGTGCTTCTGGAGGCATGCACCCGTAAGTTAGGCGGGCTCTCATTGCTTCAGAAATGCCAAATGTGACCGCAATATGTGATTTAGGTACACTGTGTGGCTCAGAAGGGAGGGGGCATTTGTATTTGGGAGCGGAGAATTTGTGGCTGCAAGATCTGAGAATGAAACACAGCAACCACCTAGAGCAAGAACCACTCACAATTAAAAGGGCTAAAATCCTGTGGGACTTCCAGATCCAGACGGATAAGCAGGTGTTGGCTAACCAACCAGACATTGTGATAGTAGACAAGGATCAGAATGCAGCAATGATAATAGATGTGGCAGTGCCAAGTGACAGCAACAATAATAGATGTGGCAGTGCCAAGTGACAGCAACATCCCTGTCCTGGATCGCCTCTTACCTTTCCGACCGCACATTTAGCGTTTCCAACTCCAAAACTACCTTCTCACCCTGCCCTCTCTCTGCTGGAGTCCCTCAAGGCTCTGTCCTGGGGCCCCTACTTTTTTCCATCTATACTCTTGGCCTAGGACAGTTCATAAAGTCCCATGGCTTCCAGTACCACCTGTATGCGGACGACACTCAGATCTACCACTCTGGCCCACATGTCACCTCTCTGCAGTCCAGAATCCCAGAGTGTCTATCAGCCATATCCTCCTTCTTCACCTCTTACTCCCTAAAACTCAATGTACACAAAACCGAACTCATCATCTTTCCACCGTCTCATGTATCTTCTCTACCCGATCTATCTATTATGGTAAATGGCATCACGCTCTCTCCCGCTCCTGAAATCTGCTGCCTCCGAGTAACTCTCAACTCTGTCCTGTCCTTCAAACCACATGTCCAAACTCTTGCCACCGCCTGTCGCCTCCAACTCAAAAATATTTCCAGAATCCGTCCCTTCCTCAGCCCTCAATCTACCAAAACTCTTGTGCATGCCCTCATCATCTCCTGCCTTGATTACTGCAACACCCTCTTCTGTGGCCTCCCCGTCAACTCTCTTGCACCACTCCAGTCTGTCCTCAACTCTACTGCCGGACTAATCCACCTCTTTCCTCACTACTCCCCTGTTTCTCCCCTCTGCAAATCCCTCCACTGGCTCCCAATTCCCAATGAATCCAGTTCAAACTACTAACACTGACCTACAAAGCCGTCCACATCCTGTCCCCTCCCTATATCTCTGAACTAATCTCCCAATATCTTCCCTCATGTAATCTTCGATCCTCCCAAGACCTCCTACTGTCCTCCACACTTATTCGTTCTTACAAAACCGCCTCCAAGATTTCTCCAGAAAATCCCCCATCCTCTGGAATTCCACGCCTCAACATGTCAGATTATCCACCACCCTCGGATCCTTCAGCCGGAACCTGAAAACCCATCTCTTCAGGAAAGCCTACAGCCTGCAATAACCATTCTGACACCTCACCACCACCCGAGCTGCCGCCTCACCTACACCCGAGCTGCCGCCTCACCACCACCAGAGCTGCTGCACCCCGACCTTCTGTCTCTTCCCCATTGTCCTGTAGAATGTAAGTCCGCAAGGACAGGGTCCTCTCCCCTCTGTACCAGTCTGTCATTGTAAATTTGTATACTGTAAATGATATCTATAACTTTGTATGTAACCCCTTCTCATGTACAGCACCATGGAATTAATGGCGCTATATAAATAAATAATAATAATATTTACCTCATAAAGTGACAGTGGTTAGAATTGTAAAAATTGGCCTGGTCATTAACGAGCAAACCACCTTCGGGGATAAAGGGGTTAATCATTACATCTCAGCTTATTGTGACCTTGTTTGTGTTTCAGGTCTATATCCTTTCTGGGTTTCACCATTTCAAATTGTCTTGTGGGTTTCTTTAAAGATAACACATTGCTTTCAAGACGTGGGACATAGATCACATATTTTACTGGGATCTTTCTGCTTTGCGTTGGGGAGACTTGATAATTTATGTAACCATCGACTATTGCCTCTGAATTCATGTACTGACCATTATCCACTACCATTTTCTCTAAGCTTCTGGCATTAGTTATGTGACTAGTTGCCCCAGAGTCTATACACCATGAATGAATTGATGTCATTGTATTAACAGAAAACACAACTTCAGTACTTGAAGTTTCATATTCTTCAGTAATGGCACTTTTAACCCTTTGATGATTATTTTACTTTTTCAGCTGATTCATTCTAGCTTTCCAGACTCTACAGCCAGTCTTTAGGTGCCCTGATTTCTAGCAGACATGTTTCACATGTTTCTTTCAAATTACTTTTATTTTTGGGTAGATCTTGGGTTTTTACAGTGCATTCTGTTTTGGATACCCAACTGCTGCTTACACTTTCCTTTTGCTTATACTCATCTACAAGCTTACCTCTGACCTACTCTAATGTAAGATCATAATCTGGGCACACATCTATTTCAGTTACAAATGTGTCATAGCTTTCTTATAAATCATTTAGTAGTAGCGGAGCAACATGGAAATCCTTCAGATCTTCCCCAATGCCCCACAATTTCTAGAGTATGTCTTATGTAGTCCTGCATATCTTGGCCCTTATTTAGCTTAGACTGATACAGCTTTCTCTTTAAATAGAGCATATTGCTGACATTTATCATTTCATGCACTTTCTGCAGTTGCTCCCACATTTCTTTTGCAATTTCAGATTTACATGAAATTCTCAGAGTTGCTGCTGGTGGCTATCTTTGCATTATCTTCTTAGTACACTGTTTTTCTTTCTCCTCTGGGCTGTTCTCTGGGTCTTTGGGTCAATGGGTCTCTGGGCCCATAACCTGTTGACAGCGGATTAATTTCTGCACTGTCCAAATGTTCAACAGTGTATGTATATATATTTATTCAGGAACAAATATAACACAGCTTACAACTAGTATTTCTTTATAGCTTAGGATCTTAGCACCTTGTCTGTCACCAGTGAAAGTAAAGTATGCTTCAGCTACACACACACAGTGAACAGGAACTTGCTGGTTTGTTTTTTTTAACAATGCATTATTGTCAATATAACAATATTGCCGGAGACAGAAACTCATGCACTATTAAACAATAGTAAATAGTAGTTGATGCAATAAATACAATGATTGCAGTTTTCAAACACCTACAATGCTGTCTGTCCACCTTACTGAAAATGCGGTTACCAGGAGAAAATTAACTCTATTCTACCTGGGAGATGCCAGCTTTCAACCATAGAGGCTACAGGCAACACTCAGTGCACAGAACCTTGACAGATTGATCTGCAGTGTATGGGCTCATACCCACTGGAGACAAAAACGGACGATTGCAAGCCGATAAAAAATCGGATTGCAATCGGACCAATGTTATTCAATAGGTGACTTCTCATTTGCGATTTTTTTTCCAGCTGAAATCGGTCTGAGAAAAAAATCGCAGCATGCTGCGATTTGCAGCGATTTTGGCATGATAATCGCTAATGCAAGTCAATGGATGCAATAAAAAATCGGACAGCACTCGCACCATGCGAGTGCTGTCCGATTTATACGCACCAGTGTCCTTTGAAAAGCCGGCAAATCATCCCCGGCTACTGTAAAATCACACTGACAGCTCACAAAACACTGCATATATACACATATAATACATATATATATATATACATGTCATTGTGACACATATATATATATTTATAGTTCATGCACTTCTACATAGTATAATAGCCGCTAATTCATCCCCGGCTATACTGTAAAATCACACAGACAGCTTTAATAAAGAATAGAAACAATACATATACACACATAGAATACATATATATATATATGTCATTGTGACATATATATAATATATTATACATATATTTATAGTTCATACACTTCTACATACTGTAATAGCCGTTAATTCAATTGCCGGCTTTTGTGAAATTACAGACCCGACATGAAATGACACATGGTTTACATACAGTTAACCATGTCATTTCATGTAGTTTGATATCTGGTTTTCAATAACAATTACAGGAGTGTATGTGTGCATAATTTCACACATGTAGGGGTTAATGAAAGGTGTAAATTCTTTGACAAAAAATGCGTGGGCTCCTGCCCTATTTTTTTTAACCAGACAGACAAAGCCAGCAAGTGGGGGCAGATAACCTTAGCCTAGGGAGGTGCATTTATTTTGTGCCCCCCCCCAGCCACAACAGAAAAGGCAAATCTATAATTAGATTCGCCCTTTCTGGCACTTTGCCGGTCTATTCCCATTGCCCTGTAGCGGTGGCGAATGGGTTAAAAATGGGTTAAAGCCACCTTGCTATTGAAAGGTGACTTTAAGCCAGGTTAATAATTGAGAGTTGTCAATTAGACAACTCTCAATTATTAATCCTAATATATGAAATGGTTAAAAAATACACACACACATTAATGAAAAATCATTTTAATGAAATAAACACACAGTTTTTGACCATATTTTATTTGAATGTACAACTTACATAGTGTACTAAGAGAGATAGCTTAGTGCTAACATCATTGGTAAGTCTACAATACAGTGGTAAAGATGCACATACGACCTTAAGGAGTAATGAAGGTGCCCCGACGCGCGTTTCGCGTTAGCTTCGTCCTGGGGAACATATTCCTTAAGGTCGTATGTGCATCTTTACCACTGTATTGTAGACTTACCAATGATGTTAGCACTAAGCTATCTCTCTCTTAGTACACTATGTAAGTTGTGAGACTTTTCATGGCCATATGTATATTGGCACTTTAACCATCTAACCCTGCATGTAAAACTATCAGACAAATTGCATACATATCTGTCTATACCACCCACTTGAGGTTTTTAATAGAATGATAGCGGTACTATATACCCATTGCAGGGGATTTGACATATACTTTCTGAAGGTTTATAGTGCCGATACATTTATATTATAGCACTGTATTGCATATGCATGGACAATATTTGCCTCATTATTTTCTTGATATTGTATGCTCCTTATTTACAACATGGCACTAGTCATACTCTTTCATGTCACCTACTTGAGGCTTATAATATTATGATAGCGGCACTAGATGCCCTTTAACCCCTGAAGCATTAATCTAAATTTATTTGGCCATGTATACAGCACTCCAGTAGGCCTGATATATATTCTTGTAGTCTTATAGTATACATATTTTTTATATCACAATATTATATCATTTATGTGGTAATATCATTCCTCTTGTTAAATCTTGATACTCTATGCTCTGTACTAACTACATGGCACCAGCCATAGGATATTGCTGTTATCTTCACACATTGTTCAGTATATGTATAGAGCATGGAGTGACTAGATTATTTGGAGAATTACTGAGACCTTTTTGCACATATTGACCAATGGAAATTATTGGATATACATCCCATTTTTAAAAGTTCTTTATGGAATTTTTTATATATTTTTCAATAAAGTGTTTAATATATGGCTATATGCTTCCAGGTCTTTTTAAATATCCCTTGTATTTGGAAAAGTGGCAAGGATAATGATAGCACCATGGTGAAAAAGGTCAATATTAATATCTATGATGGGCTAGTATAGTAATTTGATCATGTAAAACATCTCGGTTGATCAAAGATAGTGAAACAGGTTAATGGACAAATCTCTAGGGAGGAGTTTTCTGTTAGAAGTATACATGGAGAAATACTTTTTCAGGTACACCTCCCATGTGACCCTCACATAAACAAATTATTCATTGAGTACTTTTACAAAACAAGCATTTCATACTGTAATATTAAGATTGATCTGTGCATGCAGAAAAAGGGTTTACAAAATAAAAAAAGTCCTCAAACAAGAGTTTATACTGTAGTTTTCTTTATTTTTAAAATATGTCTTCAGAAACACATACAGAATGGTGACAAATGACAAAGCTCAAATTTCTGCTATACATAGTAAAAAATTGCCTCATTATGGTCAGTCACATGCCACATACATACATGTACATTGTAAGAGATTTAGAGGCAACTGGATTCATAATCAGGAATTACTACTGATGATAATTCAGAAGAAGCGTTAAATTGTAACTTCGGGACCTTATAAATATTTACATACAGGCGAATGATTGCTAGTTAAAGAGCTGATCTCTTGAAGGTGTTCACATCACAGTCCAACAGAAGGTGTCAACATTTGCCCCTGTAGAGCCAAACAGTGGCATATGCCACCTATAGACTCCCATGTTAAAAATATTTAGTGTGCGCTATACATGGCAGGGGGAGGGTGTCCCAGGCCTACTAATACAAAGAGGCCCACTAGCAAATTGGCAAGCTGGTGAATCCTCTGAGCTCTGCTTCTTCTTTGGCTTGCAGCACAGTGCATCCTTTCCCCAGTCAGCGAAGCACTCAGTACCTCTGTACAAGCACTGTGGAACCTCAAAGAGAACATAATCAGGTGGCTGCGATCACACACCGATTCTTACACTGCCTAGAAACTAAAAGTCATCGATGACCTCTGTTTTAAGGGCTGGTCTGTTCTCTTTTGTACTGAGCATGTGCAGGTTGTCAATTCCAGCACATGCTCACTATGTTCTCCCTGCACGCTGCACTCTCTCCCTTTCAATGCGCATTAGTAGTATCATCCCTTGTTGGCTCTAAAGAAAAGTAATGAGCCAGCAAGGGTGCATGTTGCTAGTGCCCCAATTTATGGGTTGCAACTTTCATTATTTCTGATGAAGTAAAGTATTGCTATACTGTGATATTCAGCTATGCAAACACTGGCATACTGTACCCATAGTCAATGTGTAGCCCTAGACTAAATCTGAATAATTGGTATATTAGCAATTTATTTAATTTGTAAAGCTTAAGAAAACCATAAATTGGTATTAAACATAATCGTACTGACTCAGAAAAAAACACTAGAATTAGGATGCACATCTATAAGTTGTAAACATGTTTTGCCCGGATAGAGGCCCACGCAATGGTTTTTCATCCTTTCTGTGCTGAGCACACAGCTACGCCTATGATAATTGTGTACACTTTTCAGTATAGTAAAAAAAAGTATGGAAATATAATATCAGTTTGTCGTATGACAAAATGTTTTATTTTGGCCTTTGTCAAGAGCCTGGGATCCCATGGATGTTTGGCAGATATGCCAGGAGCCTTTCCAGGCATATATGACAAACTTAGGACACAAGCCCAATGTCAATAACGTCTTCTTCCACAAGATTCGGACCTGGAATTTTTATAACAGTTTGTGGACACTGCAATCCCATGGTCCCTTTTTTATTCAGCTGTGCTTATAAGAAGACCTTTTAGCTATCACTAAACTATAAGTAATATATATAGAAAAGGTCTTTTTCGGCTTTTTCTTTTTTGACCAGCATTGGCTAGAATGTTAATAATACACTAGGATCAAAGATATTAGAAATTTCAAATGTCGTACCTCTTTGAATGATGAAACGGTTGAGAGATTTAATCTGGTCATCTGTTCTCCTTGGGATACTTCTGAATTTCTAAGAACCTTGTGTCCCTTCCTCTCCATTTCCCAATACCTATGTTTATCCTTTCCCCTCTGTATTTTGTAAGTCTTGTAATGTCTCCGTCCTTTTCAGATTGTTAGAAATGTGAATATTATCATTATTTACTGCATATCTACTACGTATCTGGTTTAATCTGTTTTCATTGTAATCTGTTAGTATATCCTTTTTTTTGTTTCAAGTCAATATTACATGAAAATCTTTCAATAAAAATTACAATTAAAAAGTACAGATTTTTGTGACTAGGTTGAGATTGATACATAAATGTTAAGTAAGACAGATACTTTACTGTTTGTTTAAACTCATATAGTAAGGCTAAGTTCAGAGGAATGTATATAAAATTGCCAGATTTTCATCTAGAGAAAAATGATGTATTTTTCAACTGTATTGTTATGCGTAAGTAATCTGTATAGCATCAGTTTTTATACATTAGTTATTAAAATTTACAAGACTAAACACAGTTTTCTGTGTTAAAGAACAGCAATGTATCTGTAAAAATAGGATCCTGTACTGATGATCCTTATGGGATCCTATTTTTTGTGTCCTGATAGACTTGAATAGGCAAGTCTCATTCGAGATATGGAAGAGACTAGTGCATGCTGCAATATTTTTTATGTGAATGTTAGTTCCGCGTAATCTGCACTGCTGCATTGAATAGCATTGGTCCGAGTGCTGGCAGTTTTTTCATGGACAGCAACGAATTTACGATCGTGTGAATGTAGCCTAGTAGTCATTTTGATGGGGCTTGTCAACACTTGTGTATTCAATAGTTTAGAATGTTTGCAATTCTAGGCATTGCTGAACATAGAAAATAGACAAAAAAAAGATAAAACGCAAATAATTCGATTGGCAAAAGAATTCTAGAAAGCTGCAATTCAAATGAAAGATGTCAAACAGGATAATTATGTCTATTTAATGTAGATTATCTATGAGAAGTCTGCATGGTTCAACTCTAATGGATGTCGGGCTCACTGCCTGCATTTCTTGTACAACTATTTCCTATTCTTTTAGAAAAGCCTTTCCCTCCATTTATTTTTCAAAATTACTGTGCAGTAGATCAGAAAAATGGAATCCCTGTGTTGCTAGGTGTGTATGCATACAAGAAGAAATATTGTGTGGTTTAATAATATATAATCAGCACTTAATTGTTTCTGGAGAAAGCCTTTTTCTTTATCTATTTTAGATTAATCCATCTGTTCAAATTAGGTAATTAAGTTATTACAAGAGAGTCAGACATTTGCACGTTGCAGATTAATTCTCGCTAAAATTTGCTATTTACAATTCTGCTTGTTGTTTCTAACTTGCTGTTGAGCAAATAACTGAATACCCCAACCATGACTGCAAAATTGTGTCAGTTTATCATCTATGGAACAAGTGATGACCAACTGATACTATGTTGCAAACATCATCAAGGTATATAGACATTGTGCAGTATAAGGGCTCGTGTAGATGAACGTATTTTTGGTCCGAGTGCAATCTGACAATACATCGGATCACACCTGGACCAATGTTAGCCTGTGGGGATGTGCACATGTCCAATTTTTTCCTCAGACAGGGACTATCCAAGGAATGCCAGGGTTATTCAGATCTCACTCAACCATGGAAGTCAATGAGTCATCTGAGTGCAGTCTGATTTCCATGAAATTTTTTTCTCCATCTTTTCCTCATCCAAGAGAATCAAATCACACTATGCTCACACTCTGATAAAACTGTGACCAGAGTGTGAGTTGGATAATCAGCCCACTGCTTTCTGATAAGAAAAATACGCTCAAGTGACCCTAACCTCAGTCATCTCCATATATTCCACAGTGCTACAATAAAGGCACTTGATATTTTTGGGGAGCTTTCCAGTGATTATAGAAAATCTATCTATCTAAACACTGTTTTTCGGTGATTGCTTTGTATCTCCGTTCATACTGCACCCACACACACAAATGATACACCATTTGAAAGGTAAACTTGCCCCCTTCAGCAAGAAAATAGCCAAACAAACCACACATCCACAATTTGATCACAAAATACAGTTTAAACATAAATTTTCATAAATCTACAGTAAGGAAAAATGACCTGCAGGTGGCACCATAGTACCCCAAAGCACACTACCACAAAGCTGTTTACAGACATCACAAACAAATCCAAACATTTGCCTTGGGGTCTTTCCAGCTTGCTCAAGTGCTTGCCTAACCTGTTTCAGGCACATTGGAGGAGTGCACACTTCACTGCAGGTGAGTCACATATGCAAACACATTTATAAACATGCCCTGCTTTTTCGCTGATTATTTCGCCCCACACACACAAATGATATACCATTTGAAAGGTAAACTTGCTCCCTTCAGCAAGAAAAGAGCCAAACAAACCACACATTCATGATTTTATCACTAAATACAGTTTAAACATTAATTTTCATAAACCTGAAGAAAGAAACAATGACCTGCAGGTGGCACCTCAACCAGAAGACATTTTTTGGCCTCTACTTATTAAACCAATTTATTGTATTACCAATCTACATACTGTATATATAAATACCTTGTCTGTGTTCATCATCTCATGAAACACATTTACATTTGACCAGCTTGCTTTTTCTGAAATTGCCTGCTCTGCCAACGACCAACGTGCGAAAATTTCGCACGGGCCAAGCTAGTGTAAATATATATAGCTCAAAATATAATATATATCTGATGTTAGATTTTTTTCCGGGACTTTGGTAAATAATAATAATCTTTATTTATATAGCGCCAACATATTCCACAGCGCTTTACAGTTTAACAGTTTCAAAACATAAGTCATAAGTAGCAACATTAACAATACAATAATTAAAGCAAAATAAGACGACCCTGCTCGTGAGAGCTTACAATCTACAATGAGGTGGGGGAGTTACAAAGTACAGGTGTGTATATACAATGGTGCATTTACAATGATGGTCCAGCCATCTTGAGGGAGTGAGGCATGGATGGAGATAGTGAATGGGCTACACACCACACACTTAAACATAGAACGACTTTGATTAGTGAATGTGATAGGCCGCTCTGAATAAATGTGTTTTGAGGGAGCGCCTGAAACCATGCAAATTGTGGATAGTCCTAATTTCTTGGGGTAGAGCATTCCAGAGGATTGGCGCAGCGCGGGAGAAGTCTTGCAGTCGGGAGTGGGAGGTACGGATTAGTGCAGAGGTTAGTCAAAAGTCGTTTGCAGAGCGCAGCAGTCGGTTAGGCCGATAGATAGAAATGAGGGAGGAGATGTAGGGGGGTGCTGCACTGTGGAGAGCTTTGTGGGTGAGAACCAGTACTTTGAATTGGATCCTATAATGAATGGGCAGCCAGTGTAAGGACTGGCGAAGAGCGGACGCCTCCGAGTACCGATTAGCCAGATGGATGACCCTGGCTGCTGCATTAAGGATGGACTGGAGAGGGGATAGTCGAGTAATGGGGAGGCCAAGTAATAGAGCGTTGCAGTAGTCCAGGCGGGAGTGGATCAATGCTACAGTGAGGGTTTTTGTTGTTTCCATGGTGAGAAAAGGGCGGATTCTAGAGATGTTCTTTAGGTGTAGACGGCAAGAGCGGGCAAGAGATTGTATATGGGAGGTGAAGGAGAAATAGTGGAGCAAGTTGTACAGTAATATGATTCATAAGTTTTTTTTTTATTAAAAACATGAGGGCAGTCCAAGGATGCTTTACTTTTACACTGTTATGGGGTAACTGCGCCGGAGCCGCAAAGGGAAGATAAGAAGAGGAGGACTTCACTAGAAGATGGGAGGCACCGGACCGGACCACGACACCCATCGGACTAGACCGGACGGCGGAACGCCCCTGGGTGAGTATAATACAACTCATTTTTCTTCTCTTTCAGGTGACATCGGGGGCTTATCTACAGCATTACAGAATGCTGTAGATAAGCCCCTGATGGCAGTGGCTACAGCTGATGGTCAAAAAATGGGGTGACAGATTCCCTTTAAAGGAGTTCTAGAAGATTACTAGTTGTATCCACTGGGAGACAAAAGGGCTCACAAATTTTTAGAAGACTTCTTGCTGACCTTGACCTTAGATATGGGTTGGACCCTAGTTCCTCCTTTGTAATAGTTTCAACTCTGCCTTGCAGAGACTATTGTTAGAATGGTGCTTATTGTGATACAAATGATAATGAAAGTAACTCTAAGTGTATAACATTCAAGTTGTATAAATTAATAGTGAAGTAAAATTAGCTCACCAATAGTCTAAGTGATAACAGTCTAGTTTGAGGTTTGGGAAAGAAGAATTCGTCAAATCAGACCTAGACAATGCCAGTCCATCCTTAGAAGATTTTTGAGGGTCTTACAATTTTATATGGTGCATAGACTGTACTATTCACCCACTAAGTTAAATAAGATCTTCACAGAGAGAGACGTAATCTGCTCTAAGTGCAGAATCCAAAGGACTGATGATTGTCACCTTTTTGGGACTGTATGGATCTGAAGCCGCTTTGGAGTGAGGTAGTCTCTATTAATACATGATTGGTTAAGGTGAATGTCCAACTACAACCCATAATGTGTGTCCGAAGAGATACCTCTTTGCTGGATACCAGTGGTGGTGTAGAAATTTATTTTGAATAGATGGATGACCAAGAATCCACGGTCTATAGAAATGTGGAAAACTATTCAAATCAATGTACAGTATCCTACTGAAAAAGAGAAACTGAAGAAATACAATTGAATGTGAAATTCTTGGTTTTAGAAAAGGAGTATTGGGTGGTACTGCTGTAAGGATAAAAGTGAGTGTGATGCACCCCACACCTGACAGTGCAATGGGACTGGGATACTGTTTTCCTGTAAAGTGGACAGTTCAGTCAGTAACTTATAAGTTCGGTCATGACTACCGCTCTTCTCTACTTTACACTAATATAGTGGGGGCTGTGGAGAGAGGCATAAATTAAAAGGTACCTTTTCATTTATGTATTTTTTCTTGAAAGAAATAATACCATCACTCTGTCACCAAAATTGTGGTAGTTTTTAGGTTATTGCTATGGGACAAATGACAAGCAGGTCACATAATATTGCAAATATCAACATGACCTAATCTTTAAGAGGAATCTGTCACCAGGTTTTTTCTACTGAATCGGGGAATGACATAATTTAGAAACAGAGACCCTGATTCTAGTAATGTGTCGCTTGGTTGTTCGCAGTAGTTTTGATAAAAGTTCTCAGGAGAAGAGTATCAACAGAGGACTAGTAAATCTGTTGTCATGTAGTCCTCCATATTCATGAGCTCTGTATAACCCCGCCCTCACCAGTGAATGACTGCTTTCTGTACAGTGTACACAGAAAGCAGCCAATCAGTGGTGTGGGTGGGGTTATACAGAGCTCAGCATTCAGAGGACTGGTAGATCTGCAGCAGATAAAACTGAATTTATTTAAAAAAAATGCAGCAAGCAGCCAAATAAGTGTTACATCCCTGAAATTAGGGTCTCTGTGTCTCTGTATCTACATAATGTTGCTCTTAGATGGGGTAACAGAAATCTGGTGACATACTCCCTTTCAATTATTACAAGTTTTGAGAATCACACTCTACTGCTGCAAAGAATCACATATATAGGAAACACTTGAAAGTATATTAGACAGTATCATCAATTTTCATTACTACAGTGAATAACCTGATATATAACCTGATTTGCCTAAAACAACAGAAAACTCTTTTAGGAGCCATCTGTGATAACCAGAATACTATAAAAATGAAATGATAACTATATATAGTAACATCAAAAGTTCCTTAAACTGAAGTATGTAATCTTTCAAATCATTAGAGACACAGTACATGCATAGCAGCAGTTATATACTTAACCCTTCATTGTTTCATTCTATTGCCTCAAATATACTCTCCGAGCTCTGCAGTAACACATTGTGTCCTAATTCCTCCTTTCAGCTGCAATGGCCAAAATCCAGTGTTCCTTGAGCTCGCGGAGACTCTTCACTTATCCCAGAAGGCACTGGGAATATGCAAATTCTCTCCTCGGGACTCTTCCCCTGGTTTGATATAGCCTAAATGTTAGCTAATTCCTCTTTAGTCTCATCATACAATAAGTTGCACGTCAGCCCTGTGGTGTATTATTAGCAAGCCACGAATCCTGTGCATAATACAGTTCTCCTCAACACATATCTCCATCTATAGCAGCATACTTTCTCAGCACCGCCATTGAAACATAATCTTGGACGGTAGGTGGAGGCAGTATAAAGTTTGCTTCGGTTTGCTACCATCTCAAAATAGTGCTGCCATATATCAAAAAGGAAACGCTGGCAGTGAATCTGATCATTTCCTCCACATCCCTTTCCCAGACTCTCTGAGATCATGTGAAATAAATGCAGGGTTTGTTGAGATAAAAACACTATAATAGTATTCTTAGTAAAAATACAACGTCACCTTGAACCCGTCCTGCCACCAATAACCATATATATATTGGTGTGGTCCCACAGTACTAAAACGATCTGCAAAAGTGCAGCGTAACTTGATGAACCAGGAGAACTTCCAGTCATTACTCTTATCACCCATTTATGGAATATTACCCCATGAAGAAACATTACTTTCTAACTAATACACAACTTAGCTACAGTGATCTCAGCATATTTATATTCAGGGTGTATTCCAGCAATGTGACCTCTTTTATGTCATATTTCATATTCTTCATTATTCCAATATATTACCTGCAGTTCTCACCATTGATTAGATGCATTTCATGCTCATTTTCACTAAAATGAAGGGTTTATTCAGTTACAATGCAGCATGGTTGCACTATGGACATAGCCATTCCTCCAGTAAATGGGATTTAGCATATGTATATGATCCAAACAATCAATTTTTTTGAGTTCTTCACTTGAATTCCAAAAGATTTGACATTGGAATATATTTATGTTTTTCTCTTCAGTCCTTCTTGCATTGTTTCCTTTTCAGTCTGATATCTTTCTTATGAGATTAGATGTGTAATATATACTGACACATTTGCAAGCACTTTAAGGTTGCTCCACAGTGATAAGACACAAGCTTGCAGTGCACGTTGATGTATAAGTATGTATGTGGGTGGTCATGTCAGATCATCAGTGTCCAAGAAACTCCATCATCACATACTCTACACATGGTTAGATTTCCATTGCATGATTCCATCCTTAATCTTTTCTTTTTCTTCGTTTTCTTCTGCTCCGACTTTTTCCTTAAAACAGTAGACCCCGAATAATTTATACTTTTTACTAGGAAACCCTAGGTTCCTCACCCCAGGCTCCGTTCCTCCACACCTTTGCCGAGGATTTACAATGGGGTATCGAACACTGCCATCGCCGAGCCACCCGGCTTCACATCTGTCCAAAAGCTGCAGTTTCCAGGCAGCATAAAGTTGACCAACTTTTGCCAATATATCGCCATTCTTCTCACAGGCTTTAGCTGCCTCTAGAAAACTCATCTTATGAAATGTCTTCAGGAAATAAACTTTCCCTACAATAAAAATAACATATAAATTTATCAATGAAGTAATATGGTGGTTACATCATTATGCTGTATCATCACATACTGGATTTCAGAATATTCTGTAGATTATTTGTGATAAATGTTCATTGCTTTATAGCGTCCCGCATATTGAACCAACTCTTTTATACGTAAATACAATTACCATAGACTACATGCACATTTCATTATTATCTTATAAGTACAGGAGTCTGAATTTCAGTGGTTTGGAAGATAATTTGTACACTAAGTATGAATAAATATATATATATACAGTATATAGTACAGATAATGATCAGACCTGCAAATGCTGCAAAACGCACAGTGCTATGGCATCATGACTATTCAGCATTATCTGAATTATTGGTACTCCAAAGAATCATGACTTGACATTTTACAAAGCTGCTTAGATACATGATTCTCCAAACTACTAATGCATGATCATAAGACAGACGCAGGCAGTGGCATGGAAATGCTTGGTATAGCAATAATATAGTACAAATAAAAGGATATTGACCATCATATGCAGTACATTGCACAAATACTCTAATATCCTTTGATTTACATTCAAAGCATGATATAGATATAGCTGTAAAAACTGGACTACAGATCATTTTGCAATAGGTTGTTTACATTGTAGACCCTTATGTAGTTCCTTTATAGAAGACATTAAATATGGAGAAATAAGACACAGATATAGTGAGGTACATAAATCGGGCTCACAAGAAACTGAATCAAGATCATTGATAGATACTACATTCAAATTCTGTCTCAAAGCATATGGCACATAGTGTGGGACAGGTAAGTATAAATTGTGCACGGTGTGGCACCATTAGAAGAATGTAGGTTTCCGGTGTGCCTTGCCAGCAAATAGTAAATGAAAAGAAGGCTGTTCATGTATGTGGCTATCTTCAGTGTAGTTTTGTCAGAGTAGTGATACACTTGAGATTTTCAGCAACTCCCAAACTACAATGGAAAGAGGAACATGCATGGTCTCCAATCTTCTAGAGTGAGTGCAAGGGAGAAGACAGTTGGAGTCCTGGGACTGAAACCAGCACTTGTCGGACACTTATAATACATTTTTTGGATATGCCATATACAGTGCCTTGCAAAAGTATTCAGCCCCCTGGAACTTTTCAACCTTTTCCCACATATCATGCTTCAAACATAAAGATACTAAATGTTAATTTTTGGTGAAGAATCAACAACAAGTGGGACACAATTGTGAAGTTGAACAAAATGTATTGTTTTTTTTTAATTTTTGTGGAAATACAAAAACTGAAAAGTGGGGAGTGCAATATTATTCGGCCCCTTTAACTTAATACTTTGGTGCACCATCTTTTGCTGCGATTACAGCTGCAAGTCGCTTGGGGTATGTCTCTATCAGTTTTGTACATCGAGAGACTGAAATTCTTGCCCATTCTTCCTTGGCAAACAGCCCGAGCTCAGTGAGGTTGGATCGAGATCGTCTGTGAACAGCAGTTTTCAGCCCTTTCCACAGATTCTCGATTGGATTCAGGTCTGGACTTTGACTTGGTCATTCTAACACCTGAATACGTTTTATTTGTGAACCATTCCATTGAAGATTTTGCTTTATGTTTGGGATAATTGTCTTGTTGGAAGACAAATCTCCATCCCAGTCTCAGGCCTTTTGCAGACTCCAACAGGTTTTCTTCAAGAATGGTCCTGCATTTGGCTCCATCCATCTTCCCATCAATTTTAATCATCTTCCCTGTCCTTGCTGAAGAAAAGCAGGCCCAAACCATGATGCTGCCACCACAATGTTTGACAGTGGTGTGTTCAGGGTGATGAGCTGTGTTGCCTTTACCAAAAAGTTCGATTTTGTTTTCATCTGACCAGAGCACCTTCTTCCACATGTTTGGTGTGTCTCCCAGGTGGCTTGTTGCAAACTTTAAATGACACTTTTTATGGATATCTTTGAGAAATGGCTTTCTTCATGCCACTCTTCCATAAAGGCCAGATTTGTGCAGTGTACGACTGATTGTTGTCCTATGGACAGACTGTCCCACCTCAGCTGTAGATCTCTGCAGTTCATCCAGAGTGATCATGGGCCTCTTGACTGCATCTCTGATCAGTCTTCTCCGTGTTTGAGATGAAAGTTTAGAGGGACAGCCGGGTCTTTGTAGATTTGCAGTGGTATGATACTCCTTCCATTTCAATATGATCGCTTGCACAGTTCTCCTTGGGATGTTTAAAGTTTTGGAAATCAATTTGTATCCAAATCCGGCTTTAAACTTCTCCACAACAGTATCACGGACCTGCCTGTTGTGTTCCTTGGCCTTCATGATGCTCTCTGTGCTTCAAACAAAACCCTGACACTATCACAGAGCAGGTGCATTTATACGGAGACTTGATTACACACAGGTGGATTATATTTATCATCATTAGTCATTTACGACAACATTGGATCATTCAGAGATCCACAATGATCTTCTGGAGTGAGTTTGCTGCACTGAAAGTAAAGGGGCCGAATAATATTGCACGTCCCACTTTTCAGTTTTTGTATTTCCACAAAAATTTAAAATAACCAATAAATTTCATTCAACTTCACAATTGTGTCCCACTTGTTGTTGATTCTTCACCAAAAATTAACATTTAGTATCTTTATGTTTGAAGCATGATATGTGGAAAAAGGTTGAAAAGTTCCAGGGGGCTGAATACTTTCACAAGGTACTGTACAGTATTCCTGAGATGATAACATCCTTTGCAATATTATCATCTCAGGCAAATCAGTCTGATAATGTTTCCCTTAGACCAAAATAGGTTGTCCATCCCAAGAATCAGGGTATTGTCTGTCTTTGCGGTATATGTGCCCTATTACTAGAGGTTATATTGAAATTCTGTTATCTATACAAAAGTATTTTGGCCTTTAGATGGATTAATTTAAAAAAAAATAGTAAAAGTCCTGTTATTCCTAATATTTCTATAGTTTACAGAAGATAATATAGATCTAAATGAAAATTGTACCATTAAGATTGGATGTAAAGCAGAAGGCATCATAGAGCTCATCATCTTTGTGTCTGTAGCCATAGTTTCTAACTCCAGTTGGGGTGTCTTTTTTTCCACATTCTTCGCGGGGTTTGGAGATTGGATACTGTACTGAGCCATCATGTAGCCATCCTGCATTGCACCAGTCAAGTCCATTGAGCCAGGCCTCGTGAAGCTGGTCATAGGAAGCGAGAATTCCATCCTGCTGCTTACAAGCTTGTTCTGCGTCATGGAAGTTCATTTTGTATCGCCCTAGTCGTGGGTAGTAAGGGAAGATCACACCTGAAATGAAGAACAAAAGAGCTAGGATTCCAAAGGAAGAATAAATTTGGAATATTGAACACATTTTACATGTAATCTTAGAAAGTAGGTATGTTTGTTGAGAATTACTTTACCTTCTAAATCCAGTTTTACTGTCCCTGTGTCATCTTCTAACTCATTGGTCACTTCACACTCATACTTTCCATAGTCATCTAGAGTAATATTGTGAACAATTAGTGAAGCATCGCCTGGATCATGTTCCTGAAGAGACACTCGGTTCTTATAGGATCCAAATCCTCTACTTTCTTTTCCCAGAGCCACAAAAACATCAGTAAAGGATGAGGGATCACTGATCTTGGACCACTTGATACGGACTGGTGCGGGATCTTCTCCGGTATGTTCATAGTGGTAACGACATGGAAGAATAATGGAGCCACCCCTGTGTGTGGTCACTATACCTGGAGCCGTCTGCACAATTACTTCACCAGTCTCACCCTCTGAAATTAGTAATTGTGGAGAGAGACAAAAAAAATATTAAAATGTGTTTATTAAAATGGAAAGGCAAACATTTTATGTCATTTCCAGTGTACTTGCTGTTTTACAAAGTGTGAAGTATGAGTACCAGCCTATGCCTAAACTGAATGTAATTGAGAAGCTTTTTTGGAAGGCCCCAAAGATTTGTGGGCAACACTTACTCTCACTATACGCCAAGCGGCAGCAGTGGATTGCATTTGTTGGCTTTGGTGTTTCATTATATCTTCAAATATTAATATAACTAATGGATTCTCGATGGAAAAATAATTTACAGCTGAGTACCAATGTCACAGATAATTGAAGAATAATATTTTTGGCTGAATTCCAAGGACTACTAAATCTAAACTTAGAATGCAGAGAACAATCTTTCCAAATAATGGCTTTAGCATATTCCTAAAGAAAATTTGATCTAAAAATGATTGCTTAGGTTTGGGGTTCCTTGCTGTTTTAAGGGAATGTGTGGTCACAAAATGACATACTATTTATCTCTTTTTGTGTAAAATGTATGTTTAATATTTTTTTATGTTTATGTATTAATTTTTAATACTATATCTAAATAAAAATGTTGCAAATTTCACACAGGTCACAAGGTCTAATATTAGACTCCTATTTCCTATTCCTGATATGGACATTAGAATCAATAGACTGAGTCAGACCATATTTTTTGGAGTAGAAATGTTAATAGAGCATACTCTGGTATACCATTATAGTGAAGGAGAGTGAGGTTGAACTGTGACCATCACCTTTCAATGCAATCCTGTCAGTTATGATAGTGAGACTGCGGAAAAGTAATCTACAAAGTATGAGTTTAGCATCTGTCCGCATCTACCCCCCCCTCCAACCTCCAAGTGGCAGTCATATACCGACTTCCAGGCCCGAGCACTGCCTTCATTGACCAATTCTCTACATGGCTTCTTCACTTTCTTTCCATTGACATCCCTACTGTCATCATGGGTGACTTCAACATCCCCACTGATACCCTCAAGTCAGCAGCCTCCAAACTCCTGTCCCTTACTTCATTCTTTGGACTTACTCAGTGGTCCTCCTCAGCCACCCACACAGACGGACATACATTAGACCTGGTCTTCACCCGCCTCTGCTCTTTATCTAACTACACCACCTCCCCTCTCCCTCTATCCGACCACCATCTACTCACTTTCTAATCCCTGTCCTCCTCTACTGTCACCCATGTCCAGCAACATGCGCACCCCAGCAGAAACCTTGCACACCTAGGCACCCACACACTTTCTGACTCTAGTCTACCACTGGCATCCATATCCTCACTCCACGACACAGACAGTGTCACTGCTTTCTACAATGCCACTTTCGCATCAGCTATTGACACGGTAGCCCCTCTCGTTCATGACAGAGTGCGACATACCAACAGGCAACCCTGGCACAATTACACCACTAAAAAGCTCCGGCAAGTGTCCAGGATTGCAGAGCGGCGTTGGAAAAAAACAAATTCGCAAGACGACTTCACTGCATTCAAACAGACAACACTCGCTTTCAAATCAGCTCTCACCTCTGCTAAACAGGCCTACTTCACAACCCTCATATCTTCCCTATCCTACAACCCCAAACAGTTATTCAAAACTTTTAACTCCCTCCTCCACCACCACTGCCCCCTTCTACCTCCCTCATCTCTGCTGAGAACTTTGCCACACACTTCAAAAATAAGATCGACCAAACAAGGCAAGTCTTCATTGTTCAACCACCACAACCCCTTTTTATACCAAACCAATGCCCAAACCCCATAACCTCCCTCTCAAACATCACTGAAGGGGAGCTTAATTGTCTCCTCTCCAAATCGCACCTCACAACCTGTGCACTTGACCCCATCCTATCTCCTCCCCAACCTCACCACCACTATTATCCCATCCCTAACCCACCTCTTCAACCTATCACTAACTTCCGGTACCTTCCCTTCTGCTTTCAAACATGCCACAATCACGCCTATCCTTAAAAAGCCAACCCTCGACCCAACCGCTATGTCCAGCTATCGCCCAATATCGCTGCTCAAATTCGCTTCCAAACTCCTGGAATTGCACGTCCACGCTGAACTTTCCTCCCACCTCTCATCTAACTTGCTCTTTGACAATCTACAATCTGGTTTCCGCCCCCATCACTCCACTGAGACAGCCCTGACCAAAATTACTAACGACTTACTTACAGCCAAAGTGAATGGACAAAACTCTATACTCCTGCTTCTTGACCTGTCCTCTGCTTTAGACACAGTTGGCCACTGACTCCTACTACAGATCCTCTCCTCTTTTGGTATCAAGGACCTCGCTCTATCCTGGATCTCCTTATACCTTTCCAACCGCACATTCAGCGTCACCCACTCCCACACTACCTCCTCGTCCCACCCGCTCTCTGTTGGAGTCCCCCAAGGCTCTGTTCTAGGACCCCTGCTCTTCTCAATCTATACACTTGGCCTGGGGCAACTCCTAAAGTCCCACAGATTCCAGTACCACCTTTATGCTGATGACACTCAGATCTACCTCTCTGGCCCAGACGTCACCTCTCTGCTGTCCAGAATCCAAGAGTGTCTATCAGCCATATCCTCCTTCTCCCCTCTCGCTTCCTCAAACTCAATGTGAACTCATCATCTTTCCCTTATCTCACAGATCTTCCTTACCTGACCTATCTATCACAATTAACGATATCACGCTTTCCCCCGTACCGGAGGTCCACTGCTTCGGAGTCACCCTTGACTCTGCCCTGTACTTCAAACCGCACATCCAAGCTCTTTCTACCTCCTGTCGCCTCCAGCTCAAAAATATTTCCAGAATCCATCCTTTCCTCAACCCTCAATCTACTAAAATGATTGTGCATTCCCTCATCATCTCCTGCCTCGACTACTGCAACATCGTTTTCTGTGGCCTCCCTGCTAACACCCTCGCACCTCTCCAGTCCATCCTTAACTCTGCTGCCCGGCTAATTCATCTCTCTCCTCACTACTCCTCTGCTTCTCCCCTCTGCAAATATCTTCACTGGTTCCCATTCCCTCAGCGTATCCTATTCAAATTACTAATACTGACCTACAAGGCCATCTATAACATATGTGTTGTGAATGGACTTGAAATGAGTTCTGAGCAGAGGCTCCCTCTGGTGGTTACAAGCAGTACTGGACTGTCCAGTGAAGATTGTGAGGAGTGGGAATCAGGTGTTACTGACTGGTCTTATATAAGGGAGTCGCCTTCCCATCAGGGTTGCCGGTGATCAATTGTTCTGGTCTCAATCCTTGAGTCCTGTTTCCTTTGTAGCCTGCTGTGTCGTGTCTGCATCTCCTGCTAACAGATAAGACATTTTCTTCTTTTTGTTTTTGTGCTTGATTTTTGCATTTTGTCCTGCACTCCTCAGCTACCGAAACATAACGGTATCACCGGCCTAAAAATTGAAAATTGTATGGTACTCACAGAAGGGAAAAAATATTGTGAAAGAAAAAAGGTTGTCAGAGTTGTCAGAGATATTTTTCTGTTTGTTGCATTTTTTCCCCTCTGTATCTCTGGGTGCTGGGGAGGATTTTTTTTTCTCTCAATGGAGTTTGCACAGTTGTCTGGCCGTGTGGATCAGCTTGCCACTGAGGTTCGGAGTATTGCTGCCTATCTTGCTAGGTTGCCTGTTGTGGAACCTAGGATTCCCATGCCAGATTTGTTTTTAGGGGATCGAGCTAAGTTTCAGAATTTCAAAAATAATTGTAAATTGTTTTTTGCCTTAAAATCTAAGTCCTCAGGGAACGCAGCGCAGCAGGTTCAAATTGTCATCTCTCTCCTGCGCGGCGATCCTCAGGATTGGGCTTTTTCCCTGACACCTGGGGATCCTGTTTTGAGTGATGTTGATGCATTTTTTCAGGCTTTGGGGTTATTGTACGATGAGCCTAATGTCACTGATCAAGCTGAAAAAGCCTTGTTGGCATTAAAGCAGGGGCTTGATGACGCTGAGTTATACTGTCAGAGATTCCGTAGGTGGGCAGTCCTGACCAAGTGGAATGACGACGCTTTGGCGGCCCTTTTTCGGAAGGGTCTGTCAGATAATGTAAAGGATGTTATGGTGGGATTCTCTGTCCCCTCTGGTCTCAATGATTCTATGTCATTAGCGATTCAAATTGACAGACGTTTGCGTGAGCGGAGAAGTATGCGTGGAATGGTGTTGCCTTGTGAACCTGCTTCTGAACCCATGCAGTGTGATAGAGTGGTGTCTGGGGCACAGCGTCATGAGTTTCGAAAGCGCAATGGGTTATGTTTCTACTGTGGTGATGCCTCTCATGCTATTTCAGTCTGCCCTAAGCGGGGAAGACGTTTTGCACGCTCAGTTGTCTTGGGTAGTGTTCAGACTAAGTTTTTATTAACTGTCACTCTGATATGCTCTCTGTCCTCATTTTCTGCTCAGGCTTTCGTTGATTCTGGAGCAGCTATTAACCTGATGGATTATGATTTTGCTAAACGTTGTGGGTTTCCCTTGATACCCCTACAGAAGTCTATTCCCCTACTGGGGATCGATTCTACCCCTTTGGCTGAGAATAAACCTCAGTTCTCTACTCAGGTGATAATGAGGGTTGAACCGGATCATCAGGAGTGCTGTAAATTTTTGGTTCTGTATAATCTGCATGATATTATCGTACTGGGATTCCCTTGGTTGCAGTCTCATAATCCTGTTTTGGATTGGAAATCTGTGTCTGTAACCAGTTGGGGCTGCCAATGTGTTAATACCAACACTCCTGTTTTTTCTGCCTCCCCCCAGGCTCAGGATGTTCCTGACTTTTTGATTGATTTTTCTGATGTGTTTAGCGAAAGTAAATCTGCATCCTTGCCTCCCCATAGGAGCTATGACTGCGCTATTGAATTAGTGCCTGGTAGTAAATTCCCTAAGGCCGGCGTCACACTGGCGACAGAATCGGACGACTGCAATGCGATGAAAAATCGTATTGCAGTCTGCCCTATGTTAATCTATGGAGCAGCTCCCAGTATCCGTTATTTTGTGGTCCGTTTTAAACGTCCGTGAGCAATCGCAGCATGCTGCGATTGTCACCGATTGTGGGTCGACAATCGCCAATGCAAGTCTATGGGAGCGATGAAAAATCGGATTACAAACGGACTGCATGTGTGACTTGCGATGAAATCGCATCGGTGTCCTTTAGAAAAGCCGGCAATTCATCCCCGGCTATACTGTAAAATCACACTGACAGCTTTAATAAAGACTAGAAAGAATAGATATACACACATAGAATACATATATATATATATATATATATATATATATGTAATTGTGACATGTATGTATATATATATATATTTATATTTCCTAGACTTCTACATACTGTAATAGCCGCAAATTCAATTGCCGGCTTCTGTGAAATCACAGAAGCCGACATGAAATGATACATTGTTTCCACACAGTTAACCATGTCATTTCCTGTATTTTGATATTTGTTTAGAACTTACAATTACATGAGTGTATTTGTGCTAAATTTCAGACATGTAGGGGTTAATTAAAGGTGTAAATTCGTTGACAAAAAAATGCGTGGGCTCCCGCTGTATTTTCTCCACCAGACAGACAAAGCAAGCGAGTGGGGGCAGATAATAATAGCCTAGGGAGGGTACTTTTTTTTTGTGCCCCCCCTGGCTACTAACATCTGCCACCAGACACCCCAGAAAGGGCAAATCTATAATTAGATTCGCCCTTTCTGGCACTTTGCCCGTCTATTCCCATTGCCCTGTAGCGGTGGCGAATGGGTTAATAATCTTACCTTAATGTCACCTTAGTATTGAAAGGTGACCTTAAGGCAGGTTAATAATTGAGAGCTGTCAATTAGACAACTATCAATTATTAATCCTATTGAAGTAAATTAAAAAAACACAGACACATTAATAAAAATTAATTTTAATGAAATAAAAACACATTTTTTTGACCATCTTTTATTTTACACTTAATCCGTGCGAAGCCATTGATCTCCTAAAATAAAGAAAAAAAAATAAAACAACATTATTCTTACCTATTCCGCCGATCTGTCACGTCCCACGCTGTAATCCTTCACAAAGGGTTAACTAGCTTTGAGCCAAGCAGTGCAAGTAATCCTGCATGCTCAGCTCAAAGCTCCTGAATGAATAAGTTCCTCTCCTGGCGACAGGAGAGGATGTGTTTAATGAATGAAGCTTAATTGATTGTGTCCACTTTTCCTTTAGGTCAGGTCACTAAAGTTAAATTGCCAATAAATCAATTAAGCTCCATTCATGAATCACTTCCTCTACTTTCTGTGGTAGAGGAACTTATTCATTCAGGGGGTTACAGCTAGGAGACAGAATTATCTCTCTGCTAACTGTAACCTGTTAACCCTTTCTGATGGATTACAGCGTGGGACCTGACTGTACATCGGATTGGTAAGTATGATTTTGCTTTTTTATTTTATTTTTATTACAGGAAATGGTTTTAGCAGGAAAATAAAATATTGTCAAAAACTGTGTGATTATTTCATTAAAATTCTTTTTTATTAAACTGTGTGTGTTTGATTTTTCTTTCATACAATAGGATTAATAATTGATAGTTGTCTAATTGACAGCTCTCAATTATTAACCTGCCTTAAGGTCACCTTTCAATACTAAGGTGACATTAAGGTGAGATTATTAACCCATTCGCCACCGCTACAGGGCAATGGGAATAGACGGGCAAAGTGCCAGAAAGGGCGAATCTAATTATAGATTTGCCCTTTCTGGGGTGTCTGGGGGCAGATGTTAGTAGCCAGGAGGGGCACCAAAAAAATTTACCCTCCCTAGGCTATTATTATCTGCCCCCACTCGCTTGCTTTGTCTGTCTGGTGGAGAAAATACAGCGGGAGCCAACGCATTTTTTTTCAACGAATTTACACCTTTAATTAACCCCTACATGTCTGAAATTTTGCACAAATACACTCATGTAATTGTAAGTTCTAAACAAATATCAAAATACAGGAAATGACATGGTTAACTGTGTGGAAACAATGTATCATTTCATGTCGGCTTCTGTGATTTCACAAAAGCCGGCAATTGAATTAGCGGCTATAACAGTATGTAGAAGTCTAGGAACTATAAATATATATGTATATACATGTCACAATGACATGTATATATATATATATGTGTTCTATGTGTATATATCTATTCTTTTTTTTGTGATTGAAATACTATTCTTTTGGATCCATTATATGTCAGTTTTGCAAGCCTGCGAGAAATTCTCGCAAGTCGGATGAAAATCGGATGTTACAAGGTACACACACATGCGACTAAATCGCATCTTTGAAGGAAAATCGGATGCCAGAAGGATGTGTGATGTTTGCATTTTTATCCGACAATCGACCGTCTAAAACGGACCGATTTTTTGTCGTTGTGTGTGACGCCGGCCTAAAGGTCACCTTTTTAACTTGTCTGTACCTGAACATGACGCTATGCGGTCTTATATCAAGGAGTCATTGGAGAAGGGTCATATCAGACCATCCTCTTCACCCTTAGGTGCGGGTTTTTTCTTTGTGGCCAAAAAGGATGGTTCATTAAGGCCGTGTATTGATTATCGTCTTTTGAACAATATTACTGTAAAATATTAATACCCGTTACCTTTGATTTCTGACCTGTTTTCCAGGGTGAAAAACACTACTTGGTTACCAAGCTTGACCTCAGGGGGGCATATAACCTTATTCGCATTAAGCACGGGGATGAATGGAAGACGGCATTCAATACCCCTGAGGGGCATTTTGAGTACCTTGTGATGCCCTTTGGGCTCACTAATGCTCCTTCTGTCTTCCAGTCCTTCATGAATGACATTTTCAGGGATTTTGTGGATAAATTTCTGATTGTTTATTTGGATGATATCTTGATTTTTTCTAATGACTGGGACTCTCATGTGAAACATGTTCGAACTGTATTCCAGATTTTGAGAGAGAATGCTCTGTATGTGAAGGGATCAAAGTGTCTTTTTGGCGTACAGAGGATCTCATTTCTGGGATTCATTTTGTCCCCATCTGTTATTGAAATGGACCCGGTCAAGGTTCAGGCCATCTGTGATTGGGTCCAACCTACTTCATTAAAGGCTCTTCAAAGATTTTTGGGTTTTGCCAATTTTTATCGTAAATTTATTGGTAATTTCTCGGTTATTGTTAAACCATTGACTGATTTGACCAGAAAGGGTTCTGATGTGGTGAATTGGCCTCCTGAGGCAGTCTCTGCATTTCAGGAACTTAAGCAGAGATTCACTTCTGCTCCTGTTCTACGGCAGCCTGATGTTTCTCTGCCATTTCAGGTGGAGGTTGATGCCTCTGAAATTGGGGCAGGTGCCGTTTTGTCCCAAAAAGATCCAGAGACCTCTAAAAGTAACCCTTGTGCCTTTTTCTCTCGAAAATTTTCTCCTACTGAACGTAATTATGACGTGGGTAATCGGGAGTTACTGGCCATGAAGTGGGCTTTTGAAGAGTGGAGACATTGGCTGGAGGGAGCCAAACATCAGGTGGTGGTCCTTACGGACCATAAGATCTGGTTTATCTGGAATCTGCCAAGCGACTCAATCCTAGACAGGCCAGGTGGGCCTTGTTTTTCACACGTTTTAATTTTGTGGTTTCCTTTCTTCCTGGCACTAAGAATGTTAAGGCGGATGCCCTCTCAAGGAGTTTCCTTGCGGACTCTCCTGAGTTATCTGATCCTTCTGTTATTTTGAAAGAGGGTGTAGTTCTTTCCGCCATCTCACCCAATTTGAGACTTGCTCTGGAGGGGTGTCAGGAGGATGGGCCCGAGCGCTGCCCTGTTGGAAAATTGTTTGTCCCGGACCAGTGGAAAAAGAGTGTGATGTCTGAGATTCATTGTTCCGCGTTGGCTGGGCATCCCGGAATTTTTGGTACCAGAGACTTGGTTAGTCGGTCCTTTTGGTGGCCTACCTTGTCTCGTGATGTCAGGGAATTTGTGCAGTCCTGCGGGACTTGCTCTCGCTCCAAGCCTTGCTCTCGCTCTAGTGGTTTGTTGATGCCATTGCCTGTGCCCAAGAGACCATGGACCCATATCTCTATGGATTTCATTTCCGACCTCCCTGTTTCTCAGAGAATGACCGTCATCTGGGTGATTTGTGATAGGTTTTCCAAGATGATACATCTTGTGCCATTACCTAAGTTGCCTTCCTCCTCTGAATTGGTGCCTTTGTTCCTTCAGCACGTGGTTCGTTTACACGGCATTCCTGAGAACATTGTGTCTGACAGAGCAGTCCAGTTTGTTTCCAGATTTTGGAGGACCTTTTGTTCTAAACTTGGTGTTCAATTGTCTTTCTCCTCGGCGTTTCATCCTCAGACCAATGGTCAAACTGAGAGAACAAACCAGACATTGGAGACTTATCTAAGATGCTTTGTGTCTGCTGATCAGGATGACTGGGTCTCTTTTTGCCTTTGGCTGAGTTTGCTCTTAATAATAGGGCTAGCTCTGCCACTTTGATGTCTCCATTTTTCTGTAATTCTGGGTTTCACCCTCGATTTTCTTCAGACAGACGAGGCTTCTGTCTGTCCAGGTGTTGACTCTGTTGTGGAGCGTATGCAACAGATTTGGGACCAGGTAGTGGAGAGGTTGCCCCTCTCTCAGGAGAGGGCCCAGCGGTTTGCTAACCGCATAGGACTGATGGTCCTCGGTTTAAAGTGGGGACTTGGTCTGGTTGTCCTCAAGAAATATTCCTATGAGAGTGGCATCTCCTAAATTTAAGCCTAGGTTCATTGGACCTTATAAGATCATGGAGATTCTTAATCCTGTTTCTTTTCGTTTGCTTCTTCCAGGGACATTTAAGATCCATAACGTGTTCCACAAGTCCTTGTTGAAGAGGTTTGTTGAGCCAGTGGTTCCTACTGCTTTGCCTCCTGACCCTGTTCTGGTTGAGGGCAATATGGAGTTTGTGGTTGAGAAAATATTGAATTCTCGTTTTTCTAGACGGAAACTCCAGTATTTGGTTAAGTGGAGAGGTTATGGTCAGGAAGACAATTCTTGGGTGTTTGCTTCGGACATCCATGCTAGGAGACTCATCCGTGCGTATCATAGAACTCATCCTGACCAACCTGGTTGCTCAAGTGAGGGTTCGGTGACCCCTCCTCAAGGGGGGTACTGTTGTGAATGGACTTGAAATGAGTTCTGAGCAGAGGCTCCCTCTGGTGGTTACAAGCAGTACTGGACTGTCCAGTGAAGATTGTGAGGAGTGGGAATCAGGTGTTACTGACTGGTCTTATATAAGGGAGTCGCCTTCCCATCAGGGTTGCCGGTGATCAATTGTTCTGGTCTCAATCCTTGAGTCCTGTTTCCTTTGTAGCCTGCTGTGTCGTGTCTGCATCTCCTGCTAACAGATAAGACATTTTCTTCTTTTTGTTTTTGTGCTTGATTTTTGCATTTTGTCCTGCACTCCTCAGCTACCGAAACATAACACATATGTCTCCCCCATATTTCTCTGAACTAATCTCCCGATACCTTCCCTCATGTTATGTCCGGTCCTCCCAAGATCCCAAGACCTCCTTTTCTCCTCCACACTTACTCGCTCCTCACCCAACCGCCTCCAAGACTTCTCCCGAATATCCCCCATCCTCTGGAATTCTTTGCCCCAACATGTCCGACTATCAACCACATTCGGATCCTTCAGACGAACCTGAAAACCCACCTCTTCAGGAAAGCTTACAGCCAGCAATGACCCAGCTACCTCCTCACCACTACCGCAGATATCACCTCAACCAACACCGGAACTGCTGCAACCTACTAGCCTGCTATCTCCTTCCCCACCGTCCTGTAGAATGTAAGCCTGAAAGGGCACGGTCCTCTCCCGTCTGTATCAGTCTGTCATTGTTAGTTTGTTTACTTTAAGTGATATCTGTAATTTGTATGTAACCTCTTCTCATGTACAGCACCATGGAATCAATGGTGCTATATCTACTATATAAAGTACCCCGACTGGCGGCCTCCACGTACATCCCACCAGCCTCTATTATTCTTAAATCTTCATAAAGAAACTACATACATATTCCAGAATACCCGATGCGTTAGAATTGGGCCACCATCTAGTAAATAAATAATAATAATAATCATAACATAAGGTCCAGTGGCCAGTGTGAAATTTTCAAAATGTCTGAGTTTGAGTGCTATGGAAAACTGAAAAAAAATCAAAAGTTCTTAAAGATACATTTACCATAAAAATCATATTTAAACAAAAAGTCTTTATCGAATTTTAATATCCTTTTAACTCAGGGGAAGTATTTTCATATATATGAAATTGTGAACCTGCGCTTAGGAGGAGGTATTAGGATTATCTAAGTGTTCCTCTAACAGGGATTCTACAGTAGAGTAATAAGTATAGAAACCACTTAACCTACAGTGATAGTGTGCACAGAATAGGTTAGTAGCCTTATAGTGCCTTCAAGAATAAAATTAGGCATGTACATTTATTGAGAATGTAGGGCTTTAGAGAATGTAGAGCTTTTTAGGGTTAGTAGTTTTCCCCACTAAGGCCAGGGTCACACTGGCAACAAAATCGTACGACTGCAAAGCGATGAAATATCGCATTGCAGTCGGACCAATGTTAATCTATGGAGCAGCTCCCAACATGCGATTTTTTGTGGTCCGTTTTATACGTGCGAGTGCAATCGCAGCATGTTGCGATTGTCACCGATTGTGGGTCGACAATCGCCAATGTAAGTCTATGGGTGCGATTAAAAATCGGATTACAAATGGGCCACACGTGTGACTTGAAATTAAATCGCACGACTCTTCCAGGTGACAGGAAATTGCATCAGGAATTGTCAGGAAGGCTTCACATGCTAATTAGGCTTGGAGATATCAAATAAAAACAGGAACAACGCCTCCACGGAGTCCACAACCATGGCTACCCATATTAACGTGGAAATGCTAATTGTTCTGGTCCAGGAGATGCCAGAACTTTGGGACCAGCGAGATGCCCATTACTCAGACAGGTCGCGCAAGGAGGCGGCTTGGAGGAGAATATGTCGCCAAATATTCCCGGATTTTGCGGAAATATCTAGGGAGGACCAAAAGCGCATTCGTAAGTAAAATAATCAGAACCGTGAAAATATTTGGTTATTGCTCTATATGTCACAACACCAATGTCATATAATTGTGGTCTCCCCTTATAGTGTCCTAAACAACAATTATTATGAAACGCTTTTCAATGTTAATGCCACATTTTATGTGTGTACACAAACAACATCCAAATATTCACATCCATCACTGATGGTCGCCTACTTAGGGTGTAAAATGGTTGTAGGCACCTTAAGCACATATGAAATGTGTAGGTCATGTACTTCATCTGTGTCCCTTCAGTTAAGGCCAAAGCTTAGGTTCTAAGTTATGATACTTCTTATTACACATACAGTACAGACCAAAAGTTTGGACACACCTTCTCATTCAAAGATTTTACTGTATTTTCATGACTATGAAAATTGTAGAATCACACTGAAGGCATCAAAACTATGAATTAACACATGAGGAATTATACATTACACTTTACAAAAAAGTGTGAAACAACTGAAAATATGTCTTATATTCTAGGTTCTTCAAAGCAGCCACCTTTTGCTTTGATTACTGCTTTGCATGCAGAAAAGGTAAACGGCTGGACTCTACATGCCTAGTTCCCACCGTGAAGCATGGAGGAGGTGGTGTGATGGTATGGGGGTGCTTTGCTGGTGACCACCACCACCACCAGCAGAGGAGTCCGAAAGCCAGGCACCACAGCACGAAGACAATCCCCTGAGCAGCAGCCCTACTAGGCCTCAGGATGGGTCTCCTCCTCCTTCCGTGCTTCCACGGCGAGCCAGGCGCAGAAGAGAAGGAGTTGGTTCTAGGACGAGGCAGGTGGACAGAGGAGTTCTGGAATGCTGCCCATGATGATGGGGAGGAGGCATTTGGACGCAGTCTTGCCCGCTACCTCAGGGGTATTCCCCGTGAGCACAGACTGCGGACCAGAGGTGCTCTCCAAATTGTTCTGGATGCAGGCACCCCACCAAATGATCCCAACACTGTATTTGATTTTCTGGAAAGGTGGCAGCTTTCATCAGAAAATCAACTACAGTTGTTGGGAAGGCAGCGAAGAGAGGGTTCTTCAGCCTCTGAACCTCCTCCTCATCATCAGCCTCCTCCACCTCCTCCTTGTGTTCCACAGATACCAACTCCTCCTCCACAAGCTCCTTCATACCAATAGGTATGTCACCAGCTACAACACATGGGACAGAGAGGCCATTCCCAATATGCCTACTTGAACATATCCAATGTTGTAGGCTGGCCTATAGTTATGACTACCAACACCAGTTTCCTATGTACCCCTACCCTAACCCCCATCAGGATACAGTCAGAAACCCACAACATACAGGGCATTCAGCCACCACTCAGGGTGACACACTGGCTGTTGATCAAGCAACCCAACCCACCCAACCGGGCCCTCCCCCTTCCCAACCACCCACCTACCAAAGCTTCTAGCTCATATTTATTGACTCATTGTTGGAGTCCTTTTATAATTTCCTTTACAATGTTTACTGTTGTAAAATTGGTATCAGAAAGGTGAATTTAACCATTGGACATATTTGTCCAGTAAGCTTAATTTGATAGCCACAAAAAATACACAAATGATTAAAAGTGTTAAGTCGCATTGGTTGTATGTTATTATTATTATATGTGATGCCGGTGTAACGTATAAGCAACAGGACAGTAAGAACAGCACTACAACAACAAGGAGGTAAAGAAAAATTTGTTTATGGCACAACTAAACAAGCACACTACATAGATAAGGCCTCCTCTTGCCAGGGAGTAGCACCCTCAGGGACACAAAATAATTAGTGAACACATCACGTACTTTTAGGCCAGAAGGGGGACGACGGGGATGGATGACTGGTCTCATAGGCATAGACACATTACCAGACCCAAGGTCAGCCACAACAGGTGAGGAGCATTCATGCATTCTAGTGAAGTTATGTAGGACCACACATGCTTTTACTACAACATTTACATTAGCTTCACTCAGCTGAATGGCTGATTGGAATACCCGCCATTTAGCACAAAGAATACCAACGGTGCACTCCACCAGGCGTCGTGCACGTGAAAGGCGAAAATTAAATATTCTCCGCCGATGGTTCAGATTGCGACGGGGATATGGCCTCATTACATGACGTGTCAATTGAAAGGCCTCATCCACTACTAGAACATAAGGCACTGGTTCCAGATTGGAGTCTGGAAGTTGACGTGGTGGTGGTAGGTCCAATTCGTTATTGCGTAGCCGCCGACCCATAATGGAAGAATTGAAGACTCTGGAGTCTCCAGTCCTTCCATAGGCCCCAATGTCTACAATTATAAACCTGTACTGACTGTTGACCAAGGCCAACAACACTACAGAAAAAAAAATTGTTTATAATTGTAGAATTGGGACCCTGACTTCGGCAGCTTACGCACACAAATGTGCTTCCCGTCCAGGGCTCCAATACACTGTGGAAACTGGCAAGTTTCTTCAAATCCATGTGCAATCCTCAACGACTCTGCCATTTTCGGCTCAGGCATGACCTCTTTATTTAGTCTGGACCAAATTTCGACACAAGTACAGCGGACAATGCCAGAAATGGTGGATTTGCCAATTAAGAACTCTAAGTGCAGAGCAGCGTAAGACAGGCCAGTGGAAAGGAACCTGCAATGCACAAAGAAAAAACATGTACACATCAGCACATCAAACACCAAGCACAGCATTCCCAACACTTAGAGTGGATCAATAAATAACACCAAGAGAAATAGTATAAATTGCAAAAGTAACATAATTTTATTATAACAATTAATTAAAATACAACGACATAAACAAAATTAACTGGAGATGCTGCTAATCCAAACGGGGAGGCAAAAAACATGTGGCCCATGCGCACAAATGTGCACTCAATAAGACTCATTTAATAAGGGAAAACATATCCCACATTCAATAGATAATAATTATATTCAGCCTGAAAAATCCCCATTAAATATACCACAGTCCACTAGGGACATCAACCATACATGAACGGCTACAATAGAGGAAATGCTGAAATATAAGGAAAGTTCCTGAGGGCACTTACATGATATGTGCTGCACACCCGCTTCCCTGTCGCCCCAACGGACATTTCGCTTCTTCGTCAGGAGGCGTGCCTTGGGGAGAGGTGAGTATCTTTTTATAAGAGGACTGCCCAATCACAGATCTCAAAAGTTCAGCGTCGGCCAATATTACAAGTATCAGCAGCTGTGCAGATCTCTATTACTTCCTGCTTCATCGGCGCATGTGCCAGTGACATCACTCTCTATGAAGGTGGATACAGGCTTTGTGCCAGTGACATCACTCTCTATGAAGGTGGATACAGGCTTGTTTGGGTATTCTGGTGTTATCACTTACAGTGGATCAGTTTATAAAACATGCATGCAGTAAATGCAATGACATGCCATGCCTTCTTATGGGTTACACCCAAGCAATTAATTAAGATGGGTAAGCGTGATAAAAACATTCCTGACAATATGTTAACAATAAGTCTCTTACAACACTTGGAAAGTAGCTATGTTGTGTAAAACATCATCAACATATCGTTGACACACATACCGTAATGATAGGAGAAGGCGTTCCTCGGCAGAAATAGCTGGACGCATCCTGGTGTCCTGAAATGTGATCCCAGGGCGCACAATCTCCAGCAACTTTTCGAAAGTAGCAAGGGTCATTCAACAATATTGGAAAAACTTGTCGGGATGGCTACGAGGCGACGAATAAAGACGGTGGAAATGGCCTTTACTTATCCTTCGCCTCAAAAGTGGATGGACCCACATTCTTCTGCGCCTTCTGGGATCTGCTATCACAGGATATGGCTCCCCAAACCGTTTGGATATAACCCAATTGAACAGCACACGCTCAGTGGTAGTAAATATCAGTCTGTCGCTCATGTTTGTGACAAAGCTGCAAGAAAGCACTAAGCACAATTAACCAAATGAGACCAGTGCAAAGGTGGGAGGGTCAGACCTCTTTGAGACACCTTAAATATGGCTATGCCTGATGATTTAAATTAGTTTCAGGCCTCAAAATCGTTATTTGTCCATTTTGGTAAGCTGCCACAAAAAATCACAAGTCGCATGTAAATCACGTACACGTACGCTCAGATGCGACTAAATAGCATCGTCGCCGGAAAATCGCATCACAGACGGATCAATGTTCAGGAAATTTTGTTGCGATAATCGACCGACTAAAATGGTCTGATTTTTTTGAGGTTGTGTGTGACTCCAGCCTAAAACAATTAATAGCAGACGATATACTACCAGCAGGGGTACATTTGCTCAACAAAACCTTTAGGCTATGTGCACACGTGTGCAGCAATCCCGCACCTCCCTGCCGAGGGAAATACGCATTTTATAGGTATGCGTATTCCCGCCAGAAACTAGCGTTTTGCAAGCATAATTAGCTTGCAGAATGCTAGCGTTTTCCAAGCGATTTGTAGCGGAAACGATTCTCGCAAGTGTCAGCTGTACATGACAGCTGACACCCTGCAGTATTGGACCAGGCTGGTTTTGCGAGAGATTGGGGCCTTGTTGCAAGGGGGCCATCAGACCCCTGCGATGAGAATTGCGGGTCTCGATGGTTACCACGGCACCATGTGATGACCCCAGGGTACGGTGGCCTGTGAGATCCAGCAAATAACTGGGTCTCAGAGGCTGTGTCAGTGAGACACTGACAGTCTCATACACTGCAGTACATGAGTATATTGATGAAGTCAGCAATACATTTTTTCTATTCCCAGTACACGAGTACAGCAGTGTATGAGACAAGTGATCAAATAAAAAATTACACATGTCCCACAGTGGGACTAAGTAAAAAAGTGAAAAAAAGTAAAATAAAACGTGTAAAAAAAAAAGTGCACATAAAAACACTAAAATCCGTTTCACAACTCAAAACTCAGTGTTTGTGATAAATCAAAAGGAAACAAAAAAAAGTACCCATAATTGGTATTGCCGCATCCAGAATGACCTACTCTATAAAACTGGTACATTATTTATTCCATTTGGCGAAATAATTAAAAACAAGCCAAACATGTTGCTTTTTCATTATACTGACTCACAAACAAGTGAATAAAAAGCAATTAAGAAGGTATAAATGAATGCCAAAACGTCCTGCTAAAAATAAGCCCTAATATAGCTCATTCGGAAAAAAAAAAAAGTTACAGCCTCAGAATATGACGATGCAAAAACAAATTAATTTTTGTAAAATATTGTTTTTAGTCTGTAAAAAGAGTAAAGCATAAAAAAAATATAAATCTGGCATCGCTGTAATCATACCGATCCAACGAACAAATCGATCTTATCACTTTTACCACATGGTAAACGGTGCAAAAAATAAAAAATAAACACAATAACTGAATTGCTGGATTTTGTTCATTCTGTGTCTGAAACATCTAAATAAAAAGCGATCAAAAAATACTATGTACCCCAAAATTGTGCCATACATCTGCAACTCGTCCCGCAAAAAATAAGCCCTCACACAGCTCTGCTTGCCAAAAAATAAAAAAGTTACAGCTCTCAGAATACGGTAACAAAAAACCTACTTTTTATAAAAAAAGGATTTTTACTGTGATAGCAGCAAACCCTATCAAAAATATATATAAATCTGCTATTGCTGTAATCGCACCGACCCCAATAATAAATCCTTCTTATCACTTATACCCCATGGTGAACCACCCAAAAATAAAAATAAGAACTATTCTTGCACTACTGTCTATTTGTTCATTCTACCTCCCAAAAATCGTAATAAGGCACAGAGCACATTTATCCTGCGCTCTCCGCTGAGCGTTTATGTCGGGGTTTCAGTGTAAATTCCCCAAAACTACGATTCAGACAAAACCCCTGACAGAACCACTCTTTTTATAGGCAGATGGAGTCACTTTGAACTGGTCTATGTTCCAGCAGTGGTTCATCATTTTAGGCATCTTTTTAGCGCTCAAGTGAGGGCAACCACAGATCTGTGCATGCCTAAAAAGACAGATACCACCAGAGCAGACGCCAAACGGAGTATGAAATGTCTCCATCTGCCTCATAGTGGGTGGTTCTGTTGGGGGTTTCATCTGAATCGCATTTTTGTGGGATTCACATGGAAACCCTGAGGTAAGTGCTCAGCGTAGAACACAAGAATGTGATCCGTTCTTTTTCTGGAAGCGATCAAAAAATATAATGTACCCCAAAATGTTACCAATAAAAATTTTAATTTATCCTGCAAAAAAACAGCTACCACTCAGGTCTGTCATCTGTCACTGGAACTACAGGGGGTTCCCATGTTACTGGTAGAACAAAGACTCTGGAAAAGCAACATGGTTTCCGCCACCTCAAGTAAAGTGCAGTGAATTCTGCGCTCCCAAATCCAAATGCCTCCCTCCTTCTGAGCCCCACTGTGCCTAAACCATAGTAAGCAGCCACATGTTTGGCATTATTGTAGCGTATCATCAGATGCACAAGCTGGGCACAATGTATAGGGGTCCTACAAAATATGGGGCACCACATTGTACGGGGACACAATTTATGGGTACTAGACAGGCAGATCTGCAATTCTCCAGAAAAAAAAACTGGCATGGATGTTACAAAATAGTCACCGCAGCCGTTCATTGAGCGGTACAATTTCTACAATGGGGTCACTTCTGTTATTTTTCTGCTGTTCTGGTACCTTAGGGTCTCCACAAATGTCGCCCGAAAACTATTTTAGCAAAATCTGTGCTTCAAAAGCCAAATAGTGCTCCTTCTCAGCCCTGACATTTGACCTAACAGTAATTTCTGACAACATATAGGGTAGATAAAAATAACAGAAAAACTGACTGAAACGAGAACTGGTCTGAACAGGTGCATACCAAAAAACAACTTAATATCAAAATAGGAAAATGGTTGCTCAATCGTGTTAAAGCAGGTCCATGTGAAATACGTGAAGTGTGAATGGCAAAATGGCTTTTGAAATTTAGGAAAAATACACATGAGACTCGTCGCACAAAATTTGGACAAATAATCTGAGCCCATCCACCATCATCAAGGTAATCTCATTAATCGGATGGGTCCCTGACCTAACTGCCTAGTGTGAACACTTACCTATGCCTAATCTCTGAATGTATGGGTGAATATAAACACCTCTCTTGGTAAAGCCTACATTTGACTCGACGAATAAAACTACTTTATCAATTTTACCACACGCGGAACAGTATAAATGCCCCCCCAAAAGAAATTCATGAATTGCTGGATTTTGTTCATTTTGCCTCACAAAAATCGTAATAAAAAGCGATCAAAAAATGTCATGTGCCCAAAAATGGTACCAATAAAAAAGTCAACTCGTCCCGCAAAAAATAAGACCTCACATGACTCTGTGGGCCAAAATATGGAAAAATTATAGCTCTCAAAATGTGGTGATGCAAAAACTATTTTTTGCAATAAAAAGCATCTTTTAGCGTGTGACAGCTGCCAAACATAAAATCCCGCTATAAATAGTAAATCAAACCCCCCACCTTTATCACCCCCTTGGTAGGGAAAAATAATAAAGTTAGAAAAAGTATTTATTTCCATTTATCGTTAGGGTTAGGGGTGTGTTAGGTTTGTGGTTTAGGGTTATGGTTAGGGTTGGAATTAGGGTTAGTGGTGTGTTAGGGTTAGGTTTGTGGTTAGGGTTAAGGTTAGGGTTTGGATTAGGGTTAGGGGTGTGTTGGGGTTAGGGTTGGAGTTAGAATTGTGGGGTTTCCACTGATTAGGCACATCAGGGGCTCTCCAAACGTGACATGGTGTCTGATCTCAATTCCAGCCAATTCTGTGTTGAAAAACTCAAACGGTGCTCCTTCCCTTCCGAGCTCTGCCATGCGGCCAGTGGTTTACCCCCACATATGGGGTATCAGCGTACTCAGGACAAATTGCACAGTAACTCGTGGTCCAATTCCTTCTGTTACCGTTGGGAAAATTAAAAATTGGGGCAAAAATATAATTTTTCTGGAAAAAAATATGATTTTTTATTTTTATGGTTTTACGTTATAAACTTCTGTGAAGCACTTGGGGTTGAAAGTTCTCCCCCATAAGTTCCTTGAGGGGTCTAGTTTTCAAAATGGGGTCACTTGTGGGTTTCCATTGTTTAGGCACATCAGGGCTCTCCAAACACAACATGATGCCCGCAGACCATTCCATCAAAGTCTGCATTCCAAAACGTCACTACTTCCCTTTCGAGCACCAACGTGTGCCCATACAGTAGTTTTCTCCCACATATGGGGTATCAGCGTACGCAGTACAAATTGGACAACAACTTTTGGTGTCAAATTTCTCCTGTTACCCTTGGGAAAATAAAAAATGGGGGTCTAAAAGATCATGTTTGTGGAAAAAATATGATTTTCTTTATTTTCACACCTGGGCATTATAAAGTTCTGTGAAGCAGTTGAGGGTTCAAAGTGCTCACCACACATCTAGATAACTTCCTTGTGGTCTAGTTTCCAAAATGGGGTCACTTGTGGGGGTTTCCACTGTTTAGGCACATCAGGGGCTCTGTAAACTGAATGGGACACCCATCAAAGTCTGCATTTCAAAACGTCATTACTTCCTTTCCGAGCCCTGCCGTGTGCCCAAACAGTTTTCCTCCCCCACATATGGGGTATCAGCATACTCAGGACAAATTGGACGACAACTTTTGTGGTCCAACTTTCTTGGGAAAAATAAAAAATTGGGGACTAAAAAATAATTTTTGTAGAATTTTTTTTTCACACCCAGGCATTATAAACTTTAGTGAAACACTTTGGAGTTCAAAGTGCTCACAACAGATCTAGATAAGTTCCATAGGTGGTCTAGTTTCCAAAATGGTGTCACTTGTGGGGGGTTTCCACTGTTTAGGCACATCAGGGGCTCTCCAAACGCGACATGGCGTCCAATCTCGATTCCAGCCAATTTTGGTTTGAAAATGTCAAATGGCGCTCCTTCCCTTCCGAGCTCTGCCAAGTGCCCAGACAGTGGTTTTCCCCCACATATAAGGTATCGGCGTACTCAGGAGAAATTGCACAACAATGTTATCTGTATATTTTCTCCTTTTACCCTTGTGAAATTAAAAAATTGTTTATAAAAGATCATTTTTGTGACTAAAAAGTTAAATGTTCATTTTTTCTTCCACGCTACTTCAGCTCCTGTGAAGCACCTGAAGGGTTAATAAACTTCTTGAATGTGGTTTTGAGTACCTTGAGGGGTGCAGTTTTTAGAATGGTCTCACTTTTGGGTATTTTCTGCCATATAGACCCCTCAAAGTGACTTCAAATGTGAGGTGGCCCCTAAAAAAATAGTTTTGTAAATTGTGTTGTGTTGTAAAAAATCGCTGGTCAACTTTTAACCCTTATAATGTCCTAACAAAAAAAATTTGTGTTCCAAAATTCTGCTGATGTAAAGTAGACATGTGAGAAATGTTATTTAGTAACTATTTTGTGTGGCATATTTCTCTGTTTTAAGGGAATAAAAATTCAAAGCTTGAAAATTGCAAAATTTTAAAAATTTTCGCCATATTTCCATTTTTTTCATAAATAAACGCAAGTTATATCAAATAAATTTTACCAATAACATGAAGCACAATATGTCATGAGAAAACAATTTCAAAATCGAGAAGATATGTTGAAGCGTTCCAGAGTTATAACCTCATAAAGAGACAGTGGTGAGAATTGTAAAAATTGGCCCGGGCATTAATGTGCAAACAACCCTCGGGAGTAAAGGGGTTAACTCTTCTAACTTCCTAATAAAAAAAATTATGTTTCAAAAATGATGCAGATGTAAAGTATACATGTGGGAAATGTTATTTATTAACTATTTTGTGCGACATAACTTTCTGATTTAAGGTCATAAGAAATCAAAGTTTGAAAAGTCAATTTTTGTCAAAACTGAAATGAAAAGCTGGGCACACTCATATAGGTGAAGAAAAATATAGAAACTTTAATGATGCACGTACAGTAGTCACAACATCAAACGTTTCGGTCTCTCTAGACCTTCATCAGTGAACTACAAAAACAAAAATTGGAACTAATGACATTACAAGAAATAAGGTATATACAATGAGAAAAAAGGTCATGTATAATAATATGTAATAATAATATATACATGACCTTTTTTCTCATTGTATATACCTTATTTCTTGTAATGTCATTAGTTCCAATTTTTGTTTTTGTAGTTCACTGATGAAGGTCTAGAGAGACCGAAACGTTTGATGTTGTGACTACTGTACGTGCATCATTAAACTGTCTATATTTTTCTTCACCTATATGAGTGTGCCCAGCTTTTCATTTCAGTTATCACGGCCTGGGAACCTACTGGTGCACCTCCACTATAGGGCTGTGCTAGTGTCTATATATCAATTTTTGTCAAAAGTCATATCGAACAAATGTTACAGGTATCATGAAGTATGATATGTCACAAGATAACAGTCTCCGAATCAGTGGTATCCAATGAAGCGTTCCAGAGTTATTACCATATAAAGTAACACTGGTCACATTTCAAAAATTTGACCTGGTCATTAACGTCAAAATTGTCTGGTTAACTAAAGGGATTAAAGAGACACTGCTGAGCAAGTATTCCCCTGCTGTCACTCTATTGACCTACAGGAAATAGTGGACTCTCACATGTTGATCTGATACACGCCGTATTCCAAAGAGGTATTGTTGAGCATATACACCCTGCTGGTAGTATATCGTCTGCTACTAATTGTTTTTAGTGGGGAATACTGTCAAACCTGGAGCCTGATTTTGAGGCCATATCATAAGTAAATTAGCACCTCTTTAATTTACATATAGGAAAATATATCCACCTGCATTGGAACTCTATAGCTTTATGTGGGTGCTCTAAAGCCCGACATTTTCAATAAATACATGTATCTAATTTATTCTTGTATGAAGACTCTATAAGACTAATAATCTATTCTATGCATACTATAGGTTGAGTGGTTCCTATACGTACTACTCTAGAATCCCTGTCAGAGGAAGCACTTAGATAATCCCAACACCTACCTGTACGCGCAAGTTCACAGTTTTAGATTTAATTCCAATTTTAGCGACAAGTGGATTGGTCGGATTACCTGCAACTGGGTTAGGAGGCTAGTCAGGAGCACCATTGTGGTCATTCATATTTAATTATTGTCATATATAGTAGATTTTCATTATATTGATAAGCATTGGTTAAATGATAAAAGAGAGAGTATATTCTCTATATATTGTCAGGTTAATTAAATGTAACATGGTAAAGATGTAAAATAACCAATGGCATAAGGAAAAGGTTTAATTAGTGGAAGAAGTTCCTCTCCATTCGGCATTAGCCACTCTGGGCACTTGCCAGTTGTCACCATTCCCAAACTGGGGATGCCCAGTGACCCCCCAGAGAATGTACTTGTATGCAAGGATGATCTTTCCAGCTTGCTATACAAATGTTTATTTGATTGAGAACGTTTGCTTGGGAAATGGCATTCTATTTTGCTATTTCATATATAAACCAAACCTGTGTATGTATCCAAACAATATATGGAATCAATAATATAAAAGTCCGGCTGCTTCCGACTCTTAGACAAAGAAGTATAAACTTGAAGTAGTCACTAACCTTGAACATGGACTATTTTTCTCTGGCCCCTGTTACTGTCTGCAGGAAATGCTGAATGGCGGACAGCCAGGTATAGACCACAGAAGACATAAGAAAATGATATATATCCTCTGGCCATCTAGGGAAAAGAGCGAAACAGAAGGGACACCAAGTAGGTAAGGGTCAGCAAGTTGGAAGGTTTCATGTACGCTGCAGGTCTACATCTATACAGAATTGCAGTAATGGGAGGGATAAAAGTCTATTAAGCCAAACAAGTTGAAGATATTTTGCAAAGATTTCATTTAAAGGAATTATTATGTAACAAATCTATAAAAAGGAAGAGATAACAGGACGCAGTTACTTAGTGATGATACACAAGAGGTTAAGAGAGGGGAAGAAAGAACTAAAGCAATCCTGATGAAAAGTGCTGAGAACTATAACTATGTACAGGAAAAGATCATGGAAGAAATCATCTAAAATTACCTTAAGGCCTGACTCCTGCTTAATAATATTTCAGCCTGTTCCTGCATCCAGCATAAGGTGAACTGCACCAAAACAGAGACACCCCCTTCCCCTCCTTCCTGCAGAGCCTGTGCTGGGATGGAGGGGGGAGAGATAGGGAGCTTGCAGCTCCATGTCCCATAGCTCAGTACTGCAGTACTGTACCTCTCACATCCTGCATTGCTAGACTGCAGGGGCAGACTGCACCAAAGTGCCCCCAATACAGCCCAGGACAGCTCACCTGCTCATAAGGAGTAAACATTATGGAGCATCTCAGGACTTAAAACAAGCCAGGAATCCTGAAATGTAGAGTATTATATAGCTCATTATTCTTTAAGAATGTTGGAAGTCTGAAATATGCTGTTATTAGACTTATGCTGTCTATTCTATGTACTGCAGACATGAAAAACTTTCAGTAAACTTCTACTGGGCACCTATGGTACAGTGAATGACAATAATAAAGGAAGCTGTAGTCAATTATATGTGTTTCTATTGAAACACTTCTGGAGAAAGCTAATTTGAATTTTAATTCTTTTATTATTAAAAAATAATATTAACAAAAAATAAAATAGTATAAAGCAATATTTATTAATAAGATAGACATCGTATTCATAGAAATATAGCAAAATGTTATCACAGCTTACAGCTATTGGAAACTATTGGCACAACGCTTTACACTGGAATTTGGGGTAACATTGAGAACATAGCCATGAAGTCTCCTTTCTAAACAAGGAACCTTAAAGAGGTTGTCCGCCACTTTTATATTGATGACCTATCCTTCACGCAGGTCATCAATGTCTGATCGGCCGGAGTCCGACACTCGGGACCCCTTCTAATCAGCTGCTCTAGGTGTCTGATGCAGCCGCAGGCTGGAAATACTCACTTGCCAAGCTGCTCCATCTTCTGGTATTGGCCGAGTCTTGGTACTGCACATCCGCCACCTGTTCAAAGCAATAGGAGGTGGATGTGCAATACCCTGCAAAGGCCACTAAAAGAAGACTGGACTGCCAGCTTCGCAATTGAGTACTTCCGGCTGGCGGACCCCTGCCGATCAGACATTGATGACCTATCCCAAAGGATAGGTCATCAATGTAAAAGCAGTGGACTACCTCTTTAAGTTGTTTTTACATCTATTTTACAGTTTTATCCATTTAATATCCTTAAAATGGACCTGACATTTGTCAAAAGTGGCTAGGTTTGTTGAATGCCCATGGTTTAGTTTCATGTTAGAAAACTAATGTCTTGCACAAACCCCTTAGGGATGAACTGAAACCCCACATGTGGGCCAGACCTTCTGCAATATCTGTATTATTTACAGTAACTACAGCAAGAAAGGCAATATAGAGGTCAGTTCAATTCCAGTTCAATTCCAATATTATACTATCATAATTAGTACAAACAAAAAAACTAAAAGGGAGAGAGGTGAGCTAATAAGATCTGACAGCCACATGTTAGGTCCTGTCATTCTGTATATCCAACATGTAAACCATTAACATGGGCATACAGGTTATAGACTGCTATGTCTCATTCCTCTTCAGTGTTCCCCCTCCTCTGGGCAATGGCTTCACGTTTCTTCTGTACAGGTGTCGGCGAGTCACTGGTACTTTCGCTCCCAGTGTAACGCGTGTCGAGGTGTTAAGTAAGCCTGTACATTCATCATGACCACAGGTAATTACTATGTGGCCTTTGCAGTGATCTAAAATACTATGACCATATATGCGGTATTTATATTGATGGCCATTATACTATTATTTACCGACTTCCATTTATATATTTGTTATACCATCTATTATATTTGTACAAAATAATAAATATGGCTTTCATTATTTAACTGCATACTTCTCACGACTTGATATCTAATATATGTATGAGGTCAAACAGTTTTCTTAATCTCTGTTTTAGACTATGTACTGACTATTTTTTTCTACTATGTCCATGTGTTTTATAATAATTTTACTATATTGTACTTATGGTATGTATTTAGATCTAACAAAAAATAAACTGTAGTATAAGTTGGTATGCATGAAAAATAGGAGAATGTTCACACTGGCCATAAAACAGACACAATCTAAGATAGAAACAAAATAATCACATACCCTACTGCAAGTAAATAGCAATAGTGCGTATAAAGAACATTGCGTACTTAGTAAACACCATTTTTGATTAAAAAAAAAAGTGTAAAAGCCATCCCAACAACGTCAAGGTGTATAGCCAAATTAGGGATGGTCCTATCTTTATTAAAAATAAAATGTATTTAGATATATTTAATAAACTTCATCATTTGTACTCTTTCTATGTTGCTGTAGGTTTATGTTCTAAATTGGAAGGGATCTTTGTTTATTTTTGAGGAAAGTTTTTGTTTCTACATTTTTCAACCTATGCAACTATGTAACATGACAATGAAGTAGAGAGGCAGAGTTGTTTACAGGCACCATCCTTCCCAAAGCCTGGAAGAGGTCACTTATATAAAGTGATAAATGATTTATACACAAGACAGCTGATATGAGACCTACAGGTATCACTCTCCTGAACAATCTATAACCTGTATGCACACATTAAATGTGGGGACTGATTCCCTTTCATGGAAAATACAGGGTATTCTTGTACAGAGAATGTAACACCAATCATTTAAGTGAATGTTGTAATGGAAATATAATCAAATACTCACAATATACATCAATAAGCGAGATGATTTAAATATAATAAAGTACAATAGGGACACCTTTAGACATCTTGGTCTGCATCTGGGGAAGAGGCAACCTCTACGTACGTTTCACAGTTACACTGCGGTTTTGTCAGAAGGTCTTCTTCAGTATCAGTTCCTGTTCAATAAATTGTGGAAATCTTTTCCAGAAGAGTTAATCAGAACCTGTCATGTGTCCTGAGTGTATCCAACCACTACTAGAGCATTATGGGTACAGAGTTCCTTATTCTAACAATGTGGTTACTAACATTGCATTGTTTGCCAGATGAATTTAATCTGTATCTTCACTTATGCCAATGAGGCAGGACAGATTTGGTGGGACATATGTGCCCACTGTACTACTCCTGCATCAGATCTTCTAATATCGCCTTCTTGGGCATGATTGACAACCTTCATAATAGTTCTACTATGCCAGTGATTGTGGGCAAATTGTCAATCAATGCCAGGGATCTGTGATTTTGATGATACATGGCAGGACTATTCTGCGGGAGATGCCCTACTGTACTGGTCCTACCTCATTAGCATATGTGATGCTGCAAGAATAAAGGGGTTGTCAGGCCCTAAGCTACAAAGTCTGCATTAACTCTAAGTGACTGCAGGTTTGTAGTTTAGGACTGCCCAACCTCTATAACACTGGATCAACAGTGGCCAATTTTTGCTAGTTTTTTTCTGCTACTGGCCTAATTATTCAATTTGTTTGTTTTTAAATGTGCAATATAGGTCTTTATATTTAGTGTGCACAACATATTCATTTTTATTATCTTTACCCACAGTGCATATCTTTAGGCTGCTTCAATTACCCTGTGAGCAATGCCACTTTGGTTTAGAAATTAGAATAAAAATTATTATATTGGGTGTGTAACGCCAGTATTGTCTGTACCTTGTTTTCCGGCGTTACTTTGCATGTCTTTGCTTTAACCCTTTGCTCCTTTTCCCCTAACCAGCTGGGATACTGTTGTCTGTTACCTGTATGGATGCTGCTCAGTTCCCGGCTCTGCTGCGTGGCCGTACATGCATGAGTGTCTCCGCTGCGTTGCATGACCACCCGCATGTGCGGACCCTGGCTACTGCTGTGGAACCTACACCAGACCGCTTGGGTTCCTTTTCAGGTCGCTGCCAGATGTCCGGAGTCCGAGGACCGTGTCCTCTTGTCCAGAGCCTGATGACCAGGCCTGATGTCCGATGTCTGATGGCCACTTCCAGATGTCCGGATCCTATCCTTCCCTGCCTGATGCCCAGAGCCTGCCGATCGTTGCCAGATGTCTGGAGTCCATGTTCCTGAGTCCGTGTTCCTGAGTCCGTGTTCCTGGTCCGTGTTCCTGAGTCCGTGTTCCTGATTCAGTCCATGTCCCCGAGTCCGTGTTCCTGAGATCCAGTCCGTGTTCCTTATGTCCCGATGTCCTGCCGGTTCCCCCGTGGTCTACCCTGTGATGACATCTGTCCTGGGTCAGTGTCTGATGTTCTCCTGATGAGCCTGTGCTACGCCCGAGGCCTGAGAGAGAGGCCGTCCTAGTATGCCGTGCCAGATAACCCTGGACTGCATCAACCCGTGATGACCCCACCATCGTCTGAAGTCTGTCTGAGGTCGGTGTCTGATGTTCTCCTTCTGAGCCTGTGCTACGCCTGAGGCCTGAGAGAGAGAGGCCGCCTAGTATGCCCGTGCCAGATAACCCTGGACTGCATCAACCCGTGATGTCCTCCTGCATTCGTCTGTAATCCTGAGACGTGTACCCTTCGCTGATGTGCGGAATCGGGAGCCTGGCATTATGTTCTGTTTATGTACTGTGTTTGCTTCAAGTAAACTTTATGTTTCTTCTTACCTGAAGTTGTGCGGTGTTGTCTAGTCCTGCAGGTCGCCATCTTGCCCACATGCTCAGCTGCCACGAATCCCGGTCACTGCCCTCCCCTAGTCCGGGCAGGCCCGGGTCCCCTCTGTGGTCCAGTGGGAAGCGTTACAGGGTGCACTAAACAAAAAGACGATATCTATGGAACCATAAGGTGTATAATAAAAAAACAAACATGGTCCCCTGTAAAGTGAATTCTTCAAAAACTGCAACATTAGTAATTCACACCATTTCAAAACACTTTATTGAGAATAAAGAACTCTACACCCATACTACTTTTAGTAGTGAATGGGGACATTATTATTATTATTATATTATTATTATATTGTCACCATATGGGACAAAGCTCTATGTTACCTTTCACTAGTTTTGGCATTGAATATTTATCAAGGCATATAATCGGGGATAAGCGTATCAAACCACAGAGGATGGAGTTGAGTCAAATTTCCTGAAATTAGCGGTTTCATGCAAATTCGAACATTATGAGATTTGAAGAAAAAAAAAATTGGCCAGC
>JARQOD010000001.1:559186392-559241401 GCA_033576555.1 Oophaga sylvatica | reverse complement strand
TATTTTGGTCAGAAGATTAGTGGCGTCCCTAATGTAAGAGAGTAGGGCTGTCACAAAGGGGCAGAGGATCTAATGTAGATAAACACTCGAATTTTGACAAAGGGCATCTGTGCCAGAAACTTTTAAAGACTTTACCCAACCTATGTTAAAGTTGGATAAAGAATAGAATGTTGTGATTGTTGTATACTTGGGATACATGAAATAGAATTCATCTTTTGAAATCAAAATGTCATTAAGGGCTTTTGTGAGGATTTGCAGCAGGGCAGATGAATATTCTGATGTAGGGTCCCTTCTCAAAATCTAATATGTAGTTGTATCAGACAGAATAGAATAGCATACAGTGGGTACGGAAAGTATTCAGACCCCTTTAAATTTTTCACTCTTTGTTTCATTGCAGCCATTTGGTAAATTCAAAAAAGTTCATTTTTTTCCTCATTAATGTACACTCTGCACCCCATTTTGACTGAAAAAAACAGAAATGTAGAAACTTTTGCAAATTTATTAAAAAAGAAAAACTGAAATATCACATGGTCATAAGTATTCAGACCATTTGCTCAGACACTCATATTTATTCACATGCTGTCAATTTCCTTGTGATCCTCCTTCTTAAGCCCCCGTCTCACATAGCGACACACCAGCGATCCTGGCAACGATCAGGATCGCTGGTGTGTCGCTACATGATCGCTGCTGAGCTGCTAAACAGGCAGCTCAGGCAGCGATCAGGACAGCGACACTGCGGGTAACAAGCGACGCACGTCGCCTAGTTACCCGCAGTGTACGTTGGATACCAGCGCACTGATGCAGGGAGCTGGTAACCAAGGTACACGTCGGGTTTCCAGGCGCTGCGCGGTGCCTGGAAACCCGACGTGCACCTTGGTTACCAGCTCCCCTGCAGCAGCGCGCATGGAAACACGATGTTTACCTTGGTTACCAGGAGATCGCTGGTCTCCTGCCTGTCACACGCAGCGATGCGTGCTGGCCAGCGGGAGACCAGCGATCAAAAAAATGTCCTGACATTTCTGACACAACCAGCGATTCACAGCAGGGGCCTGATCGCTGGTACGTGTCAGACATAGCGAGATCACTGCTGAGAACGCTGTTTAGCAGCAATCTCGGTAGCGATCTCACTATGTGAGACGGGCCCTTTAAGATTGTTCTACTCCTTCATTGGAGTCCAGCTGTGTTTATTTAAACTGATAGGACTTGATTTGTACGAGCAAAGTGGCCTCCATAATCTTTAAATGGAAGAAGTTTGGTACCACCAGAAGTCTTGCTAGACCTGGAAATCCAGCCAAACTGAGCAATCATGGGAGAAGAGCCTTGGTGAAAGAGGTAAAGAAGAACCCCAAGATCACTGTGGCTGAGCTCCACAGATGCAGTAGGGAGATGGGAGAAAGTTCCACAAGGTCAACTATGACTGCAGCCCTCCACCAGTCAGGCCTTACGGCAGAGTGGCCAAACAGAAGCCTCCTCTCAGTGCAAGACATGAAATCCCGCATAGAGTTTGCTAAAAACACATGAAGGACTCCCAGACGATGAGAAATAAGATTCTCTTTTCTGATGAGACGAAGATAGAACTTTTTGGTGATAATTCTAAGCGGTATGTGTGGAGAAAACCAGGCACTGGTCATCACCTGCCCAATACAATCCCAACAGTGAAACATGGTGGTGACAGCATAATGCTATGGGAGTGTTTTTCAGCTGTAGGGGCAGGACGACTGGTCGCAATTGAAGGAAACATGAATGTAGTCAAGTACAGAGATATCCTGCATGAAAACCTCTTCCAGAGTGCTCTGGACCTCAGACTTGGCCGAAGGTTCACCTTCCAACAAGACAATGACCCTAAGCACACAGCTAAAATAACAAAGGAATGGCTTCAGAACAATTCTGTGACCATTCTTGACTTGCACAGCCAGAGTCCTGACCTAAACCCAATTGAGCATCTCTGGAGAGACCTGAAAATGGCTGTCCACCAATATTCACCATTCAACCTGACGGAACTGGAGAGGATCTGCAAGGAAGAATGGTAGAGGATCCTCAAATCCAGGTGGGAAAAACTTGTTGCATCATTCCCAAGAAGACTCATGGCTGTACAGTCATGGACAAAAGTTTTGAGAATGACACAAATATTAATTTTTACAAAGTCTACTGCTTCACTTTTTCTAATGGCAATTTGCATATACTCCAGAATGTTATAAAGAGTGATCAGCTTAACAGCAATTACTTGCAAAGTCAATATTTGGCTAGAAAATGAACTTTATCCCCCAAAACACATTTCAACATCATTGCAGCCCTGCCTTAAAACGACCATCTAACCTCTTTTCAGTGATTGCTCCATTAACAGAGGTGTGGGTGTTGATGAGGACATGGCTGGAGATCAATCTGTCATGATTAAGTAAGAATGACACCACTGGACACTTTAAAAGGAGGCTGGTGCTTGGCATCATTGTTTCTCTTCTGTTAACCATGGTTATCTCTAAAGAAACATGTGCAGTCATCATTGCAATGTACAAAAATGGCCTAACAGGGAAGAGTATCGCAGCTAGAAAGATTGCACCTCAGTCAACAATCTATCGCATCATCAAGAACTTCAAGTAGAGAGGTTCCATTGTTGCCAAAAAGGCTCCAGGGCGCCCAAGAAAGACCAGCAAGCGCCAGGACCGTCTCTTAAAAGTGTTTCAGCTGCGGGATCGGGCTACCAGCAGTGCAGAGCTTGCTCAGGAATGGCAGTAGGCAGGTGTGAGTGCATCTGCACGCACTGTGAGGCGGAGACTATTGGAGCAAGGCCTGGTTTCAAGGAGGGCAGCAAAGAAGCCACTTCTCTCCAAAAAAAACATCATGGACAGACTGATATTCTGCAAAAGGTACAGGCAGTGGACTGCTGAGGACTGGGGTAAAGTTATTTTCTCTGATGAATCCCCTTTTCGATTGTTTGGGACATCAGGAAAACGCCTCATTCGGAGAAGACAAGGTGAGCGCTACCACCAGTTTTGTCTCATGCCAACTGTTAAGCATCCTGAAACCATTCATGTGTGGGGTTGCTTCTCAGCCAAGGGAATCGGCTCTCTCACAGTCTTGTCTAAAAACACAGCAATGAATAAAGAATGGTACCAGAATGTCCTCCAAGAGCAACTTCTCCCAACCCTCCAAGAGCTGTTTGGCGATCAACAATGCCTTTTCCAGCATGATGGAGCACCTTGCCATAAAGCAAAGGTGATAACTAAATGGCTCAGGGAACAAAACATAGAGATTTTGGGTCCATGGCCTGGAAACTCCCCAGATCTTAATCCCATTGAGAACTTGTGGTCAATCATCAAGAGACGGGTGGACAAACAAAAACCTAAAAATTCTGACAAAATGAAAGCATTGATTGTGCAAGAATGGACTGCTATCAGTCAGGATTTGGTCCAGAAGTTGATTGAGAGCATGCCAGGGAGAATTGCAGAGGTCCTGAAGAAGAAGGGTCAACACTGCAAATATTGACTTGCTGCATTAACTCATTCTAACTGTCAATATAAGCTTTTGTTACTCATATGTTTGCAATTATATTTCTGTCTGTGATAAAAACATCTGTCAAACACACATAAAAACCAGAGGGCAGCAGATCATGTGAAAATATAATATTTGTGTCATTCTCAAAACTTTTGGCCATGACTGTACTAGCTCAAAAGGGTGCATCTACTCAATACTGAGCAAAGGGTCTGAATTCTTATGACCATGTGATAGTTCAGTTTTTGTTTTTTAATAAATTTGCAAAAATTTCTACTTTCTGTTTTTTTTTTCAGTCAAGGTGGGGCGCAGAGTGTACATTAATGAGAAAAAAATGAACTTTTTTGTATTTACCAAATGGCTGCAATGAAACAAAGAATGAAAAATGTAAAGGGGTTTGAATACTTTCCGTACTCACTGTATGTCTAGATACTTCTTTGTATCCAGAATGACCATGATCCCTCCCTTGCATGACGATTTTATGACATTATTTAAGTTATTGTCTAGGGAGCGTAAAGCTTTCACCTCAGTCGTTGACAGATTAGGCTCAAATGACTTGTTCTCGGGGTTAATCTTGCATATTTCTTTGGTCACTAATTTTGAAAAAATATCTATGCTACTCTATTCTCCCGATGGAGGCATACATGTATTGTTGGCCTTGAGATCAGAGAAAGGGCTTTCACCCACCCCTCTACTGCTCTCCTCAGAGATTTCAGCCAGAGGTCTCACATCTGCTAAAGAGTCCAGGGGTATACCGAGCTGTTGGCATTTGATTTTGTCATTATTCACAAAAAGGTTTTTCCTTTTCAGCTATGTCAAAAATAAATGAATATCTATGACTCATAAAAATGGGTCAAACTTGGTAGTAGGTATTATAGATAACCCAGAGATCAACACTGAAATTTCTGTAGAGGGTGGAATGTATGTACCGTAGATAAATTAATAATCTGTTTTCCATTCTTCTTTCCCCAACGAAAACTATCACCTCTCTTGATTGGAGGGCAGTCATGTACACACTGGTTACTGTAGCATATTCCTGACCTCTAAAAAAGAAGTAGATGAAGAGGAGGTTGAAGAGAAAGATGCAGATGGAAAAGATGAAGTGGCTGTATTGTATTTATGTTGACTTTGTCTTCCTTTTTTCAAGGAACCCCTTCTTGAACATCCCCTATCTCTTCCAGTATCTTTTTGTCTAGTACCCATTGTTTTTGATTCCATATCCGATATATCAATGTCTGAGGAAGAGATGTCACCTGGAAGGTTGGACTTGTCTCCTAGAAACGAATATGCTCTCTTTTCTTTGACATCAAGCAGATTCCTAACAAAACGTTTTATGTGTTTTATCTTTTAAACCAATTCGATATCTTTCAATTGTTGTTTTAAGTGCGGCTTCTCTTTTGGTAAAATCAGGATCTGACTGATACTTTAGTGCGTCCTCTATTGATTCTTGTAATTTTTTTTAGGTATTCTCCAAGGTGACCCTCTCTTCCTCTAGGAGAATGTTTATAAACTGAATAGACAATTGAATGGATTTTTGTTCCCACTTCAGTAACAAGTCTGTTGACTCTAGATCTCAAAGTCAGGACTATTGGGATCCTCAGTCCCCTACGTACAATGTTTTGTTTAATATAGTGTTCAAGGGATTGTGAGTCCCACTACAACTTTATGTTGTTTTTATATGCCGCTAATAATTCAACAAAAATCAATTTCCATGTTGGCTTAGCTTCGAAGACACATGCAATGTTTGTCTCAGAATAAACTTCCTCAACATCACTCAGGCACTTAGTAGCGTTCACTGGCCCCAACAGAAAACTAGCCATAACTCTTGACAAGAAAACCTGAGTAATATGAACAAAAGCATATAAAGTACGGAAAGACACAAGAAAAAAAAACCTTAAAAATAACTTTTATTAATGTTAGCTAAATATACCAAAATCAATCATGATATTCAGAAGGAAAAAAAGGGTCAAAATATATATATCACCATCAGGTAAATATAGTCAATACATTTAGTCTAATACAAGAAATTAGCTAAGAGAAATGGGAGTGTCTTCACCCTTATTAAACCTTTTGGGCTGTGGAGGTTGGCACCCTAGGAATTAAAATTTTCCATGGGGCATCCTCTGCGGGTGGAGGAGAGAAAGTTTGTCCATCAACATATAAGAGATTTTTTTTACTGTTAGGGCAGTGAGAATCTGGAAATCCTTGCCTGAGGAGGTGGTGTTGGCGAACTCAGTCGAGGGGTTCAAGAGAGGCCTGGATGTCTTCCTGGTGCGTAACAATATTGTATCTTACAGTTAGGTTCTTGAGAAGGACGTAGACCTGGGGATTTATTTTGATGAAATATAGGCTTAACTGGATGGACAAATGTCTTTTTTCAGTCCTGCTAACTATGTTACTATGCAAATGTGGTGCCCCCGCTCAACATAGGTTCTCCTTACATGACCCTACTAAGACCTCCCTATGAGTCCACCACCATCACCAAAATAAAGTGCTGAAGTGCTATATAAAAATATTTCTGTGTCTGGCTCATCAATAGAATAGACTTGGTAAGACTCATATAGAGGAAATTTATATATACAGTACAGACCAAAAGTTTGAACACACCTTCTCATTCAAAGATTTTTCTGTATTTTCATGACTATGAAAATTGTAGAATCACACTGAAGGCATCAAAACTATGAATTATCACATGTGGAATTATACATTACACTTTACAAAAAGTGTGAAACAACTGAAAATATGTCTCATATTCTAGGTTCTTCAAAGTAGCCACCTTTTGCTTTGATTACTGCTTTGCACACAGAAAAGGTGAACGGATGGACTCTACATGCCTGATTCCAACCGTGAAGCATGGAGGAAGTGGAGTGATTGTGTGGGGGTGCTTTGCTGGTGACACTGTGGGGGATTTATTCAAAATTGAAGCGGTGAGCGGTCCAGCTCACCCCAAACCATCTCAATTGGGTTCAGGTCTGGTGACTGTGGAGGCCAGGTAATCTGGCGTAGCACCCCATCACTCTTCTTCTTGGTCAAATAGCCCTTACACAGCCTGGAGGTGTGTTTGGGGTCATTGTCCTGTGAAAAAGAAATGATGGTCCAACTAAACGCAAACCGGATGGAATAGCATGCTGCTGCAATATGCTGTGGTAGCCATGCTGGTTCAGTATGCCTTCAATGTTGAATAAATCCGCAAAGTGTCACAAGCAAAGCAACCCCACATCATCACACCACCTCCTCCATGCTTCACGGTGGGAACCAGGCATGTAGAGTCCATCCGTTCACCTTTTCTGCGTGCAAAGCAGTAATCAAAGCAAAAGGTGGCTACTTTGAAGAACCTAGAATATAAGACATATTTTCAGTTGTTTCACACTTTTTTGTAAAGTGTAATGTATAATTCCACATGTGTTACTTCATAATTTTGATGCCTTCAGTGTGATTCTACAATTTTCATAGTCATAAAAATACAGAAAAATCATTGAATGAGAAGGTGTGTCCAAACTTTTGGTCTGTACTGTACATAAAAACCAAGCTCTGTCAGGTAAGGTGCTAAAGTGCATCACACCAAAAAGAAAAAGCTGAGTACTTTAGTATCAATTTTATTGAAAACAGTCAAGATTAAAATACACAAATTGCTCACAATAATGATTACAAAAGTAAAAAGGATGACAAAAATGTGTCTCAGTATCATGCAGAAAATTATTATTATAAAGTATCACTGTAATTATGTAAGTTATGGGCAAGCATTCATAGGGAATAATGCACTATACGTGATCACCACAATAGACTTATATTTTATGTATTCATAGGTTACAAAGTCGTACAAAGTTAATTAATATATCCAAAGTCGCTTGCTAGTAATATCAGGGTGTAACTTTAACTCTATTATGGAGGCGATCAGGTATGGTTCCTAAAAGGGATGTACAGGTAAAAGGACAAATATTATGACAAGAAAAAAGATTAAAGGATATATCATCTATATCAAAAAGTAAGTATAGATTCATAGCCCAATTGTCATACAGTATGTCTTATCTAAAGGTGACCCTATAAAGATCATAATGTTTTTAAATAAAGTGCTTACCCATTGCACAAAACCTGTTGAGACCCCTGACGCGCGTTTTGAGATTTTTCAAAAGGGAGTGCCAATAGTGCCAGAAAGACAGAGTTATATATCCTATTTCATTAGACCACACAGTCAATGAGCAGGCTTAATGCTATTTGCCCCGGAAATTAATCCTTCAATTCCACATTTCACTAAGGGCGTACTTTACTGAGAAATCTCCAGGTGATGTCAGGGACATGCGCATTTGAAGCAATCATGGAAAGTTTCACAAGGGAATCACAGGGCGCATGAGCGGAACGATGGCCATTTTATGGAGTCTGATCAGAAATCGCTACACTATACTCACAGCCATGTTTTAAAGGACATGTTCCGATCAACATAAAAAGGTATATTGGTAAGTATACATTCAATGGAGAAAACTTCATATGGAGAAGGATGGGAAACATACAATTACAAGTGAATACAAAAAAATTACAATTATTATCAAACAGAAACAAATATCACGTGGGGCAGTTAAAAGTAATAGTGCTAGTACAAACTCAGTGAGACAAAAATCTAAACATATATAAAACATGATATAAACAGTGAATGTAATCTAATAATAATTGCCACTGTATATATTTAATTCAATCCTATCTATAGCCTTTCTACACACTCTGTCAATAAGACATCCATACTGTAATAAAAAATATTATTATTAATGTGTACCTAATTGATAGGTATAATAAATACAGTAAAAGAGAAAGGACAGCACCTCCAAAAATCATACAATGATCTAATGCCTCTCGGCAAAAATATATATAACTGAACATGAGGTTCTTAGTTTAACATTCTGATCAGACTGTATGAAGCCCACTGCCACGTCACGGCAAGCCTCGTAGTGGGTCCTACCGCCTTAACGGAGCGGAGCCGTGCGCCGACGACCGCCACAGCGGCAATGCACCAGCAGAGCAGGTGGCCCAATATCTCCAGACCGCGCCGCTACTTCAGCACAAAACCACAGCAACAATGGCCGCCACACAGCACCAACACCAAATGAAAGGAGTCCCCATCGCTCCCACGGAGCGAGCAGCGCGCCGACCACTGCTGTCAGACAGAGTCCCCATGACTCCAGACCGCACCTCCCCACCAGCACAGAACCACAGCAACAATTGCCACCACACAGCACCACACCAAATGTGAGGCCGGAGTCACACACAACTACAAAAAATCGGACCGTTTTAGTCGGTCGATTATCGCACCAAAATGTAATCAACAGACATCCGTCTGGCATCCGATTTTCCTGGAAAGATGCGATTTAGTCGCATCTGACCGTAGTTTTAACATCCGATTGACATACGACTTGCGAGATTTTCTCGCAGGCTTGTAAAACGGACATATAATGGATCCAAATGAATAGTATTTAAATCACAAAAGAAAGAATAGATATATACACATAGAACACATATATATATATATATATATATATATGAAAATTGTAGAATCACACTGAAGGCATCAAAACTGTGAATTAACACATGTGGAATTATACATTACACTTTACAAAAAAGTGTGAAACAACTGAAAATATGTCTTATATTCTAGGTTCTTCAAAGTAGCCACCTTTTGCTTTGATTACTGCTTTGTACGCAGAAAAGGTGAACGGATGGACTCTACATTCCTGGTTCCCACCGAGAAGCATGGAAGAGGTGGTGTGATGGTGTGGGGGTACTTTGCTGGTGACACTGTTGGGGATTTATTCAAAATTGAAGCGGTGAGCGGTCCAGCTTGCCCCAAACCATCTCAATTGGGTTCAGGTCTGGTGACTGTGGAGGCCAGGTCATCTGGCGTAGAACCCCATCACTCTCCTTCTTGGTCAAATAGCCCTTACACAGTCTGGAGGTGTGTTTGGGGTCATTGTCCTGTTGAAAAATAAATGATGGTCCAACTAAACGCAAACCGGATGGAATAGCATGCCGCTGCAAGATGCTGTGGTAGCCATGGTGGTTCAGTATGCCTTCAATTTTGAATAAATCCCCAACAGTGTCACCAGCAAAGCACCCCCACACCATCACACCACCTCCTCCATGCTTCACGGTGGGAACCAGGCATGTAGAGTCCATCCGTTCACCTTTTCTGCGTGCAAAGCAGTAATCAAAGCAAAAGGTGGCTGCTTTGAAGAACCTAGAATATAAGACATATTTTCAGTTGTTTCACACTTTTTTGTAAAGTGTATTGTATAATTCCACATGTGTTACTTCATAGTTTTGATGCCTTCAGTGTGATTCTACAATTTTCATAGTCATGAAAATACAGAAAAATCTTTGAATGAGAAGGTGTGTCCAAACTTTTGGTCTGTACTGTACATGTCATTGTGACATATATATATATATACACATATATTTATAGTTCATACACTTCTACATACTGTAATAGCCGCTAATTCAATTGCCGGCTTTTGTGAAACTGTACACCCGACATGAAATGACACATGGTTTACATACAGTTAACCATGTCATTTCATGTACTTTGATATCTGGTTTTCACTAACAATTACATGAGTGTATGTGTGTGAAATTTCACACATGTAGGGGTTAATTAAAGGTGTAAATTCATTGATAAAAAATGCGTGGGCTCCCGCTGTATTTTCTCCACCAGACAGACAAAGCAAGCGAGTGGGGGCAAATAATAATAGGCCAGGGAGGGTGCATTTATTTTGTGCCCCCCTGCCTACTAACATCTTCCCCCAGACACCCCAGAAAATGCAAATCTATAAGTAGATTAGCCCTTTCTGGCACTTTGCCCGTCTATTCCCATTGCCCTGTAGCGGTGGCGAATGGGTTAATAAGGGGTTAAAGCCACCTTGCAATTGAAAGGTGACTTTAAGCCAGGTTAATAATTGAGAGCTGTCAATTAGACAACTATCAATTATTAATCCTATTGTATGAAATAAAAATCAAACACACACACACTTTAATAAAAAATCATTTTAATGAAATAATTAAACAGTTTTTGACCATCTTTTATTTTCCTGCTAAAACCATTTCCTGTAATAAAAAATAAAATAAAAAAGCAAATTGATTCTTACCTATCCGATGCACAGTCAGGTCCCATGCTGTAATCCATCAGAAAGGATTAACAGGTTACAGCTAGCAGGCAGCTAATGCTGCCTGCTGAGCTGTTAACCCCTGAATGAATCAGTTCCTCTCCCGGCGAAAGGAGAGGAACTGATTCATGTGTGAAGCTTAATTGATTTCTTCCCACTTTCACTTGAGGTCAGGTCACCCTGACCTGACCTGAAGTGAAAGTGGGAAGCAATCAGTTAAGCTTCACACACTCATCACTTCCTCTCCTGTCGCCGGGAGAGGAACTGATTCATTCAGGGGATTACAGGTGAGCAATAAAATATGGTCCAAAATGGTGTCATTATTTCATTAAAAGGATTAATAATTAATGTGTGTGTGGTTTTTTTTTATTTCATTCAATAGGATTAATAATTGAGAGTTGTCAAATTGACAACTCTCAATTATTAACCTGGCTTAAAGTCACCTTTTAATTGCAAGGTGGCTTTAACCCCTTATTAACCCATTCGCCACCGCTACAGGGCAATGGGAATAGATGGGCAAAGTGCCAGAAAGGGCGAATCTACTTATAGATTTGCATTTTCTGGGGTGTCTGGGGGCAGATGTTAGTAGGCAGGGGTGGCACAAAATAAATGCACCTTCCCTGGCCTATTAATATTTGCCCCCACTCGCTTGCTTTGTCTGTCTGGTGGAGAAAATACAGCGGGAGCCCACACATTTTTTTTCAACGAATTTATACCTTTAATTAACCCCTACATGTGTGAAATTTCACACACATACACTCATGTAATTGTTAGTGAAAACCAGATATCAAACTACATGAAATGACATGGTTAACTGTTAACAGTTTCACAAAAGCCGGCAATTGAATTAGCGGCTATTACAGTATGTAGAAGTGTATGAACTATAAATATATGTATATATATATATATATATATATATATATATATGTCACAATGACATGTATATATATATATGTATTCTATGTGTATATATCTATTCTTTACATTCTTTATTAAAGCTGTCAGTGTGGTTTTACAGTATAGCCGGGGATGAATTGCCGGCTTTTCTAAAGGACACCGGTGCGATTTAATTGCAAGTCACACGTGTGGTCCGTTTGTAATCCGAATTTTCAGCGCACCCATAGACTTGCATTGGCGATAGTCGACCCACAATCGGTGACAATCACAGCATGCTGCGATTGCACTCGGACGTTTAAAACGGACCACAAAAAATCTGATACTGGGAGCTGCTCCATAGATTAACATAGGTCCGACTGCAATGCGATATTTCATCGCATTGCAGTCGTCCGATTTTGTCGCCAGTGTGACTCAGGCCTGAGGAGCAAAGAAACTCACCTCCATCAAGCTCTTCAGTGAGAGCAGAAATGGGCTAGGCGCATTACTTTGCAGTCTCCTGCTAATTAAAAATCACCTGTGCTAAATGGGAGGAGTGCACATCCAAAGGAAAAAAAAGGACAGCTCATGCGATATGCAGGAAAAGAGAAAGGACAGCACCTAAAAAAATCATACAATGATATAATGCCTCTTGGCAAAAATATATATAACTGAACATGAGGTTCTTAATAAATACAGTGAATACTATTTTATAAGAATTATTAGTATCAGTCTTTAGTCCAGTCTCATCTATATCCCATCCTCTCACTATCTACAACCATTATCGAAATGTAACAGAACAAAAGGGATCATTTAGTGAATGAAAAAGAAAAGAAAAAAATGAGACAAGTCCATTATTATATGCCCCACAAACAGTCCACTTTTATGAACACTCTGGATCTGACTTCTGGTTTTGGGCGCTCTCTGGTGGCTGCTAATAGTAATGACGCTGCTTTGGCTAACAGAAGTCCATCACCTGGGTGCGATGAGTGGCAATCAGGTAGGACTGACTGGGGAGATATACAGGTCCTTCTCAAAAAATTAGCATGTAGTGCTAAATTTCATTATTTTACATAATGTAATGATTACAATTAAACTTTCATATATTTTAGATTCATTACACACCAACTGAAATTTGTCAGGTCTTTTATTGTTTTAATACTGATGATTTTGGCATACAACTCCTGATAACCCAAAAAACCTGTCTCAAAAAATTAACATATTTCAACCATCCAATAAAATAAAAGTGTTTTTTAAAAACAAACAAAAAAACCATCAAATAATAAAGTTCAGTTATGCACTCAATACTTGTCGGGAATCCTTTTGCAGAAATGACTGCTTCAATGCGGCGTGGCATGGAGGCAATCAGCCTGTGACACTGCTGAGGTGTTATGGAGGCCCAGGATGCTTCGATAGGGGCCTTAAGCTCATCCAGAGTGTTGGGTCTTGCGTCTCTCAACTTTCTCTTCACAATATCCCACAGATTCTCTATGGGGTTCAGGTCAGGAGAGTTGGCAGGCCAATTGAGCACAGTAATACCATGGTCAGTAAACCATTTACCAGTGGTTTTGGCACTGTGAGCAGGTGCCAGGTCGTGCTGAAAAATGAAATCTTCAACTCCATAAAGCATTTCAGCCGATGGAAGCATGAAGTGCTCCAAAATCTCCTGATAGCTAGCTGCATTGACCCTGCCCTTGATGAAACACAGTGGACCAACACCAGCAGCTGACATGGCACCCCACACCATCACTGACTGTGGGTACTTGACACTGGACTTCAGGCATTTTGGCATTTCCTTCTCCCCAGTCTTCCTCCAGACTCTGGCACCTTGATTTCCGAATGACATGCAAAATTTGCTTTCATCAGAAAAAAGTACTTGGGACCACTTAGCAACAGTCCAGTGCTGCTTCTCTGTAGCCCAGGTCAGGCGCTTCTGCCGCTGTTTATGGTTCAAAAGTGGCTTTACCTGGGGAATGCGGCACCTGTAGCTCATTTCCTGCACACGCCTGTGCACGGTGGCTCTGGATGTTTCTACACCAGACTCAGTCCACTGCTTCCTCAGGTCCCCAAGGTCTGGAATCGGTCCTTCTCCACAATCTTCCTCAGGGTCCGGTCACCTCTTCTCGTTGTACAGCGTTTTCTGCCACATTGTTTCCTTCCAACAGACTTCCCATTGAGGTGCCTTGATACAGCACTCTGGGAACAGCCTATTTGTTGAGAAATTTCTTTCTGGGTCTTACCCTCTTGCTTGAGGGTGTCAATGATGGCCTTCTTGACATCAGTAAGGTCGCTAGTCTTACCCATGATGGGGGTTTTGAGTAATGAACCAGGCAGGGAGTTTTTAAAAGCCTCAGGAATCTTTTGCATGTGTTTAGAGTTAATTAGTTGATTCAGAAGATTAGGGTAATAGGTCGTTTAGAGAACCTTTTCTTGATATGCTAATTTTTTGAGACAGGTTTTTTGGGTTATCAGGAGTTGTATGCCAAAATCATCAGTATTAAAACAATAAAAGACCTGACAAATTTCAGTTGGTGTGTAATGAATCTAAAATATATGAAAGTTTAATTGTAATCATTACATTATGGAAAATAATGAAATTTAGCACTATATGCTAATTTTTTGAGAAGGACCTGTAAGTGAGCTACCTTCCCATGATCCTTGCCGGTGATTTGTTTCTTCCTGGTCCCTTTTGAAAGTCAGCTTGCTTCCTGCTCTGTCCTGCAACTTTCAGATAAGTTATTTGCTGTTTATTTCTGTGGCATTTGTTTTTGTCCATCTCAATTTCTGCCCTTCTGGTGGAAGTACTAGCCAGGTTTCCTGCAGGGGCCTGCGCTGGACTCAGTCTCTTTTGCCCTGTTTATGTATTTTCAGTTCCCTGTTATTTCTGTATCTGCTGATTTGCTACCAGTACACACCAGAGTGCTGATCTAGCAGGGAGAGATCGTGTGGTCTCAGTATTTTTGTATATCAGTCGAGTTGGAGTTTTTCTTTGAGTTTTTGCTGAATTGCAGACAGTATTCTGTCCTGTCATGCTCTATAACTAGACAGCTTGGGCCCCAGCTTTTGCTTGCTCTATTTTCTGCCTGTGTTTGTATTTCTTCTTGTCTCACCGCCAATATATGTTTGGGGGTTACCTATTCCTTTGGGGGCTCTACTCTGGGGCAGTTAGCTATCCCCTTTCTCTCTTTAAGCTTAGTTAACTCTCCAAGCTGGGTCGAGGCGTCTAGGGCATCGTAGGCACGTCCCATGGCTGCTTCTAGTTGTGCTGTCAGTTTAGGGGTCTGCAATGCGCTAGTTACCAACCTCTCTGGGTGTCTGGTTGCCTAGGCTATTTTTGCTGCTGTCCTCCTTGACTACCAAATCATAACAGTCCACATTTGGAATGCTCAGGGCCAGGGTCTTTAGAGAGCTGGAAATTCCTATTCCGAAGATTTGCTATAACGATTTCTTCAATTGATGTTCCTCAAGATTGCTATATCACATATAGATAATATTACAGCAGCCCACCAGGGCCAAAAAGATCATCATTACACTAAAGTAAAACAAACACAAAACAAAATATGTTAAAATCAGTGAATCTAAATACAGAGAGAACCTACAGAAAGATGAAAAGGAATGACTGTCCAATAAATTTGAGCTTACCAAAATGGGGCAAAACTCAGCTTTTCATTTAGTCCCATAGGGTCCTTAGTACCCAGAGCAGTTATCCATTTGCATTCCATTTGCGCCAAAGCAATCAATGCCTATAATTTGCAGATATTTGGAATCACAGGCATGAAAGATCTGGAAATGTTTAGAAAGCGTTTTTAGCATGGTTAAATCTTCCACTTTTTGAGCATTAATAATATCCTTGACATATTCGAGCGCACATATACTATGAATGCTTGCCCTTCACTTACATAGTGATACTTTATAATAATAATTTTCTGCATGATACTGGGATGGACTTTGGTCGTCATTTTAACATTTGTAATCATTATTGTGATGAATTAGTGTATTTTAATCTTAATTGTTTTCGCTAACATTGAGTACACCGATTTTTCTTTTTGGTGTGAATCCTATAAGAGTTTCCTATTAAGAAACTGTCAAAACATAACCTTATATCCCAATGATATATCAGATAAAAATTAACTTTTAATGAATACTTTAAAAACAGACACAATGTACAAATCCAATCACCATACAGACAACCGTACTGTCTGTTGCACCCTACCCATTTTCCGGCGACCTCAGTACATAGAATTAACCTTTGCGGTTCTACTATGCTTCCACTCAACTTTCCATTAATATCCTGTATATCTTATGGCTATAGAAAAATAGTCTGCATATCTGTACTGACTTTGTATGAATCCTATTATGGACATGCTGATAATTATCAGTGTCTGGTGTTTTTAACTGATGGTCATGCTTATTTGACAAGCACATTTTTCTGGAATTGCAGCTATTGAACATTTTAAAACCTTTCATATAGAAAATATTTAGTTTAGTTATTTATCTATTATTTATTTATTGGGTTTAATTCACTTGGCATATGGAAGCCGGAAATGGAAGCTCCTATCTAAGACTGGCTCTGCAGCTAGTCAACAAAGACCAATGACAGCAGCAGGAAGGCAGTGCTGCACCTGCTAAGGTGAGTATTAGAGATGAGCGACTTTGCCTCTGGGAGGGTCGAGTCGGGTTTCGGACCATCCGACTTTCACAAAAGTCGAGTCGAACGAAATCGGCCGACTATCGGAAAAAGTCGAAGGTCCGACTGAAACACGAAACCCAATGCAAGTCAATGGGAAGCAAAGTCGGCAGGGAGTGTAGGACAGTAAACACACCTACAGTGCCCATTTCAATGCCAACAACATCAATTCTTATTACTTAAGCTTGTCAACCTTAATTTACTTTATAATAATAGTTACGCATTGAAAACTGGGGGTTATTTGTCAAAAGTTGTGGGGGGGGGCTGGGCTGGCTCCAGGTTTTCGTGTGCTCCTGGCGAAAGAGTGTCAGTGGGCCCCTTAAACACATACCACAATTCATGATGCTCCAATACGGCACGAGAAATATAGGTATAGTACAATGCCAAATACTTCACTTCTTACATTACATGACTGATATCTATTTTAAATTCTACAATAGCTCAAAAACCGGACAGTATATTCCTCCATACAGTATTATGGCCACCACATAGTGCGCCATACAGAATAATGAGTCCCATATATTGCTCCATACAGAATAATTCGTCCCATATAATGTTCCATACACTATATGATGAGCTCCACATAATGCTACAGTATATGACGGTCCCCATATAATGTGCCATACAGTATAGGGCGGTCCCCATAGAGTATAATGAGCCCTACATATTGCTCCATACAGTATAATGAGTCGCATATAAAGCTCCATACAGTATATGATGGGCCCCTTTTATTGCTCCATACAGAATGGGCTCCACATAATGCTCCATAGTATAATAGGCCCCATATGTGCTCCATATGATGCTCCATACCCTATATGATGCCCCATAAATAATGAACCCCATACGATACTCCAGTATATGATGGGCCCCATGGATGATGCTCTAGTGTATGATGGGCCTATATAATGCTCCATATATATTGGGCCCCATTTATAATGCTCCAGTGTATAATGGGCCCGGTATATGATGCTCCAGTGTATGATGGGCCCCATTTATAATGTTCCAGTATATGATGGGCCTCATGGATGATGCTCCAGTGTATGATGGGCCTATATAATGCTCCATATATAATGGGCCCAATATGATGCTCCAGTATATGATGGGCCCCATGGATGATGCTCCAGTGTGTGATGGGCCTATATAATGCTCCATATATAATGGGCCCCATATGATGTTCCAGTATATGATGGACCCCATGGATGATGCTCCAGTTTATGATGGGCCTATATAATGCTCCATATATAATGGGCCCCATTTATAATGCTCCAGTGTATGATGGGCCCCATTTATAATGCTCCAGTGTATGATGGGCCTCATGGATGATACTCCAGTGTATGATGGGCCTATATAATGCTCCATATATAATGGGCCCCATATGATGCTCCAGTATGATGGGCCCCATGGATGATGCTCCAGTGTATGATGGGCCTATATAATGCTCCATATATAATGGGCCCCATTTATAATGCTCCAGTGTATTATGGGCCCCTATATGATGCTCCAGTGTATGATGGGCCCCATTTATAATGCTCCAGTGTATGATGGGCCCCATGGATGATGCTCCAGTGTATGATCGGCCTAAATAATGCTCCATATATAATGGGCCCCATATGATTCTCCAGTGTATAATGGGCCCCGTATATGATGCTCCTGTGTATGATGGGCCCCATTTATAATGCTCAAGTGTATGATGGGCCCCATGGATGATGCTCCAGTGTATGATGGGCCTATATAATGCTCCATATATAATGGGCTCCATTTATAATGCTCCAGTGTATAATGGGCCCTATCTATGATGCTCAAGTGCATGATGGGCCCCATATATAATTCTCCAGTGTATAATGCTCCCCATATATTGCTCCAAACATTAAAAAAAATGAAATACCTCTCCTCGTTGGGCACTGCTCTACTCTGGACTCCTTAGCGTCGCCATCTTCCAGCTCTCTGCACTTGGACTGTTCAGGCAGAGGGCGTACAGACATGACGTCATTGTGCTCTCTGAATTGAATGTCACTGTCACGGAAACGCTGAAGACGTCACAGCAGTGGAGCAGGGAGAGGTAAGTATTTCAAATGCTGGGGTCCTGAGCAAGAGGGGGGCCCACTAGTGGGTGACGGCACTGGCACAGGGCCCCTCATAGTATGCCGGTGTCTGACGGTGAGTGGGCCCCCCCACCATCAGAGACACTGGCGTACTATGAGGGGCCCTGTGCCAGTGCTGTCGCCCACGAGTGGGCACCCCACCTGCTCAGGGCACCGCACTTGAAATACTTACCTCTCCCTGTTCCACTGCTGTGACGTCTTCCGCGTTTCATGACAGTAACATTCAATTCAGAGAGCGCAATGACGTCATGTCTGTACTCCCTCTGCCTGAACAGTCCAAGTGCAGAGAGCTGGAAGATGGAGACGCTGAGGAGTCCAGAGTAGAGCAGTGCCCAACGAGGGCACGCCGGCCCTGGGGGGGTACAGCCCAGTTAGGGAGGTGGAAAAACTGGCATATGTTGAGGTGTAGACTGGACGTTCAGCAGCTGCAAATGGAGGAATTGGAGAAGTCGGAGGAAGAGGAGGACAAAGCGAGCCATTTTGCTGGCAACCTATGTGTCATCAGGGGAAGGTGGTACAAAATCCTTTGAAACCCAGGCATGGTTCATTTTAATGAAGGTGAGATCACCAACATTTTGGGTCGACAGCCGGGTCCTTCTTTCTGTCAGGATTGATCCAGCAGCACTGAAGACTCTTTCTGATAGCACACTACCAGCAGGGCAAGCAAGCTCCTGTAAGGCATATTGTGCCAATTCAGGCCAGGTGTCCAGTTTACAGGCCCAGTAGTCAAAGGGGAATGAACTGTAAGGGAGTACATCGATAGGGGAGGAGAGGTAATTTTGAACCATAGTTCACAACTGCCAGTTGCAATCGATTCAGTATTAACAGTAGTGTTGAGCGATACTGCTTGGTATCGGAAAATATCGGATCGGAATGCAGTCGCCGATATCACTAAATATCGCCGATATCCGATTCCGATAGCGGAAGTACCATGTAAGTCTATGGGAACAAAATATCGAACATTAAAAAAAAACATTCTTGCCTTGTTGGTTAATTGTACATGAAGGAAAACAACAAAGAGTAATGTAGAAGTGTATTGGGGGAGGTTGAGGAGACAATAAAGGCATACATGTTTAACCCAATGCATTGGAATAGCATTAATATTTTTTTTTTTTAAATACGTTTGCATTGACTAACAAATTGACAATGTTGTTAACCTTTTTTCTATTTTGGCAAATATGTATGTTTCACAACTTCCATGCTCTTCACCTTTTTAACTTTTGCCAGTGCCACACTTTCTCCTTCATAATCTTCATCAGCATCATCATCTTTCTCATCAAATTATTCTTCATCTTCACCTTCTTAATCTTCTTCTTAAACTTCTTGCTATTCATGTTTTTGTTTACATTACTCATATTGTTATTATTAAACTAATTAATCTTCTTCATATTCAAATGATTCAACTTCTTCCTCTTAATCTTCTTCATCATATTAGAATTTCTTATTTGTGACAGAGATTCCTGTACTTGTAATCTGTAAAAGTATGAATTGTTCATCCTTCCGTTCTTGCTGTCACAAAAGATTTAAATTACAACAGTATTTGTCCGTGTTCAGTTTAGCCTGCAGCAGCAGGCATTTTCCAGGGGCACCACGAGGAGGAACGGACTCACCCCCATACACTGCTTAGTCTTCTTCTGCTTAGAATTTAGAGCATATATTTTGCTCTTCATTTTGGTCTTATACTTCATGTTCTTCTGCTTTTTGATCTTCTGCTTATTGTTCTTCTGTCTCTTGTTCTGTATCTTGTAGTTTGTCTTAACCTTCTTTGTCCTGTTGGTGATCTTCTTCTGGGTAATCTTTTATTTTTTCTTTGTGATGGTGTTCAGGCTGGTTGGCTTCCTGATTGTCGTCCTTGTTGTCATCATCTTCTTCTGGGTGGTCTTTAAGGTCGTCTAATTTCCGAGAACCAGCTGACGTTACTGGAACCCTGACGGGTATGACATGGAGCAAGAGACAATGGAAGTAACGAGGACCAGCTGACTGTGCTGGAACTCGGACGGGTAGCAGAAGGAAAAGAGGCAATGTCACAACCGAGTACCAGCTGACGTTACTGTGACACGGTTACTAAGCAGGAGGTACCTGTGCTCCAAAGCACTACCAAGGACCAGGAGACGTTGCTGGAACTCGGATACGGAGATGGAGGCACCTAGGCCAAAGGCACTGGGGAGAACCAGTTGACGGTACTGGACCCCGGACGGGTAGCAGAACGCACCCATGAAAATGTAAGTTGACAGGACGCAAGCCGTCCGCAGTTACCGAATCACACAGTCCTACAGTGGGTGCTTGTCCTATTGTCACAATGGAAACAGCCTTTATTTACATATCCCACAGCACACATAGGAATCACGTAAACTGCAGGCACCATAGAGTCGGCTAACCCGAATGCAACACGACAGCACAACTTATTGGAGGATAATTGACGTTCACACTGCCAGGAAACAGCTGTCGTGCTGTAACCAGGCTGGCCAGGAGTCAGTACCCCTGCCAATTACTTACGAGCAACAAATGGCGGTGTTGTAGCCCAGGGAGTAGAGTTCAGGTGGTAGAAAGATGAACATAACAGGAGACATGGAAAACGTTGCCAAACAGTTATTTAATCTGAAAACGGACAGGCAAATTCAGGTGAGATCCATGCCTTGTTCATTTTCAGAAAAGTAAGCCGGTCTACATTCTCTGAGGATAGTCGCATGCGACGGTCTGTTACTACACCACCTGCAGCACTAAAGACGCGCTCAGATAATACACTGGCAGCAGGGCAAGCCAGCACCTCCAATGCATACTGGCTAAGCTCTGGCCATGTATCCAACTTAGAGACCCAAAATTTGAAAGGGGAAGAGGCATCTGGGAGTACACTTAGAGGGAAAGCCAAGTAGTCTGTCACCATCTTACGGAAACGTTTCTTCCTGGTGACTGGAGCCGTCTCGGATGGTGTAGACCTTTCTGGCGCTGTCACAAAACTTGCCACATTTCTAACATACAGCTCTTGCCCTGTGCAGAGGCGCTGCTTCTGCTCCCTCTTGTTGTAGAGGTGTCTACATTGCCTCGACGCACAGAGCTGCTTTGTAAAGCAGTAGCAGCAGCAGCTCTCTCGGCTGGAATGTACAACAGTATGGATTGCACCAGTGTGTCTTGGTACTCCTGCATTTTACGGTCCCGGTTCACCGGTGTGATGAGGGTTTGTAAGTTGTCCCGGTATCGAGGGTCTAGGAGGGTGTACACCCAATAATCTGACGTGGTGAGAATGTGGGCGATGCGGCGGTCGTTTCTCAGGCAATGAAGCATGAAATCAACCATGTGCTGCAGACTCCCAACTGGCCAACAAAAGCTGTCCTCTGGAAGAGGCGTCATCTCTGCCTCCTCTGCATCACCCCACCCTCGCTCTACATACTGACTACAGCGTTGTGTACCTCCCTCTGTAGGGATTTCTTCCTCCTCCATTGACTCCTCCTCCTCATCCTCCTCACAAAGTGAGCCCTGCCCAGCCCTTTGTGAGGAACCACGGTGCGCTGACTGTCCTGAAGGTATTTTAATTTGTGACTCCTCATCCACCTCTTCCAAAACCTCTTCCTTTAGTGCTTTCAGTGATTTCTGAAGCAGGCAGATAAGGGGGACAGTCATGCTGACTAGTGCATCATCTGCACTCGCCATCCGCGTTGAGACATCAAACGCACGCAAAACGTCACAGATGTCCTTCATAGAGGCCCACTCAGTAGTGGTGAAGTGTGAACGGCGCAAATTGCGAGTTGATTGCGCCTGTTGCAGCTGATACTCCATTACTGCTGGCTGCTGTTCACACAACCGCTCCAACATATGTAACGTGGAATTCCACCTGGTGGGTACGTCACATATGATGCGATGTTCAGGAAGGCGAAATCTGACTTGCAGAGCTGCAATGCGCGATCTGGCCATGCTGGAACGTCGCAAGTGAGCGCACTCTAGGCGGACCTTGTGCAGCAGTGCATCAAGATCCGGATAGTCCCTCAAAAAACTCTGCACGACCAAGTTGAGCACATGTGCCAGACATGGTATGTGAGTGAGGTTGCCAAGGCCCAGAGCTGCCACCAGATTTCGGCCATTGTCACACACTACCAAGCCTGGCTGGAGATTAGCTGACAAAAACCACACGTCGCTCTCCTGCTTGATGGCATCCCAGAGCTCCTGCGCTGTGTGGCTTCGATTTCCCATGGGAATTAATTTCAGGATAGCCTGTTGACGTTTGGCCACGGCTGTGCTCATATCGGTCGCAACAGGTAAGCGTTCACGGGTCCATGTGGAGGTATACCGTGACGGCTCGTGCAGCGATGATTCTGAGGAACTGGAGTAGGAGGAGGAATCAATGTGTACAGACTGGATTCCTGCAATCCTTGGAGTTGGCAGAACACGTACAGCGCCACTGGCAAGATCTGTACCCGGCTCCACAACATTGACCCAATGGGCAGTGAGGGAAAGGTATCGTCCCTGGCCATGGGTACTGGTCCACGCATCGGTGGTCAGGTGGACCCTGCTACTGACGGCGTTTAGTAGCGCATGTTTAATGTTTCCCTCGACATGTTTTTGCAGAGCAGGGACGGCTTGCCTGCTGAAATAAAATCGGCTTGGCACATTATATTGTGGGACTGCCAATGCCATAAAGTTCCTGAAACTGTCAGTCTCCACCAGCCTGAATGACAGCATTTCAAGGGACAGGAGTTTTGCAAGGCCAGCATTCAGAGCCTGTGCTCGTGGATGGTTTGCCGAGTATGGCCGTCTTTTATCCCATGCCTGTGCTACCGATGGCTGTTTTGTGGCCTGGGAGTGTGAGGATGACAGGGAACTTGCAGCTGTGGGTGCAATAACACTGGGTCTCTGGACAACAGTGAAAGAGGTTCTTCCATGCCGATCCTGTGAGGAAGCCGAACCAGCTGTGTGTGAGCTGGAGTAAGAGGCTCCAACACGACCTGAAGATGTAGGTGCTGCTGAAGGTTGGCCTACATCTCCAGTGTGTCTTTGTAACTCAGCTACGTGCTTTGTCCGTACATGTTTCCACATATTTGTGGTATTCAGGTTACTGATATTTTTACCTCTTTTAACTTTTTGCTTACACAGCTTGCATTCAACATAGCAAATATCATCTACAACTCTGTCAAAAAAGGACCACGCAGTGCAAGTCATGGGAGCGCCAATTTTGACATTTCTAACACAACTGCTCCCAACAGGTGGCAAACTGGAGGCTACAGGCAAGCGAGTCTGCAGCCTACCTCTCCCTCCTCTTTGTACCGCTGGGCCAATCTCTTCCTCAGAGCTGCTCCCACCACCTTCCTGCTGCTCACGCCATGTTGGGTCTCGGACTTCATCATCTCCAGTACCCTCTTCCAACACCTGCTGCTGTTGGGTGGTCTGGCCAGCACCATGCTCAACAGAAAATGGCAACTGAGTCTCATCATCATCAGATGCGTTCTGCGGTGTGCTGACCATCGGCACTGGCTCACCCGCCTCTTCACATTCAGAGAGACACAGCTGTTGCGCATCACTGCATACTGCCTCTTCTTCACATTCCAGAATGCTGCTTGGCTGGGCCCCTGTTTGCAAGCCAACAGATTCTGAGAACAGAAGCAGAGACTCAGCTGGCTCCAGTTCAGAACTCTCTGACTGCCTGGGCAATTTGGCAGGCGGTGAAGAGACAGATGGTTGTTCAACAGTGCTGTGTTCCTGAGAGGAGGTGGAAGGAATTGAAGTCGATGCATTGGCTGCCATCCAACCAACAACGGCTTCAATTTGTTCTTCCCGCAGCAGGGGGGTACGCTGAGCTACTACCAAAGTGCGCATAAAGGAACGCTGACGGGGAAAACTGGTGGATGCTGTGTCACTGGGTGCGGCAGCAGCCACAGAATCCCCACGTCCTCTCCCTGCTGAAACTCCACGGCCACGACCACGTGCCTTACTCCCTGCCTTCTTCATCTTGGTAGATTGATAAAGAAAGTCAGAAAAGTTATAAGGCCTAAGTGTGGTTATTACGCAGAGACTGAAGTGAACACTGAAACACAACTGTTCACAATCTGTGAAAGGCTACTCCTTTGTCTACTTCTATAGTGTTTGCAACCAATGTATTGGATACGGATGGAAGCGCGTCACACTAATAGTTAAATTGCATGAAGCAGCAAGAATTACACTGAAGAAAAAAAAAAAGAGTCTGTGAGTGACACGTGCAGATGCCTACAGACAGCGTTGCATACAGAGCAAACTGCAGCGTCACCTGCACTCACACACACCTTTCAGAGCTGTTAAAACAACACTGCAGGCAAAAGGAAGCTTTACACAGCGGTTGGTGCTAGCCTGCCTACAGCACAGTTGTCATGTGTGCATTGCCACGAAGATCGTCGCGGCTGCACATTTTGACTTCTCACAGCTGAGTTGCTGTTTCTTTGTGTTTGGCAGCTTGGGAGTTAATTCTGTCTGTGCTCGGTGCTGGGACTGGGTGCAGTTTCTCCTGGCTGCAATTGATTATTTGTTGATTGGTTTCCTTTAAATTCCTGGTTGTCTGCTTTGGGAGTTGCCAGTGAAATCCTTCATTCAGACCACAGATAGGAATGAATCTGTATAGACTTAAGTTGAGAGCTCCTTAGCTGTTTTAAGCTCAACTTGCTTAGAGTTTATTTCCCAGACCATTTATGTTCCTTCGGTGTTTGAGTGTGTATGCAAGTGAGTGCTATCCTGTCTGTCTTATATGTCTAATCTGTGTATATAGCTGAGATCAGCCCATATCCCTTTGGTGGTAATCAGGATCCTTCTTAGGACTGATTACAGGGTTCAGGGTCTGACAGGAGACAGGGTTAGGCTGGAGACTTGGACCTCTGAACCATTATCAGTACCTCCAAGGTAAGGGATTAGTTAGGACCCCAGTGTAGGGTCAGGTTAGACCCCGGTCCTCCTCTTTCCTGTTACAGCTCATCAAGTCCTCAAGATTAACCCTGAGTTCAACTATATCGTTTCTGCACATCTAGTCCTCAAGATTAACCCTAAAGTTCTGCAGAGATTGTGTCAGGTAAATCTATTTTATACTTACATTCTGATGTTGCTAAACTATATGTTGTATAGAGTGTGGTTCCTGTATAAATAGTTTACTGACATTGTATTCATATCATTAGACAGCGTGACATTTTCACTGGCCATAAAAAAATTATCTCTAGTTACCATGGATCAAGTAGCCCAGCTGGCTCTGCAGTTGCAGGGATTATCCATGGAGCTGACGGACATTAAGTCCAAAGTTTTGTCTCCCCTGGAGCAAACCAGAGTTGAACCTAAAGTAGCTCTTCCTGCACTCCCTAATGCTAAAACTCTGGCACAGGTGTTCATTATGGAGATCGTGAGACTTCATGGGTTGCCTTCTGATGTGGTGTCAGATAGGGGGTCTCAGTTTGTGTCCAAATTTTGGAGGGCATTTTGTTTACGTCGGGGGATGCAATTGTCGTTTTCCTCGGCTTTTCATCCACAGACCAATGGTCAGACAGAGCGTCTGAATCAGAGTTTAGAGACATATCTCCGGTGTTTTGTATCGGAGAACCAGGAGGACTGGTCTTCTTTCTTGCCTCTGGCAGAGTTCGCTCTTAACAACAGGCGGAGCGAGTCCATTGGTAAGTCACCGTTTTTTGGGGCATATGGTTTTCATCCCCAGTTTTGTACTTTCAATGGGGGGGGGTCCTTCTGGGGTTCCTGAGGAGTAGCGTTTCTCGTCGTCACTTGCTTCTGTGTGGCGAGGTGTATTGAATAATTTGAGTACGATGGGGAACCGTTACAAACGTATGGCTGATAGGAGGAGAGTTTCTGGTCCAGATCTGAATGTGAACGATCTGGTATGGTTGTCTACCAGGAATATAAAACTTAAAGTACCCTCCTGGAAACTGGGTCCCAGATTCATCGGGCCGTACAGGATCAGTTCCATAATTAATCCTGTGGCATTTCGTCTGGAACTCCCTTCTACGTTTAAAATTCATAATGTGTTCCACAAGTCATTACTTAAAAGGTATGTGGCACCAGTCATACCGTCACCTCTACCTCCTCCTCCAGTGTTGGTCAATGGTAATTTGGAATTTCAAGTATCAAAAATCATTGACTCTCGTCTGAATCGCCGGTCCCTTCAGTACTTGGTGCATTGGAAGGGGTATGGTCCGGAGGAAAGGACGTGGGTCCCTGCGTCTGATGTTAACGCAGATCGTTTGGTTCGGACCTTCCACAGAACTCACCCGGGCAGGCCTGGCCCTGAGGGTCCGGAGGCCCCTCGTAGAAGGGGGGGTACTGTCATGTGTGCATTGCCACGAAGATCGTCGCGGCTGCACATTTTGACTTCTCACAGCTGAGTTGCTGTTTCTTTGTGTTTGGCAGCTTGGGAGTTAATTCTGTCTGTGCTCGGTGCTGGGACTGGGTGCAGTTTCTCCTGGCTGCAATTGATTATTTGTTGATTGGTTTCCTTTAAATTCCTGGTTGTCTGCTTTGGGAGTTGCCAGTGAAATCCTTCATTCAGACCACAGATAGGAATGAATCTGTATAGACTTAAGTTGAGAGCTCCTTAGCTGTTTTAAGCTCAACTTGCTTAGAGTTTATTTCCCAGACCATTTATGTTCCTTCGGTGTTTGAGTGTGTATGCAAGTGAGTGCTATCCTGTCTGTCTTATATGTCTAATCTGTGTATATAGCTGAGATCAGCCCATATCCCTTTGGTGGTAATCAGGATCCTTCTTAGGACTGATTACAGGGTTCAGGGTCTGACAGGAGACAGGGTTAGGCTGGAGACTTGGACCTCTGAACCATTATCAGTACCTCCAAGGTAAGGGATAGTTAGGACCCCAGTGTAGGGTCAGGTTAGACCCCGGTCCTCCTCTTTCCTGTTACAGCTCATCAAGTCCTCAAGATTAACCCTGAGTTCAACTATATCGTTTCTGCACATCTAGTCCTCAAGATTAACCCTAAAGTTCTGCAGAGATTGTGTCAGGTAAATCTATTTTATACTTACATTCTGATGTTGCTAAACTATATGTTGTATAGAGTGTGGTTCCTGTATAAATAGTTTACTGACATTGTATTCATATCATTAGACAGCGTGACAACAGTATAGTAAATCGCAATCTCTAACTGTCCCTCAGAGTCAGCACAGTAGCGTTCTGTCCCTTACTGAATTCACAGCACAGTGACGCTAAAATGGCGGCGGCGCCTTTTATACACTGAAGAAAAAAAAAAAAGAGTCTGTGAGTGACACGTGCAGATGCCTACAGACAGCGTTGCATACAGAGCAAACTGCAGCGTCACCTGCACTCACACACACCTTGCAGAGCTGTTAAAACAACACTGCAGGCAAAAGGAAGCTTTACACAGCGGTTGGTGCTAGCCTGCCTACAGCACAGTACAGTAAATCGCAATCTCTAACTGTCCCTCAGAGTCAGCACAGTAGCGTTCTGTCCCTTACTGAATTCACAGCACAGTGACGCTAAAATGGCGGCGGCGCCTTTTATAGTGCATTCTGACATCATTTCAGCATCCAATCACAGCCATGCCATTAGTTAACATGACCGCAGCAGTACAGGATGTGCCCACACTTCTTAGGATTCCTCATTGGCTGACTAAAATCACATTGCCTCTCAAAGAATTATGGGAACTTCCGATTCCAGTATACGATATATGGAAAATATCGAAACAAATTATCGAAAGGCCGATAGAGCTAATATCGGCCGATACCCGATACTTGCAGTATCGTATCGCTCAACACTAATTAACAGTCATGTGAGCGGTACTCGAGAAATCAGTCCAAAACATGGTCATGAAACCCCTGTCTCCAACGCTACTTTGGTTTTGTGCACCATGAACACCTCTTCCATTTGGCCCAGTACGGCTCGTGGTAGAACCTGCACCGCTGCTGTGTGCTGGGAATGCCTCTAACAAACGGTTTACCAGAGTTGCTTGTTTGTTGGCCAATATTAGCTCTAGGTTCTCCTGTGGCATGATGTTCTGTAATTTGCCTTTATAGCGTGGATCGAGGATGCTGGCCAACCAGTAGTCGTCATCCTTCATAATTTTGGCAATGCGGGGGTCCTGCTATGTTATGGTAGCTGAGGAGGCATGAGCAAAAAACCGCATAGGCAGCCGAACACCAGAGAGGTTGGAAACTGATAGGTTGCAGACCCTTAAACTAACAGCACAACTAGAAGCTGCCGTGGAGCGTACCAACGGTGGTCCTAGACGCCTCGGCACAGCCGGAAAGATAGCTATCCCTGAAGATGGAAAGAGGAAAGCTAACTGCCCCAGAGTAGACCCCAAAAGAGTAGGAAGACCCCAGACATATAATGGCGGTTAGACAAGATGAAAATACGAACACAGACAGAAAATAGATTGAGCAAATGCTGGGGCCCAAAACTGTCTAGATAGTACAGCACAGGAGAGAATACTTTCTTCAACCCAGAAAAACCCCAGGAAAAACTCCAACACTTCTGAATCCAAAAACACTGAGACCACATGGTCTCGACCACCTGTATCAGATCTCTGGTGTGGACACGTAGCAACCCAGCAGTAAAATATCACAAGAACTGAGCAAAAGAGCAAACACAAAAAACAAACAAAGTCCAGCCAAAGCCCCCCAAAGGAGACCCGGCTGAAGACAAAAAGCAATGCGGCTGAAGACAAAAAGCAATGCAGCAAAAAGCAAGGGATTCAAACCACAGTAAAAAAAAACTGAAAGAGACTTATTTGAACGCAAGCAGGAGACAGCAGGTAAGCAAGCTGAATTCCAAACTAAACCAGGAAGCACAATTGATCACCGGTGAGGATCATGGGAGATCAGCTCACTTATATCAGGCCAGTCAGTACCACCTGACACCCACTCGTTATCTGCGGGTGTAGGACTTTTGGTATTCAAGATAGGTTCAATACCCTCAGCAACCACCAGAGGGAGCTTCAGCTCCGAAGTCGTGTCCAAAATGTTCACAACAGTACCCCCCCTTGAGGAGGGGTCACTGAACCCTCACTTGTGCCACCAGGACGATCAGGATGAGCTCGGTGATAGGCACGAACCAGTCTTTAAGTATGAATGTCAGAAGCAAACACCCACAAATTGTCCTCTTGACCATAGCCTTTCCACTTTACCAAGTACTGGAGTCTCCGCCTGGCCAAACGAGAATCCAATATCTTCTCAACCACATACTCCAAATTGCCCTCAACCAATACAGGATCAGGAGGCACAGCCATCGGAACCACTGGCTCGACAAATCTCTTCAATAAAGATTTGTGAAATACGTTGTTAATGTTGAATGTTCCTGGAAGAAGCAAATGGAAGGAAACTGGATTAATAATCTCCACGATCTTATAAGGTCCAATGAACTTTGGCTTAAATTTTGGAGACGCGACCCTCATAGGGATATTTTTTGAGGATAACCAAACCAAGTCACCCACTTTAAATCGAGGACCATCAGTCCTATGTCGGTTGGCAAACCGCTGGGCCTTCTCCTGAGAGAGAGACAGCTTATCCACTACTTGATCCCAAATCAGCTGCATTCTCTCCACAATAGAGTCAACACCAGGACAGACAGAAGATTCCACCTGCCCTGAAGAAAAACGAGGATGAAACCCAAAATTTCAAAAAAATGGAGACATCAAAGTGGCAGAACTAGCCCTATTATTCAAAGCAAACTCAGCCAAAGGCAAAAAAGAGACCCAGTCGTCTTGATCAGCAGACACAAAACATCTCAATAAAGGTATGCCACACTAAACAATATCGCTAACGGATCGCTAAAAACGTCACTATTTAGCGATCCGTTAGCGATATTTTTCAGTGCGGCAGCTTCCAGCGACGAGCTTCCTGCTGTGATCTCGCTCGTCGCTGAATCGTTCCGGACCCTATTTCATCGCTGGCGCTCCGCTGGGTAAGTATCTAATCGCTGTGTGGCACCTTTCTTAGCGATTTAGCGGTACTTTGTACCGCTAAAGTCGTTAAGAAGATCGCTAACGGCGATAGCGTCGTTAACTATATCGCTAATGCGGTAGCATTTAGCGATATAGAAACAATCCGCTAGCGATCTCATTAGTATGCACGCTAACGAGATCGCTAGCGGATTGCTTAGTGTGGCAGTACCTTAAGTCTCAAGGTCTGTTTGATCTCTCAGTTTGTCCATTGGTCTGAGGTGGAACGCAGAGAAAAGATAACTGAACTCCAGTTTGGAACAAAATGTCTCCAAAATCTGGAAACAAACTGGACTCCTCTGTCAGACACAATGTTCTCTGGAACGCCGTGCAACCGAACACCTGTTGAAAAAACAAGGGCACCAACTCGGAGGAGGATGGCAACTTAAGTAGTGGCACAAGATGTATCATCTTGGAAAACCTATCACAGATTACCCAAATAACGGTCATTCTCTGAGAGTCAGGAGGTCGGAAATAAAATCCATAGAGATATGGGTCCATGGTCTCTTGGGCACAGGCAATGGCATTAACAAACCACTAGAGCGAGAGCAAGGTTTGGACCGAGAACAGGTTCCACAGGACTGCACAAAGTCCCTGACGTCACGAGACAAAGTGGGCCACCAAAAGTCCCGACTCACCAAATCTCTGGTACTAAAAATGCAAGGATGGCCGACCAACGTGGAGCAATGAATCTCGGACATCACATTCTTCCTCCACTGGTCTGGGACAAACAATCTCCCAGCAGGGCAACGTTCAGGTTTATCCTCCTGAAATTTCTCCAAAGCCAGTCTCAAATTGGGCGAGATAGCGGAAAGAACCACACCCTCCTTCAGAATAACAGCAGGCTCAGTTACCTCAGGAGAATCCAGAAAGAAACTCTTCGAGAGGGCATCCGCCTTAACATTCTTAGTGCCCGGGAAAAAAAAGAGACCACAAAATTAAAACGTGTGAAAAACAAGGCCCACCTGGCCTGTCTAGGATTAAGTCGCTTGGCTGATTCAAGATAAACCAGGTTCTTGTGATCCGTGAGGACCACCACCTGATGCTTGGCTCCTTCCAGCCAATGTCTCTACTCCTCAAAAGCCCACTTCATGGCCAATAACTCCCGATTACCCACATCATAATTACGTTCCGCTGGGGAAAATTTTCGAGAGAAAAAGCCACAAGGGTTAATCTTAGAGGTCTCCGGATCCCTTTGGGACAAAACGGCTCCTGCACCAATCTCAGAAGCATCAACCTCCACCTGAAATGGTAGAGAAACATCAGGTTGGCGCAGAACAGGAGCAGAAGTGAATCTCCGCTTAAGCTCCTGAAACGCATAAACTGCCTCAGGAGACCAAGTCACTACATCAGAACCCTTCTTGGTCAAATCAGTCAGTGGCTTCACAATACCAGAGAAATTAGCTAAAAATTTACGATAAAAAGTAGCAAAACCCAAAAATCTCTGAAGAGCCTTCAATGTAGTGGGCTGAACCCAATCACAAATGGCCTGAACTTTGACCGGGTCCATTTCAATAACAGACAGAGACAAAATGAATCCCAGAAATGAAACCTTTTGTACGCCAAAAAGACATTTTGATCCCTTCACATACAATGCGTTTTCTCTCAAAATCCGGAATACAGTCCGAACATGTTCCACATGAGAATCGCAGTCATTGGAAAAAATCAAGATATCGTCCAAATAAACAATCAGAAATTTATCCACGAAATCCCAAAAAATATCGTTCATAGAGGATTGGAAGACGGAAGGGGCATTAGTGAGCCCAAAAGGCATCACTAGGTACTCAAAATGCCCCTCTGGGGTATTAAACGCCATCTTCCATTCATCTCCGTGCTTGATGCGAATAAGATTATACACCCCCTGAGGTCAAGCTTGGTAAACCAACAAGCACCCTTCACTCTGTAAAATAGGTCAGAAATCAAGGGTAACCAATATTGATATTTAACAGTGATCTTATTCAGGAGACGATAATCAATACACGGCCTCAATGAGCCATCCTTCTTGGCCACAAAGAAAAAGCCGGCGCCCAAGGGTGAAGAGGATGTTCTGATATGACCCTTCTCTAAAGACTCTTTGATATAAGATCACATGGCCTCATGCTCAGGTACAGATAAAATACAGAGCCGACCCTTGGGAAATTTACAACCGGGAACTAAGTCAATAGCGCAATCATAACTCCTATGAGGAGGTAAGGATGCAGACTTACTCTCACTAAACACATCTGAAAAATCAGTCAAATAGTCAGGAACATCCTGAGACTGGGGGGAGGCAGAAAAAACATCTTGAGACTGGGGGGGAGCAGAAAAAACAGGAGTGTCAGTACGAACACATTGACAACACCAACTGGTCACAGACACAGACTTCAAAAACAGGATTGTGAGTCTGTAACCAAGGAAACCCCAGTACAACAATGTCATGTAAATTATTTAACACCAAAAATGTGCAATTCTCTTGGTGGTCCGGGTCAACCAGCATTATCACCTGGGTAGAAAACTGGGGTTTATTCTCCACCAAGGGGGTAGAATCAATGCCCAGCAAAGGAATAGACTTCCACAGGGGTATCTTAGGAAAACCACAATGTTTGGCAAAATCAAAATCCATCAGGGTTATAGCTGCCCCTGAATCAACAAAAGCCTGAGCTGAAAATGTGGACATGGAGCAAATCAAGGTAACAGTCAACAGAAATTTAGTCTGAACACTACCCAAAACAACTGAGCGCACAAAACGTCTTCCCCGCTTGGGGCAGACGGAAATAGCATGAGAAGCGTCACCACAATAGTAGCACAACTTATTACGCTTACGAAATTCATGACGCTGTGCCCCAGAAGTCACTCCATCACACTGCATGGGCTCAGGGGCTGGCCCGCAAGGCATCACAATCTCACGCATATTTTTACGCTCGCGCAGACGTCTGTCAACTTGAATAGCTAATGACATAGAGTCATTGACACCAGAGGGGACAGGGAATCCCACCATAACATCCTTTACCTTTCCGAAAAAGAGCTGCCAGAGCATCATCATTCCATTTAGTAAGGACCGCCCACTTTCTGAATTTCTGACAATACAGCTCAGCGGCTTATTGACCCTGATTCAATGCCAACAAGGTTTTTTCAGCTTGATCAGTAACATTAGGTTCATCGTGCAATAATCCCAAAGCCTGAAAAAACCCATCAACATAATTTAAAACAGGATCTCCAGGTGTCAGGGAAAAGGCCCAATCCTGAGGGTCACCACGCAACAGGGAGATGACAATTTGAACCTGCTGCGTTGTGTTCCCTGAGGATTTAGGCTTCAAAGTAAAAAACAACTTACAGTTATTTTTAAAATTCAAAAACTTAGACCGATCCCCCAAAAATAAATCCGGCAGAGGGATCCTAGGTTCCACAGCAGGCAACCCAGCAAGATAGATAGCAATACTCCGAACTTCAGCAGCAAGCTGCTCCACACGATCGGACAAATGTTTGACCTCTATTGGGGGAAAGAATTCCTCCTCAGCCCCAGAGAAAAAGAGGGAAAAAATGCAACAAACAGGAAAAAAAAAAATTCTGACAACTCTGACTAATTTTTTTTCCCTTTACTATTTTTCCCTTCTATTTAGTACCATAGAATTTTCAGTATGGCTGGTGATTCTGTTATGTTATGGTAGCTGAGGACGCAGGAGCAAAAAACCGCATAGGCAGCCGAACACCAGAGAGGTTGGAAACTGATAGGTTGCAGACCCCTAAACTAACCGCACAACTAGAAGCAGCCGTGGAACGTACCTACGGTGGTCCTAGACTCCTCGACACAGCCGGAGAGATAGCTATCCCTGAAGATGGAAAGAGGAAAGCTAACTGCCCGGAGTAGACCCCAAAAGAGTAGGAAGCCCCCAGACATATAATGGCGGTTAGACAAGATGAAATACGAACACAGACAGAAACTAGATTGAGCAAATGCTGGGGCCCAAAACTGTCTAGATAGTACAGCACAGGAGAGAATACTTTCTGCAACCCAGAAAAACCCTAGGAAAAACTCCAACACTTCTGAATCCAAAAACACTGAGACCACACGATCTCGACCACCTGTATCAGATATCTGGTGTGGACATGTAGCAACCCAGCAGTAAAATATCACAAGAACTGAGCAAAAGAACAAACACAAAAAACGAACGGAGACCAGCCAAAGCCCCCCAAAGGGGACCCGGCTGAAGACAAAAAGCAATGCAGCAAAAAGCAAGGAATTCAAACCACATTAAAAAAACTGAAAGAGACTTATCTGAACGCAAGCAGGAGACAGCAGGAAAGCAAGCTGAATTCCAAACTAAACCACGAAGCACAATTGATCACTAGTGAGGATCATGGGAGATCAGCTCACTTATATCAGCCCAGTCAGTACCACCTGACACCCACTCGTTATCTGCGGGTGTAGGACTCTTGGTATTCAAGATAGGTTCAATACCCCCAGCAACCAGAGGGAGATTCAGCTCTGAAGTCGTCTCCAAAATGTTCACAACAGGGTTCCTTCTTAGGATCTGCAAGACATAATCACACATGTGGGCCAATGTTCCAGGTGTCAATGATGCACTGCCAGTAGTGGGTGAAGGAGCACTTTCTGCCAAATCCACATCCCTCCAGTCACGCACAAACCCTGTACCTGACCTTGGCAAGCCAAAATTTTCTCTTGCCCCCTGAGAAGCATCCTCCTCCCCAAAATAATCATCCCCCTCATCCTCCTCCTCCTCTTCCTCTTCTTCCTCCACCTCATCCAGGACAGTTCCCTGAGCAGACAATGGCTGACTGTCATCAAGGCTTCCCGCTTCCCTCCTCCTTCTCCTCTTCCTCCTCCGCTGCAAAAGCCTGATCCTTAATGTGCATCAAAGTTTGCATGAGCAGACGCATAAGTGGGATGCTCATGCTTATGATGGCGTCATCTGCGCTTACCAGCCGTGTGCATTCCTCAAAACACTGAAGGACTTTACAGAGGTTTTTCAGCTTTGACCACTGCACACCCGACAACTCCATGTCTGCCCTCAAACTACCTGCCCGTGTATCCTCCCAAAAATGCATTTCAGCCTGCCTCTGTTCGCACAGCCTCTCAACCATGTGCATGGTGGAGTTCCATCTTGTTGCAACTTCTATGATTAGGCGGTGGTTGGGGAGGTGGAGCGATCGCTGCAGCCTCTGCATACGACTGGAGTCTACGGGCGAGCGACGATATGCGAGCACAGTTTTCGCACCTTATGGAGCAGGGCTGTTATCTCCAGATAATTATTTAGGAAGCACTGCACCACCAGGTTCAAGATGTGAGCCAGGCAAGGTATGTGTCTGAGTTTTGCCAGGGCTATGGCTGCCACAAAATTACGGCCGTTATCATTGACTACCTTGCCTGGCTCAAGATGTAGACTGCCCAGCCATGACTCAGTTTCACACTGCAAGTAGTCGGCCAGTACCTCCGCGGTGTCTGTTGTCGCCCAAAGACATCATATTTAAAACAGCCTGCTTACACTTACCACTAGCTGTTCGATAGTGGACACCTCCTGTGCAACACTGGCAGCTGCGGATGGAGTGCTCGTGCGACTGCGCTCTGTCGACGAGCTTTCGCTTCTGGAGGAGGAGGAGGGTCGAACGCCTACAGCCAACTGTTGCCTATACCATGGGCTAGGCAGCACTGCCCCACCGCTGCTGTCCCCTGTGGAGCGTGCATCCACCACATTTACCTAGTGTGCAGTGATGGACACATAACGGGCCTGGCCATGCCTACTGGCCCATGCATCTGTTGGGAGGTGCACCTTTCCACTCACTGATTGTTTGAGTGCATGGACAATGTGGTCTTTCACATGCAGGTGGAGGACAGGGATGGCTTTTCTAGAAAAGAAGTGCCGACTGGGTAGGTCATAGCGTGGAACAGCATAGGCCATGAGCTCTTGAAACGCTGCGCTTTCAACCAAATGGAAGGGCATCATCTCTAATAAGATCACTTTGGCAATGTAGGCGTTCAAAGCCAGTGTACGCGGATGAGAGGATGAGTACTTTCTTGTCCTACTCAGAGTGTCTGCTAGGGTGAGCTGGACTTGAGAGCTGCATATGGGGGAACTAGCGGTGGACATGATGGACTGAGAGAGGGTTGGTGATGGTGATGGTGATGGTGGTGGTGAGGGCCTAGATTCAGTCTTTCGTTGCAAAAACATTGTGATTCTCTGACTGCTTTGGCCTTGCGATGACACCTCAACATTTCTTGCTGGTGCTGTGCTAACCAGTGGGCTTACAGTGTGGGAAGCAATGTAGCGTTACTGGCTACCTTCAGTCAGAGCAGGTGCACATGTGCTACCTGAGGTTTTGTAGTCCGTCCACGCTTGCAAGTGCATGGTGTTTAAATGTCTAAGCATGCAGCTGGTATTCAAATTTCGGAGATTTTTCCCTCGGCTAAAGGTCCTTCCGCACTTCTTACAGATAACCTTTGCCTCATCAATAGGATTTTGGTCAAAAAAGTGCCACACTGCACTCTTCCTACTATGGGATAAATTTTCAGGGCTTGCACGCTGTGTTAATTTGACCGTCTGGCCAAGCTGTCCTGCAACTCTTAGTTTTTTTAACACGTTTTTGGACTGCTATGGACCTCCCAAATAACTGCTGCTGCGATGTCGAGGCCTGCTGCGGATTCTTCTCCTCTTCTGTTCTATTGCCAGCGGCACCCTCTTCCCCCAATGGATGCCAATCCGGGTCAACAACTGGGTCATCCATCACCTCCTCTTCAATTTCATCTGCACCCTCTACTGTGTCACCGTGTAAGGTGGTATAGTATGCGTGAAGGGGCACCTGAGTTTCATCAGGGTCAGATTCTGGCTCAGTAGACTGCGAGGGCAATGTAGTGCTCTGGGTGACTGTACCAGCAGAATCATATAGCAGTGGCTGTGCACCAGTGCACTCCATGTCATATTCATCTTGGACTGGGGAATTCAGGATTTGACTTGAAAAGAGCTCCATGGAGTAATCTGAAGTGTGGCCTGCTGCATCCTTCACTTTTGGTAAGGGTGAAGGACACAAGGAAAGGTGTTGTACCTGACCAGGAGCCTGCACTGATGACTCAGTGCTTGCATTTCTTGAAACTTCAGAAGAATAGGCGATAGAGCTGGAAGCTGTTTCGGCAATGTAAGCCAAAACCTGTTCCTGATGCTCCGGCTTTAAAAGCGGTTTACCTACTCCCAGAAAAGGCCTTCCAGGCTACTGGAGCCAAATGATGACACAGGCTCAACACCTGCTGCCTTAGGTGCTATTGTGCTTTTGGCACTACCAGCAGATGCACCACCACACCATCACCACCACCAGCTGGCCCCCCCTCCCACGTCGCGGCCTCTTCCACCATACTTCCTCATATTTGGGAAAATGTACCAAAAATACCAGCAGATATATGGTGCTGGATCAGAAGCGTACAGCTGTATACGGTGAAGGGGAAAATTGTAAATCTCCATATATATTTCCGGAGTCCACACAAACGCTCTCAGGCTCAGTATGGATTAGACCAGAATATAATAAGCAGAAAAATGTACTGTATCAGTAGATACCAGGTGTATATAGTATAGGGGAAAATTGAAATCTCCGTATATATTTCAGGAGTCACACACAAACGCTCTCAGGCTCAGTATTGATTAGGCCAGAATATAAAAAGCAGAAAAAGGTACTGTATCAGAAGATACCAGGTGTATATAGTATAGGGGAAAATTGTAAATCTCCGTATATATTTCAGGAGTCACACACAGACGCTCACAGGCTCAGTATGGATTAGACCAGAATATAAAAAGCAGAAAAAGGGTACTGTATCAGAGATACCAGGTGTATATAGTATAGGGGAAAATTGAAAATCTCCGTATAGAGTCACACACAAACGCTCTCAGGCTCAGTATTGATTAGGCCAGAATATAAAAAGCAGAAAAAAGGTACTGTATCAGAAGATACCAGGTGTATATAGTATAGGGGAAAATTGTAAATCTCCGTATATATTTCAGGAGTCACACACAGACGCTCACAGGCTCAGTATGGATTAGACCAGAATAAAAAGCAGAAAAAGGGTACTGTATCAGAAGATACCAGGTGTATATAGTATAGGGGAAAATTGAAAATCTCCGTATATAGAGTCACACACAAACGCTCTCAGGCTCAGTATTGATTAGGCCAGAATATAAAAAGCAGAAAAAAGGTACTGTATCAGAAGATACCAGGTGTATATAGTATAGGGGAAAATTGTAAATCTCCGTATATATTTCAGGAGTCACACACAGACGCTCTCAGGCTCAGTATGGACTAGACCAGAATATAAAAAGCAGAAAAAGGGTACTGTATCAGAAAATACCAGGTGTATACAGTGTAGGGTAATTGCAAATCTCCGTATATATTTCCTGAGTCACACACAGACACTCTCAGGTTCAGTATGGATTAGACCAGAATATAAAAAGCATAAAAAGGGTACTGTGTCAGAAGATAACAGGTGTATATAGTATAGGGGAAAATTGTAAATCTCCGTATATATTTCAGGAGTCACACATAGACACTCTCAGGCTCAGTATGGATTAGATCAGAATATAAAAAGCAGAAAAACGGTACTGTATGAGAAGCGTACAGCTGTATACAGTGTAGGGGTAATTGTAAATCTCCGTATATATTTCCAGAGTCACACACAGATGCTCACAGGCTCAGCATAGATTAGACCAGAATATAAATATATTTCAGGAGTCACACATAGACGCTCTCAGGCTCAGTATGGATTAGACCAGAATATAAAAAGCAGAAAAAGGGTACTGTATCAGAAGCATACAGCTGTAAACAGTGTAGGGGTAATTGTAAATCTCCGTATATATTTCCAGAGTCACACACAGACGCTCACAGGCTCAGCATGGATTAGACCAGAATATAAATATATTTCCGGAGTCACACACAGACGCTCTCAGGCTCAGTGTGGATTAGACCAGAATATAAAAAGCAGAAAAAGGGTACTGTATCAGAAGATACCAGGTGTATATAGTGTAGGGGAAAATGTCAATCTCTGTATAAATTTCCTGAGTCACACACAGATAGTCAGCATGTATTTGTCCGTGATACCAGCCGATACACAGTAATGTGTGAGGCTCTTTACGGTGTGGGAAAAAATGAACGCTTGGTAACTGTGCAGAAAAAAAGAATACAAGTATTAGGCTAAGTTCACACGTTGCGGAATTGCCGCGGAAATTTCCGCGGCAATCCCGCACTTCTCCCGCGGGAAATACGCACTTTTTTTGTATGCGTATTCCCGCCAGAATAATAGCGTTTTACAAGCGTAATTAGCTTGCAGAATGCTAGCGTTTTCCTAGCGATCTGTAGCATCGCTTGGAAAACTGATTGACAGGTTGGTCACACGAGTCAAACATAGTGTTTGACACGTGTGACCAACTTTTCACTATTGATGCCGCCTATGTCGCATCAATAGTAAAAAGATCTAATGTAAAAATAATAAAAAAAATAATAAATAATGATATTCTCACCTTCCGGCGGCCCCCGCAGCCTTCCCGCCTTCAGCGACGCTCCCGGCAACTCCCGGTCCCAAGGATGCATTGCGACAAATCACCCCATGACGTAGCATCACGCGAGACCGCTACGCCATCTGGGTGATTCTCGCAAAGGACTCTTGGGACCGGGAGTTGCCGGGAGCGTCGCTGAAGGCGGGAAGGCTGCGGGGGCCGCCGGAAGGTGAGAATATCATTATTTATTATTTTAATTATTGTTTTACCAGGGATATGGTACCCAGGGCCTGGAGGAGAGTCTCCTCTCCTCCAGACCCTGGGTACCACCGCACATGAACCGCTTACATTCCGCAAAATTAATGAACATGTTGCTATTTTTTCCGCGAAGCGTTTTTTTCGCGGAAAAAAACGCAACATGTGGCCAAAACATGCGGAATCAATTAACATGTATAGGATGCTTAATGCTTGCGTTTTTTTCGCGTTTTTACTGCGGAAAATCGCGGAAAAAACGCGAAAAAAACGCAAATATTCCTGAACGTGTGCACTTAGCCTTAGTGCTGTGTGAAAAGCAGTCTGCACAGCAGTGTACACACAGCAATACAGCTAGCAGGCAGCCTATTAACAAGTGCTGCTGCACACAAGAAAATCCTCCCCTGTCACTGGCAGGCAGCCTAATAACCAGCGCTGCTGCACACAAGAAAATCCTCCCCTGTCACTGCACACTAACTGTACAGCACAATTGCTATCAGCACAAGCACATAAGAACTTCTCTTTCCAGCCCTAACTCTCTCCCTACTGATAAACAGCGTCAGCAACCTCTCCTACTATTGAGATCGGCAGAAGTAAAATGGTGGTCAGCGGTCAGGGCTTTTATAGACACTATGATGCCCCCCAAAGCAAGCCAATCACTGCAATGCCCTTCTTTAAGATGGTGGTGGACGTTGCCCATGTCATCTCGTTGCCCACAGTGTACGTCCTTGCTCATTGGCTGAAAAAAGGCTCGGCGAAACCCGACTTTTGCGAAAGTGAGCGACTTATGAGTCTGACCGACCTGTTTCGCTCGACTCTAGTGCGTATAGCTTTTCATATTTTTTTAATAGTGGGCAAGTCTATGGCATAAAAAATCCAGAAAACTCTTTTGAGACTGAAAATTAAATCTATGTCATTTTATTTGTAGACTTTTGTGACATTGATTCAGGACATTTTTTTGGAGCAGTTTATACCAAATCTGTCAAAAAGCAATTGATAAATCCCTATGTGTTTCACAACCCTGCTCTAAGATATATGCAAACAAAGTATGTCTAGGCAGGATCTACATTTTAATTCTAATTGGCAAGACATTTGTGGTTACCATGGAAACCTAAAAACAGTCATCTCCATTGTTCAGAATATAATGATATTGCATGGGTTTATTCCGCTTCTAAGTAGTGGCTGTGATTTGATTAACCCCTTCCTGACATCCAACGTACTATCTCGTCCATGTGACCTGGCACAATTTGACCATGGACGGGATAGTACGTCATAGCGATCGGCCGCGCTCACGGGGGGTGCGCGGCTGATCACGGCCGGGTGTCAGCTGATTCTCACAGCTGACACCCAGCACTAGGTGCCAGGAGCGGTCACGGACTGCTGCTCCCGGAACTTTAACCCCCGAAATGCTGTGATCAAACAAGATTGCAGCGTTCGGGGAGCTGACAGCCCCTCTGCCTTTGGATCGGAGACGCCGCGGCATAATGCGGGGTAACGATCGTTGCCATGGTGAGCAGATGTCGTCATGATGGCTCACCAGAGCTAGGAAACTTGGGAAACTTGTTGATCATGCGCAGTAGATGATCAGCAAGTCTCCCTGTGTCAGTGCAGAGTTGACAGCTTCTATGGTATGCAGATGCTGCTTCATCTGCATACTATAGAAGTGATGAGCATGCAAAAAAATGATTGTCCCATAGTGGGACAAAGTGTAAAAGTTAGGAAAAAGTAAAAAAAAAAAAATAATTCTAAACATATTTTTTAAAAAATCAAAAATAATAAAAAATCAATATGTATTCTATTATTAAATAAATATTTGAATAAAAAAAATCTAAACAGTAAAAGTACACATATTTGGTATCGCCGCATCCTCAGTGACCCAACCTATAAAACTGTCCCAAAAAAAAGCAAGGCAAAAACAAAGCTTTATCATCATACCGCCAAACAAAAAGTGGAATAACATGCAATCAAAAAGATGGATATAAATAAACATGGTACCACTGAAAATGTCATATTGTCCTGCAAAAAATGAGCCACCATACAGCTCAATCAGTGGAAAAATAAAAAAGTTATAGCTCTCAGAATAAAGCAATGCAAAAATAATAATTTTTTTTAAATAGTTTTTATTATATAAAAGCGTCAAAACATAAAAAAAATATAAATAAGCCAAACATAAAAACCCGCTATAAGACCTCTTCCACATTTCCTGATATTTTGATGTAAGTGTCCGTGTGTGCAATACTTGCGGCATACGTGTTCCGCATCAGTACCACAAGGACGGGCGCCAGGGAAGAAGCGTTACAGTAAGCGCTGTTCCCCGGCGCCTGGTGCTGAACACGGCTCTCATCATTCTACCCTCCTCTGCCGGTGATCGGAGCTAGCATTTAAGTGATAAAAGAGACAGCAGGTGGCGGCTGATGGAACTATTACTCCCATCAGCTGCCACCTGCTTTCTCTTTTATTACTTCAATTTAACTCTCATCATTCTCCCCTGCTCGCAGTAGAAATTGTGGGGCAAATTTTGCTGCCATTTTTACCCACTTGTGTGAAAATGTAAAATGTTTGATTAAAACGAAATTTTGGTGGTAAAAATCTAGTTATTTTGTCCTCACTGCCCAATGGTATAAAATTCTGTGACACACCCATGGTGTCAATATGATCACTGTACCCCTATTGAATTCATTGAGAGATGTAGTTCGTAAAATGGGGTCACTTTTGGGGGGTTCTGCTGTTTTGGCACATCATGGGCTCTCCCAGTGGGTCATGGCACCTGCAAAACATAACAGTAAAATCTGGCGCTTCTTGCCTTCTGAGCTCTGCCATGCGCCCAAACAGTGGTTAAGCCCAACATATGGGGTATCAGCGTCCTCAGGACAAATTGTACAACAACTCTTGGTGTCCAATTTATGAAAATAAAAAATTGGGGGCGAAAAGATCATTTTTGTGGGAAAAATATGATTTTTTTTTATGGCTCTACGCTATAAACTTCTGTGAAGCACTTGGGGGTTAAAAAGTGCTCACTGCACATCTAGATAAGTTCCTTAGGGGGTCTAGTTTCCAAAATGGTGTCACTTATGGGGGTTTCCACTGTTTAGGCACATAAAGGGCTCTCCAAAAGCGATATGGCGTCTGATCTCAATTCCAGCCAATTTTGCATTGAAAAGTCAATCGGCGCTACTTCCCTTTCAAGCTCTGCCGTGTGCCCAAACAGTGGTTTACCCCGACATATGGGGTATCAGATTACTCAGGAGAAATTGCACAACAACTTTTGGGTCCAATTTCTCCTGTTACCTTTGGTAAAATAAAAAAAAATGGATCTGAAGTAAATTTTTTGTGAAGAAAAGTTAAATGTTCATTTCTTTTTAAACATTCCAAAAATTCCTGTGAAGCACCTGAAAGGTTAATAAACTTCTTGAATGTGGTTTTGAGCACCTTCAGGGGGGCAGTTTTTAGAATGGTGTCACTTTTGGGTATTTTCTATCATATAGACCCCTCAAAGTGACTTCAATTGTGATGTGGTCTCTAAAAAAATGGTTGTAAAAATGATAAATCACTATTTAACTTTAAACCCTTATAACTTCCTAACAAAAAAAAAATTGGTTCCAAAATTGTGCTGATGTAAAGTAAACATGTGGGAAATGTTACTTATTAAGTATTTTGTGTGACATATCTCTGTTATTTAAGGGCATGAAATTTCAAAGTTGGAAAATTTTCGCCAAGTTTCAGTTTTTTTCACAATTAAACGCAAGTAATATCAAAGAAATTTTACCACTATAATGAAGTACAATATGTCACGAAAAAACATTGTCAGAATCACTGGCATCCAAAGAAGCGTTCCAGAGTTATAACCTCATAAAGGGACAGTGGTCAGAATTGTAAAAATTGGCCTGGTCATTAACATGCAAATCACCCTTGGAGGTAAAGGGGTTAAAACAAATTCCTATGTTCATTCAACAGGAGAAAAACAAACCACATGTAACAAAATAGCAACCAACATAAAATGTGTATTAAAATAAGAAAAAATAAATGAAAATGCTTCACATTGGTCACATGTACAATGAGTAGTGTTACACGTTTCCATTGTTCCCACAATATCAGAAGTGTTATAAATATCTTTTTTCATACCTCGCAGCACTGAGGTGTCTCAATGATGAGAGCAGTTACCATGACAATATCATTTTTTACTACGTTCTTCAACTATTGCAAAACATGGGTGCCATACAAGGATTATGTTTGTTATCACTCAGTTGTCGGTGGAAAGTACATCTGTTTTCTCACAGCTACAGTGCATTAAAAATACATAATGATGTCTATAATAAAATGATTTTACAAGGTTTGTTAAATAAGTAAAGAGAAATTGTTCTGTCTGCATCTGACACAAACAGCTTCAATCACGCTATTGTTTGATGTGTGGAGCTTAAATGTATTGGATATTATAGATGCAAAAGCAGAGCTTTCAAAACCAGACCACAGGACCAGCCTATGAAGGCTATTTTCACACAGTTTTTTGAAGCATTCAACTGCTTCAGGAAATTCTCCTTTTTTATTTTTTACTTCAGTATGTGCACACAACATATTTTTCAGGTGGATTCCACTATGGAAACCTCCTGAAAAACCTATCAAATAAATATTCAGAAGAATGAACATAAGCAATACAAAAAGAAAGATTGACCAGCTCACCCAAGGTCTTGGCGTCCTGAAGCACGGAACTTCAAGGGACTATTTGGAAGTAGGGAAAAAATGAAAAGGTTCGGGTTCGGCAGGTTCGGCCAAACAGTTAAAAAAAAGTTTGTGGATTCCATAGAATGGGCAATAGGTGAGTATAACTGTGTTTGCTATTTGTAAATAAAAAAAGAAAAGTGGGTTTTGTTTTTATTTCAAATTAAAGACTTTATTCTTGCTGTGTCTTTATTTACAATACAACTATAGGATCAGTAATGGATGTGTCTCTTATAGATGACTCTCCATTACTAACCCATGGGCTTGATGTCACCTGACAATACAAAGGTGACATCAACCACACAAATATGAACCCCACTTTCTACAGGGCAAGTGGGAATAGCCGGGCAAAGCACCAGAATTGGTGCATCTAATAGATGTGCCTTTTCTGGGCGGCTGCAGGCTTCTATTTTTAGGCTGGGGGGGGTCAATATCCATAGCCCCTTACCAACCGGAAAATACCAGCCACCACTGTCTGCTTTTGCAAGGCTGGTTGTCAAAAATAGAGGGGACCTCATGCCGTTTTTTAATTATGTATTTAAATAATTAAAACATAGCGTGGGGACTCCTTTATTCTTAATAACCAGCCTTGTTGAAGCTGACAGCTGAGGGTTGCAGCCCCCAGCTGTGAGTTTTGCCTGGCTGGTTATCAAAAATACACATCGTTTTTTTTTTAAATTAGTTATTTAGATCGCAGGCGCTGGCTGATGAATACCCCTATCAGCTGCTGACTGCTCTTGCTGTTATGCTGACTGCTCTTGCTGTTATTAGCGGCGTAGGCTGATGTGAATAGTAGTCCCATCAGCTAAGTCGGTGACCGGAGGTAAACTTTATACTTCAGATTATAGCTGCGGGCTTACGCTGTCATTTGACAGCGTGGGAACCGTGGCTGTCTGACCGGTGGTAATGATTCTACCGCCAATCAGAAGCAGTGTTTGCCGTGCTGTTATGCACATGAGAGCATGACAAACACCTAATATTCGGGGGATCAAACCTAAACAGTAAAAACCAAAATAGTAACACGGATTTCCTGGTGAAGTCCGTGTTTGGTGTCCGTACACAAAGAGTATGTGTTCGGTATGGACGTCGAACTTTACTGTTCGGGTTCGCCCATCTCTAGACAGGAGCCCTGCCCAAGGCTCACAGCAGTAACTTAATTACCTACCAGCTCACTGCAGCAAAACATAAGTTAAAAGCAAAGGGGAAACAGTCTTAAGGTACTGCCACACTAAACAATCCCGCTAGCGATCACGATAACGACGCATACTAATGCGATCGCTAGCGGGATTGTTTCTATATCGCTAAATGCGGCCACATTTAGCGATATAGTTAACGACGCTATCGCCGTTAGCGATCTTCTTAACGACTTTAGCGGTACAAAAGTACCGCTAAATCGCTAAGAAAAGGTGCCACACAGCGATTAGATACTCACCCAGCGGGAGCGCCAGCGATGAAATAGGGTCCGGAGCGATTCCAGCGACGAGCGAAGATCACAGCAGGAAGCTCGTCGCTGGAGCTGCCCACTGAACAATATCGCTAACGGATCGCTAAAGTGACGTTTTTTAGCGATCTCGTTAGCGATATTGTTTAGTGTGGCATACCCTTTAGAGTCTGAAATCTAAATACCGACATGCTGCCGGCATCCAGCAGTAACAACCGTAGTGTTACTGCAGTACCAACTAGTGACTAGGGCAACGGTTACAACAGCATGTTCAGGCACTGATGTGAAAAATTATATGTAAAAATTACTTGCTGTGCATATGTTCAGGCTATTGAACGTCTTTTAACCACTTCAGGTTTCTAAAAATACCAAGCGGTTAAAAGAAGTAATATGTCAATTTTTCTGCCGTTTTCCGCTCAGAAGACTCTCTGTATTTTACAAAACAAGTAAATAGGAAAGCTAGGAATACACCCAGAAGATGACTGCATATTTTTTGGAGCATTTTAGCATTGTTTTTGCTTAAAAAATGCTAGTGGTCTCTTCATTATTCAATGGAGTGGGAAAAAAAATGCCGGAAAACAACAGTAAAAAAGATTTCACAAAGACCATGGGGAAACCTTCCAAAAAACAATGATGGCTAAAACCATGGAAAACCCTCAGCAATCAACCAACAAAATTACAGAAAAGGCACTTCAGGCATCTTCTACAGTTTTCCCGAGTTTAAAAGATGCTATGAGTTTTTCAAGGAGTTTTTGTAGCAGAAACTGTCAATGTCAACACAGTCTTTTTTCTGAGGTTATGCGTCTCCGAACTATCACTCTGTCTCTCAGTTACTTCTACTCAGGATCTCATTTTCCTTTCCTTTCAGTCTCCTCTCACTTTAGGGACACCCCAGAATGTGACACTGTTCACAGTAGATCTTAGGTCCTTTCTCTTTGCACTCCAAGACCTATCTCCCTTACTATGAGGAAATTGTCACTTTCTCTTCAACTTAGGCCTCCCCACAATGGGCTAATCCCAACAATTAACTCTCACTATTCCTACACACACTCGCGGACAAGTCAGAAGAGGGCCCCTGTATAGAAACAGTATATTGGCCCTTTGCAGACTAATAGCTCATCATAATGCACAATTCCTCCTGGTTTAGAGCTGAAAATGGGCCCCCTGACCTTCTGTGCCCCTGTGCAGCTGCACAGGTTGCACAAATGATATGTACTCCCTGCCTACACAAACTACATATACTATCCATATTACTAGCACCTTTAGTTCACATCACAATTCACATGGAACGTGGGCAGCATGTCCACCTCCCTACACATGCAGAACAATGTTTTACTGAACATTCTGTGAGCGCGGTCAGCTTATCTATACAGGATATTAAAAGATTCCTGATAAGCAGATAGGTAGCCAACTGACAGTACTTCACTGACCTTCATCATTCAGCGTAAGCACGCCTTACTTGACTGACTGTTCACTCGAACACCAGTTACTCCACAAAGAATGTACCAATGGGATTATTGATTGATAAAAGTCTTACTGACCACCAGGTGCCCGACGCTGTAAGTAGCAGAAGCCATCAACAATAGAATAGGTATCCAAAAATGTCATTATTCAACTTTAGTATTTGAATACAATTTTACTGGTCCAACAAATAATTCTCTTTGGACCTGATTAAAACAACCATATTAGGTCTCCATCCGAGAAGTATCTGTAGAGGTAAGGTTTAGTGACAATTTTTAATTTGCACAAAGCAGAGACAAAAAGTTATTATGCATTGAAATGAAAACAAAATACAAATAACACATAGCTCGCCTGAATTGAAAGAGGGGCAAGCAATTAAGTCTCTGGAGAATAACAATAAGAAAAAGAACATGAGTTGTGAACAAAACAGAAAGTGAAAGAACAAATGCAAAAGAGCAGAAAAGCATAAAGAAAAATGGCAACATAAATAACAAAAAACATAAAAAAAGCTACAAAGAAGGCAAACGAATTGTAAAGCCAAAAACAGCACAAGGCGATAAACGTATGATAAAAGATCAGGTAAAACAATTATTAAAGCAATGGAAATTGTACAGGACAGCAGAAAATGCTCAGTAACTAGTGTGGAGGAAAACAAGTTGATTTACGTGAATGTTAAAGTGAGTGTTGAAAGACTGTCATTTACATTAACTTATGCTCTGTTTCATCAGCAACTGAATACACAACCTTGCTGAGTACTCAAGTGGAAATATTGGTAAATGTCTTAGAGACAATCCGTTCTCCTTTACTAATCCAAGCAAAACATTGGAAATGTTTCTAAGTAACATACTAAGTGTTCATTTTTAAAGAGTCCATTCTCTACATTATTAGTTTTCACTGTGAATATATTATAAATATTGTTATAACTAGAGTTGAGTGAAACAGGTCGGTCAGATTCATAAGTCGCCGACTTTCGCAAAAGTCGGGTTTCGCCGAGCGAAACCCGACCATAGCGTGTAGTCTGCCATGCGGTCGTCGACCCGAGTGCCAAAGTCGGTTTTCCCATAATGCTTGCAGGCGTCTTTTTTCAGCCAATGAACAAGGACGTACACTGTGGGCAAGGAGATGAAATGGGCTGCGTCCATCACCATCTTAGAGTAGGGCTTTGCAGTGATTGGCTTGCTTTGGCGGGCATCATAGTTCCAATAAAAGCCCTGACAGTCGACCGCCATTTTACTTCTGCCGATCTTAACAGTAGGGAGAGGTTGCTGACGCTGTTTATCAATAGGAATTGTGCTGTACAGTTAGTGTGCAGTGACAGGGGAGGATTTTCTTGTACAGCAGCGCTGGTTATTAGGCTGCCTGCCAGTGACAGGGGAGGATTTTCTTGTTTGCAGCAGCGCTGGTTATTAGGCTGCCTGCTAGCTGTATTGCTGTGTGTACACTGCTGTGCAGACTGCTTTTTACACAGCACTAATACTTTTATTCTTTTCTTCTGCACAGATACCGAGCATTAATTTTTTCCCACACCATATAGAGCTGTACGCTCCTCACACACTACCGTGTACCAGCTGGTATCACCGACAAATAAATGCTTACTATCTGTGTGTGACTCCGGAAATATATACGGAGGTTGAAATTTTCCCCTACACTATGTAAACCTGGTATCTTCTGATACAGTACCTTTTTTCTGCTTTTTGTATTTTGGTCAAATCCATACTAAGTGAGCGTCTGTGTGTGACTCCGGAAATATATACGGAGATTTACAATTTTCCTCTATACTATATACACCTGGTATCTTCTGATACCGTACCCTTTTTTTGCTTTTTATATTCTGGTCTAATCCATACTGAGCCTGCAAGCATCTGTGTGTGACTCAGGAAATATATACAGAGATTTACAATTTTCCCCTATACTATATACACCTGGTATCTTCTGATACAGTACCATTTTTATGCTTTTTACATACAGGTCTAATCCATACTGAGCCTGAGAGCGTCTGTGTGTGACTCCGGAAATATATACGGAGATTTACAATTACCCCTACACTGTATACACCTGGTATCTTCTGATACAATACCCTTTTTCTACTTTTTATATTCTGGTCTAATCCATACTGAGCCTGAAAGCGTCTGTTTGTGACTCCGGAAATATATACGGAGATTTACAATTTTCCCCTATACTATATACACCTGGTATCTTCTGATACAGTATACAGCTGTACGCTTCTGATCCAGTACCATATATCTGCTGGTATTTTTGTACACTTTCCCAAACATGAGGAAGTATGGTGGAAGAGACCGCGGACGTGGGCGGGGGGCAGCTGGTACTGGCTTACATTGGTACTGGTACTGGCTTACATTGCCATAACAGCCTTCAGCTCTATCGCCTCCTCTTCTGAAGTTTCAAAAAATGCAAGCACTGAGTCGTCAGCGCAAGCTCCTGGTCAGGAACAACACCTTTCCTTGTGTCCTTCACCCCCACCAAAAGTGAAGGATGCGGCAGGCCACACTTCAGATTACTCCATGGAGCTCTTTTCACATACCATGCCTGGGTTATCAAGTCAAATCCTGAATTCCCCAGTCCAAGATGAATCTGACATGGAGTGCACTGATGCACAGCCACTGCTATATGGTTCTGCTGGTACATTCACCCAGAGCACTACATTGCTCTCTGAATGAAATTGAAGAGGAGGTGATGGATGACCCAGTTGTTGACCCGGATTGGCATCCATTGGGGGAAGAGGGTGCCGCTGGCAATAGGTCAGAAGAGGAGGAGGATCCGCAGCAGGCATCGACATCGCAGCTGCGATTATCTGGCAGGCCCGTAGCAGTCCAAAAACATGTTAAAAAAACAAAAAGAGTTGCAGGACAGCTTAGCCAGACCGTCAAATTAGCACAGCGTGCAAGCCCTGAAAATTTATCCCATAGTAGGAAGAGTGCAGTGTGGCACTTTTTTGACCAAAATCCTATTGATGAGGAAAAGGTTATCTGTAAGAAGTGCGGAAGGACCTTTAGCCGAGGGAAAAATCCTGAAATTTGAATACCAGTTGCATGCTTAGACATTTAAACACCATGCACTTGCAAGCGTGGACGGACTACAAAACCTCAGGTAGCACATGTGCACCTGCTCCGACTAAAGGTAGCCAGCAACGCTATATCGCTTCCTCTACTGTAAGCCCACCGGTTAGCACACCACCAGCAACAAATGTTGAGGTGTCGTGGCAAGGCAAAAGCAATCAGGGAATCACAATGTTTTTGCAACAAAAGACTGAATATAGGCCATCACCACCACCACCATCACCAACCCCCTCTCAGTCCGCCATGTCCACCGCTAGTTCCCCCATATACAGGTCTTCAAGTCCATCTCACCCTAGCAGACACTCTGAGTAGGGCAAGAACTTACTCATCCTCTCATCCGCGTACACTGGCTTTGAACGCCTACATTGCCAAAGTGATCTCATTAGAAATGATGCCCTTCCGTTAGGTTGAAAGTGCAGCGTTCTGAGAGCTCAAGGCCTACGCTGTCCCACGCTGGGACCTACCCAGTCGGCACTTCTTTTCTAGAAAAGCCATCCCTGCCCTCCACCTGCATGTGAAAGACCGCATTGTCCATGCACTCAAATAATCAGTGAGTGGAAAGGTGCACCTCCCAACAGATGCATGGGCCAGTAGGCATGGCCAGGGCCGTTACGTGTCCATCACTGCACACTGGGTTAATGTGGTGGATGCAGGGTCCACAGGGGACAGCGGCGGTGGTACAGTGCTGCCTAGCCCACGGTATAGGCAACAGTTGGCTGTAGGCGTTAGACCCTCCTCCTCCAGAAGCGAAAGTACGTAGACAAAGCACAGTCGCACGAGCACTCCATCCGCAGCTGCCAGTGTTGCACAGGAGGTGTCCCACTATCGAACAGCTAGTGGTAAGCATCAGCAGGCTGTGTTAAAGATAATGTCTTTGGGTGACAACAGACACACCGCGGAGGTACTGGCTGACTACTTGCAGCGAAAAACTGAGTCATGGCTGGGCAGTCTACATCTTGAGCCAGGCAAGGTAGTCAGTGATAACGGCCGTAATTTTATGGCGGCCATAGTCCTGGCAAAACTCAGACACATACCTTGCCTGGCTCACATCTTGAACCTGATGGTGCAGTGCTTCTTAAATAATTATCCGGAGATAACAGCCCTGCTCCATAAGGTGCGAAGGCTGTGCTTGCACATCCGTCGCTCGCCCGTAGACTCCAGTCGTATGCAGAGGATGCAGCGATCGCTCTACCTCCCCAAGCACCGCCTAATCATAGACGTTGCAACAAGGTGGAACTCCACCATGCACATGGTTGAGAGGCTGTGCGAACAGAGGCAGGCTGTAATGCATTTGTGGGAGTTTGAGGGCAGACATGGAGTTGTCTGGACTGTAAAGTCCTTCAGTGATTTGAGGAATGCACACGTCTGGTAAGCGCAGACGACGCCATCATAAGCATGAGCATCCCACTTATGCGTCTGCTCATGCAAACTTTGTTATAATGAAATATTCCACAACCACACACGTTTTATCAATATCATTGTGAATGTATACCACTATATTATGTGTGTTGGATCATGTTATTGGACACACCAATCATATATAATGAGCAACCAGAAAATGCCAAACGGCAAGACACAAAGGTGTACTAGTCCATAAGATAGATTTAAATAACAATTTTATTATTAAAATACATGTATCAAAATTTAAACTCACAAAAGAGACACAGGGTAAGCAAAAAAATGGAGAGAATAATGAAAAAATAATTAATAATGGTGCTAAATTTTGTGCAAATATATCAATAGTATTGCTGTAGAAACATAAGGCGCACAACCCAATCTGGATCGGTCCCAGGAGCAAATAGTATGTGCTGTTTATATTTTACACACAAATGTCAGTGTGCAGAAAGGCATGCAAAAATACTTTAACACCTAAAGCGCCATACAATGATGGAGTAAACAGTACAATCCTATATTGGATAGTGTAGGTGTAGCAAACACTTAATAATGCATCATAATTACCTAGCACACAGGCACAGGCTGGCTCCAACAAAGGACAAATCAGGAGGGTATGTGCGCCCTCCCCAATGCGCATTTCGGCCTCAGCCTTCGTCAGGGGGCACAACCATATCCTCCCACATCCACCCTTTTATAGGGATAGCCCAGGGAATATCAGCCATTAGCAATCACTAGTACACAGGTGGCAATTCCAAAGATCATTATCCACAGACAGGAAGTGACCTAATAGGTCTCATAGCAACTGAAAATGCTCTCTGTTCTCAGCGATATTTCCTTATTGAAAAGAAGGGAAATGACCTCACAGATGCCGAACAGGGCGCTGCCTAGATCGCATAACATCAATCACCTAGTGGAGAACAACCCACCAGAAGTGACCTCATGGGTGCCAGGGAAACCAGAACGCTGGCTGGATCACCTGATACAACTCCCCTAGTGGAGACCGCCCACCAGAAGTGACGCAGGCGTGACCATAGCAACAAGGCAAACCATGATGCCGGCGTCACAGGACCATAGGAGATCGTGTGAAGATGCCGACATACAGGGTCCACCAATGCCGAGCCGGCCACGTGCACGTACAAGTGGGAAGAGACCAAAAGGGTGCCACTAATAAACAATAAGAAATACATGCATAGAACGGTTACATAGTACATATAAGCAGGGCCGGCTCCAGGTTTTTATGGGCCCCGGGCGAAAGAGTCTCAGTGGGCCCCTTTAACACAGACCACGATTCATGATGCACAGATACTGCAGAGAAATATGGGTATAGTACAATGCCAAACACTTCTCTTCTTCCATTACATGAGTGATATCTATTGTAAATTGTACAATAGCTCAAAAACAGCCAAATCCTCACAGCGCACAGTACAGACTGGACAGTACAGTCCTCCATACAATATTATGGGCACCACATAGTCTCCCCCTCATCACCCATATAATACCCCATGCAGGATGTCACCCTGCCACCCCCCATATAATGCTCCATACAGAATACTGGACCCAATATAATGCTCCATACAGAATACTGGACCCAAAATAATGCTCCATACAGAATACTGGACCCAATATAATGCTCCATTCAGGATACTGGTCCCCATATAAAGCTCCATACAAAATATGGAGCTCTCCTCTGCACTGTTCTGCGTTCTGCACTGTTACGGCTCAGGACAGGGCGCCGTGGAAAGACTCCCATCACCATCATTGCCTGCCCATTATCATCATCATTGCCTGCCCATTATCATCATCGCCTCCCCATCATCATCATTGCCTGCCCATCATCATCAATGCCTGCCCATCATCATCATTGCCTCCCCATCATCATCATCGCCTCCCCATCATCATCATCGCCTCCCCATAATCATTGCCTGCCCATCATCATCAATGCCTGCCCATCATCATCATTGCCTGCCCATTATCATCATCGCCTCCCCATCATTATCATTGCCTCCCCATCATCATCATCGCCTCCTCATTATCATCACTGCCTGCCCATCATCATCAATGCCTGCCCATAATCATCATTGCCTCGCCATCAATATCATTGCCTGCCCATCATCATCACTGCCTGCCCATCATCATCAATGTCTGCCCATCATCATCATGGCCTCCCCATTATCATCAATGCCTGCCCATCATCATCACTGCCTGCCCATCATCATCAATGCCTGCCCATAATCATCATTGCCTCCCCATCAATATCATTGCCTGCCCATCATCATCAATCATCATTGCCTCCCCATCATCATCATCACTGCTCTCCCACCACCATCACACATACAGCAGACACACAACACACACACACACAAAGCACCGCACTACATACACACACACTGATACACACAGAGACACATACACAGACACACACAAACATCTCACCTGTCCGGCATCCGCGCGCTCACTGCCACAGCCGGCCGCTGAATGATGACGTCAATCAGCGGCGCTGCTGTGAGAGGAAGCGCCGGCGTCCTACAGGCGCCCCCTGGAGCCCGGAGCTGCGGCAGCGGAGGCACGGGGAGAGGTGAGTATTGCGCCAGGTGCTGCCAGGGCCCTGAGCAAGCGTTGGGGCCCAGTGGCGGCGCTGACACCGCTAAAGGGCGCCGGGGTGCCAGACGGCGAGTGGGCCCCCCCGCCTGCTCAGGGCCCAGGCACTTGCCCGGGTGTGCCGGGTGCTGACGCCGGCCCTGCATATAAGTATAATTATCACCAGCAATCAAATTATTATACATATCGAAGCCAATTATATGCAGGAGCATTAAAAATATACATAGTACATATAAGTATAATTATCACCAGCAATCAAATTATTATATATATCGAAACCAATTATATGCAGGGGCATACTAAATATACAGGGGCATATAAAGTACATATAAATTAAAATAATGATCAAGTATATAAACATATAAGATGCAAATACAAAAAAGGCACG
>JARQOD010000001.1:559088523-559186292 GCA_033576555.1 Oophaga sylvatica | reverse complement strand
TTTCGGGGTCGGCATCGTTTGGAAAAACCTGTTTGCCCGGTTGGGTCCCCGGGGTCAAACATAGGGGTTTGCCCGTGTGCCCAATTTTCACTATTGAGGCCCCCTTGTCGCTTTTAATGAAAAAAAGGTTTCTAATTTTAAAAAAAAATAAAAAAAATAATAATAATGATATTCTCCCCTTCGGCGGCCCCCCCCAAGCCTTCCCGCCTTCAGCGGGGCCCCCGGCAATCCCGGCCCCAAGGGGGCATTGCAAAAATACCCCATGAGGGTTGCATAAAGCGAGACCGCTAGCCATTGGGTGATTCTCGAAAAAGGACTTTGGGGGGGGGGAAAGTTGCGGGGAAAAAGGTCGCTGAAGGCGGGAAGGTGCGGGGGCCCCCGGGAAGGGTGAAAAATATCATTTTTTTTAAAATTTTAATTATTGTTTAAACCAGGGTTGGGTACCCAGGGCCGGGAGGAATTTCCCCTTTCCCCTCCAGCCCCGGGGTTCCCCCGCACGAACCGCTTACTTTCCCGAAAAATTTAAAATGAACATTTTTGCTTTTTTTTCCGGAAGGGGTTTTTTTTCGCGGAAAAAAAAAAAGCAAATGTGGCCAAAACATGCGGAATCAATTAACATGTTTGGATGATTAATGCTTGCTTTTTTTTCGCGTTTTTCCTGGGGAAAATCGCGGAAAAAAGGGGGGGAAAAAAACCCCCAAAAATATTCCTAAAAGTGTGCACTTGGCTTGTGCTGTTTTGAAAAGCGTCTGCACGCAGTGAACACAGCAAATACAGCTGGGCGGGGCACCCTTTTTTAAAAAAGTGTGTGCACAAAGAAAATCCCCCTGTCATTTGGCGGGCAGCCTAAAAACCCAAAGCGTGCTGCACACAAAAAAACCCTCCCCTGTCAGGGCCACATAATGTACAAGCAAAATTCCCTTTCAGCACAAGCACTAAAAAATTTTCTTTCCAGCCAAAACTCTCTCCCTACTGAAAAACGCGCCCAAAAAACCTCCCCCTTTACTATTGAGATGGGCAAGTAAAAAGGTGGGCAGCGGTCAGGGTTTTATAGACACTATGATGCCCCCCAAAGCCAAACCAATCACTGCAAAGCCCTTCTTTAAGATGGGGGTGGGGGTTGGCCCATGTCATACGTTGCCCACAGTGTTTCGTCCTTTTATTGGGTGAAAAAAGGCTCGGCGAAACCCGCCCTTTTTCGAAAGTGAGCGTTATGAGTCTGACCGACCCGTTTTTGCCGGGTTTGTGCGTATAGCTTTTTTATTTTTTTAATGTGGGCAAGTCATGGCATAAAAAATTTCCAAAAAAATTTTTTTGAGGGCTGAAAATTAAATCTATGTTTATTTTATTTGTAGACTTTTTTGACATTGATTCAGGGGACTTTTTTTTGGGGCAGTTTATACCAAATCTGTTTAAAAAGCAATTGATAAATTTCCCTATGGGTTTCAAACCCCGCTCCCAAAATTTTTGCAAAAAAGTATGTCTTGGCAGGATTACATTTTAAATTTTAATTGGCAAGACATTTTTTGGTTTCCAGGGAAAAACCCAAAAAAAATTTACTCATTGTTCAGAATTAAGAATTGCATGGGTTTATTTCCCCTTCTAAGTAGTGGCTGTGGGTTTGATTTAAACCCCCTTCCCGACAACCAAAATACTATTCGTCCATGTGAATGGCACAATTTGACTGGGAAGGGGATAGTACGTCCTAGCGATGGCCGCGTCCGGGGGGGGCGCGGTGATCAAGGCCCGGGGGGTCAGCGTTTTCACGCTGACCCCGCCCTAGGTGCCCGGAGCGGTACGGATGCTGCCCGGAACTTTACCCCGAAATGTGTGATAAAAAAAGATTGCAGGTTCGGGGAGTGACAGGCCCCTTTTTGGGCCCCTTTTGGGTCGGGGGACCCCCGGGGGATAATGCGGGGTAACGATGTTTCCATGGTGAGAGATGTCGTTCATGATGGCCACCAAAGATTTTGGGAACTTGGGAAATTGTTGGTCAAACGCAGTGATGATCGCAAATCTCCCTGTGTCAGTGCAGAGGGTTGGGCAGTTTTTATGGTTTTGCAGATGCTGCCCCCCCCTGATATTTAGAAATGATGAGATGCAAAAAAATGGGTTGTCCCATAGTGGGACAAAGTGTAAAAGTTTGGGAAAAAAATAAAAAAAAAAAAATAATTCTAAAATAATTTTTTTTAAAAAATCAAAAAAATAAAAAAATCAATATGTATTCTATTATTAAATTTTAAATTTGAATTTAAAAAAATTAAACAGTAAAAATAACTTTTTGGTATGCCGGGATCCCCCGTGGGCCAAAAATTTTTTAAATGTTTCCCAAAAAAAAACAAGGCAAAAAAAAGCTTTACATCATACCGCCAAAAAAAAAAGTGGGAAAAACATGCAAACAAAAAGATGGATTAAATAAACATTTGGTTTCCCCTGAAAATGTCATATTTTCCTGCAAAAAATGAGCCCCATACAATTTAATCAGTTTGGGAAAAAAAAAAAGTTTAGTCTAAAAATAAAGGGAATGCAAAAAAAAATAATTTTTTTTTAAATAGTTTTTTTTATAAAAAGGTAAAAAATTTTAAAAAAAAAATTTAAAAAAAGCCAAAAATAAAAACCCGCTATAAGACCTTTTTCCCCATTTCCCGATTTTTTTTTTGATGTAAGTGTCCGTGTGGCAATACTTTCGGATACGTGTTTCCCTTTAGTACCCCAAGGACGGGGCCAGGGAAGAAACGTTAAAGTAAGCGCTTTTCCCCCCGGCGTGGTGGAACACGGCTCTCATATTACCCTCCTCTCCCGGTGATCGGGGGCTAGCTTTTTAAGTGAAAAAGAGACAGGGGTGGCGGCTGATGGAACTATTACTCCCATCAGTGCCCCCTGCTTTTCTTTTATTACTTAAATTTTAAACTTTCTCTTCTCCCCTGTCGCAGTAGAAATTTTTGGGGCAATTTGTTTGCCATTTTTCCCCCATTTTTTGGGGGGGGTTGAAAATGAAAAATGTTTGTTTAAAAAACAAAATTTTTTGGTGGAAAAAATTGTTTTTTTGGCCTCATTTGCCAATGGTAAAAAATTTGGACACCCCCATGGTTTTCCAATATGATAACTGTCCCCCTATTGAATTATTGGGGAGAGGTATTTCGTAAAATGGGGTCACTTTTTGGGGGGTTCGCTGTTTTGGCACTTTATGGGCTTCCCGTGGGTCAGGGCCCCTTTGAAAAACTTTAACATTTAAAAATCGGGGCGCTTCTTCCCTTCTGAGTTGAAAATGCCCCCAAAAAAGGGGTTTTAAACCCCAACATAGGGGGGTATAAAGGCCCTCGGGGACAAAGGGTACAAAAAACTCTTGGTGCCCCCTTTATGAAAAAAAAAAAATTGGGGGGGGAAAAAAATTTTTGGGGGAAAAAAATATGATTTTTTTTTTTTTGGCTCTACTTTATAACTTTGTGAAGACTTGGGGGTTTAAAAAAAAAATTTGTCACTGCACATCTAGATAAGTTCCTTGGGGGTTATTTTTCCAAAAAGGGGTGTTCATTTTGGGGGGTTCCACTGTTTAGGCACATAAAGGGCTCTCCAAAAAAACGTATGGGGTTGATTTTCAATTCCAGCCCAAATTTTGCATTGAAAAAATCAATCGGCGCTATTTCCCCTTTTAAGCTCTGGCCCTGTGCCCAAAAAAGTGGTTTTCCCGACTTTTGGGGGATCAGATTCTTTAGGAAAATTGCCAAAAACTTTTGGGTCCAATTTTCCTGTTAAATTTGGTTAAAAAAAAAAAAAATGGATCTGAAGTAAATTTTTTTTGAAGGAAAAATTAAAGTTCATTTTTTTTAAAATTCCAAAAATTCCCGTGAAGCACCTGAAGGGTTTAAAAAACCCTTTTTGAATGTGGTTTGGCCCTTTTAGGGGGGGAGTTTTTAGAAAGGGGGGGCACTTTTGGGGATTTTCTACATATAGACCCCCCAAAGTGACTTCAAATTTTGATGTGGTCTCTAAAAAAAATGGTTTTTAAAAAAGATAAATCACTATTTAAATTTAAACCCTTTTAAAAAAAGGGGCCCCAAAAAAAAGGGGGGGTTGGGGTTTTGGCCAAAAACCCCCGGGGGGCCCCAATTTCCCCCCAAAAAAAAAGGGGTTTTCCCTTTTTTCCCCAAATCCCCAAATTTTAAAAAAATTGGGTTTTTTAAAAAAAAAAGGGCCCCCCTTTTTTTCCCCTTTTTTTAAAAAAAAAACCCCCAAAAAAAAAAATTTTTTTTTTTTTTCCCCCCGGGGTTAATTTTTCCCCCAAAAAAAAAATTTTTTCCCCTTCTTTTTTTTTCCCCCCCGGAAAAAAAATTTTTTGGGGGGTTAAAATTTTAAAAAAATTTTTTTTTTTAAAAAGGGCCTTTTCCCCCCCTTTGGGGGGGTTTTTCCCCCTTTTTAAAAACCTTTTCCGGGGGCCCCAAAGGGGCCCCCCTTGGGGGTTTTGGTTTTAAAATTAAAAAAAGGGAATTTTTTTTTTGGAAAAAAAAAAAAAATTTAAATTTTTTTGGGTTTTTTTAAAAAAAAATTTTTTTAAAAATTCCCAAAAACCCAAAAAGGGGTTTTTTTTTTTGGGGGGGGGGGGTTTTTAAAAATTTTTTTAAAAAAAAAAAATTTTTAAAATTTTTTTCCCCCCTTAAAAAAGGGTGAAAAAAAAATTTTAAAAAAAATTTTTAAAAAAAAAAAAACCCCGGGTTTTAAAAAAAAAGGGAAAAAAGGGAAGAATTTTTTTTTTTGGAAAAAAAAATTTAAAAAAAAAAAAAAAAGGGTTTTTTTTTTTTAAAAAAAAATTTTAACCCTTTGAAAAAAATTTTTAAAAATTTTTTTTCCCCCTTTTTGGGGGCCCCCCTTTTTTAAAATTTTTCCCAAAAACCCCGAAAAAATTTTTTGGGGGAAATTTTTTCCCCCCTTAAAAAAACCCCCCGGGGGGTTTGGGGAAACCCCTTTTTTTTTTCCCCAAAAAAAAAACCCTGTAAAAAAAAAGGAAAAAAAATTTTTTTTAAAAAAAAAAAAAAAAAAAATTTTTTTTAAAAAACCAAAAACCATTAAAAAAAATTTTTTTAAAAAATTTTTTAAAAAAATTTTTTCCTTTTTAAAAAAAAAGGGGGAAAAATTTTAAGGAAAAAAAAAGGAAAATTTAAAAAAAAAAAATTTTTTTTTTTTTGGGGGTTTTTAAAAAATTTTTTTTTTAATTTTTTTTAAATTTTTTTTTTTTAAAAAAATTTTTTTTTAAAAAAAAAATTTTTTTCCAAAAAAAAACCCCTTCCCCCCGGTTGGGGGGAAAAAATTTTAAATTAAAAAAAAAAAAAAACCCACCAAGGGGTTTTTTCCCCCCCTTTTTAAAAAATTTTTTTTAAAAAAAACCCTTTTTTTTTTTTTTTTTAAAAAGGGGGTTTTTTGCTTCATAAACCACATTTTTTCCCTTTTAAAAAAAAATTTCCTTAGATAGATCTTGCCACCCCACCCCCCGGTTCTATCTAATTTTTGCCCAAAACCCCTTTCCTTTGAAAGCGAAAGATTGTGTAATTTAAACTTTCTATCCGCAGCCATTATTTAACCTCTCCCCCTAAATTTTTTACGGGAAGCCCCTAAAGGGGGGGGTGATTTTGCCCCCTTGGGGCCTTTGTGTTGCGTGTCCCAAAACATAGGAAAAAGGACCCCTTTTTGTGGATTCTGAAGGTACAAAAAAATAAAAATCAAGAATTTTATTATTTTTAATACTACCAATGTAATCTATTACGCAAGGGTTTTCCCTGAAAAAAGGGTTTATGAGCTAACTACACCCCTTTTTTAAAAAACCCGGACCGGAGAAAAAGGTCGGGTTTATAGCAGCAGCAGGGGAAAAAGTTTATCCCTCATTTTTGAAAACAATCCCACACTTTTTAAACTCTAGTTTTTTAAAAGGTTCCCCCCTTAATTTTGTAAAATTAAGTTTTTTTTTTATATTGTTTTTATTAATTTTTAAATTTTTTTTCTCAGTATCGTAAAAATTGCTTTTACCTTAGTCAACCGTCCACTATTTTCCTCCATTCCAAATAAAAATTTCAAATGCCCTTGATTTCCCACGATGCCAGGACATAAAGAAAATCCTAATATTTTAAGATGCATTAGACAAAACGTCCCTTTTTTTAGTATTTGCATTTTAATTTTTTTATATATTTTATCATTATTTTAATTAAATGAAATTTTAAAAACCCCAAAAAAATTTTAATATCCCCTTGCATAAAATTGGTTTTCGATATATATAAAAATTTTTAAAGCTGGTGAAAAAAATACTTAAAAGTACATGTATTTTTTTAATGCTCCTGCATATAATTGGGTTTTGATATGTATAAAAATTTTTATTGCTGGAAAAAATTATACTTATATGCAGGGCCCCGTCAACACCCCACACCCGGGCAAGTGCCCGGCCCCCACAGGCGGGGGGGCCCCCCTCGCCCTCTGGCCCCCCCGGCCCCTTTTTTGGGTGTCCGCGCCGCCACTGGGCCCCCCAAAGCTTGCTCAGGCCCTGGCAGCACCTGGCGCCCAAAACTCCCCCTTCCCCCCCCTTTCCTTTCCCCTGCCGCCGCTCCGGGCCCAGGGGGCGCCGTTTTGGGCCCGGCGCTCCCTCTCACCCGCAGCGCCGTGATTGACGTCATCATTCACGGCCGCTGTGGCAGTGGCCCCGCGGGGCCCGGGACAGGTGAGAAAGTTTTTGTGTGTCGTGGAAAGTGTCTTTTTGGGGTTATCAGTGGTGTGTATGAAAATGCGGTGCGTTTGTGGTGTGTGTTGGGGGTTTTTCCCCGCGTATTTTGAGGAAATTTGGGAAAAGCAGTGATATGATGAGGGGAGGCAATGATGATTGAGATGATGGGCAGGCAATAAAAATTAAAGGGGAGGCAATAAAATGATTTGGGCAGGAAATTGATGATGAGGGGGCGGGCAGTGATGTGAGGGGCCGGCTTTAAGATAAGGGGGAGGCCTTTATAAATGATGGGCAGAAAATTGATGATAAAGGGCGGGCCCGTGATGATGATGGGCAGGGCAATGATTTTAAAAGGCGAGGCAATAAAAAAAAAATTTGGAAAGCATTGATGATGATGGGCGGCGGGAAATGATAATGAGGAGGCGATGATGTTTGAGGGGGGAAAGGCAATGATAATGATGGGGAGGCTTGAAATAAGGGTGGCAATGATGGTGTTTGGCGGGCCCAATTAAATGAGGGAAGGGCGGGCAATAAATTTTTTGGGGAGGCAGGGTTTAAGGGGGGGCCGATTTTATAAAATTTGGGGAAAGGCAATGATGATGATGGCAGGCTTTAAATAAATGGGCAGGAAAATGATGATATGGGACGTTTGATGATAAGGGGCCCGGCAATGATGATGATAAGGGGCAGGCAATGTTTGGTAGGGGAGTCTTTCCACGGCGCCCTGTCCTGAGCCGTAACAGTGAAAAAAACGCAAACAGTGCAAGGAGAGCCCCATTTTTTTGAAGGGATTTTTTAAAAGGGGACCAGTTTTCCTGAATGGAGCTTTTTTTTGGGGGTCCAAAATTCTGTATGGGGGCATTTTTTGGGGGTTCCCAGTTTTCGGGTATGGAGCAATTATTTTGGGTCCAGTTTTTCTGTATGGACATTATATGGGGGTGGCGGGTGAAAATCCTCGGGGGTATTAAATGGGTGATGGGGGGGAGACTATGTGGTGCCCCATAATATTGTATGGAGGACTGTACGTCCATTCTTTTATTTGTGCCCCCTTTTGAGGTTTTGGGTTTGTTTTTGAGCTTTTTGTACAATTTACAATAGATATCACTCATGAAAGGGAAAGAAAGAAAGTTTTTTGGCTTGTACTATACCCATTTTTCTCTCGGGAAATCTGTGCATCAGAATCGTGGTCTGTGTTAAAGGGGCCCACTAACTTTTTTCCTCCCGGGGGCCCAAAAAACCTGGACCCCCGGCCCTGCTTATATTACTATTTAACCGTTCAAATGCTTTTAAATTTCTTATTGTTTTTTAGTGCCCCCCTTTTTGGTCTTTTCCCCATTTGAAACGTGCACTTTGGCCCTCGGAAATTGGTGGCCCCTTTGAAATTCGGCATTTTCACACGTTTCCCCTAGGGTCCTTACCCCGGGAAACATGGTTTGCCTTGTTGCTATGGCCCACCCCTTTCGTCACTTCTGGTGGGGGGTCTCCACTGGGGGAGTTTGTATCAGGTAAACCCCGCCAGCGTTCGGGTTTTCCCCTTTGGCACCCATGGGGGTCCATTCCCCTTGGGGGTTTTCCCTCCACTGGGTGATTGTGTTATGCGATCTAGGAAAGCGCCCTGTTGGGCATCTGTGAGGTCATTTCCCTTCTTTTCAATAAGGAAATATCCTGAAAAACAAAAGAGCAATTTTCTTCTATGAACCTATTAGGTCACTTCCTGTCTGTGGATAATAAATCTTTTGGAATTCCCCACCTGTGTACAGTGATTGCTAATGGCTGATTTTTCCCTGGGCTATCCCCATAAAAGGGTGGGTGTGGGAGGAAAATGGGTTGTTTCCCCCTGAAAAGAAGGGTTAGGGGCCGGGAAAAGGGGGAAAAGGGGAGGGCGCACATACCCTTTCCCGGTTTGTCCTTTGTTGGGAGCCAAACCTGTCCTGTGTGCTAGGAAAATTTTGATGGGATTATTAAGTGTTTGCTCACCTACACTACCAATATAGGGTTTTACTGTTTACTCCACATTGTAAAGGCGCTTTAGTGTTAAAGTATTTTTGCATGCTTTTTGCACACTGACATTTGTGTTTTAAAAATAAAAAAGCAAAATACTATTTGCCCCCTGGGACCGATCCAAATTTGGGTTGGCGCCCTTAAAGTTTTTACAGCAATACTATTGATATATTTGCACAAAATTTAGCAAACCCTTATTAATTAAATTTTTTCATTATTCTCTCCATTTTTTTGCTTAAAACCCCGTGTTTTTCTTTTGTAGTTTAAAAATTTTTATACATTTATTTTTAAAAATAAAATTGTTTTTTTAAATCTAAACTTAAGGACTAGTACACCTTTGTTCTTGCCGTTTGGCATTTTCTGGTTGCTCCCTTATATTTTAAAATTTGGGGTGTCCAATAACATGATCCAACACACATAAAATAGGGTTAAAAATTTTACAATGATATTGGGTAAAAAGTGTTGGTTGTGGAATATTTTTTTATAACAAAATTTTTCATGGGAGGGCCCATAAGTTTAATGCCCAGGGTTATAGGCTCTCTGCCCCTTACCCGACGTTTGGGATTCCCCCAAAAACACGGGGGGCCCTTTACCCGTCCCCGACAACTCCTGTCTGCCCCAAACTCCCACAAAAGCATTACAGCCCCTCGGTTCGCACAGCCCCTCAACCTTTTGGGATGGGGAGTTCCACCTTGTTTTCAAAACCAAAATTAGGGGGGGTGGGTTGGGGGGGTAGGGGCGATCGCGCATCCTCTTTCATACGACTTTGGGGCTACGGGGGACGACGGATGGCAAGCACAGCCCCTTTGCACCTTATGGAGCAGGGCTGTTATCTCCGGAAAATTATTTAAGAAGCCCCGCACCATTTAGGTTTTAAGATGTGCCGGGAAGGTAAAGTGTCCGATTTTGCCCGGACTATGGCCGCCCCTAAAATTAACGGGCCTTATCCCCTGACTACCCCCTTTCCTGGCCCAAGATTTAAGACTCCCAGCCCTGACTCAGGTTTTTTTGCGCAAGTAGTCCCCCAGTACCTCCGCGGGGTGGGCTGTTTTTCCCCCAAAACATTATCTTTAAAAACAAAACCTTCTGAAAGCTTTTCCACTAGCTGTTTGGGTATGGGACACCCCCCTTGCAACACTGGCCCGCTGCGGATGGGGGTTCTCCCTGCGACTGTGGGGTTGTCTACGACTTTTTCCCTTTTGGAGGGGGGAGGGTCAAAACCCCACAGCCCAAATGTTGCCCCATCAAAACCCTGGGGTAGGCAGCACTGTCCCCCCGCCGCTGTCCCCTGTGGGCCCTGGGATCCCCCCACATTAACCCATGTGCAAATGATGGACACGGAACGGCCCCTGGCCATGCCTTCGGGCCCCTGCAAATGTTGGGAGGTGCACCCTTTCCCACTCACTGATTATTTGTCATGGACAATGCGGTCTTTTTTACATGCAGGTGGAGGGGGAGGGATTGGGTTTTTTAAAAAGAAGTGGGCCCACTGGGGAGGGCCCCGCGTTGGGAAAGGAAGGCCCTTTAGCTCTCAGAACCCCTGCCAAATTTTAAAACCCAACGGGAAAGGGGATCAATTTTTAATGGGGAAACCAAATTTTTCCCTGTAAGGGGTTCCCAAAAACCCTGGAACGCATGAGAATGAGAAAGTTCTTGCCCTACCAAGTGCTCTAGGGAGAGGGGCCCTTAAAAGACCTGTAAATGGGGGAACAGCGGTGGACAGGGCGGACTGAGAGGGGTTGGTGTTTGGTGGTGTGGTGTTTCCTATATTCACCTTTTTTTTCAAAAACATTTTTGGGGCCCCTTTATTGTTTTTTTCCCTTGCCACGACCCCTTTAAACATTTGTTGCGGGTGGTTTGCTAACCGGTGGGTTTTCCCGTAGAGGAAGCGATATAGGGGTTGCGGGCTACCTTAGTCGGAGCGGGTGCAAAAAGGGCTCCCTGGGGTTTTTTGTAGTCCGTCCACGCTTGCAAGTGCATGGGGGGTTTAAAAAAATGTCTAAGCATAAACCCCCTGGATTCAAATTTAAAAAGGATTTTTTCCCTCGGCAAAAGGGCCTTCCCGCACTTCTTAAGATAACCTTTTCCTCATCAAAGGAAATTTTTGGGCAAAAAAGTGCCACACTGCAATCTTTTCCCACTATGGGAAAAAATTTTTCCAAGGGGTTGCACCGTGCTAATTTTGAAAGGTCCCGGCTAAGCTGTTCCCCGCAACTCTTTTGTTTTTTTTAAAATGTTTTTGGACTGCTACGGGGGCCCGCCAGATAAACGCAGCTCATTTTTGTTTCCTGCTTGCGGATCCTCCTCCTCTTTTTGACCTTTTCCCGCGGGAAAACCCCCTTCCCCCCCAAAGGAAGCCAATCCGGGTCAACAACTGGGGGCAAACCATCACCTCCTCTTTCCCAAATTTTATTCAAGAGCAATGTATTTTTTTTGGGGGAATGTACCCCAAAACCATATACAGTGGCTGTTCATCAGGGGCACTCCAGGGCCCGATTCATCTTGGACTGGGAATTTAGGGTTTTACTTGATAACCCAGGGGATGGATGGGGAAAAGAGCTCCATGGAGTAAAACTAAGTTTTGGCCTGCCGAAACCTTCACTTTTGGTGGGGGTGAAGGACACAAGGAAAAGGGTTGTTCCTGACCAGAGCTTGCCCGACCCACCCGTGCTTGCATTTTTTTAAAAATTCAGAAGAGGGGGCGATAGAGCTGAAGGGTGTTATGGGAATGTAAGCCATACCATTTCCAATGTAAGCCATACCAATGCCCCCCGCCCACGGCCGCGGTCTCTTCCCACCATACTTCCCATGTTTGGGGAAAATGTACAAAAAAAACCAAAAATTATTCGGAAAACTCCTTAACTTATAAAAGGCCCTTTTATATTTTGGGGTTTAAACCCCGAATTTTTGGAGCCAAAAACCTTTGGTAAAATTTTTAAAAAAATTTAAAAAAAAAAAGGTTTTTATCAGAAACCAATTTTGGGGTTAATGGGTTTTTTTAAAAAACCGTTTTTTCCGGAAAAAAGATAAAACCCCTAGGTTAACCTGTTTTTAAAAAACATAAAATTATTTCAAAAAACCATTATAAAAGGGGTTAAAAATCTTTTATATACCCAAAACAAATTTTCCCAATATTCCAAAAAAAACAAAAAAAGGGCGGATCAGAAATACCGGTTATTTTTGGGGAAAAATTTAAATTGAATTTTGGAGCCCCAAACGTTTTGGTTTGAAAAAAAATACAAAACAAAAAAGTATTATCTCCTTTCTAGTTAAAATTTTCAACCCCTTTTTTTCCGGAGCCCCCAAAAGAAAAACCTTTTTGTCTAAACCATGTAAGAGTGGGGGCACCCTTATAATGGGTAAAAAAAAAAGGGTTCGGCAAAAAAATTTTTAAGTTTGAAAAACACTGAAGCAGCAACGCAAAAAACCTGGGCCCCCCAAACCCCTGTGAAAAAAGAAAACCCCCCCCCTTAGGGGGCCCCCCCCAAAAAAGGGGTGTGAAAAAAATTTCCCCGGCACCATTAAAAAAAATTCCCAAAAAAACGGGGGGGTTCCCACAAGACCCGGGGGAAAAAGGGGGACGTGGGGCATTAAATGTTCCCCCAAAAACAAACGAAAGCCCACTAAAAGGGTGAGGGCCCTTTTTTCCCCTTTGAAAGGTCGTTTTTTGGGGAAAAAAAAAGGCCTGAAGTTTTTGGGAAAAAGACTTTGCCAGGGGCGAGAAAGGCAGCAGCTTTTTTTCCCGGGGCAAACCCCCTTTTTTGGAAGCGGCACTTAGAAAGACCGACCGTTTCCTCCCTATTAAAAAAATTTTAAAAACACGGGAAAACAAATTGAGGTGGTTTTTTAAAAAATGAACACAAGTTTTTAAAAATTTTTCCTTTTTTTTTTAAAAAAAACTTTGTCCAAAAAACCTTTTTCCCCCTTAGCCCCTTTTATTTCGGGCGGGGCAAAAAAAATTAAAATTTAAAAAAAGTTTTAACCCTTTACAAAAAATTTAAATAACTTGCCTCCCTTTTAAAAGGGGTTTTTGGGCCCCCGTACTTTCCAAAAAAATTTTTTTATTTTTTTTTTTTAAAAACTTTTCCCGTTTTTTTTTGGGCTTTTCAATTCTTTTTTTTTGGGGTTTTTTTAGTTTTTGGTTGCCCATCTTTTCTTTTTTTTTGAAATTTTTTATTTTTTTTTTTGTCCAAAACCTTTTTTTTTTATTCTCCCCCAAGCCCCCTTTTTACCCCTTTTTATTTTTTTTTTGTTTTTTTTCAATGCAAAAATTTTTTGGGTTTTTGTGAAAAAATTTTAAAAACCTATTAAGTTTTTGGGAGGGAATAATTTTTGTTTAACGGGCCAAAAGAATTTTTTTTTGACCCAGTAAAATTGTATTCAAAAACAAAAATTGAATAATGCCCTTTTTTTTTTTCCATTCTATTGTTGATGCTTCCCCTACTTACAGCCCTCCGGGGACCCCGGTGGGCATAAGACTTTTTTCAATCAAAAATCCCCCTTGGGACATTTTTTGTGGAGTTTAACCCGGGTTCGATGAACAGTCAGCAATAAGGGCGTTTCTTACGCTGAAAAGAAAGAAGGCAGTGAAGTACTGTCCCGGGTTTTCTACCTTCCCGCTTAAACAGGAATCTTTTTAAAATCCTTTATAATAAGCGAAACCCCGCTCACAAAAATTTCAGTAAAACATTGTTCTGCATTTTGTAGGGAGGTGGGGGCATGCTTTCCCACCCTTCCATGTTAATTTTGAAGTTTAACTAAAGGTTCTTGTAATAAAGGGTAGTATATTTTGTTTTGGTAGGAGGGGGGTACATATCTTTTTTGGGAAAAACCGGCAGCTTTCACAGGGGGACAGAAGGCCCGGGGGGCCCCTTTTCAGCTCTAAAAACCCGGGGGAATTGTGCATTATGAAAGAGCAATAGTCCCGCCCAAAGGGCCCAAAATACTGTTTCTATACAGGGGCCCTCTCTAATTGTCCCCCCGGGGTGTGTAGGAAAAGTTAGAGTTAATTGGGGATTAACCCATTGTTGGGGGGGCCTAATTGAATAGAAAAAGGGGGAATTTTTCCCCAAAGTAAGGGGGATTTGGCTTTTAGTGAAAGAGAAAGGGCCAAAAAATCTACGGGGGAACGTGCACATTCTGGGGGGGGGCCCCAAAGTGAGAGGAGACTGAAAGGAAAGGAAAAAAAGATCCAAATAGAAGTAATGAAAAGACAGATGATAGTTCGGGGACCCAAAAACCTCAAAAAAAAGACTGTGTTGACATTGACAGTTTCTGCTAAAAAACCCCTTGAAAAACCCAAAAGCATTTTTTAAAAAACCCCGGGAAAACGTAAAAATGCCCTAAAGTGCCTTTTTGTAATTTTTTTGGGTTGATTGTTTGGGGGTTTTTTCCCAGGGTTTTAGCCTCATTTTTTTTGGAAGGTTTCCCCAGGGGTCTTTTTTGAAAATTTTTTTTTACTGTTTTTTTCCCCGGCTTTTTTTTTCCCCACTCCATTGAATAATGAAAACCACTAGCTTTTTTTAAGAAAAAACAATGCTAAAATGCTTCCAAAAAAAATATGCATTTCACTTCTGGGTGTTTTCCCCAAAGTTTTTCCTTTTTACTTTTTTTGAAAAAATACAGAGAGCCCTTCTGAGGGGAAAAAACCGGCAAAAAAATTTGGGACAAAATTAAACTTTTTTTAAAAAACCGCTTGGTAATTTTTTGAAAACCCGAAGTGGTTAAAAAACGTTCAAAGCCGAAAATATCACAGCCCAAATAATTTTTACATATAATTTTTTTTACATCAGGGCCGGAAAAATGCTGTTGTTAAAAGTTGCCCCTATCACAGTTTTTACTTTCAGAAAAACTACGGGTTTTTAAATGCGGATGCCGGAAGCATGTCGTTTTTTAGATTTCAGACCAAAAAGGGAAAGCCAAAAACTAAACAAAAATCCTTAAAAGGGGATCCTAAAAAACGCACAATTTTGCGATCCCCTTTGCGATATTGTTCAGTGGGCAGCTCCAGCACGAGCTTCCCGCTTTTGGGTCTTTGCTCTCGCTGGAATCCCTCCCGGACCCCCAAAAACATCGCTGGCGCTCCCCGCTGGGTGAGTTTTCTAATCGCTGTGTGGCAAAATTATTTTTAGCGATTTAAAACGGGACTTTTGTTTCCCCTAAAGTCGTTTTAAAAAGAAACGCTAACGGCGATAGGGGTCGTTTCCCATACGCTAAAAAGTGGCCGCCCTTTTCGATAAGAAAAAATCCCGCTAAACAAACGCATTATTTTGCGTCGTTTTTTCGGTTTATCGCTAGCGGGATTGTTTAGTGTGGCAGTACCTTAAACTGTTTCCCCCCCTTTTTTTTTTTTTTTTTTTCCCCTTTTTTTTTCCCCCTTTTTTTAAAAAAACCCCCTTTTTTTTTAAAGGGAAAACCCAAAAAAAAAAAAAAAAAAAAAAACCCCCCCCCTTTTTTTTTTTTAAAAATTTTTAAAAAAATTTTGGGGAAAAGGGGGAAAAAATTTTTCCCCAAAAACCCTTTTAAAAAAAACCAATTTTTTTTTTTTTAAAAAAAGGAACCCAAAATTTTTAAAAAAATTTTTTTTAAAAAAAACATTTTTTAAAACCCCCCCCAAAAACCCCCCCCAAAAAAAAAAAAAAAAATTTTTTTTGGGCCTTTTTTTTAAATTTAAACCCGGGGGGCCCAAAAAAAAAACCCCAAAAAAATTCCAAAAAGGGCTTTTCCCCTTAAAAAAAAGGGGGGGGGTTCCAAAGGCCGGTTGGTTTCCCCCCCAAAAATCCCCCCCCAAACCCCGGGGTTCCCAAAAACCCCCGGGTTGGAAATTTTTTTTTAAATTTTTTTTTTTTTAAAAAAAAGGGGTTTTTGTTTTTTTTTTTAAAAACCAAAAGGGGAAATTTCCCGGAAAAAAAAATTCCAAAAGGGCCCCTTTTAACCTTTTTTGGGGGTTTTTTTTTTTTTTTTCCCCCCCCTTTTTTTAAAATTTTTTGGGGTTTTTTTTTTGGGGGGGGGGATTTTTAAAAAGGGCCCCTTTTTTTTTAAAAAAAATTTTTTCCCAAACCCCCCCAAAAAAAAAATTTTAAAAAACCCAAAAAGGGTTTGGGGAAAAAAAATTTTTGGGTTTTTTTTTTTTTAAAAAAAGTTTAAAATTTTTTGGGGCCCCCGGAAAAAGGGAAAACCTTTTTAAAAAAACCCCCAAAATTTAACCGGCGGGGGGGTTTCCCCCCCCCAAAAAACCAAAACCCCCCAAAATTTTTTTGGGCGGGGGGCCCCCTTTAAAAAAAAAGCCCCCAAAAAACCAAAAAAAAAAAAAGGGGGAAAAAGGGTTTTAAAACCCCCCCCCAAAAAATTAAAAAAAAAAGGGGGGAAAAAAAACCCCCCCCCCGGGGGGGGTTTTTTTTTGGGGGGGTTTATTTAAAAAGGGCCCCCGGTTTTTTAAAAATTTTTTCCCAAAAAAAGGGAAAGGGGGCCCCCCTTTTTTTGGGGCCCCAAAAAAAAAATTTTGGGGGGGGTTTTTCCTTTTGGGGGGTTTTTTTCCCCCCCCCCCTTTTTTGGCCTCCCCCCCCTTAAAAAAGGTTTTTTTTAAAATTTTTGGGGTTTTTTCCCTTTTTCCCCTTTCCCGGGGGGGGTTTTTTTTTTGGTTTTTTTTTGAAAAATTTTTTTAAATTTTTTTTTTTTTTCCCCAAAATTTTTTTAAAAAAAAAGGGGGGAAAAAAAAAAAATTTTTTTTAAAAATTTTTTTTAAAAAATTTTTTTTTTTTTAAAAAAAACCTTTTATTTTTTGGGGGCCCCTTGGAAAAAAAATTTTTTTTTTCTTTTTTTAAACCTCCCCCCTTTTTTTTTTTTTTTAAAAAGGGGGCCCCCGGGGCCTTTTCCCCCCCCAAAAACCGGGGGGGGGGGTTTTTTTTTTGGGGGGGGCCTTTTAAATTTATTTTTTTTTGGGGGTTTTAAAATTTTAAACCTAAAAATTTTTTCCTTTTTTTTTAAAAAAAATTTCCAAAACCAAATTCCCCAAAAAATTTTTAAAAAATTTTTTCCCGGGGGGGTTTTTTTAAAAAAATTTTTTGGGGTTTTTTTTTTTTTTTTTTTTTTTTTTTTTGGGGGGGTTTTTTTTTTTTTTAAAAAAAAAATTTTTTTTTTTTTTTTCCCTTTTTTTTTTTTTTTTTTTTTTTTTTTTAAATTTTTTTTTTTTTTTTTTTCCCCCCGGGGGGCCAAAACCTTTTTCCCCCCCTTTTTGCAAAAAAGAAAAAAAAAAATTTTTTGGGGGTTTTCCCTTTTTTGGGGGGGGGGGAAAAAAGAAATTTTTTTGGGGGGGGCAAAAAAAAATTTTTTTTAAAAAAAAATTTTTTTTTTTTAAAAATTTTTTTTTTTTTAATTTTTTTTTTTCCCCCCCTTTTTTTAAAAAATTTTTTTTTTTTCCCCCTTTTTAAAAAAGGGTTTTTAAAAAAAAAAAAGGGGGGCCCTTTTTTGGGGTTTAAAGGGGTTTTCCCCCCCCCCCCCGGGGGGTTTTTTTTTGGGGGGGGGTTTTTTTTTTTTTTTGGGGGTTTTTTTTAAAAAAGGGGAAAATTTTTTTTCCCTTGGTTTTTTAAAAAAATTTTTTAAAAAAAAAAAAAAAAAAAAAAATTTTTAAAAAAAAACCCCCGGTTTTTTAAAAACCCAAAAAAAGGGGGGAAATTTTAAAAGGGAAAAAGAAAATTTTTTAAATTTTAAAAAAAAAACCCCCCCCTTTTTTTTTGGGGGTTTTTTTAAAAATTCCCAAAATTAAACCCCCCCCTTTTTTCCCCCCTTTTTGGGGGGAAAAAAAAAAATTTTTAATTTTGGGCCCGGGGTTTTTTTTTAAAAAAAAAAACTTTTTTTTTAAAAAAATTTTTTAAATTTTTTTTTTTTTAAAAAAAAAAAAGGGGGTTAAAAAAAAGGGTCCCTTTTTTGGGTTTTTTCCCTTTTTTTCCCCCTTTTTTTGGGGGACAAAATTTTTTGGGGGGGGGGTTTTTTAAAAAATTTAAGGGTTTCCCCCCCCTTTTTTTTTAACCCCCTTTTTTGGGGCCCCGGGGGCCCAAAAAAAATTTTCCCCAAAAAAATTTTAAAAATTTTTTTTTAAAATTTTTTTTAAAATTTTTTTCCCAAAAAAAAATTTTTTTCCCCCCAAAAAGGGGGTTTTTTTCCCCCCCCCCTTTTTTTTTTTTTTGGGGAAAAAAAATTTTTTTAAAAACCCCCAAAATTTTTTTAAAAAGGGGGGGGTTTTTTAAAAAAAAAGGGGGAAAATTTTTTTTTTTGGGGGGGAAAAAAAATTTTTTCCAAAAAGAAAAAAAAACCCCTTTGGGGGGTTTAAAACCCCAATGTTTTTTTTTCCCCCCTTTTCCCTTTGGGGAAAAAAAAAAAATTTTTTAAAAATTTTTTTTTTTTTTTTTGGGTTTTTTTTTTTTTTTTCCCAAAAGGGAAAAAAAAAAAAGGGGAAAAAATTTTAAAAGGGGGGGTTTTTGGGTTAAAAAAAATTTTTTGGGAAACAGGGGGGCCCCGGGGGATTAAAAACCCCCCCCTTTTCTTTTTTAAAAAAATGCTTTTCCCCCGGGGGAAAAGGGGGTTTTAAAAAAGGGGGGGTTTTTTTTTTTTTTTTTCCCCCGGGCCCCTTTGGTGGGGGGGGGGCCCCCAAAAAAAAAAGGGAATTTCAAAAAAAGGGGGGGTTTTTTTTTTGGGTTTGCTTTTTTTTTAGGTTTTTTTTTTAAAAAAAATTTTTAAAAAAATTTTTTTTTTTAAAAAATTTTTTCCCAAAATTTTTTTTCCCAAAAAAATTTTTGGGGGTTTTTTTTGGGGGGAAAAAAAGGGGGGGGGGGGAAAAATTTTTTTTTTTTTGGAAAAGTTTTTTTTTTTTTGGGGGGGGAAAATTTTTTTTGGGGGGGTTTTTTTTTTTTTTTTTTTTTTTTTTCCCCCCTTTTTTTTTTTTTTTTAAAATTTTTTTTTTTTAAAAAGGGGGTTTTTTTTTTTTTTTTTTTTTAAAAATTTTTTTAAAAAATTTTTTTTTTCCCCCTTTTAAATTTTTCCCCCCGGGGGGGTTTTTTTTTTCCATTTTTTTTTTTAAAAAAAAAAAAAGGGGTTTTTTTTGGGATTTTGGGGGCCCTTTTTTCCCCCTTTCCAAGTTTTTTTTTCCCCCTTTTTTGGGGTTTTAAAAAAACCCCCCCCTTGGCCCCCAACCCCCCCCCCCCCAAAAAAAAGGGGGGTTTGAAAACCCCCCCTTTTTTCCCCCCAAAAAAGGGGGTTTTTTGGGGGTTTTTTTTCCCCCCCGGGCCCCGGGGGTTTGGGGGTTTTAAAAAACCCCCCTTTTTTTGGGGGTTTTTTTCCCCCGGGGTTTTTTTTTGGTTTTTCCCCCCCAAAAAAAAAAAAAGGGGGGACTTTGGTTTTAAAGGAAGGGGTTTTGGGGGGTTTTTTTGGGTTTCCCAAACCCCTTTTTAAAAAAAAATTTTTTTTTTGGTTTTCCCCCCCCTTTTTTTGTTTTTAAAAAAACCCTTTTTAAAAAATTTTTTTTTTTTGGGGGGGTTTTTCCCCGGGGGAAAATTTTTTTTTTAAAAAATTTAAAAAAAAATTTCCCCTTTTTTAAAAAAAAAGGGGAAAAGAAATTTTGGGTTAAAATTTTTTTAATTTTTTCCCCAAAAAAAAAAAAAAATTTTTTTTTTTTTTGGGGGGGGAAAAATCCTTTTTTTTTTTGGGGGGGTTTTTTTTTTTTTTTTCCCCCCGGGTTTTTTTTTTTTGGGGGGGGGAAAATTGGAAGGGGGGGAAAAAAAATTCCTTTTCCCCCCCCAAAAAAAAAATTTTAAAAAAGGGTTTTTTGGGGGGGGGAAAAAATTTTTTTTTTTTTTTTGGGGGGAAAAATTTTTAAAAACCCCCTTTTTTTGGGGGGGGGCCCCGGGGGGGTTTTTTTGGGGTTTTTTTTGGGGTTTTTGGGGTTTGGGGGGGGGGGGTTTTTTTGGGGGGGGGTTTTTGTGGTTTTTAAAAGGGGGGGTTTTTCCTTTTGGGGGGGGGAATTTTTTTTTCCCCCTTCCTTAATTTTTTTTTTCCCGGGGGTTTTTTTTTCCCCCTAAAAAAAAATTTTTTTTTTTGGGTTTTTTTTTTTTTTTTTTTTTTCCCCCTTTTTTGGGGGGGGGGTTTTTTCCCTTTTTTTGGGGGGGTTTTTTTTTGGGGGGGTTTTTTTTTTTTTTTTTGGGGGGGGGGGGGGTTTTAATTTTTTAAATTTTTTTTTTTTTTTTTTTTTTTTTGGGGGGGAAAGGGGGGGTTTTAAAAAAAATTTTTTCCAAAAATTTTTTTTTTAAATTTTGGGTTTTAATTTTTTCACTTTTTTTTAAAAAAACCCCCCCTTTTTTTTCCGGGGGAAAAAAATTTTTAAAAAAAAAGGGGGTTTTTCCCCCCCCGGGGCCCCCCCCTTTTTCCCCCCTTTGGGGCCCCCCTTTCCCGGGGGTTTTTTCCCCCATAAAAAAAGGCCTTTTTTGGGAAAATTTGGGCCGGAAAAAAAATTTTTTGGAAGGGGGGGGGGGGGAAAAAATTATTTTTTAAATTTTTTTTTTTAAAATTTTCCCCCCGGGAAAAAAACCCCCCCCCCCCCAAAAAAAAAAAACCCCCAAAAAAAAAAAAAAAAATTTTTTTTTTCCCCTTTTTTGGGGAAAAAACCCTTTTAAAAAAAAAGGGAAAAAAAATTTTTTTAAAAAATTTTTTTTTTTTTCCAAATTGGGGAAAAAAAAAAAAATTTTAAAAAAACCCAATTGGGTTTTAAAAATTTTCCAAATTTCCAAAGGGGGAAAAAATTTTCGGGTTTAAAAAATTTTTTCCCCCCAAACCCCCCAAAACCCCCGGGGGGAAAATTTTAAATTTTTTTTCCCCAAAAAATTTTTTTTCCCCGCCAAATTTTGTTTTTTCCCCCTTTTTTTAACCCCCCTTTTTTTTTTTTTCCCTTCCCCCTTTAAAATTTCCGGAAAAAAAATTTTTTTTAAAAAAAAATTTTGAAAAATTGGGCCCCCCCCCCAAAAACCCCCCCAAAAAGGGGGGGGTTTTTTTCCCCCCCCCCTTTTTTACTTTTTTTTTTTAAAAAAGGCCCCCCCCCCTTTTTCGGGGTTTTAAGTTTGGTTTTTTTCCCCCCCCTTTTTTGGTTTTTTTTTTAAAAAAAAACCCGGCCCTTTTAAAAAAAACCCGGGTTTTTGGGGGAACGAAAAAAAAATTTTTTTTTTGGGGAAAAAAAAAAAAAAAGGGGGATTTTTAAAAAAAAAACCCCAAAAAAATTTAAAAAGGGGGTTTAAACCCCCCAAAAAATTTGAAAAAATTAAAAAATTTTTTTTTCCCCCAAGGAAATTTTTTTTTAAAAACCAAAAATTTTCCCCTTTTCCCAAAAAAAAAATTTTAAAAGGGGAAAAAGGGGTTTCCAATTTTGGGTTAAGGGGCCCCCCCCAAAAAACAGGGCCCCGGGCCCTTTAAAAAAAGGGGGGAAAATTGGGGGGGCCCCGGGGGGGGGGGGGGGGTTTTTAAAAAAAAAAACCCCCGGGAAAAGGGGGGAAGGAAAAAAAGGCCCCAAAAAAACCCCCCCCAAAAATTTGACCCCCCGGGGGGAAAAAACCCCCCCTTTGAAAAAGGGGCCTTTTTTTTTTTTTTTTTATTTTTTTTTTGGGCCCCCGGGAAATTTTTTTTTTTAAAAAATTTTTTCCCCCCGGGGGGTTTTCCCCCCCTTTTTTAAACCCCCTGGGGGAAAAAAGGGGGGGAAAAAAAAATTTTTCCCGGGGGGAAAAAAAAAGGGGGAAAAAAAAAAAAATTAAAAAAAAAAAAAAAAAAAAAAAATTTTTTAAAAAAAAAAAAAAAAAATTTTTTTTAAAAAAAAAAATTTTTTTTTTTTCCCCCCCCCCCCCAAAAACCTTCCCCCCCCCCCTTTTTTTTTTAAAAAAAGGGTTTTTTGGGGAAAAAATTTTTTTAAAAAGGGAAACCATTAAAATTTTTTTTGGGGGCCCCCCCGGGGAAAAGGGGGAAAAAAAAAAATTTAGCCCCCGTTCCCCTTTAAAAAAAAATTTTTTAAAAAGTTTTTAAAAAGGAAAAAAAAAAAAAGGGGTTTTTCCCCTTTTAAAATTTTTAAATTTTTTTGGTTTTTTTTTTTAAAAATTTTGGCCCCTTTTCCCCCCCCGGGCCCCTTTGGGGCCCCCCCCCGGGGGGGGCCCCCCAAAACCCCCCCCGGGGGGGGGGAAAAATTTGGGAAAAAAAAAAAGGGGGGGTTTTTTTTAAAAATTTCCCCCTTTCCTTTTTTTAAATTTTTTAAAATTTTTGGGGGGTTTTTTTAAAAATTTTAAAAAAATAAAAAAAAAAAATTGGGGGTTTTCCTGTTTTTTTAAAAATTTTTAAAATTTTTTTTTTTTAAAAAAAATTTTTTTTTAAAAAAAACCCCCCCTTTTTTAAAAAAAACCCAAGGGGAACCCCCCCCTTTTTTTTTAAAATTGGGTTTTTGGGTTTTTGGGGGGGGGCCCAACCCGGGGGGGGGGGGCCCCCCATAAAAAAAGGGCCCCCCCCCCAAAAGGCCCAAAAAATTTTTAACCCCAAAATTTAAAAAAAAACCCCCAAAATTTTTAAAACCTTTTAAAAGGGGAAAAAAAAGGGGAAAAATTTTTTTAAAAAAAAATTTTTTTTCCCCCGGGGGGCCAAAAAAAAAAAAGGGGGAAAAAATTTTCCTTTGGGGAAAAATTTCCCCGGGCTTTTTTCCAAAAAAAAAAAAAAATTCCAAAAACCTTTTTTTAAAAAAGGGGGGGAAAAAAGGGCCAAAAAATTTTTTTTTTCCCCCAAAAGGGCCCCCCAAAAACCCCCGGGGGAAAAAAAAAAAAAAAGGGTTTTTTTTAAAAAAAAAAAGGGGTTAATTTTTTTAAAAAGTTAAAAAAATTTTTTAAACCATTAAAAAATTTTTTAAAAAAAAAAAATTTTTTTTTGGGGGGGGAACCTTTTTTTTAAAATTTTTTTGGGAAAACCTTTTAATTTTTTTTTAAAAAAAAATTTTTTTTAAAAAAAAAGGGAAAAAAAAAAAAAAAAAAACTTTAAACCCAAATTTTTTAAAAAAAAAAGGGGAAAAACCCCTTTAAAAAAAAAAATTTTTTTTTTTTTCCCCCCTAAAAGGGTTTTTTTAAAAAAAAGGGGAAAAAAAAAATTTTTTTAAAAAACCCCGGGAAAAAAAACCCCCCCCTTTTTGGCCCAAAAAAAAAAAAAAAGGGGGTTAAAATTTTTAAAAAAAAGGGGGAAATTTTAGGGGGGAAAAGGGTTTTTAAAAAAAAACCCCCCCGGGGGGGGTTTTTTTTTTTAAAAATTTCAAAAAAAGGGTTCCAAAAGGATAGGGCGTCTGATCTAAATTTCCACCCAATTTTTTCTTGGGAAAAAAGTAATCGGCGCATTCCTTTAAAAGCTCTGCGTGGCCCAAACAGGGTTTTTCCCCCACATATGGGGTATGATTACTCAGGAGAAATGCACAACAACTTTTGGGCCCAAATTTTCCCCTGTTATTTTTTGGGTAAAAAAAAAAAAAAGGGATCTGAAAAATTTTTTTGTGAAAAAAATTTAAAATGTTCTTTTCTTTTTAAACTTTCCCAAAAATTCCTGTGAAGCACGAAAGTTAATAAACTTTTGAATGGGGTTTTTTGAGCCCCTTAGGGGGGCAGTTTTTAGAATGGGTCACTTTGGGTTTTTCTACATATACCCCCCCAAAAAGTGACTTCATTGTGATGTGGTCCTAAAAAAAAAAATTTTAAAAAAAGAAAAATCACTTTTTAATTTTAAAACCCCTTATAATTTCCCTAAAAAAAAAAAAAAGGGTTTCCAAAAATTGTGGAGTAAAGTAAACTGGGGAAAAATTTATTTTTAAAGTATTTTGTGGACAATCCTGTTTTTTAAGGGCTAAATTTCAAATTTGGAAAAAATTTTTCCCCAATTTCAGTTTTTTTTCAAAAAAAAAGAAAGAAATCAAAGAAAATTTTACCACTATAATAAAGTAAAATATGTCACAAAAAACTTGTAAAAACATGGCATCCAAAGAACGTTCCAGAGTTATAACCTAAAAAAAGGGACAGTGGTAAAATTGTAAAAATTGGCGGGTCTTTTAAATGCAAAACCCCTTGGAGGAAAAAGGGTTTTTTAAAAAAAATTCCTATGTTCATTCAACAGGAGAAAAAAAAACCAAATGTAACAAAATAGCAACCAACAAAAATTGGGATTAAAAAAAAAAAAATAAAAAAAAATGTTCACTTGGTCACTGTACAATGAGTAGTGTAAGTTTTCCCTTGTTCCCACAAAACAGAAGGTTATAAATTCTTTTTCATTACCCCCAGCACTGAGGTGTTCAATGATGAGAGCAGTTACCATGACAATATCATTTTAATTTGTTCTTAAAACTATTGCAAACATGGGTGCATAAAGGGGGGGGGGGGAAATGTTTTGTTATCACTCAGTTGTCGGGGGAATACATCTGTTTTTCACAGCCGGCATTAAAAAACATAATATGTCTTAAAAAAAATGTTTTTTAAAAGGTTTGTTAAATAAGTAAAGAGAAATTGTTCGTCTCATCTGACCAAAAGCTTCAATCCGCTATTGTTTGATGTTGGACTTAATGTTTTGGGATATTATAAGCAAAAGAGGTTTTAAAAACCCAACCCAACGGGACCACCCTATAAAGGGCTATTTTCAACGTTTTTTTGAAGCATTCAATGCCGGGAAATTTCTTTTTTTTATTTTTTACTTCATTTGTGCACACAACATTTTTTTCGGGTGGTTTCCCACTATGGAAACCCTCTAAAAAACCTATCAAAAAAAAAAAAAAAAAAAAAATTTTCAAAAGAATGAAATAAGCAATACAAAAAGAAAGTTTGCCCAGCTACCAAGGTCTTGGGTCCGAAGCACGGAATTTCAAGGGATTTTTTGGAAGTAGGGAAAAAATAAAAAGGTTGGGTTCGGCAGGTTCGCCAAAACATTTAAAAAAAAAAATTTGTGGATTCCATAAAGGGGGAAATAGGTGGTTAATGTTTTTGTTTTTTAAAAAAAAAAAAGAAAAGTGGGTTTTGTTTTTTTTTCAAATTAAAGATTTTTTTTTTTCTGGGTTTTTTTTAAACAATACAACTATGGGGTCGTAATTTTTTGGGCTCTTTTAGATAAACCCCCATTCCCAACCCCCGGGGGTTGATGTCACCTGACAATAAAAAATGACATCCCACAAAAAATATAAACCCCCCTTTTTTTCCCCGGGCAATGGGAATACCGGGAAAAAGCACCAAATTTTGGTCATCAATAGAGGGCCCTTTTTTGGGCCTGCGGGGTTTTTTTTTAGGCTGGGGGGGGTCAAAACCATAGCCCCTTCCAAAACCGGGAAAAATTACCAGCCCCCACTGTCTGTTTTTGGGAAAAGGTGGTTGAAAAAATAGAGGGGACCTCAGGGTTTTTTTTTAATTTTTTGTTTTTTAAAAAAATTAAAAAATAGCGGGGGACTCCTTTATTTTAAAAACCCCGCCTTTTAAAACTGACAGCTGGGGTTCACCCCCCCACTGTGAGTTTTGCCGGTGGTTTTCAAAAATCCCAAAATTTTTTTTTTTTTTTTAAATTTTTATTTAGATCGCGGGCGCTGGCTGATAAACCCCCCCTTTATCAGCTGCTGACTGTCTTGCTGTTATGCTACTCTCTTGTGTTATTAGCGGCGAAGGTGATGTGAAATTTTCCCATCAGTTTAAGTCGGGGGACGGAGGTAAACTTTAAAATTCGTTAAAAAGTGGGGTTTAAAGTTTGCCTTTGGGTTTAAGGGGCTTTCCCGGTTTAAAAATTTTTAACCAAAAAACCAAAAAAGGGGTTTTTGCCCAGGAATTTGGGGTACCAAAAACGGGGGACCCCAAAACAAAAAAAATGAAAAGGGTTTTCCGGGGTTTTTGGGCCGCAAAAAGGGGGAAAAATTGGGGAAAGGGGGAAAATTTTATGCCGGGGTTTCAAAGGGGGGTGCCGGTTTTTTTTAAAATTTCCCGGAAAAAATTTTAAAAGGGGGGCCCCCTTTTAAAGGTCTGAAACTAAAAACCCCACACCCCCTTTCCCACTAACAACCGGGGGGTTTTTTAATGCGTCCAATAGTGACTAGGGGGAAAGGTTACAACAGCATGTTCAGGCATGATGTGAAAAATTTAAAGTAAAAATTTTTTTTCTTGCATATGTTCAGGGGTTTTTAAAAGTTTTTAACCATTCGGGGTTTTTAAAAATTAAACCCAAACGGTTAAAGAAGTAAATGTAATTTTTTGCCTTTTTCCCCCTCGAAGACTCTTGTATTTTACAAAAAAAGTAAATAGGAAAGTTGGAAAAACCCCCGAAGTACTGCATATTTTTTTGGAGCTTTTTTGCATTGTTTTTGCAAAAAAATTTCTTTTGGTTTTTCATTTTTTAAAAGGGGGGGGAAAAAAAAAGGGGAAAAAACTTTTAAAAAAAAATTTCACAAAGGGCCTGGGGAAAAACCCTTCCCCAAAAAAAAATGATGGCAAACCCCTGGAAAACCCTCAGCAAAACCCCAAAAAAATTACAGAAAAGGACTTCAGGCATCTTTAATTTTTCCCCCAGTTTAAAAGATGCTATGATTTTTTCAGGAGTTTTGTAGCAAAACTGTAAAAGTCAACACAGTCTTTTTTCGGGTTATGGTCCCGAAAAATCACCTTTTTTTAGGGTTTCTTTACTCAGGATTCATTTTTTCCTTTTCCCTTTTGTTCCTCTCACTTTAGGGACCCCCCAGAAGTGACATGTTCACAGTAGATTTTGGGCCCTTTTCTTTGCATCCAAGACCTACTCCCTTACTATGAGGAAAAATTTTACTTTCCTTCAACTTAGGCCCCCCAAAAGGGTAATCCCCCAATTAAAATCTTTACTATTCCTACACACACCGCGGGGCAAAGTCAGAAAAGGGCCCCTGTATAAAAACAGATATTGGGGCCCCTTTTTTTTACTAATAGCTCTCTAATGCCAATTTTTCCCCCCGGTTTTTAAACTGAAAAGGCCCCCCCCCTTTTGTGCCCCCCCGCACTGCCAAAGGGTTTAAAAAAAATATGTACCCCCTTTCCTACAAAACTAATATACTTCCCTTTTTCTAGCACCTTTTTTCACATCACAATTCACATGGAAAGTGGGGAGAGTCCACCTCCCTAACATGCGAACAAGTTTTTTTAACACTGTGAGGGGCGGTCAGTTATCATACAGGATATAAAATTCCGATAAGCGATAGGTAGCCAACCACAGTACTTTTACGCCTCATCTTCGGGGAAGCACGCCCTTCTTGACTGGGCTGTTCACCCCCAACACCATTACCAAAAAGAATGTACCAAGGGATTATTGAATTTATAAAGCTTCCCGACCCCCGGTGCCCGACGCGGGAAGTAGCAAAAACCAAAAAACAATAAAAAGGATCCAAAAAATGTTTATTATTAAAAATTTTTATTAAAAACAATTTTACGGCCCCAAAAAAAATTCTTTTGGCCCCCTTAAAACAACCATATTGGTCCCATCCGGAAGTATCTGTAGAGGAAAAGGGTTTATGACAATTTTTAATTTGAAAAAGCAGAGACAAAAGTTATTATGCTTGAAATGAAAACAAATACAAATAACACATAGCTGCCTGAATTGAAAGAGGGCAGCAATTAATCCTGGAGAATAACAATAAGAAAAAGAACATGGTTTGAAAAAACAGAAAGTGAAAGAACAAATGCAAAAGAGCAGAAAAAGCATAAAGAAAAAAGGCAACATAAATAACAAAAAACATAAAAAAACTAAAAAAGGCAAACGAATTGTAAAGCCAAAACAGCACAAGGCGATAAACGTATGATAAAAGATCAGGTAAAAAAATTTATTAAAGCAAGGGAAAATTGTCAGGCAGCAGAAAATGCTCAGTAATAGTGTGGAGGAAAACAATTTGTTTACGTGAATTTTAAAAGGGTGAGTGTTGAAAGCTGTCATTTACATTAACTTATGCTCTTTTCATCAGCAATAAAATACAAACCTTGCTGAGTACTCAAGTGGAAATATTGGTAAATGTCTTAGAGACAATCCGTTTCCTTTATAATCCAAGCAAAAAATTGGAAATGTTTCTAAGAAACATACTAAGGTTCATTTTTAAAGAGTCCTTCTTCTTATTAGTTTTAAACTGTGAATATATAATAAAAATTGTTAAACTTGATGGTGAAAACGTCGGTCAGTTTCCCATAATCGCCGACTTTCGAAAAAGTCGGGTTTCGCCGAGCAAAACCCCGGACCATAGCGTGTATCTGCCCATGCGGTCGTCGCCCGAGTGCCAAAGTCGTTTTTCCCATAATGCTTGCAGGCGTTTTTTTTTCAGCCAATGAACAAGGACGTACACTGTGGGCAAGGAGTGAAATGGGCTGCGTCCATCACCATCTTAGAGTAGGGCTTTGCAGTGATTGGTTGCTTTGGCGGGCACATAGTTCAATAAAACCCTAAACAGTCGACCGCCATTTTCTTCTGCCAAACTTAACATGGGGGAAAGGTTGCTGACGTGTTTCAATAGGAATTGTGCTGTCAGTTAGTGTGCAGTGAAGGGGAGGATTTTCTTGTCAGCAGCGCGGGTTATTGGGCTGCTGCCAGTGACAGGGGAGGATTTTCTTGTTTGCAGCAGCGCTGGTTATTTGGCTGCCTGCTAGCGTATTGCTGTGTGTACACTGCTGTGCAGACTGCTTTTTAACACAGCACTAAACTTTTATTCTTTTCTTCTGCACAGTACCGAGCATTAATTTTTCCCCACCATATAGAGCTGTACGCTCCCACACCTAAGTGTACCAGCTGTATCACCGACAAATAAATGCTTATATTGGTGTGATCCGAAAATATACGGAGGTTAAATTTTCCCCTACACTATGTAAACCCGTATCTTTGTACTACCTTTTTTGCTTTTTGGATTTTGGTCAAATCCCCTATAAGTGAGCGTCTGTGTGTGACTCCGGAAATATATACGGAGAAATTACAATTTTTCCCTATACTATATACACCTGGATCTTCTGATACCGTACCCCTTTTTTTTTTTTTATATTTGGTCTAACCCATATGAGACCCGCAAGCATCTGTGGTTTAATCAGGAAATATAAAACAGGATTACAATTTTCCCCTATATATATACCCTGGTATCTTCTGTACAGTACCATTTTTATGCTTTTTACATACAGGTCAAAACCATACTGAGCTGAGAGCGTCTGTGTGTGACTCCAAATATAACGAGATTTCAATTCCCCACACTGTATACCCTGGTATCTTCTGATACAATACCCTTTTTCTACTTTTTATATTCTGGTCTAATCCATACTGACCCGAAAGCGTCTGTTTGTGATCCGGAAATAATACGGAGATTTACAATTTTCCCCATACTATATACACTGGTATCTTCTGTAACAGTATGCAGCTGTACGCTTCTGATCCATACCATATATCTGTGGTATTTTTGTACACTTTCCCAAACATGAGGAGATGGTGGAAGAGACCGGGACGTGGGGGGGGGGCAGCTGGTACTGGCTTCATTGGTACTGGTACTGGCTTACATTGCCATAAAAGCCTTCAGCTCATCCCTCCTCTTCGAAGTTTCAAAAATGCAAGCCTGGTCGCAGCGCAAGCTCCTGGTCAGGAACAACACCTTCCTTGTGTCCTCACCCCCAAAAGTGAAGGTGCGGCAGGCCACACTTAGATACTCCATGGAGCTCTTTTCACATACCGCCTGGGTTATCAAGTCAAATTGAATTCCCAGTCCCCAAATGAATCTGACATGGGGGTGCACTGATGCACAGGCCACTGCTTATGGTTTTTGTGGTACATTCACCCCGAGCACTACATTGCTCTCTGAATGAAATTGGGAGGAGGTGATGGGTGACCCATTGTTGACCCGGATTGGGATCCATTGGGGGAGAGGTGCCGTGGCAATAGGAAAGAGGAGGAGGATCCGCAGCAGGCATCGACATCGCAGCTGCGATTTTCTGGGAGGCCCGTAGCAGTCCAAAAACATGTTAAAAAAACAAAAAGGTTGCAGGACAGCTTAGCCAGACCCTCAAATTAGCACAGCGTGCAAGCCCGAAAATTTTCCCATAGTAGGAAGAGTGCAGTGTGGCACTTTTTTGACCAAAATCCTATTGATGAGGAAAAGGTTTCTGTAAGAAGTGGGAAGGACCTTTACCCGAGGGAAAAATCCTGAAATTTAAATACCAGTTGCATGCTTAGACATTTAAACACCATGCATTGCAAGCGTGGAGGGACTAAAAAACCCTCAGGTAGACATGTGCACCTGCTCCGACTAAAGGTACCAGCAACGCTATACGCTTCCTCTACTGTAAGCCCACCGGTTAGCACACCACCAGCACAAATGTTGAGGTGTCGTGGCAAGGCAAAAGCAATCAGGGAATCACAATGTTTTTTGCAACAAAAGACTGAATATGGGCCCATCACCACCACCACCATCACCACCCCCCTCAGTCCGCCATGTCCACCGCTAGTTCCCCCATATACAGGTCTTCAAGTCCTCTCCCCCTAGCAACACCCCTGAGTGGGCAAGAATTACTCACCTCTCATCCGCGTACACTGGTTTGAACGCCTACATTGCCAAAGTGATTCATTAGAAATGTGCCCTTCCGTTAGGTTGAAAGTGCAGCGTTCTGAGGCTAAAGGCCTACGCTGTCCCACGCTGGGACCTCCCCATCGGCACTTCTTTTCTAAAAAGCCTCCTTGCCCTCCACCTGTGTGAAAGACCGCTTGTCTGCACTCAAATAATCAGTGAGTGGAAAGGTGCACCTCCCAAAGTCCCTTTGGGCCAGTAGATGGCCAGGGCCTTACGGTCCATCACTGACACTGGGTTAATGTGGTGGATGCGGGGTCCCGGGGGACAAGCGGGGGTGGTACAGTGCTGCCTAGCCCACGGTATAGGAAACAGTTGGCTGTAGGCGTTAGACCTCCTCCCCCGAAGCAAAAGTACGTAGACAAAGCACAGTCGCACGAGCACTCCCCCGCAGCTGCCAGTGTTGCAAGGGGTGTCCCACTATGAAGCTAGTGGTAAGCATCAGCAGGCTGTGTTAAAGATAATGTCTTTGGTGACAACAGACACCCCGCGGAGGTATGGGACTACTTGCGGAAAAACTGAGTCATGGCTGGGCAGTCTACATCTTGAGCCAGGCAAGGTAGTCAGTGATAACGGCCGTAATTTATGGCGGCCATAGTCCTGGCAAAACTAGACACATTACCTTCCCTGGCTCACTCTTGAACCGATGTGCAGTGCTTCTTAAATAATTATCCGAGATAACACCCTGCTCCATAAGGTGCGAAGGCTGTGCTTGCACATCCGTCGCTCGCCCGTTAAGACTCATAGTATGCAAGGATGCAGCGATCGCTCTACCTCCCCAAGCCCCGCCTAATCAAGCGTTGCAAAAGGTGGAACTCCCCCCATGCACGGTTGAGAGGCTGTGCGAACAGAGGCAGGCTGTAATGCATTTGTGGGATTTGAGGGCAGAATGGAGTTGTCTGGACTGTAAAGTCCTTCAGTGATTTGAGGAATGCACATTTGGTAAGCGCAGACGACGCCATCATAAGCATGAGCATCCCACTTATGCGTCTGCTCATGCAAACTTTTTTTATAATGAAAATTCCACAACCACACACGTTTTATCAATTCATTGTGAATGTATCCACTATATTATGTGTTTTGGATCATGTTATTGGACACCCCAAATCATATATAATGGCAACCAGAAAAATGCCAAACGGCAAGACACAAAGGTGTATAGTCCATAAGATAGATTTAAATAACAATTTTATTATTAAAATACATGTATCAAAATTTAAAAATCACAAAAGAGAACAAGGTAAGCAAAAAAATGGAGAGAATAAAAAAAAATAATAATAATGGTGCTAATTTTGTGCAAATATATCATAGTATTGCTGTAGAAACAAAAGGCCACAAACCCAAACTGGATCGGTCCCAGGAGCAAATGTATGTGCTGTTTATATTTTACACACAAATGTCAGTGTGCAGAAAGGCATGCAAAAATACTTTAACACCTAAAGCGCCATACAATGATGGGGTAAACGTACAATCCTATATTGGATGTTAGGGTAGCAAAAACCCTTAATAATGCATCATAATTCCTAGCACACAGGACAGCTGGCTCCAACAAAGGACAAATCCAGGAGGGTTTGTGCGCCCTCCCCAATGCCATTTCGGCCTCAGCCTTCGTCAGGGGGCCACAACCATATCCTCCCACATCCACCCTTTATAGGGATAGCCCCGGGGAATATCAGCCCTTACAATCACTAGTACACAGGTGGCAATTCCAAAGATCATTACCACAGACAGGAATGACCTAATAGGTCCCTAGCAACTGAAAATCTCTCTGTTCTCAGCGATATTTCCTTATTGAAAAGAAGGGAAAGACCTCCCCAGATGCCGAACAGGGCGCTGCCAATCGCATAACATCAATCACCTAGTGGAGAACAACCCCCCAGAAGTGACCTCCCGGGGGGCCCGGGAACCAGAAGCTGGCTGGTCACCTGTACAACTCCCCTAGGGAGACCGCCCACCAGAAGTGAGCAGGCGTGACCATAGCAACAAGGCAAAACCCTGATGCCGGCGTCAAGGACCATAGGGGAATCGTGTGAAGATGCCCACATACAGGGTCCACCAATCCGAGCCCGGCAGGCACGTACAAGGGGAAGAGACAAAGGGTGCCACTAATAAAACAATAAGAAATAATGCATTTGAACGGTTAATAGTACATATAAGCAGGGCCGGCTCCCAGGTTTTTATGGGCCCCGGGCGAAAGAGTCTCAGTGGGCCCCCTTTTAAAACAGACCACGTTCATTATGCAAGATACTGCAGAGAAATATGGGATATAAAAATGCCAAACACTTCTCTTCTTCATTACATGGTTGGGTATCTATTGTAAAATTTTTACAATAGCTCAAAAACAGCCAAATCCTCCCAGCGCACAGTACAGATGGACAGTACAGTCCTCCATCAATATTATGGGGGACCACTAGCTCCCCCATCATCACCCATAAATACCCCATGCAGGAATGTCACCCTGCACCCCCCATATAATGCTCCATACAGAATTACTGGACCCAATAAATGTCCATACAGAATATGGACCCAAAAAATGTCCTACAGAATATGGACCCAATAAATTTCTCCATTCAGGATACTGGTCCCCTATAAAGCTCCATACAAAATATGGAGCTCTCCCTGCATGTTCTGCGTTCTGCACTGTTACGGTCAGGGCAGGGCGCCCTGGAAAGACTCCCTCACCATCATTGCCTGCCCCTTTTTCATCACATTCCCTGCCCATTATCATCATCGCCTCCCATCATCATCTTGCCTGCCCATCATCATCAATGCCTGCCCTCATCATCATTGCCTCCCCATCTCATCATCCCTCCCCATCATCATCATCGCCTCCCCATACATTCCCTGCCCACATCATCAATGCCTGCCCATCATCCTTTTCCTGCCCATTATCTCATGCCCCCCCATCAATTTCATTGCCCCCCCATCATCATCATGCCCCCTCATTATCATCACTGCCTGCCCATCATCTCAATGCCTGCCCATAACATCATTCCCTCGCCATCAATATCATTGCCTGCCCATAATCACTGCCTGCCCATCATCTCAATGTCTGCCCATCACATCTTTGGCCTCCCCCATTATCACAATCCTGCCCATCATCATCACTGCCTGCCATCATCATCAATGCCTGCCCAAATCATCATTGCCTCCCCATCAATAATCATTGCCTGCCCATATCATCAATCATCATTGCCCCCCATCAATCATCACTCTCTCCCACCACCATCACACATACACAGACACACACACACACAACACACAAAGCCCGCACTCATACACACACACTGATAACACAGAACACTACCAGACACACACAAACATCTCACCTGTCCGGCATCCGCGCGCTCACTGCCACACCCGGGCCCGCTGAATGATGACGCAATCGCGGCGCTGCTGTGAGAGGAAGGCCGGCGCCCCACAGGCGCCCCCTGGAGCCCGGCTGCGCAGCGGAGGCACGGGAGAGGTGAGTATTGCGCCAGGGTGCCAGGGCCCTGGCAAGCGTTGGGGCCCGTGGCCGGCGCTGCACCGCTAAAGGGCGCCGGGGTGCAGACGGCGAGTGGCCCCCCGCCTGCTCAGGGCCCGGCCTTGCCCGGTGTGCCGGGTTGTGACGCCGGCCCTGCATATAAGTATAATTATCACCAGCATCAAATTATTATACAATCGAAGCCAATTTATCAGGAGCATTAAAAAATATATTGTACATATAAGTATAATTTTCACCAGCAATCAAATTATTATATATTCAAAACCCAAAATTATATGAGGGGCATACTAAATATACGGGGGCTATAAAGTCATAAAAATTTTAAAATAATGATAAGTATATAAACATTAAATGCAAATAAAAAAAAAGCACGATAGTCTAATGCATCTTCAAATATTAGGATTTTCTTGATGCCCTGGCACGTGAAGTCAAGGGTAGACATTATTTATTTGGAAGGAGGAAAATAGTGGATCGGATGACAAAGGTAACAAGCAATTTCATGTACTGAAAAAGAAAAATATAAAAATAATAAAAAAAATAAAAACAAAATTAATCTACAATACAGCAGGACCTTAAAAAACTAGAGTTTAAAGTGATGTGGGATTGTTTTCAAAAATGAGGGATCATTTGTTCCGCTGTGCGTATACCTAGCACATGTTTCTGACTCGTTTTTTTTAAAGGACGTGTAGTAAACCTACATAAACCTTTACACATGGGCCGTTGGTAATAGATACATTCTATATTTTAAAAATAATAAATTCTTGATTTTATATTGTTTTTACCTTCAGAATCCCAAAGGTGTCACTTTTACCTATGTTGGCACACGCAACACAATGTCCACAAGGGGCACATCCACCCCTTGAGGACATATCCTGTAAAAAAGTTCCTAGGGGAGGAGTTCACGTAATGGCTGGGACTAGAATGTCTCTCAAATTACACAATTTCTCGTGTCAAGGAGGGTCTCATGGGCAAATATCTAGATAGAACCGGGTCGGCCCCGAGGATCGGCCAAGATCACTAAGATTTTTCTTTAAGGGCATCAAACTGTGAGTGATGAAGCAAACCACCTCATTGTTCGATTTCACTTTGGTTTGTATAATACTTAATTTCTAGGTGGGATTTTGCCCATTGAATACTCTTTTAATAATTCTTCCACTATAGCCATGTTTCCCTTAACCGTAATTTTAAATCGGCACTTGTTTTAAAAATTCTTGCTCTTTTTAACATACTCTCTGAATTTAAAAACTGTTCAATGGGGACAAAAATTAATTACATGTTGGGGTGGAGGAAGATGCATGTAACAGGCTTAGTAGCTGTTTGTTTTGCAAAAAAAGTTGTTTGTATCCATCTCTCTCATCCCTTTCAAAAAAAGTCAAGAAAGTCAACCCATCAGGCTGGCCTTGAAAGGAGACGTTATTATATTTGTTTGATTAAATTCCACAAAAAAAGTATTTAAAGTTCAGTGGACCCCTGCCCGATCAGGAAAATGTTTCTATGTACCGCGTCTAAATAGGACAAGCACATAGACGGCAACTGATCTGACAGGGGGAGGTCCCTCTCCCCCAGCCCCAGGAAGAGATTTGCATAGGAGGGCGCAAAATGCACCCCCATTGCAGTCCCCTGGGCTGCAGGAAGAAGGACCCCTTTAAAAACAAAAAATATATGCGTCAAAGAAAATTCTAATAATTCAACACAAGATTTTTTATGTTCTCGGAAGACCCGATCCTTAAGAAGAACTCCGTAGCTCTCAAACCATTGGTGACGTATGCTGTGTACAGTGACCCTACGTCTGCTGTCATCAGCATACAATCATGTTCCAGGTGGAGTGATGTGAATGGGTTTGAGATGAGTTCTGAGCAGAGGCTTCCTCTGGTGGTTACAAGCGGTGCTGGTCTGTCCAGTGAAGATTGTGAGGACTGGGAATCAGGTGTTACTGACTGGTCTTATATAAGGGAGTCACCTTCCCATCAGGGTTGCCGGTGATCAATTGTTCTGGTCTGAATCCTTCATTCCTGTTTCTCTTGTGGCCTGCTGTGTCGTGTCTGCATCTCCTGCTAACAGATAAGACATTTTCTTCTTTTTGTTTTTTTGTGCTATATTTTTGCATTTTGTCCTGCACTTCTGGGGGGCCTTCTGGTCCCCTCGGGGGCTTTTGCCCTCTCAGTTTAGTTCAGCCACTTATGTTTGTACTTTTGCTTTTTCCAGTTTTTTCAGTGGCTGCTGTTTTGATTTTGTTACACCAGAGAACTAATTTAGGTGGAAGAGGTCGTGTGATCTCAGGTGTTTTTGAAATTAGTAGAGTTGGTGCCTTTCAGGGTTTTCTGGGATTGCAGTAAGTACCCTTCCTATCCTTTTCTATTTAGTTAGTTTGGGCCCCAGCGTTTGCTCATACTATTTTCTTTCTGTGTCAGTATTTCATCTTGTCTAACCGCCATTACATGTTTGGGGGCTTTCTATTATCTTTGGGGTTCTGCTCCGGGGCAGATAGCTTTCCTATTTCTATCTTTAGGTGTAGTTAGTTTCTCAGGCTGTGACGAGGCGTCTAGGACCAACGTAGGAACGCTCCACGCTGCCTCTAGTTGTGGTGGTTAGTCAGGGTACTGCAATCTCATAGATTCCAACTGCTCTGGTGTATTGCCTTTTTTGCCTGCACTCCTCAGCTGCCGAAACTTAACAGTATCACCGGCCTAAAAGTTGAAAATTGTATGGTACTCACAGAAGGGAAAAAATATTGTGAAAGAAAAAAGGTTGTCAGAGTTGTCAGAGATATTTTTCTGTTTGTTGCTTTTTTTTCCCTCTGTATCTCTGGGTGCTGGGGAGGATCTTTTCTCTCAATGGAGTTTGCACAGTTGTCTGGCCGTGTGGATCAGCTTGCCGCTGAGGTTCGGAGTATTGCTACCTATCTTGCTGGGTTGCCGGTTGTGGAACCTAGGATTCCCATGCCAGATTTGTTTTTAGGGGATCGAGATAAGTTTCAGAATTTCAAAAATAATTGGAAATTGTTTTTTGCCTTAAAATCTAAGTCCTCAGGGGGCGCAACACAGCAGGTTCAAATTGTCATCTCTCTCCTGCGCGGCGATCCTCAGGATTGGGCTTTATCCCTGACACCTGGGGATCCTGTTTTGAGTGATGTTGATGCATTTTTTCAGGCTTTGGGGTTATTGTACAATGAGCCTAATGTCACTGATCAAGCTGAAAAGGCCTTGTTGGCATTAAATCAGGGGCTTTATGACGCTGAGTTATACTGTCAGAGATTCCGTAGGTGGGCAGTCCTGACCAATGGAATGACGACGCTTTGGCAGCCCTTTTCCGGAAGGGTCTGTCAGATAATGTAAAGGATGTTATGGTGGGATTCCCTGTCCCCTCTGGTCTCAATGATTCTATGTCATTAGCGATTCAAATTGACAGACGTTTGCGTGAGCGGAGAAGTATGCGTGGAATAGTGTTGCCTTGTGAACCAGCTTCTGAACCCATGCAGTGTGATAGAGTGGTGTCTGGGGCACAGCGTCATGAGTTTCGAAAGCGCAATGGGTTATGTTTCTACTGTGGTGATGCCTCTCATGCTATTTCAGTCTGCCCTAAGCGGGGAAGACGTTTTGCACGCTCAGTTGTCTTGGGTAGTATTCAGACTAAGTTTTTATTAACTGTCACTCTGATATGCTCTCTGTCCTCATTTTCTGCTCAGGCTTTCGTTGATTCTGGAGCAGCTATTAACCTGATGGATTATGATTTTGCTAAACGTTGTGGGTTTCCCTTGATACCCCTACAGAAGTCTATTCCCCTACTGGGGATCGATTCTACCCCTTTGGCTGAGAATAAACCCCAGTTTTCTACTCAGGTGATAATGAGGGTTGAACCTGATCACCAGGAGTGCTGCAAATTTTTGGTTCTGTATAATCTGCATGACATTATCGTGCTGGGTTTCCCTTGGTTACAGTCTCATAATCCTGTTTTGGATTGGAAATCTGTGTCTGTAACCAGTTGGGGCTGCCAATGTGTTAATACCAACACTCCTGTTTTTTCTGCCTCCCCCCAGGCTCAGGATGTTCCTGACTTTTTGATTGATTTTTCTGATGTGTTTAGCGAAAGTAAATCTGCATCCTTGCCTCCCCATAGGAACTATGACTGCGCTATTGAATTAGTGCCGGGTAGTAAATTCCCTAAAGGTCGCCTTTTTAACTTGTCTGTACCTGAACATGACGCTATGCGGTCTTATATCAAGGAATCATTGGAGAAAGGTCATATCAGACCATCCTCTTCACCCTTAGGTGCCGGTTTTTTCTTTGTGGCCAAAAAGGATGGTTCATTAAGGCCGTGTATTGATTATCGTCTCTTGAACAATATTACTGTGAAATATCAATACCCGTTACCCTTGATTTCTGACCTGTTTTCCAGGGTGAAAAACGCTACTTGGTTTACCAAGCTTGACCTCAGGGGGGCGTATAACCTTATTCGCATTAAGCACGGGGATGAATGGAAGAAGGCATTCAATACCCCTGAAGGGCATTTTGAGTACCTAGTGATGCCCTTTGGGCTCACTAATGCTCCTTCCGTCTTCCAGTCCTTCATGAATGACATTTTCAGGGATTTTGTGGACAAATTTCTGATTGTTTATTTGGATGATATCTTGATTTTTTCTAATGACTGGGACTCTCATGTGAAACATGTACGAACTGTGTTCCAGATTTTGAGAGAGAATGCTCTGTATGTGAAGGGATCAAAGTGTCTTTTTGGCATACAGAGGATCTCATTTCTGGGATTCATTTTGTCCCCATCTGTTATTGAAATGGACCCGGTCAAGGTTCAGGCCATCTGTGATTGGGTCCAACCTGCTTCATTAAAGGCTCTTCAGAGATTTTTGGGTTTTGCCAATTTTTATCGTAAATTTATTGGTAATTTCTCGGTTATTGTTAAACCATTAACTGATTTGACCAGAAAGGGTTCTGATGTGGTGAATTGGCCTCCTGAGGCAGTCTCTGCATTTCAGGAACTTAAGCAGAGATTCACTTCTGCTCCTGTTCTACGGCAGCCTGATGTTTCTCTGCCATTTCAGGTGGAGGTTGATGCCTCTGAAATTGGGGCAGGTGCCGTTTTGTCCCATGGAGATCCAGAGACCTCTAGAGGTAGCCCTTGTGCCTTTTTCTCTCGAAAATTTTCTCCTACTGAACGTAATTATGACGTGGGTAATCGGGAGTTATTGGCCATGAAGTGGGCTTTTGAAGAGTGGAGACATTGGCTGGAGGGAGCCAAACATCAGGTGGTGGTCCTTACGGACCATAAGAATCTGGTCTATCTGGAATCTGCCAAGCGACTCAATCCTAGACAGGCCAGGTGGGCCTTGTTTTTCACACGTTTTAATTTTGTGGTTTCCTTTCTTCCTGGCACTAAGAATGTTAAGGCGGATGCCCTCTCGAGGAGTTTCCTTGCGGACTCTCCTGAGTTATCTGATCCTTCTGTTATTTTGAAAGAGGGTGTAGTTCTTTCCGCCATCTCGCCCAATTTGAGACTTGCTCTGGAGGGGTGTCAGGAGGATAGGCCCGAGTGCTGCCCTGTTGGAAATTGTTTGTCCCGGACCAGTGGAAGAAGAGTGTGATGTCTGAGGTTCATTGTTCCGCATTGGCTGGGCATCCCGGAATTTTTGGTACCAGAGACTTGGTTAGTCGGTCCTTTTGGTGGCCTACCTTGTCTCGTGATGTCAGGGAATTTGTGCAGTCCTGCGGGACTTGCTCTCGCTCCAAGCCTTGCTCTCGCTCTAGTGGTTTGTTGATGCCATTGCCTGTGCCCAAGAGACCATGGACCCATATCTCTATGGATTTCATTTCCGACCTTCCTGTTTCTCAGAGAATGACCACCATCTGGGTAATTTGTGATAGGTTTTCCAAAATGATACATCTTGTGCCATTACCTAAGTTGCCTTCCTCCTCTGAATTGGTGCCGTTGTTCCTTCAGCACGTGGTTCGTTTACACGGCATTCCTGAGAACATTGTGTCTGACAGAGGAGTCCAGTTTGTTTCCAGATTTTGGAGGACTTTTTGTTCTAAACTGGGTGTTCAATTGTCTTTTTCCTCGGCATTTCATCCTCAGACCAATGGTCAAACTGAGAGAACAAACCAGACATTGTAGACTTATCTAAGATGCTTTGTGTCTGCTGATCAGGATGACTGGGTCTCTTTTTTGCCTTTGGCTGAGTTTGCTCTTAATAATAGGGCTAGCTCTGCCACTTTGATGTCTCCGTTTTTTCTGTAATTCTGGGTTTCACCCTCGATTTTCTTCAGGACAGACGGAGGCTTCTGTCTGTCCAGGTGTTGACTCTGTTGTGGAGCGTATGCAACAGATTTGGGACCAGGTAGTGGAGAGGTTGTCCCTCTCTCAGGAGAAGGCCTAGCGGTTTGCTAACCGGCATAGGACTGATGGTCCTCGGTTTAAAGTGGGAGACTTGGTCTGGTTGTCCTCAAAGAATATTCCTATGAGAGTAGCATCTCCTAAATTTAAGCCTAGGTTCATTGGACCTTATAAGATCATGGAGATTATTAATCCTGTTTCTTTTCGTTTGCTTCTTCCAGGGACATTTAAGATCCATAACGTGTTCCACAAGTCCTTGTTGAAGAGGTTTGTTGAGCCAGTGGTTCCTGCTGCTGTGCCTCCTGACCCTGTTTTGGTTGAGGGCAATCTGGAGTATGTGGTTGAGAAAATATTAGATTCTCGTTTTTCTAGACGGAAACTCCAGTATTTGGTTAAATGGAGAGGTTATGGTCAGGAAGACAATTCTTGGGTGTTTGCTTCGGACATCCATGCTAGGAGACTTATCCATGCGTATCATAGAACTCATCCTGACCGACCTGGTTGCTCAAATGAGGGTTCGGTGACCCCTCCTCAAGGGGGGGTACTGTTGTGAATGGGTTTGAGATGAGTTCTGAGCAGAGGCTTCCTCTGGTGGTTACAAGCGGTGCTGGTCTGTCCAGTGAAGATTGTGAGGACTGGGAATCAGGTGTTACTGACTGGTCTTATATAAGGGAGTCACCTTCCCATCAGGGTTGCCGGTGATCAGTTGTTCTGGTCTGAATCCTTCATTCCTGTTTCTCTTGTGGCCTGCTGTGTCGTGTCTGCATCTCCTTCTAACAGATAAGACATTTTCTTCTTTTTGTTTTTTGTGCTATATTTTTGCATTTTGTCCTGCACTTCTGTGGGGGCCTTCTGGTCCCCTCCGGGGGCTTTTGCCCTCTCAGTTTAGTTCAGCCACTTATGTTTGTACTTTTGCTTTTTCCAGTTTTTTCAGTGGCTGCTGTTTTGATTTTGTTACACCAGAGAACTAATTTAGGTGGAAGAGGTCGTGTGATCTCAGGTGTTTTTGAAATTAGTAGAGTTGGTGCCTTTCAGGGTTTTCTGGGATTGCAGTAAGTACCCTTCCTATCCTTTTCTATTTAGTTAGTTTGGGCCCCAGCGTTTGCTCATACTATTTTCTTTCTGTGTCAGTATTTCATCTTGTCTAACCGCCATTACATGTTTGGGGGCTTTCTATTATCTTTGGGGTTCTGCTCCGGGGCAGATAGCTTTCCTATTTCTATCTTTAGGTGTAGTTAGTTTCTCAGGCTGTGACGAGGCGTCTAGGACCAACGTAGGAACGCTCCACGGCTGCCTCTAGTTGTGGTGGTTAGTCAGGGTACTGCAATCTCATAGATTCCAACTGCTCTGGTGTATTGCCTTTTTTGCCTGCACTCCTCAGCTGCCGAAACTTAACAGTGGAGATTATCAACTTTTTTGAGGAGGGCCCCTGTATCTTTTAGATAGGACGGTAATTCCTCCACCAGTGGTTGGAGTTTCGAGTCTATCCATTGATTTATATTTTCCAAGAAATTTCCCTTCCCGAATATAATTGGACGACCTGGAGGAGAATGCATGCACTTGTGAACCTTCGGTAATAAATAGAAGATGGAAATAGTTGGCTCAACTACCATAAGGGCAGTTGCTAATTCTTTGGTAATGACTCCACCATCGACGGCTCGATTGATTATATCTTTTAATGAAGACAAATAGGCGGACAAGAGGTTAAAGGTAAGTTTTTTATAACACGATCTGTCACCCAATTGCCTAAAAGCCTCCTTTTCATAATCTGCTGTAGGCCAGATGACAATATTACCCCCCTTGTCCGCCTGTTTGTACACCGCCTCTGGAAGGTTCACAAGATGCTGCAGGCAGATGTCTCCTTTCCTCTGTGGATAAATTGTCATTATGAATATGGCGTGGCATTTTTTGTATATCATTTGTGACAATCTGTACAAAGAGATCAATATTAGGGCAAGATGACAGAGGGGAAAATTTCTTGGAATGTGGTTTGATAGCAGGGGGAATCTTACCTCCTTCAGTCTGATTGCTTTCATCAGAGAGTTCCTCTAATGTGCGTACAGCGGCTTGTTCCTCTTCTGTCGGAAATAAGCGGAGAAAATTGGGATCATGAAAGTATTTTTTAAAAATTAAAGAACGAGCAAACAAATAAAGGTCTTTAACAATAATAAATGGATCAAGGCCAGCAGCTGGTGAGAAGGATAAACCTTTCTCCAGCAATGACAAATCTGTAGGTAGCAGGACATGTTTACTAAGGTTAATTACATTGTTGCCATATAGAGTTGGTTCTGCATCTCGTTTGTATGGATGAAAATTTTAATCCCTGGGCCTTTTGAAAATGACTCCAGACCTAGTAGTCATTGCTGAGCTTGAGGCTTCAGAGATATCACTCATTTACGAAGTGGATGAGAAAGACTGTAATCGCTGGCTCTGATCTTTGTGAGACTGTACTTTCCTCCATAGATACACCTTTTTCGCCTGATAATCCTGTATATCTCTGGAGAATTTTGCTGACTGAGTGGCATGAATTTTTTTTAACAGTCGCATCAACTGCTTTTTCCAATTGTCCATTGAAGGTTTGCAATTTATCTCCAGAGGCAAGATTTTTCAAATCACCCTATATTGTATTGATTTCTTCCTCAATCTTCAAAATATTATCGGTATTTAAATTATTTAATAATTTAATAAAAATATTTGAACAATTGGTACATGCACCTTCCCATTGCTTCCTAAAATTGTCGTCCTCAATAGGAAATGTGGGAATAGTTTTAATATGTAAACCTCTGGGGATTAATTTACTAGATAGGTACTTTTCTAGAAATGCCCGATTCCACCAGAGTTTAGTTCTCTTGATGACCAGGTTTTGCAGTTTAGATGTTTTCTCCTCCCATCCAAGATCAGCCGTTTGTGTTGTCTCTTTACCATCATGATTGCAAAACACCTGGTCAATTTGGGAAAGCCAAACCTTGTGTGATGTATGGTGTACAGTTCATATAGCGTCTTGTGCTTGGGTGCGAGGAAAACACATGAGACACAGGTTTGATATGGAAGGACTTGTATTACTTCATACAAGTAGGCAAAAGGGTCACACAGTTTGCAGGTACAGAGGCAGGAGACACAGCAGGCCAGAGTAACTTTAAGTTCAGTATTAACTCTCCACAACAGGTTCAGGATCTCTTCTCTGTTACCGTAATTCCCTTGCAAACGTGGATTTATCAAACAGGAGGTTTCCAGAGTCCACAAGTGTTCCAAAGTTCCTCAGTAGGAAATAGCTGGAGTACCAAGTCCAAGGTTTCCAGGAGTCGGGTCACAGGCTCACTGCAGGTTCGATTCTGAAGCACTGATTGCTCAGCTGAGGCTGCTTAAGAGGCAAGAGGGAGAGAATCAGGGCGGGAACATGAAAGCTGGAAACTCCATATTGACTGAGGGCAAGATAGCTGCAGCAAGACAGAAAGCAAAATGGCCGACGGAAAAACTGAGTTTCAAGAAACATGTCAAAAGAGACAAAGAACCTTACATTACTTCCCCTTAGGGACAACCTCCGGATGACCTCAGACCAGGCTTGTCTGGGTACCTCTGATGAAACTGGCGGAGCAGGCGAGGAGCATTAACGTTATTGACCGGTTCCCATGAGTTGTCCTCCACTGGGTAGCCCTGCCATTTAATCAAATATTGTAACTGATTTCTGTACAACCTGGAATCTAGAATCCTTTCCACCATAAATTCTTCCTGACCATCGACCAGCACTGGGTCAGGGCAAGGAGAAGAGCGTCCAGGAAACGTATTGGGTGTTGCAGCCTTTAGTAGGGATACATGAAAGACAGGGTGGATTCTCATAGTTCTGGGCAGTTGAAGACGACAAGCAACGGCACTTATAATTTTACTGATTTTATAGGGTCCAATGTACTTATGTCCCAATTTAGACGATGGAATCTTTAACTTAAGATTTCTGGTTGACAGCCAGACCAAGTCTCCTACCTTGAAAGCAGGTGCAGGTTTACGAAATTTATCTGCTGCTTTCTTGTACCTTTCCTGAGCCAATTCCAGATTTTCCTTTAGAAGATCCATATTCTTTTGTAAAGAAGTGATTCTTTCAGCCACTGCCGGCAAGGGCGTATCTATGGGAAATCGAGGAAGAATGTTAGGATGATAACCTAGATTGGAGTAAAAAGGAGACTGCTTAGTGGAGGCGCTCTGAGAGTTGTTATAAGAGAACTCAGCCAGTGGGAGTAGATCCACCCAATCATCCTGTAGGTGGCAGATAAAGCAGCGGAGATACTGCTCCAGGGTCTGATTGGTTCGTTTTGTCTGTCCATTAGTCTGGGGATGAAAAGCAGAAGAAAGGTTTACTTTAATGTCCAATGCGGCACAAAAATTTTGCCAAAACCTTGAAGTGAATTGCACCCCTCGATCCGAAATGACCTCATCCGGTGCTCCATGCAAGCGAAACACATTCTTAATCATCAAATCTGATGTCTGTTTTGCAGTGGGTAAGCCGACACAGGGGATAAAATGAGCTGCCTTTGTTAAACGATCGACCACCACTAGAATGGTGTTCTTCCTTGAGAGGTTGGTAACTCCACAATGAAGTCCATAGAAATGGATCCCCATGGGCGGGACGGGGTGGGAAGGGGTTGCAACAGACCAGTTGGTGAGGAGCGAGGTGTTTTGCATCTTGCACAGACTTCACATGAAGTGACATAGTTTAAAACATCTTTCCTGTAAGTGGGCCACCAAAAGAAACGAGAAAGAAATTCTTGGGTCTTTAGAATTCCTCTATGCCCAGCTATCTTGGAATCGTGGATGAGTTGCAATACTCTCAATCTGACTGTTTCAGGTATATACAGGCGTTGTCCCTGAATCCACACACCATTCTTAAAGACAAGACTTACGTCCCTTGGGGGTTGTGCCAACAAAGAATCCGCATGGTATGCTTCCTTGATGTCCTTAAGTAGGTCTTGATTATGAATCACTGCCCAGGAATCTAGAGTCAGGAAGAATAGTCTTAGGAGGAGTAAGTGGACGTGTCTCTGCTGAATGAATCCTAGAGAGTGCATCAGCCTTTCCATTGCGCGATCCTGGCCTATAAGAAATTACAAAATTAAATTGGTTTAGGAAAAGATTCCAGCGAGCCTGGCGAGGAGTCAGGCACTTGGCCGACCTGATAAATTCAAGGTTACGATGGTCTGTCAGGACGACTATTTGCTGTGCAGCTCCCTGAAGAAGGTGTCTCCATTCCTTGAAGGCAACAATAATGGCCAACAATTCTCTATTGCCCACATCGTAGTTCCTCTCAGCCGAAGACAATCGCTGGGAAAAGAAAGCACAGGGATGCAAGACATTCTTCTCACCTGTTCTCTGAGAGAGTATAGCTCCAACGTCACAGTCTGAAGCATCCACCTCTATTATGAAGGCAATTTCGGGGTTAGGATGTACTAAGATAGGTGCGGTGGTAAATGTATCCTTTAGACGGGAAAATGCTTCCTGGGCTTGCGGGGTCCAGGAGAACCTAGACTCTTTCCGGGTAAGTTGGGTGATAGGTGACACTACCTCAGAGAAATTCCTAATGAAACGTCTATAGAAGTTGGCAAACCCGATGAAGCGCTGCACCTCCTTCACATTTCTAGGAATTGGCCAATCCTTGATGGCTTGGGTCTTGCTTCCATCCATACTAATCCCTTGCGTAGACAGTACATACCCCAGAAAGTGAATTTCGGTCCTATGGAATTCACACTTTTCAAGTTTGATGTAAAGATGGTTTGTCTTAGGCGTTCTAAGACCATTCTCACATGTCCATGATGTTCCTCTGTGGAGTTAGAAAAAATTAGAATATCATCCAGATAAATCACCACGAATGTATCTAGGAGATCCCTGAAGATGTCATTCACCAAGTGTTGGAAAGTGGCTGGGGCGGTACACAGACCAAAAGGCATAACTAGATATTCAAAGTGTCCATAGCGTGACCTGAATGCAGTCTTCCATTCATCCCCAGGTCTAATACGGACCAAGTTATAGGCCCCATGGAGATCCAGTTTAGAGAAAATTTTGGCATGCCGCACTCTCTCCAATAACTCAGGGATTAAAGGCAATGGATAACGGTTTCTAATAGTAACCTTATTGAGTTCCCTATAGTCTATGCAGGGTCTCAGAGATCCATCTTTCTTCTTCACAAAGAAGATGGGTGCACCTGCAGGAGATGAAGAGGGGCGTATGAAGCCCTTGGCTAGATTTTCGTCTATGTAGTCCTTCAAAGCTTTTAGCTCGGGCCCCGCCAGGGGTAGATCTTACCAAAAGGTATCTCTGCTCCAGGCAATAATTCAATTGGACAATCATATGGACGGTGAGGGGGAAGCTGATCAGCGTTCTTCTTGTCACATAAATCCACATAGTCCTGGTATACAGCTGGTAGTTCAGGGACTGACATGGTTCCTTTAGGAACAGAGCAAGCTGAAACTTCTGGACTCATCTGTTTCTCCGGAAAGTGTAATTCCTTGGTCTCCAGTTAATCGTAGGGTTCTGAGCCTGCAGCCATGGTATCCCTAGAATAATGGGAAAGTGGGGAGAAGAGATAAGCATAAAGGACAGTTTCTCCTGATGATCTTTACCCATAAGGACCCTCAAAGGCTCCGTTTCCTGATCCACTGGTCCAGAGGTCAGCAGGGAGCCATCCACAGTCTCCATCTGTACTGGAGTAGCCTTCTTCACTGAACGTATCCCCTGTTTCAGAGCAAAGGAGATATCCATAAAATTTCCACTTGCTCCTGAGTCGATCATAGCAGAGCTAGACACCCAGACTGAGTCAACCCAGAGCTTGATGGAAAGGAAGCAATGAGAATTGGTTTTTTTACAACTCAGCTGGGACACCGCTGAGGAAACTTGAAAAATTGCAGCGTTTACACAGTCATCGTCCTCAGAACTAACGGAGTTTAAGTCCGAGAAATCAAGATCTCTTGCAGCAAATCTCTCTGGAGCCTGAGGCTCGGACATGACAGATCTCCTCTCGCAACACTCACAGTGAATGACTGCTGCAGTAGTCTTACGAGAACGGCTGGGGCAGTTTATAATGAAGTGCCCTGACTTACCACAGTAGAAACATAGATTTTCCTTTAAACGATGTTCTTTGCGTGCATCACTAACCCGTCTTTGTAAAGAGTCCACCTGCATGGGTTCAGATTCTGGTTCCCGTGTGATCCTACTCAAAGGTTCCTTAGCTGAGGAGGGAGGTAGGAAAAGGTTAGTGCGATTATTTTCGAACCATCTCTCTTGTCTGCGTTCAGTCAGACGAGCATCAATATGGATACAATAGTTAATAAAGTCACCTAACGCAGTGGGAGGGTCGGCACGAGCAAGTTCATCCTTAATCAGTGGAGACAACCCTTTCCGAAAAATAGATTTTTTGGCGGAAGTGTCCCAAGTGGTATCGAGAGCCCATCTCCTGAAATCCAAGGCATATTCGGCTACTGAGCGCTTACCTTGGCGCAAAGTTAACATGGCTGCTTCAGCTGTTGCACCTCGATTGGGGTCATCAAACACCTGCCCCATGGCTGAAATGAAAGCACAAGATGATTCAAACATTCATCCCCAGTCTCAATCAGAGGGTTTGCCCACATCAAAGCCTTGTTGGTAAGCAACATGATTATAGTAAGCACTTTGGATCGTTCAGTGGGAAATTGTGAAGCATGTGCAGAGAAAAATAGATTGCATTGGTTAATAAATCCCCTGAATTTCTCACGTTCACCGCCAAAATGAAAAGGGGGTAACTTGGGGATCCCAGAACTCGGGGTTATGGCAGGAGCTGGACTCGTTCCTCTAGAGCCTCAATCCTGGCTCGTAAATCCTGGGTAGTTTGTCCAAACACTTGCAAATTGTGATTAGTGAGGTCCTGTAGACTTGCAAAACGGGTCTTTATAATCTGTATATCTGCAAGGATTGTATCAGTCACTCCGCAAAGCTCCTTTATGCGAGCCTCCATCTTCCAGACCTTTTAAAGGCAGAAGTACTGGAAGGAGAAGAGGAAAGAAAAAAAAAAAACATAGTGTTTACCTGTGGTAACACTTCAGAGTAAAATAAAGGGAATGCGCTCACCTGGAATGGTTGTGAGAGTCACAACCACTGTCATCACAGAAGGTATAAACGGACATCTGACATCCACAGTCACAGCAGACACGGCCTTCCCAGACCCAGCAGACACTAAGTTGGCTTCAGAATCTTGTGATGTATGGTTTACAGTTCATATAGCGTCTTGTGCTTGGGTGTGAGGAAAACACATGAGACACAGGTTTGATATGGAAGGACTTGTATTACTTCATACAAGTAGGCAAAAGGGTCACACAGTTTGCAGGTACAGAGGCAGGAGACACAGCAGGCCAGAGTAACTTTAAGTTCAGTAATAACTCTCCACAAACAGGTTCAGGATCTCTTCTCTGTTACCGTAATTCCCTTGCAAACGTGGATTTATCAAACAGCAGGTTTCCAGAGTCCACAAGTGTTCCAAAGTTCCTCAGTAGGAAATAGCTGGAGTACCAAGTCCAAGGTTTCCAGGAGTCAGGTCACAGGCTCACTGCAGGTTTGATTCTGAAGCACTGATTGCTCAGCTGAGGCTGCTTAAGAGGCAAGAGGGAGAGAATCAGGGGGGGGAACATGAAAGCTGGAAACTCCATATTGACTGAGGGCAAGATAGCTGCAGCAAGACAGAAAGCAAAATGGCCGACGGAAAAGTATCGACCCGCCACCACAATTGTGGATTACCAGGGCAATGGGGTACTCAGAGCCGAGCCCATGGAAGTCTATGGGGTTTGTCACAGGTAGCTGTGGCTCGGTCTGTGGCCCGGGCGGTCTGGCGTATGTTGGGGATATATTTACAGGGGATAGGTTTATATACAGTTCGTGACGCCACCTGTAGTATTCTGGTAATTAGTACCAGCGCTGCTGTAGATCTCTGAGGGGATGGTGATGCAGCTAGATGTCGGGTCCCCTACAGGTGGGACTCTTCCTCAGGTCTATGAAGTTAGTTGAAGTCGGGTGCAGGTAAATAACACAGTCTCACACGGTCAGCGTCTTTCCATACCTTTACTTGTAAGATGTTCATGCAGGTCCAGGGAGGCTGATCCAAGGAGAGTGTATCTTGAGACAGCAGCTGGACAAGTTAGGGGCCTCCTTTACTTCCAATACAACGAGTACAACCAGCCTGAAGCGTAGTTCCCTCAATATCTCCAGCTAATCTATAGCTGTACCTGCCCAGTCAGCTTTGTGTTAGGAGCCTTCCTGCGAAGAAGCTGAATTCTTATCTTGTCGTGCACTGACTCAAAGTCTTCACTTCCCCTGACCCCAGTTACGTATGACTATAAGGGGCTTGTTTGCCGCGACCTAAGGTCCGGTAAATTCCTGGTTTTCTTATCACTATGCTTGAAACAGTAGTGATCCTTCGGTCCCAGTGACCGGTAGCAATGTGCAGGACTTCTTCAATCCGTAAGCACTATTCCAATAAACCACTGTGCCTTTCGCCTTGTCCTCGCTGGTAGCATAAGCACTCACACAGCATAAAGTCGGGTAGTCACTTCCTTCTTTTCCTTTCTACGAAGTTATTTACAGATGCTCAGTTATCAATAGGCAGGAGCACGTCTCTGAACCTTTCACTGTCCTTTAGACAGGTGTTGAAGTCTTTCTGCATAATCTCCTTCTTTCTTCCAATGTATTCAGTTGAGGTACAGCTCTGACTAGGCTAAGGTGAATGAGAACACCTGTACCAGCCTCCACGATCTGAATGATGATAGAGCAGGTGGACTCCTTCCTCCCTCCAGACGTCTTCTCTCTCGGGAAGTCAGGAACTAAACTGACTAAATCACTCTAACACATACACCTTGACCACTCCCTCTAGAGTAAACTCACTACCCTAAGGGTGTGTCTAGTGTGTGTTGAGTGAATGGGTATTTAGCATTAAACTGCCGTCTCGCCATACACTCTCCAGGGTTTGCGTGTGCCTAACACCAGGGCTACACATTCCCCCATGGTAAAAGACAGCACTCCCGGGCTGTAAAATACAAAGAGACATTTTGTTTTGCAATAAACATTAAACAATAACTTCTTCCCATCCGGGAGGTGAGAATATCTTGAACGTTTGCGAACAATAACATTTTACATATAGAAATACAAAAGTATCAAATAGCATTCAATAAATTACGGTATACTTGTGAAGGACCCCCCACCAAACCTTCAACGTGGGTCTGGGTGGGCTGCAGGACATCCGATTGCAGACCTCACTCAGTGCCACACCACACGGGTTTGTTTTCAGAGGTAGTTGTACTGGTTTATGTAAAAACCAAGAGAAAGCACCGAAGCGCAACTATGTACAAGTAAGTTCTGGGTTGGCACAGTCCTCAACCTCCAAGTCCATTGTAAACCAAAGACATATTATATCAAATCACATAATACGAAAGTGCAACTTTTCTGGTTACTGTTTATCATTTACCCAGCCGGGCATTCTACAGTTAGAAATATATATATTCACTTATAATTTGTGCAAAACTTTATAAAACATTTCAAAACTTTTTTATTTTGGTAGACCCGATAGGGATCTCACCATTTTTCCTCACTATCTATTCATTCTCTGCAAATACACTTTCCACCCCGGGGGCTGGAACAATGCAATGGGCCCTAGATCCCAGGACTAGCAAATCATGTGCTGCGATTAGGGTGTGGGTCGCCACATTCTGGTGCGAACCTCTGGGGGCGCAACGGGTACATTTTTTTTCACGTGACACCGATTGCGTTTCAATCACAGTTAGCGATATGGACCGCGTCATGGATTGCGATTGAGATGGGTCGCATGTTGCGATGAAGATATAACCCTTTCTTTTGCGATGAACTCTGGGTCGCTATTGCGATGATTTGCAGGGGGCGATGCTGGGGCACGGCCGGATTCTGCTTGAGCTGGAGACGGGGACGCTGCGGTATGGTGACGGTACCTGCGTCTGGGACGGGGGTCACGGACGATGGTGGCGTTAAGGGCATACCATCCCTTCATTCCCCAATGCGTGTATATGTGACGATGTCTCCATTTACTAAGTCCCTCCCGGGATGGCCTTGCGGTAGGTGAGATTCTACGTCACGCCTGCTGACAAAGACCCCTGGGTAGAGGCCCGGTTCACGGATTAAAGCCCCAGCCCTTCCGGAGCTGGAACTCAGTCACACACCCCTGCCGCCGCGGTTCCCTCAGGGTACTTTATCTCTCCGGACACTCTCTTTGTCCGCGATCAGCTCGGCATATTGTCGCTGACGGTTCCTCTGAGTTTCCCGCTCTTCCCCCTGCTGGCGTTTTTCTTCTCCTCACGACTCTGCCATTCATGTTCCCACTGGGCGGTATATGGGGACTCATCAGGCCGCCATTTCGTCCCAGTCCACATCTGGTGTGAGGACAGGACCCCTCGGTTTGTCCCTGCCGGGGACCGATCATCTGCTGCGGCCTCTTGGCCGGGCGGGCGTTCGGGATTGGCTGTACCTCCTCAACCTCCTTCGCTTCCACCGCTTCACGGTGGGATCGGGATCGGTACTTTCGGGGGCAGCTCCGGTTGCTCCTTCGCCTTGGGCAGCAGACTCTTCGGTATCTGGAATCGTGGGGGGTCGTTGAGGGGAGAGATCACCGTGTCCCACAGCCTCCGCCCGCTCCGGGTACGCCGGCGTCTCTCGATTTCTTCAAATCCAGGTTGGTGCTGGACCAGCTTTTTTCAGGCGTGCATTTTCTTCTCGAATCTCTAGCAACGCCTGTTGCAGGTGCAGGATCAGGATAACTCTCGGTGTTGGTGGCAGCTTGGCTGGGGCACGGGGCCTGCCTTCCTCCGCTTCCCCGCTCGGCTGCACACGTTTCCCGCCTCCATGATGTTCCAGAAGATTCTTTCCCCTTCCTGCGGAGACATCCGGTCTCTTCCGTGGAGGTGGGGTTTGCGTCTCTTCCTCCTCGCAGGGAAGGGGGAAGAGGAGGCGGACCTCCTTTGCTGTAGGGCCAGGACCGCATGTTGTAATAGCACTTTGAGAGGGCAGGCATTTTCTTCGCGCCCCTGGGGGGGTAGACGCCCACGAAGGTACGCCCACCTTCTTCCAGCGCCTGAGGGCGCGAATTATGGCGACAAAAAATGGCGATTTTGGCACCAAAAGTGAAAACAGTCCTTTTTCACAAAAACAATTCCTTAGGCACACAGGGCAAGCAATTCTGCGAGTTTCGCAAACCTGTTCGTGACGCCAAGTTGTATCGACCCGCCACCACAATTGTGGATTACCAGGGCAATGGGGTACTCAGAGCCGAAACCCATGGAAGTCTATGGGGTTTGTCACAGGTAGCTGTGGCTCGGTCTGTGGCCCGGGCGGTCTGGCGTATGTTGGGGATATATTTACAGGGGATAGGTTTATATACAGTTCGTGACGCCCCCTGTAGTATTCTGGTAATTAGTACCAGCGCTGCTGTAGATCTCTGAGGGGATGGTGATGCGCTAGATGTCGGGTCCCCTACAGGTGGGACTCTTCCCTCAGGTCTATGAAGTTAGTGAAGTCGGGTGCAGGTAAATAACACAGTCTCACACGGGTCAGCGTCTTTCCATACCTTTACTTGTAAGATGTTTAGGCAGGTCCAGGGAGGCTGATCCAAAAGGAGAGTGTATCTTGAGACAGCAGCTGGACAAGTTAGGGGCCTCCTTTACTTCCAATACAACGGTACAACCAGCCTGAAGCGTAGTTCCCTCAATATCTCCAGCTAATCTATAGCTGTACCTGCCCAGTCAGCTTTGTGTTAGGAGCTTCCCGCGAAGAAGCTGAATTCTTATCTTGTCGTGCACTGACTCAAAGTTTTTCACTTCCCTGACCCCAGTTACGTACTGACTATAAGGGGCTTGTTTTTCCGCGACCTAAGGTCCGGGTAAATTCCTGGTTTTCTTATCATATGCTTTAAACAGTAGTGATCCTTCGGTCCCCAGTGACCGGTAGCAATGTGCAGGACTTCTTCAATCCGTAAGCACTATTCCAATAAACCACTGTGCCTTTCGCTTGTCCTCGTGGTAGCATAAGCACTCACACTAGCAATAAAGTCGGGTAGTCACTTCCTTCTTTTCCTTTCTACGAAAATTAGTTACAGATGCTCAGTTATCAATAGGCAGGAGCACGTCTCTGAACCTTTCACTGTCCTTTAGACAGGTGTTTTGAAGTCTTTCTGCACTAATCTCCTTCTTTTTCCAATGTATTCAGTTGAGGTACAGCTCTGACTAGGCTAAGGTGGACACACCAATCATATATAATGAGCAACCAGAAAATGCCAAACGGCAAGAAACAAAGGTGTACTAGTCCATAAGATAGATTTAAATAACAATTTTATTATTAAAATACATGTATCAAAATTTAAACTCACAAAAGAGACACAGGATAAGCAAAAAAATGGAGAGAATAATGAAAAAATAATTAATAATGGTGCTAAATTTTGTGCAAATATATCAATAGTATTGCTGTAGAAACATAAATATACAGCGCTTTAGGTGTTAATAAAGTATTTTTGCATGCCTTTCTGCACACTGACATTTGTGTGTAAAATATAAACAGCACATACTATTTGCTCCTGGGACCGATCCAGATTGGGTTGTGCGCCTTATGTTTCTACAGCAATACTATTGATATATTTGCACAAAATTTAGCAGCATTATTAATTATTTTTTCATTATTCTCTCCATTTTTTTGCTTACCCTGTGTCTCTTTTGTGACTTTAAATTTTGATACATGTATTTTAATAATAAAATTGTTATTTAAATCTATCTTTTGGACTAGTACACCTTTGTTTCTTGCCATTTGGCATTTTCTGGTTGCTCATGCAAACTTTGGCGCACATTAAGTATCAGGCGTCTGCAGCGGAGGAGGAAGAGGAGGAGGAGGAGGGAAGCCTTGATGACAGTCAGCCAATGTCTGCTCAGGGAACTGTCCTGGACAAGGTGGAGGAATAAGAGGAAGGGGGTGAGGATGAGGGGGAGGGGGATGATTATTTTGGGGAGGAGGATACTTCTCAGGGGGCAAGAGAAAATGTTGGCTTGCCAGGTCAGGTACAGGGTTTGTGCGTGACTGGAGGGATGTGGATTTGGCAGAAAGTGCTCCTCCACCCACCACTGGCAGTGCATCATTGACACCTGGAACATTGGCCCACATGTGTGATTATGTCATGCGGATCCTAAAAAGGGACCCCCGCATTGCCAAAATTATGAAGGATGACAACTACTGGTTGGCCAGCATCCTCGATCCATGCTATAAAGGCAGATTACAGAACATCATGCCACAGGAGAACCTAGAGCTAATACTGGCCAACAAACAAGCAACTCTGGTAAACCGTTTGTAGAGGCATTCCCAGCACACAGCAGCGGTGCAGGTTCTACCACGAGCCGTACTGGGCCTCACAGTTCATTCCCCTTTGACTACTGGGCCTGTAAACTGTACACCTGGCACAATATGCCTTACAGGAGCTCGCTTGCCCTGCTGGTAGTGTGCTATCAGAAAGAGTCTTCAGTGCTGCTGGATCAATCCTGACAGAAAGAAGGACCCGGCAGTTGACCCAAAATGTTGGTGATCTCACCTTCATTAAAATGAACCATGCCTGGGTTTCATAGGATTTTGTACCACCTTCCCCTGATGACACATAGGTTGCCAGCAAAATGGCTCGCTTTGTCCTCCTCTTCCTCCGACTTCTCCAATTCCTCAATTTGCAGCTGCTGAACATCCAGCCTACACCTCAACATGTGCCAGTTTTTCCACCCCTAACTGGGCTGTACCCCCCCAGGGCTGGGCTCAGCACCTGGCGCACACGTGCAAGTGCCGGGGCCCTGAGCAGGTGGGGGGCCCACTCGCCGTCAGAGACACCAGCGTACTAAGAGGGGCCCTGTGCCAGTGCTGTCGCCCGCGAGTGGGCCCCCCCTGCTTGCTCAGGGCTCCAGTACTTGCAATACTTACCTCTCCCTGCTCCACCGCTGTGATGTCTTCCGCGTTTCCTGACAGTGACATTCAGGTCAGAGAGCGCGATGACGTCACGTCTGTAGGCCCTCTGCCTGAACAGTCCAAGTGCAGAGAGCTGGAAGATGGCGACGCTGAGGAGTCCAGAGTAGAGCAGTGCCCAGCGAGGAGAGGTATTTCATTTTTTTAAATGTTTGGAGCAATATATGGGGAGCATTATACATTGGAGAATTATATATGGGGCCCATCATACACTTGAGCATCATAGATAGGGCCCATTATACACTGGAGCATATAATGGGGCCCATTATATATGGAGCATTATATAGGCCCATCATACACTGGAGCATCATCCATGGGGCCCATCATACACTTGAGCATTATAAATGGGGCCCATCATACACTGTAGCATCATATACGGGGCCCATTATACACTGGAGCATCATATAGGGCCCGTTATATATGGAGCATTATATAGGCCCATCATACACTGGAGCATCATCCATGGGGCCCATCATACACTGGAGCATTATAAATGGGGAACATCATGCACTGGAGCATCATATACGGGGCCAATATACACTGGAGCATCATATGGGGCCCAGTATATATGGAGCATTATATAGGCCCATCATACACTGGAGCATCATCCATGGATCCCATCATATACTGGAGCATTATAAATCGGGCCCATCATACACTGGAGCATCATATACGGGGCCCATTATACACTGGAGCATCATATGGGGCCCATGATATATGGAGCATTATATAGGCCCATCATACACTGGAGCATTATAAATGGGGCCCATCATACACTGGAGCATCATATACGGGGTCCATTATACACTGGAGCATTATAAATGGGGCCCATTATATATGGAGCATTATGTAGGCCCATCATACACTGGAGCATCATCCATGGGGCTCATCATGCACTGGAGCATTTTAAATGGGGCCCATCATACACTGGAGCATCATATACGGGGCCCATTATACACTGGAGCATCATATGGGGCCCATTATATATGGAGCATTATATAGGCCCATCATACACTGGAGCATCATCCATGGGGCCCATCATACACTGGAGCATTATAAATGGGGCCCATCATACACTGGAGCATCATATATGGGGCCCACTATACACTGGAGCATTATAAATGGGGCCCGTTATATATGGAGCATTATGTAGGCCCATCATACACTGGAGCATCATCCATGGGGCCAATCATACACTGGAGCATTATAAATGGGGCCCATCATACACTGGAGCATCATATACGGGGCCCATTATACACTGGAGCATTATAAATGGGGCCCATTATATATGGAGCATTATATAGACCCATCATACACTGGAGCATCATCCATGGGGCTCATCATGCACTGGAGCATTTTAAATGGGGCCCATCATACACTGGAGCATCATATACGGGCCCATTATACACTGGAGCATCATATGGGGCCCATTATATATGGAGCACTATATAGGCCCATCATACACTGGAGCATAATCCATGGGGCCCATCATACACTGGAGCATTATAAATGGGGCCCATCATACACTGGAGCATCATATATGGGGCCCACTATACACTGGAGCATTATAAATGGGGCCCGTTATATATGGAGCATTATGTAGGCCCATCATACACTGGAGCATCATCCATGGGGCCAATCATACACTGGAGCATTATAAATGGGGCCCATCATACACTGGAGCATCATATACGGGGCCCATTATACACTGGAGCATTATAAATGGGGCCCATTATATATGGAGCATTATATAGACCCATCATACACTGGAGCATCATCCATGGGGCCCATCATACACTGGAGCATTTTAAATGGGGCCCATCATACACTGTAGCATCATATACGGGGCCCATTATACACTGGAGCATCATATGGGGCCCATTATATATGGAGCATTGTATAGGCCCATCATACACTTGAGCATCATCCATGGGGCCCATCATATACTGGAGCATCATATGGGGTTCATTATTTATGGGGCATCATATAGGATATGGAGCATCATATGGATCACATATGGGCCTATTCTATATGGAGCATTATATGGAGCCAATTCTGTATGGAGCAATATATGAGGCCCATCATATACTGTATGGAGCATTATATGTGACTCATTATACTGTATGAAGCAATATGTGGGGCTCATTCTACTCTATGGGGACCGTCCTATACTGTATGGCACATTATATGGGGACCATCATATACTGTAGCATTATGTGGAGCTCATCATATACAGTATGGAACATTATATGGGACCAATTATTCTGTATGGAGCAATGTTATGTTTCGGTAGCTGAGGAGTGCAGGCAAAATAGGCAATACACCAGAGCAGTTGGAATCTATGAGATTGCAGTACCCTGACTAACCACAACAACTAGAGGCAGCCGTGGAGCGTTCCTACGTTGGTCCTAGACGCCTCGTCACAGCCTGAGAAACTAACTACACCTAAAGATAGATATAGGAAAGCTATCTGCCCCGGAGCAGAACCCCAAAGATAATAGAAAGCCCCCAAACATGTAATGGCGGTTAAACAAGAAGAAATACTGACACAGACAGAAAATAGTAAGAGCAAACGTTGGGGCCCAAACTAACTAAATAGAAAAGGATAGGAAGGGTACTTACTGCAATCCCAGAAAACCCTGAAAAGCACCAACTCTACTAATTTCAAAAACACCTGAGATCACACGACCTCTACCACCTAAATTAGTTCTCTGGTGTAACAAAATCCAAACAGCAGCCACTGAAAAAACTGGAAAAAGCAAAAGTACAAACATCAGTGGCTGAACCAAACTGAGAGGGCAAAAGCCCCCGGAGGGGACCCTGAAGGCCCCCACAGAAGTGCTGGACAAAATGCAAAAATCAAGCACAAAAACAAAAAGAAGAAAATGTCTTATCTGTTAGCAGGAGATGCAGACACGACACAGCAGGCTACAAGGGAAACAGGAATCAAGGATAAAGACCAGAACAATTGATCACCGGCAACCCTGATGGGAAGGTGACTCCCTTATATAAGACCAGTCAGTAACACCTGATTCCCAATCCTCACAATCTTCACAATCTTCACTGGACAGACCAGTACCGCTTGTAACCACCAGAGGGAGCCTCTGCTCAGAACTCATCTCAAGCCCATTCACAACAGAGCAATATATGGGGCTCATTATTCTGTATGGCGTACTATGTGGTGGCCATAATACTGTATGGAGGAATATACTGTCCGGTTTTTGAGCTATTGTAGAATTTAAAATAGATATCAGTCATGTAATGTAAGAAGTGAAGTATTTGGCATTGTACTATACCTATATTTCTCTGCCGTATCGGAGCATCATGAATTGTGGTATGTGTTAAAGGGGCCCACTGAGACTCTTTCGCCCGGGGCCCACGAAAACCTGGAGCCAGCCCTGCCCCCCCCCCCACAACTTTAGCCAAATAACCCCCAGTTTTCAATGCGTAACTATTATTATAAAGTAAATTAAGGTTGACAAGCTTAAGTAATAAGAATTGATGTTGTTGGCATTGAAATGGGCACTGTAGGTGTGTTTACTGTCCTCCTCTCCCTGCCGACTTTGCTTCCCCATTGACTTGCATTGGGTTTCGTGTTTCAGTCAGACCTTCGACTTTTTGCCGATAGTCGGCCGATTTCGTTTGACTCGACTTTTGTGAAAGTCAGGTGGTCCGAAACCTCCCGGAGGCAAAGTCGCTCATCTCTAGTAATAACTCTAATTTAAATATAACATCTTAGATATATTAGTCACACACTAAAATATTGCCGCACACTAAAATATTGCCAAGTTCCAACTGTCTGAGTATGAGAATTCCAATTTTGGAAAAGGGAAGCTGCAGGAAAATCACTTACAATCTGTGGATGCTTGCAATATATTCTCTATCAGATGTACCAACCAGAGACAGTTTTTATAGGCAATTAGACCCTTGGTATCAATCAAAGTAGGAAAATGTTAGACTATTTGCATAATGTCAAAGCTACATTTTTAAATTATTTATTTATTTTATTTTACTCACTTATACAATGCCATCAACCCCTCAGTGACAGAGCCAATTGGGTACTTAATGACCGCGCCAATTTTTACAATTCTGACCACTGTCACTTTATGAGGTTACAGCTCTGGAATGCTTTAACAGATCCCACTGATTCTGAGAAGGTTTCTTCGTGACATATTGTACTTCATGTTAGTGGCAAAATTTCTTCGATATGACTTGTATTTATTTATGAAAAAAACATAAATTTGTCAAAAATGTTGAAAATGTTGCAATTTTCAGGTTTTTAATTTTTGTGCTCTTAAATCAGAGAGTCATAGAGCACAAAATAGTTAATAAATAATATTTACCACATGTCTACTTTACATCAGCACAATTTTGGAAACATAATTTTTTTTTGTTAGGATGTTATAAGGGTTAAAAGTTGACCAGTGATGTCTCATTTTTCCAACAAAATTTACAAAACCATTTTTTTAGGGACCACTTCACATTTGAAGTGAGTTTGGGGGGTCAATATGACAAAAAATACCCAAAAGTGACAACATACTAAAAACTGCACCCCTCAATGTGTGTACAACCACATTCAAGAAGTTTATTAACCCTTCACCCTTCAGGTGCTTCACGAGAACTAAAGCAATGTGGAAGGAAAAAAATGAACATTTTACTTTTTTCACAAAAAATTTACTTTGGAACCAAACTTTTTTATTTTCACAAGGGTATCAGGAGAAAATGGACCACACAATCTATTGTGCAAATTCTCCTGAGTATGCTGATACCTCGTATGTGGGGAAAGCCACTGTTTGGGGCATTGCAGGGCTCAGATGTGAGGGAGCACCATTTGACTTTTTGAATTCAAAATTGGCTGGAACCCTGATGTACCTAAACAGCGGAAATTCTCCAATTCTAACTCCAGCCCTAACACATCCCTAACCCCAACATACCCCTAACCCTAATCCCAACCCTAACCATAACCTAACCATAACACTAACCTAACCCCAACACCACAACCTTAACCCCAAAACAACTGTAACCCCAACCCTAACCGACCCTAGCTCTAACTCTAGCCCCAGTCCTAACCCCAGCACAACCCTAACCCTAGCTCTAACTCTAACCTAGCTATAACCCCAACTATAACTCCAACCTTAACCCTAACCGTCTCCCAACCCTAACCCTAGCTACAACCCCAACTATAATACCAACCATAACAGTAACCCTAGCCTCAACCCTAACCCTCGCTATAACCCCAACCCTAACCCTAGCTCTAAACCCAACCCTAAAAATATCCCCAAACCTAACCCTAAAAATGGAAATCCACCAAAGAAAAACAGATAGCACTCATTGGTCTTTTGAAGAAATTCCGCTCTTTATTTGCAATAAAAAAGCATGTTGGCCAGGGGATTAAGGACAGGAGTGGGTAAAAGCTTGACGACGGCTGTTTCGCACCTACTAGCGCTTCCACAGGTCATTGACGACTAATTGACCTGTGGAAGCGCTAGTAGGCACAAAAAGGCCGTCATCAAGCTTTTGCCCACTCCTGTCCTCACTCCCCCACTCAACATGCTTTTTTATTGCAAATAAAGAGCGGAATTTCTTCAAAAGACCGGTGAGTGCTATCTGTTTTTCTTAGGTGGATTTAGTGGATTTATGACAGTGTTTTCATGGATGAGCACCCGTGGTCATGAGGCAAAGTCTGCAGCATGGTATGATACTGACAGCATAGGATTTCAGCAGTACTAGCGGTGCCGTCCGTCTTTTTTCTTACAGCCCAGTGGCTAAAAATGGAAATAAGTACTTTTTTTACTTTATTATTTTTACCTAACTAAGGGGGTGATAAAGGGGGGATGATTTACTTTTTTTGTTTTATTTTAATTACTGTGATAGGGTCTATCACAGTGATGGAAATGAACAATTAGGAAAAATTTCTCGGCTGGCGCACTGCGCATGCGTCTGTCATTTTCTTCCCGGAAGAAGACGCCGATGGCCGGGGGACATCACTGGGGGATGCAGAAGGGTTCAGGGACACCGGAGATACCATGGGGACCCCATTTTTCTCTCCTCTGATGTGCTAGATCACATTAGAGGAGAAAGAAATTAAATGGGAAATCTGACCTTTTTTTTTGCGTGGCCGTTATTCCATGAATAACGGTGATCGCAACACTGGGGTCAGTAAAAACGACTTGAATTTTCAACGCTGGAGAGCGCTATACACTTATTTCTCAGCGCCGTTAAAAAGCGGCTCTGAGGAATATGTACCCTTAACTACTGCCGTTAAAAGGCGTGTCGTCGGTCGTTAAGGGGTTAATTCCACAACGCCTTACAGACATTATTTGCACTGTCCCCATTGAGGCTCAAAATCTAAATTCCCTATCAGTATATCTTTTGATGCCTTTATAGTTGCATCCTAGTGAAATTCATTTTTCATCTACTGTTTGTTAGAAGAAGTATGAAAAACCCCTATCAGTTTTTTTATGCATACGAGAAAAGGTGATGAAACGCTGATGGCAAAAAAATGACATGATGATCAAGTACTGATGAAAATGTGATACAAACACTGATGAAGATCAGTCTGTTTTTGTTGCGTTTGAGAAAATGGTTATTCTAAGGTGTGGAAGTTATTCCATATACAGTATAACCAAGGCTCTAAAGAACATGCGCATGGCCGCTCCATTCATATTTAATGGGACCGCCAGAGATACCTGAGCTTGAGTGGTTTTTGGTAGATCGGCAATGTGTATGTTCAACCACCTCTCAATTCACACAGGTGTGGTTCTCAAAATTGATGGGGTTTCCAGCAGTTGGATCTTCCTGCTATCAGAAAGTTATCCACTATTCATAGAATAGTGAATAACTTCCAAATTTGAGAATACCCATTTAAGGTTCATGTAGACCACAAGCTAATCATAATAATCTTTCAGTCTAAACAGGCTATCGATCATCTGCTCAAAATGCTCATCTGTCAGCTTTAATGATTTTTTTCTGCTGCAGAAAAGATCATCGTTCTCGGCAGAGAATGATCTTGTGTAAATAGGTCCCGCACTACTGAGAACTTAATGATCTATTACACTAAGTAACAAAAAATTAACCTGGTTTAAAAGTGTTACTTTCTGTTTATGTATTAATTATTGTGGAAAATGTTGATTTACCCAGAAACTTCGCTTTTGTGGCCGTCATAATCATATTATGATACTTATGTAATCCAACAGTAAACGCACTATATTCTTATTTCATTGTTCATGTGAACTATACATTACTGCCTGTTTCATTAGTCTGATAGGATTTGTTTTCTCTTTTCATAGTATCCAAAGTGTGCAAGGTGTTCAGTATTTCAAGGTTACTAACGTTTCAACTTCCAAAGCTGTAAAAACACATAAGTTCAATCATCTTTCAGTTTAGTTTTCCCACAACTGTCTCACTATAGATTCAACTCACATATGGCTCCATGAGGTTTCAAGCATCCAGCAGATGCTTTTCGTTATATCTGTGGAGGACTTTAAAACAAGAGGAAAAAAGTTCTACATTTCATCATCAGTTAAAATGCGTCAGGCATACAAGGCATACTTTGTGGTGTCTGTTGAAGACATGTTGGGCTCCACATTTCACTTATGAGATGAAAACTCTGGAAGGATGGTGCAATGGGGAAAAGAGGGCTATGAAGTTTGGTCTTTCAAGAATATGGCGAGAACCCACTGATCATTCCATGAACTGTTACTTCTGCATGGTGGACTCATCTAAACGATGTGCTGGTAAGAATTCACCTGCCTAAATATATCCAAACATACCATCATCCATTGCTCCTGTTCCACATGGCCCTAACCTTCCTATTCCCACTGCTCCACAGAGATGAACCTTGTGATGAAAGTAGTAGCTCAGAGATTGCAGCAGATTTTGAACATCATTATTACCGTGATAAAGATGAAGCCAATGAAAGAAAATGATACTATACCAACTAAATTGTTTGTAAACACGCAGTGACATTTCAGTGCCGACAGCTGTCAGTGACAGCTGAGAAGCACAGAAAGAGGTGTAGGAACCCATGCTGTCGGTCCACTCACTCAGATCGCTGTGATTGGTTAGTCAATCTAACTGACCGATCACAGCATGATCGTGCAGGAGATGCGGAAATATCAGCACTTCCTGCCGGATCAGTGCAGGAGCTCAGAGCTGCCAGTGGCTGAGCTTTTGCACTAACAGCCAGGAGCCGTGCCACTCCCGCTCCTGGCTGTTAACCCCCTAAATGCTGTGATCGAGCATAATCGCAACTTTCAGAAGACAGGCAGAGGGATAGGAGCTCCCTCTGACTTCAAATTGGCGCATCCACAACGTCCTTTTTGCTGTGTCATCTGTTCCTATGTGTATTAGTAGGAGTGGGTAGCCATCTGTAGCACTGAAAACTCTTAATACACTACCAGACACATCTTTGATTGGGCAGCTGGAAGATAGCACACTTCTCATGAGGTGATGTTGAATCGGCAGATAGAGGTTTCTGTTCCTCTCAGTATGGAATCCCCCACGACCACCACTCTTCACCACAGTGCTTCTTTTTCTCCCTTCAAGAGGCTTTTGATTGCTTACTGGAGTGTGCTTTGTGGGCAAAGCACTTTTTTGATGTACATCTTCGTAGTTGTCCTGCGTGAGAGCCAGGTAGTGGTTTTTCAGCAGTATGGGTGCTGACTGCCTCCTCATCATCCTGCTTCTTTGGGTCAAATTAATCCATTTCTAATCTTCCGCAGGTACATTGAAAGGTGCTTCTCTTCTAACATTCTGAATATTTTCTATTCTGTCATTATCTTATGCAGGAGCGCTAAAAAATTCTCTTACAACATTTTGAAGAGATTTTTCTGCTCTGTCAAGGAAATCCTCATCTTCTTTGATGAGCTTCAATGTAGCTATTCTCTCCTGAAGACTTTGAACCTTTTCCTCTAACAGAGTCACAAGCTTGCATTTGTGGCACGAAACATTTGTCTTTTCTTTTGGCAAGTCTGTAAATGTTTAGCACATATTGCAGCATACCATATTTACTTCTCTATGTTGAACAAAATGAATTGTTGAATTGTTGTAAAGATTTGTGTGCTCTCAGTCATGCTGTTTGACAATTTCCTTCAAGCAGCTCAATCCAGCTACGCCCAAAGATCTTCAGACTCGTAGCAACTCTTCACTCTTCCCAGAATGCAACGGGAATATGAAAATTAACTCCCTCGAGCTTCAATTCCTGGTTTTGAAGCTTATGGTTACAACACACACATCAGTATAAAACTCATGCACATCGATATATAACACACACGCACATCGATATATAATACTTACACACTTGTAAATAACACACACCAGTATGTAACACACACACCAGTATATAACACACAGGGTAGAGGACATACCAGTTTCTCTTCTTCTCTACCTCCACAATAGCACAGGATTAAAGACCTGTGGTTACATGATGGTCAGATGACCATGATGGCACCAAAGGTTCTTCTTTACTTATAGCATTGGAAACTGCACTGATAACACAGGGCTGGTATTAATTGTGTAGTTTCTAACTGTAAATGCTGGGGCCATGGAATTTTGACACTACATACAGAAGGCTTGGGACTGACCTGACTAGTGGAAATGGACACACTGCACATTTTTTAACCTATATATTCTGAGATGCTCTTTCCTCCACAGGTGACAGTAAATTTAAAAGGCTCATGGTGTGACCCTAGTCATTTTTCACGGCGAAGCTGTGAGTCAGAGTGGTCAAAGAGTCAAAGGTCAGAAGCCGGGAGGGTACATCACAAACAGAAGGAAAAGACAAAAGCGTAGTCATTTAATGTTCCGAAGTCAGAGTACTGGGAGGATAACGGATTAGAGCTGAAGAGGTTAAACAGGCGGATGGTCAGAACGAAGTCCAAAGTCAGGCAACAGATCAAGCATACAGAACTCAAGGCACGGGAAGCACAAACCTCACCTCATCTGGCAGAGTTCTTGGAGACACAGCTCAGTTAAGAAGCATGACAATTAACTGGAATAATGAACACAGAGACAGCCGATGCCTCACAGTCTCAGATTGGATAGTTGAGCTGTCAATCAACACATTGACAGCTCAGCATGCCCCTGTACCAGATTGGATGGCCAAGCTTTCAATCAAAGTATCGACAGCTTCAGCACACCCCTATACCAGATTGGATGGCCGAGCTGTCAGTAACTGCATCCCAGACACACTGAGGGGTGGAACCGTGACACATGGCTGCACGATGTCGTCATCACCGGACGCTGTGATTGGATGGCTTCTGCATATGTGTGGCATCTTTCTGAGTGCGCCACTGTTACCATGATGTCTGTCATGCTTCCATGTGATTGCAGCATGACCACTTTGATCCTCCCTTTAACTCTTTTGATGCTGGAACTAGTGCAATCTTTTGTATTTAAAATGTCTTTTGATATGTATGTAATTTAATGTATTCATATATGGGTTTTCGATAAGTGCTCTTATGTAAATTGTGTTTTGTGCTTTTTTAATGGATTAATGTGATTGAAGGTTGGAATATTTTTGGTGTGGAGACGTGAGTTTTGATTGGTGTTTATTTGCTTAAAAAAGACCTGTGACAGATCGAAATGTCGCATCCTGTGTATGGAAGAATAAAGATGTTTTGAACTTCATCACCTGCTGGATGCTGTCTTCTATTTTCGAATCAATATAAAGGCATTTATGACTTGTATGAACTTGATGCTTTTATTGCTGTATTGATAATGTTTCCTTTTCCTGTTATTTATGCTTTGCTTCTAACTCAAAAACACTAAAGGAATGCAAGAATATACCTTCAGTTTAGAACTTGAGGTCGAATTTTGAGACAAGGATTATTTCGAGGTGTTTTAAATTAGACTCAAAGATTAGGGTTACCTCAGGGTACCTTAAATTAGCTTCATAGAAGGGATCCAGATTCCAAAACTAGAATCACTCCAAGATTCCTAGAATTAATCTGAGCTAGGGATCCAAAATCCAAACAGTGACACGTGTCAAATACTGTTATGGTTGCGAGACATTGTGGTAGTGAGTGATAGATAAGAGAAAAAAAAAGGCTTAGGGTCAATGGTAGGTGCATGGAAAGCGGTGACACAGGTGATGATGAAGGAGGAATAAGAACATGAGGAGAACGGTATGAAACGTTACATTGTTATAGCATATAAATTGAAAAAAAAGACACACGGCCATCAAGTTTATCCTTTCACCACCAGTTATAGATTCTCTGTAACTAGATTATTTATAAACCTACAATCATGATACACAACTAAAAATTATAGAAATTGTAACGGGTCTGGGAGGTGGAACCTCTGAGCTACTATACAAGGGGGCGGTCCTTGTAAGGGAGCGGGTGGCGACCAGGGTAGACGGGCAGGCAGTCAGAGCAGGTAACCGGGGCAGTCTCTGGATATAGGTAGGTATGAACTGTGATGGCTGAGCCTCCCGGTAGGCTAGTAGGCAGGTAACAAGTGAGTGCTCCCAGGTGAGCGGGCGAGCGTCTCTGGAATAGCAGGTAGTCACAGCACGTGACGGCAGAGCCTCCAGGTAGGCTAGCAGACAGGTAACAGGTGAGCGCTCCCAGGTGAGCGGGCAGGCTGGTCCATAGACAGATTGGCAGGTGATGGTGGGCAGACTGTCGGACGGCGGAGCCTCCAGGTAGGCTAGTAAACAGGTAACAGGTGAGCGCTCCCAGGTGAGCGGGCAGGCTGGTCCATAGACAGACTGACAGGTGATGGTGGGCAGACTGTCAGACGGCAGAGCCTCCAGGTAGGCTAGTAAGCAGGTAACAGGTGAGCGCTCCCAGGTGAGCGGGAGGGTAAGCGGAATATCAGGCAGGTACAGACAGCAAACTGGCAGGAATCTGGCAGGTAACTGGCAACGGAACCTGAGGGCTGAAGCAGAGTAGTGAACAGTGCAACAACATTGCTCGGGCACCTCCATTTTGGAGGAAGTGCCTTATATATGGTGAAGTCCTCCGGCCATTGGCCGGGGACTCCTAAAGACGGCGCGCGCGGCCCCTATAAGAGGGAGCGCGCGCCCTAAGCACAGTGGCGGGGAAGGAGCGCGCGCTGCCAGCAGAGCGGGAGGAGGACGCCGGGCTCGGAGCAGAGGGGTAAGGGGAACAGCGTCCCTGCCTAGCAGGAGGCAGGGACGCCGGCGCTACAGTACCCCCCCTTTAGACCCCCCTTTTTAAGGCCAGAGAGAAATTTAGCTAAGATGAGAGGGGCATGGATGTTCTCCCGAGGCTCCCACGTTCTCTCTTCAGGACCAAACCCCTTCCAATCTACTAGAAAATAGGTCTTCCCTCTTACCCTTTTGGTGGCCAGAATGTTCTCTACCTCAAATTCGTTTTCAGCTGAAACCGGAGCAGGAGGCGTACCTGTAGACTTGGAAAAAGAGTTAAGTACCACCGGTTTGAGGAGAGATACATGGAAGGAGTTGGGAATCCGCAAGTTGGCCGGGAGTTTCAATTTATAGGCCACCGGGTTGATCTGATTGATGACCTCCAGAGGACCGATGAACCGAGGCCCTAACTTATAGGAAGGAATCTTGAGCCGGACATACTTGGACGAGAGCCAGACCTTATCCCCAGGACGAAATTGAGGAGGATCCAGACGTTTTTTGTCAGCATATCTTTTCATACGCTCGGATGACCGAAGGAGTGCAGACCGGGTACTCTCCCATATGGAGGAAAATTTGTTAACAAGAGATTCCGCAGCCGGATTGTCCACTGAGGTGGAGACGGGAAATGGGATCCGAGGATGCTGACCAAAGACTACAAAAAACGGGGATTTGGAGGAAGATTCGCTCTCGTGATTGTTGTAAGAAAATTCGGCCCATGGCAGGAGATCCACCCAGTCGGAATGGTGGGCATTAACGAAGTGCCGGAGGTAACTGGTCAGGATCTGATTGATCCGCTCCACTTGACCATTGGACTGTGGGTGGTAAGCGGAGGAGAAGTCCAGGGTGACGTCTAGCAATTTACAAGTGGCTCTCCAGAAACGTGAGGTGAACTGTACCCCACGATCCGACACGATGTGACGGGGCAGGCCATGAAGACGGAAGATGTGGCGGATAAAGTCTTTAGCCAGCTCAGGTGCAGACGGGAGGCCTGGCAGGGGAATAAAGTGAGCCATCTTGGAAAAGCGGTCAGCGACCACCCAAATGACCGTACAACCGGCAGAGACGGGGAGGTCAGTTATGAAGTCCATGGCTATATGCTGCCAGGGGGCAGCGGGTACAGGAAGCGGGAGGAGGCGACCGGCAGGCAGATGTCTTGGAACTTTGTTGCGGGCACAGGAGGTACAGGCAGAAACAAAGTCTATTACGTCCTTGTGCAGGGTAGGCCACCAGTAATGCCGGGTAATAAGCTGGAGGGTCTTTTTCTGACCGGCGTGGCCAGCTAGTTTAGACGAATGACCCCAGTGTAGGATCCTCTCCCGATCGGGTACTGATACGAACGTCTTACCGGGAGGAAGACGATTTGGGCTCACGGGAGCCACCTGCATTACTCTGGCGGGATCGATGATATGTTTAGGTTCCTCCTCGAGATCCGACACCAGGAAGGAACGGGACAAGGCGTCCGCCTTGATGTTCTTGTCAGCCGGGCGAAAATGTAGAACAAAATCAAAGCGAGCAAAAAACAAGGACCACCGGGCTTGGCGCGGGTTAAGTCTCTGGGCATGCTGGAGGTAAGCCAAGTTTTTGTGGTCAGTGTAAATAATTACCGGATGAAGAGCCCCCTCGAGTAGGTAACGCCACTCCTCCAATGCCAGCTTGATGGCCAATAACTCTCGGTCTCCTATGGAATAATTGCGCTCAGAAGAGGAGAAGAGTTTGGAGAAGAAGCCGCAAGTTACCATCCTCCCGGAAGATGATTTTTGAACAAGTACCGCTCGGCTCCAGAGGAGGAAGCGTCAACCTCCAGGAAGAACTGCTTGTTGCCGTCCGGGCGATGCAGCACCGAGGCGGAAGAGAAGGCCTGTTTTAAGGAAAGAAAGGCCTCCTCTGCTTCGGGCGTCCACTCTTTGGGGTTATTGCCCTTACGAGTGAGCGCGGAAATCGGAGCAGTCCGGGAAGAGAAGTGCGGTATGAAGAGGCGGTAGTAGTTGGCGAAGCCCAGGAACCGCTGAATGGCCTTTAATCCCTCCGGTCGGGGCCATTTCTCGATGGCTGACAGTTTCTCTGGGTCCATTCGTAGGCCGGTCTGAGAAATAATGTAGCCCAAAAACGGAAGCGAGGTCTGCTCAAAGAGGCACTTCTCATATTTAGCGAAGAGGTGATTCTGCCTGAGCCTGAGCAGAACCTGACGAACGTCCCTCCGGTGAGTCTGGAGATCCGGAGAGAAGACCAAGATGTCGTCCAGGTACACCACTACGCAGGAGTAGAGAAGGTCCCGGAAGATGTCATTGACCAACTCTTGAAAGACGGCAGGAGCATTACAGAGACCAAAGGGCATTACCAGATACTCATAGTGGCCGTCCCGGGTGTTGAATGCAGTCTTCCATTCATCCCCTTGACGGATACGGACCAGGTTGTACGCCCCACGGAGGTCCAGTTTGGTGAAGATTCTAGCCCCCCTCAAACGATCAAACAATTCTGGAATGAGTGGAAGGGGGTACTTATTCTTCACCGTGATCTGGTTAAGGCCTCTATAGTCTATACAGGGACGGAGAGAGCCGTCCTTCTTTTTTACGAAGAAGAAGCCTGCTCCCGCCGGGGAGGTAGATTTCCGGATGAATCCCCTGGCCAAATTCTCCTCGATATATTCGGACATCGACCGGGTCTCAGCAGCGGACAATGGGTAAATACGCCCACGGGGAGGCGTAGTACCGGGTAACAGGTCGATAGGACAATCGTATGGTCTGTGAGGGGGTAATGTCTCTGCCTCCTTTTTATTAAAGACATCAGCAAATGACCAATAGGGAATCGGAAGCCCAGGTAGATTAGTTGGGGTAGGAGAAGGACGGACGGGATGAACAGGAACCAAACACGTCTTATGACAATCCTGTCCCCAGCGAAGGACCTCTCCGGTCTGCCAGTCGAGCAAGGGTGCATGTCTCTGGAGCCAAGGTAGACCTAGTAAGAGGGCATGAGAGAGTCCAGGCAGAACATGAAAAGAGATGCTCTCAGAATGCAACATTCCCACCTGCAGAGTTATGTATTCGGTGATGAGTTGGATGGGACGTGGTAAGAGACCCCATCCACAGCAGCGACAGATAATGGTACAACCAGAGGTTTGGTGGGAATGCGGTATTTTTCTACCAGGGACTGTGAAATAAGATTCCCGGCTGCTCTAGAGTCAAGTTGGGCTAGTTCGAAATAACGGTTCTCCCCGCAGAGAATTGAGACTGTGTCATGTGTGCATTGCCACGAAGATCGTCGCGGTTGCACATTTTGACTTCTCACAGCTGAGCTGCTGTTTCTTTGTGTTTGGCAGCTAGGGAGTTAATTCTGTCTGTGCTCGGTGCTGGGACTGGGTGCAGTTTCTCCCGGCTGCAATTGATTATTTGTTGATTGGTTTCCTTTAAATTCCTGGTTGTCTGCTTGGGGAGTTGCCAGTGAAACCTTCATGCAGACCACAGATAGGAATGAATCTGTATAGACTTTAGTTGTGAGCTCCTTAGTTGTTCTAAGCTCAACTTGGTTAGAGTTTATTTCCCAGACCATTTATGTTCCTTTGGTGTTTGAGTGTGTATGCAAGCGAGTGTTATCCTGTCTGTCTTATATGTCTAATCTGTGTATTTAGCTGAGATCAGCCCATATCCCTTTGGTGGTAGTCAGGATCCTTCTTAGGACTGATTACAGGGTTCAGGGTCTGATAGGAGACAGGGTTAGGTTGGAGACTTGGACCCTGAACCATTATCAGTACCTCCAAGGTGAGGGATTAGTTAGGACCCCAGTTTAGGGTCAGGTTAGATCCCGGTCCACCTCTTTCCTGTTTCAGCTCATCAAGTCCTCAAAATTAACCCTGAGTTCAGCAGATATCGTGTCAGGTAAATCTATTCTATACTTACATGCTGATGTTGCTATACTAGTTGTTGTATAGAGTGTTGTTCCTGTATTAATAGTTTACTGACATTGTATACATATCATTAGACAGCGTGACATTTTCACTGGCCATAAAAATTATCTCCAGTTACCATGGATCCAGTAGCCCAGCTGGCTCTGCAGTTGCAGGGATTATCCATGGAGCTGACGGACATTAAGTCCAAAGTTTTGTCTCCCCTGGAGCAAACCAGAGTTGAACCTAAAGTAGCTCTCCCGGACAGGTTCACTGGTGGGCGAGACAAATTTTTCACCTTCCGGGAGGCATGTAAATTGTATTTTCGGCTTCGGCCTCGATCATCAGGGAGTGAGGAGCAGAGAGTGGGAATTGTTATCTCACTTCTGCAAGGGGACCCTCAATCCTGGGTATTTTCCCTTCCTCCGGGATCCCCGGCTCTACTGTCTGTAGATCAATTTTTTACTGCCCTGGGATTGGTATATGATGACCCAGATCGGGTCTCTCTTGCTGAGACAAAATTACGTAAGATACAGCAGGGAGATCGTCCGGCAGAGGAATTTGCTTCTGAGTTTCGTAGATGGGCCACAGATACTCAGTGGAATGACCCAGCTCTTAGGAGCCAGTTTTGTCATGGGCTTTCTGATAAATTAAAAGACGTTTTGGCTCAGTATGAGTCTCCTCCTTCTCTGGAGGCTGCTATGGCCTTAGCTATCCGTACTGATAGACGGCTTCGGGAGAGGGGTGAGGTAACCCCACTCCCTGTTGTTTCTCCACCTACCACTAAAGTCCCTTATGTTGAGGTTCCCCTTGTCTGTTCGGATGAGCCTATGCAGTTGGGAGGGACATCATTTCGTAGGAGGGGATTGGCGGTACGCCGCAGGACTAGAAGATGTTTTTTCTGCGGGAAAGAGGGACATTTTGTTGGAGAATGTCCATCCCGTGCCTTGTTGAGCCAAAAGTCGCCGGAAAACTGTTAATCCCAGGTTGTGTGGTGGACGACAACCTGGGAGTATGTATTTCATCCGCCAGTTCTTCTCAGTTCCTTGTACCAGTGGAGGTGGTAGTTGGTACGAGAGTGGAGAGATTGTCTGTTCTTCTTGATAGTGGTTCCGGGGCTAATCTGGTTGACGCTCAGTTTGCTCAGGCTCAAGGTATGCATCTGAGTGTATTGGTCAAACCGATCCCTATATTCTCCATTGACGCCAGGCCTCTCGGCCAAGGTAGCTTTGTTCATGAGGTTCATAACATTGACCTTCGGGTAGGGGCAATACATAGGGAACAATTATCTTGTTATGTGTTGGAGGGTCTACCTACTCCCATTGTGTTGGGACTTCCTTGGTTGGTTAAACATAACCCTGTGATTAATTGGCAGTCCAGAGAAATAAGCCAATGGGGTGAGTTTTGCAAAAGCAACTGCATGAACACAGTCATCAGTGCGGTCGTGCCTAGTACATTGCCTCCTTTTTTGGAGGATTTTGGGGATGTTTTCTCTGAGGAGGGGTGTCAGGAGTTGCCTCCTCATCGCGTGTATGACTGCTCTATTAATCTCCTTCCTGATGCTAAGTTGCCTAAAGCTAGGTTGTATAATCTTTCTGGTCCTGAGAGGCAGGCTATGAAAGATTATATTTCTGAAAGTCTGGCCAAAGGGCATATTAGACCTTCATCTTCCCCAGTAGCCGCGGGGTTCTTCTTTGTGAAGAAGAAAGATGGAGGCCTACGCCCTTGCTTGGATTTCCGCAAACTTAATCGGATTACTGTTCGAGATCCGTATCCACTCCCTCTTATTCCTGATCTCTTCAATCAAATTGTTGGCGCCAAATGGTTTTCTAAATTGGATCTCAGGGGGGTGTATAATCTGATTAGGATAAAAGAGGGGGATGAGTGGAAAACGGCGTTTAACACGCCGGAGGGACATTATGAGAACCTAGTCATGCCTTTTGGTCTGACTACTGCACCAGCAATATTCCAACATTTTGTTAATGACATTTTTCGTCACCTTGTGGGGCTGTTTGTGGTTGTATATTTGGACGACATTTTAATTTACTCGCCAGATCTTGTGTCTCATCAGGAGCATGTGAGACAGGTGTTGCAGATCTTGCGAGACAATAAACTATACGCCAAACTGGAGAAGTGTGTATTTGCCGTACAGGAACTTCAGTTTTTGGGTTTTTTGGTGTCAGCCTCCGGTTTCCGTATGGACCCTGAAAAGGTGAGAGCAGTGCTTGAATGGGATCAGCCAGGGGATCTTAAGGCTCTGCAGCGTTTTTTGGGGTTTGCTAACTACTACCGGAAATTTATTTGTAATTTCTCATCTGTCGTCAAACCTCTCACTGACATGACAAGAAAAGGGACGGATTTTTCTAATGGTCGGACAAAGCTTGCCAAGCCTTTTCCTCTTTGAAGAAATGTTTTGCTTCAGCACCCGTTCTCATCCAACCAGATGCATCTCAGCCGTTCATTGTGGAGGTGGATGCGTCTGACGTAGGGGTGGGTGCTATATTGTCCCAGGGTCCGTCCCCTGGTAAATGGCATCCGTGCGCTTTCTTTTCTAAGAAATTGTCGTCCGCCGAAAGGAATTATGATATCGGCAATAGGGAACTTTTGGCCATTAAGTTAGCTTTTGAAGAATGGCGTCACTTTTTGGAGGGGGCAGTCCACCCGGTTACCGTTATTACTGATCACAAGAACCTGTTGTATTTGGAATCCGCTAAGCGTCTGAATTCCAGACAAGCTCGATGGTCGTTGTTTTTTACCAGGTTTAATTTTGTCGTCACTTATCGCCCGGGGTCTAAGAATGTAAAGGCTGATGCCTTGTCTCGCAGTTTCCCAGGGGCCGGGAAAACGGATGACCCGAGTCCTATCCTTCAGGAGGGGGTGGTAGTGTCGGCTGTATTTTCTGAGCTTGAGGAGGAGGTGTTAGAGGCTCAGGGGGACGCCCCTGCAGGACCTCCAGGGAGACTGTTTGTCCCAAATCTGTTGAGACAAAAGGTTATTGAGGCACATCATAATTCTGCTCTAGCAGGACATCCAGGGAGTAAGGCTACTTTAGATCTCCTTTCTCGCCGGTTTTGGTGGCCTAATGCTAATAAAGATGTTATAACTTTTGTCGCGTCATGTGGGGTGTGTGCTCGCTCTAAAACCCCTCATACCCATCCGTCTGGGACCCTTTTACCCTTGAAACTTCCGGAGAGTCCATGGACTCATTTATCTATGGACTTCATTACGGACCTTCCTCCGTCGTCAGGGAATACTGTCATACTGGTGGTTGTTGACAGGTTCAGTAAGATGGCACATTTCGTTGCTCTTCCTGCACTCCCTAATGCTAAAACTCTGGCGCAGGTGTTCATTAGGGAGATCGTTAGACTTCATGGGTTGCCTTCTGATGTTGTGTCAGATAGGGGGTCTCAGTTTGTGTCCAAATTTTGGAGGGCATTTTGTTTACGTCGGGGATGCAATTGTCATTTTCCTCGCTTTTCATCCGCAGACCAATGGTCAGACAGAGCGTCTGAATCAGAGCTTAGAGACATATCTCTGGTGTTTTGTCTCAGAGAACCAAGAGGACTGGTCTTCTTTCTTGCCTCTGGCAGAGTTCGCTCTTAACAACAGGCGGAGCGAGTCCACTGGTAAGTCCCCGTTTTTTGGGGCATATGGTTTCCATCCCCAGTTTTGTACTTTCAATGGGGGGGGGCCCTTCTGGGGTTCCTGAGGAGGAGCGTTTCTCGTCGTCACTTGCTTCTGTGTGGAGAGGTGTATTGAATAATCTGAGTGCGATGGGGAACCGTTACAAACGTATGGCTGATAGGAGGAGAGTTTCTGGTCCAGATCTGAATGTGAACGATCTGGTATGGTTGTCTACCAGGAATATAAAACTTAAAGTGCCCTCCTGGAAACTGGGTCCCAGATTCATCGGGCCGTACAGGATCAGTTCCATAATTAATCCTGTGGCATTTCGTCTGGAACTCCCTCCTACGTTTAAAATTCATAATGTGTTCCACAAGTCATTACTTAAAAGGTATGTGGCACCAGTCATACCGTCACCTCTACCTCCTCCTCCTGTGTTGGTCAATGGTAACTTGGAATTTCAAGTATCAAAGATCATTGACTCACGTCTGAATCGCCGGTCCCTTCAGTACTTGGTGCATTGGAAGGGGTATGGTCCAGAGGAGAGGACGTGGGTCCCTGCGTCTGATGTTAACGCAGATCGTTTGGTTCGGACCTTCCACAGAACTCACCCGGGCAGGCCTGGCCCTGAGGGTCCGGAGGCCCCTCGTAGAAGGGGGGGTACTGTCATGTGTGCATTGCCACGAAGATCGTCGCGGTTGCACATTTTGACTTCTCACAGCTGAGCTGCTGTTTCTTTGTGTTTGGCAGCTAGGGAGTTAATTCTGTCTGTGCTCGGTGCTGGGACTGGGTGCAGTTTCTCCCGACTGCAATTGATTATTTGTTGATTGGTTTCCTTTAAATTCCTGGTTGTCTGCTTGGGGAGTTGCCAGTGAAACCTTCATGCAGACCACAGATAGGAATGAATCTGTATAGACTTTAGTTGTGAGCTCCTTAGTTGTTCTAAGCTCAACTTGGTTAGAGTTTATTTCCCAGACCATTTATGTTCCTTTGGTGTTTGAGTGTGTATGCAAGCGAGTGTTATCCTGTCTGTCTTATATGTCTAATCTGTGTATTTAGCTGAGATCAGCCCATATCCCTTTGGTGGTAGTCAGGATCCTTCTTAGGACTGATTACAGGGTTCAGGGTCTGATAGGAGACAGGGTTAGGTTGGAGACTTGGACCTCTGAACCATTATCAGTACCTCCAAGGTGAGGGATTAGTTAGGACCCCAGTTTAGGGTCAGGTTAGATCCCGGTCCACCTCTTTCCTGTTTCAGCTCATCAAGTCCTCAAAATTAATCCTGAGTTCAGCAGATATCGTGTCAGGTAAATCTATTCTATACTTACATGCTGATGTTGCTATACTAGTTGTTGTATAGAGTGTTGTTCCTGTATTAATAGTTTACTGACATTGTATACATATCATTAGACAGCGTGACAGACTGACAGCAGCAGAGATGGAGAGGATTTATCCTTGTCTAGGTTGACCTCTCTGAGCGAACCTAGACACATGCGTTTCCCGACCTCTCCGGGCAGGTATGGATCCGGTGCTCCTTACTGCCACAGTAGAAGCAACTCCCCTCGGCACGGCGTAAGTCCTGACGGGTTTTGACCATTTTGGTTTGGTCGACCTGCATGGCTCAGGAGAGTGTACTTGGGGAGAAACGGAGGGAGTGACGGGTGTCTGAAAAGTAGGAGCTAAACGTGGAAACCTCCTCTCACGGGTGACCTCTTTGGCACGCTCCTGGAACCGTAGGTCAATCCGGGTGGCAAGAGTTATTAGATCATCGAGAGTGGTAGGAATGTCCCGCCCGGCGAGTTAATCTTTGATACGACCGGACAGACCCTCCCAGAAGACAGATACCAGAGCGTCATTATCTCAGGCCAGCTCCGAGGCAAGGGTACGGAACCGTATGGCATATTGGCCCACGGTGAGACTTCCCTGACGGAGGCGTAGCAGAGATGATGCGGATGAGGTCTTCCGTCCAGGTTCGTCGAAGACCTTCCGGAAAACCGAGAGAAAGGCAGGCAGATCGGACACCAGGGGGTCTCCTCTCTCCCAGAGAGGATTTAGCCAGGCCAGGGCCTCCCCGGTGAGATGGGACATGATGAAGGCAATTTTTGCCGGTCGGAGTTAAACTGGTGGGACAGGAGTTCAAAGTGCAGGGTGCACTGATTAATGAAGCCCCGAGCCAGAGCGGGGTCGCCTCCGAAGCGAGGAGGTGCAGAAAGCCGGGGTCCGGGACAGGAAACCATGGAATTGGTGAGCTGTGGAGCTGCCGAACTGCGGGTCATGGCACAAGCGGTGGTTGCTGGGGGAGTAGTCAGAGTGTCCAAGCGAGAATTGACATTCCGCAGATGACTCAGGATGGACTCCTGTTGGGACCTCTGACGGGACAGTTCATGACACAGGTCCGAAGCGAGGGAGCTTGGGTGCCACCGGGTTCCATGGCCCGAGCAAACTGTAACGGGGCGGCCTTGTAAGGGAGCGGGTGGCGGCCAGGGTAGACGGGCAGGCAGTCAGAGCAGGTAACCGGGGCAGTCTCTGGATATAGGTAGGTATGAACTGTGATGGCTGAGCCTCCCGGTAGGCTAGTAGGCAGGTAACAAGTGAGTGCTCCCAGGTGAGCGGGCGAGCGTCTCTGGAATAGCAGGTAGTCACAGCACGTGACGGCAGAGCCGCCAGGTAGGCTAGCAGACAGGTAACAGGTGAGCGCTCCCAGGTGAGCGGGCAGGCTGGTCCATAGACAGACTGGCAGGTGATGGTGGGCAGACTGTCGGACGGCGGAGCCTCCAGGTAGGCTAGTAAACAGGTAACAGGTGAGCGCTCCCAGGTGAGCGGGCAGGCTGGTCCATAGACAGACTGACAGGTGATGGTGGGCAGACTGTCGGACGGCGGAGCCTCCAGGTAGGCTAGTAAGCAGGTAACAGGTGAGCGCTCCCAGGTGAGCGGGAGGGTAAGCGGAATATCAGGCAGGTACAGACAGCAAACTGGCAGGAATCTGGCAGGTAACTGGCAACGGAACCTGAGGGCTGAAGCAGAGTAGTGAACAGTGCAACAACATTGCTCGGGCACCTCCATTTTGGAGGAAGTGCCTTATATATGGTGAAGTCCTCCGGCCATTGGCCGGGGACTCCTAAAGACGGCGCGCGCAGCCCCTATAAGAGGGAGTGCGCGCGCGCGCCCTAAGCACAGTGGCGGGGAAGGAGCGCGCGCTGCCAGCAGAGCGGGAGGAGGACGCCGGGCTCGGAGCAGAGGGGTAAGGGGAACAGCGTCCCTGCCTAGCAGGAGGCAGGGACGCCGGCGCTACAGAAATCACCATGTTTATTATTTAATTCAATATAAAGAATAATTATATATAGAATGTAATCAGGGGGAACAACTGGAACAGGTGGAATTGATATACAGGGTGATGTGGTACAAAGGTATATGATAAAAGCACCAAATATATTATAGACAAGGATATTTAAAATTTTATCAGATATCAATATATACATACAAATTCACTAATGTCATGATTACAGTACAATGATATAAAGTGCAATATCATAATATAATTAATATACAGGTAGATACTGCCCAACATATACACCAAATAGGTGTCCTCACATAAATAGATCTGGTTGGTGCATAATATAAAAGTATAACACCAGCCAAGTAAAAAACAGCAAAAGTGCAAAAGTATATGAACTATAAAGTGCCAGTGTGCAAAAGAGTGCAAGATGGAGGAAGATAATGGCAGAATGTAAGTCCGCAAGGACAGGGTCCTCTCCCCTCTGTACCAGTCTGTTATTGTAAATTTGCTTACTGTAAACGATATCTATAACTTTGTATGTAACCCCTTCTCATGTACAGCACCATGGAATTAATGGCGCTATTAAATAAATAATAATAATAATAATAATATACTAACCAAAAATAAAGTCCCACAGCAGCCCGCTCTGCCCAACGCGCGTTTCGCCTGAGCTTTGACTGTTATGGAAATTTGGTTAGGATAAATCTATCCCTCAGTGTTTGCTGCCGCTGTTCTCAAATTAGACTAAGTCTTTTTGAGAGCGCTCTAACGAAATGAAGACTGTCCACACACAGAGTGTCAGCATAACACTTCGTCAAGACTGACCCTTTATTATTCATACATAGTCTTATACCTTTTCAAACAAGGGGTGGTTAGTTAATTAACATACAATTAGAAGCTGCTAGATTATTGGCTGTTTGAATATAAAAAATATAACAAAAGGCTGAATTAGCAGATTTATTACTTCTATCCTAGCGTTTCTGCGAAATCAGCAGAAACTAGCCATCAACTCAGACCATCTGCCATTAGTTCCGCTTTCATGTCCCAGAAAGTCCCAATGAGCTGTCTAGCTCTTGCACCAGCCAGACTTATGTGGGTCAGGGGTTATGTCTTAAGCAACTTATAGCTTGCATCAGCTCTGCATAGATATGTGTGGGTACAGAAGTTTAAGCAAGTGAGATCTACCTGAATATACATGAAATACATGGAATACATGAAATACAATAATATATATAATAATATATATCCATCACAACCCCCCCTTAGATATCGCCTGCCCTAAAACCTGCTCCTGTCCCAAAGCGCTGCAACTCTTTTGTGCTGCCGGTGGGCTGACACATGTCTAGTACATGCCCCCCCACCGTTACAGACTTTTCGCAAATGGGCGGTCAGGAGGACTGTCCCTGATGGGGGTTCATTGTAATTATAGTCTCATATTCGATAGGATGTTCCATCAAAGATGCGTATTCTCCACCAAAAGGTAATTCGGAGATCTGGTCAGGCAGGTCAGGTAGAAGCTCTATCCGGACAGGTGCGAGGTCCAAGACGGTGAGTGGCATCAGATTGGTTGTCTCCTGAACAGTTTTCTACATCATCCTGCGGATACAAGGGATTATGCAGCAACCAGTAATTAGTACAAAAATGAAGACCACCATAATGGCTGCCCCAACCTATGCTATCATTTTCTGCCACCCACTCATCCACCCAAAGTATTGGTCCCAAGGATCAATGACACCTGAGTTCTGTTTCAGTTCTTCTGATAGCTCAGTGAGTTTCTGTATTGCCACTGTGACTTTACCATTTGGGCCTGTGTTGTCTGGGATGTAGGTGCAACAGGAGTCTTTGATCATTTTATAAACACCTCCTTTCTCAGCTAGAATCATGTCCAAGGCCATTCTATTCTGGAATGCCATGATGGAAGTGGGGCCTAATTGATCTGCCAAACCTTTCATAGCATCTAGGGTGAAGTTAACAAATCTCTGCTGGTTATAGTAGATGTAATTTATCCAATCAACATTTTTGTTTATAGTTATTATTGGCAGTAGTGACTCAAATCCGGCTTTAACTTGATCTCTGGCCTTAAACTCATCAAGTACCACCCTTGGCACACCTATGGTGTCTATATAGACATATGGGTCAAAGCTGCCTTTAGGAGCATTTTCTCTTTTGGGTCTTTCCCCTTTTCGGCCACCGGGTGACGGGACAGGGGTGTAAGGAAAAAGATGGAACGGCATGAGGACTTTTGCCAGGGCACATTGGCCTACCCAAACACCTTCTAGTCTACTACGTATTTTCATATCTCCACAGATCCAGTATATGTCACCAAGGGAAACCACATGATTGATTAAATTAGCAGTAGTGGTACTGAACTCTGAGCAAAACTCCTTAGTGAAATTTTTCACATTTCTACCTGTCCCAGTGCGTGTGTAACAGGTGTAATTACCAGGGTAGATTGTTATTCCTGTTCCCGAGGACGTATCTTTGGTCATGAGTGGGTACTTGGCCTTCCAGTTTTCACAGGATGATGAATCGGATGAGATAGTATATACAGTCATGGCCAAAAGTTTTGAGAATGACACAAATATTAATTTTTACAAAGTCTACTGCTTCACTTTTTCTAATGGCAATTTGCATATACTCCAGAATGTTATAAAGAGTGATCAACTTAACAGCAATTACTTGCAAAGTCAATATTTGGCTAGAAAATGAACTTTATCCCCCAAAACACATTTCAACATCATTGCAGCCCTGCCTTAAAAGGACCAGCTAACCTCTTTTCAGTGATTACTCCATTAACACAGGTGTGGGTGTTGATGAGGACATGGCTGGAGATCAATCTGTCATGATTAAGTAAGAATGACACCACTGGACACTTTAAAAGGAGGCTGGTTCTTGGCATCATTGTTTCTCTTCTGTTAACCATGGTTATCTCTAAAGAAACACGTGCAGTCATCATTGCAATGCACAAAAATGGCCTAACAGGGAAGAGTATTGCAGCTAGAAAGATTGCACCTCAGTCAACAATCTATCGCATCATCAAGAACTTCAAGGAGAGAGGTTCCATTGTTGCCAAAAAGGCTCCAGGGCGCCAAGAAAGACCAGCAAGCGCCAGGACCATCTCTTAAAAGTGTTTCAGCTGCGGGATCGGGCTACCAGCAGTGCAGAGCTTGCTCAGGAATGGCAGCAGGCAGGTGTGAGTGCATCTGCACGCACTGTGAGGCGGAGACTCTTGGAGCAAGGCCTGGTCTTAAGGAGGGCAGCAAAGAAGCCACTTCTCTCCAGAAAAAAACATCATGGACAGACTGATATTCTGCAAAAGGTACAGGCAGTGGACTGCTGAGGACTGGGGTAAAGTTATTTTCTCTGATGAATCCCCTTTTCGATTGTTTGGGACATCAGGAAAACGCCTCATTCGGAGAAGACAAGGTGAGCGCTACCACCAGTCTTGCCTCATGCCAACTGTTAAGCATCCTGAAACCATTAATGTGTGGGGTTGCTTCTCAGCCAAGGGAATCGGCTCTCTCACAGTCTTTCCTAAAAACACAGCCATGAATAAAGAATTGTACCAGAATGTCCTCCAAGAGCAACTTCTCCCAACCCTCCAAGAGCAGTTTGGCGGTCAACAATGCCTTTTCCAGCATGATGGAGCACCTTGCCATAAAGCAAAGGTGATAACTAAATGGCTCAGGGAACAAAACAGAGATTTTGGGTCCATGGCCTGGAAACTCCCCAGATCTTAATCCATTGAGAACTTGTGGTCAATCATCAAAAGACGGGTGGACAAACAAAAACCTAAAACTTCTGACAAAATGAAAGCATTGATTGTGCAAGAATGGACTGCTATCAGTCAGGATTTGGTCCAGAAGTTGATTGAGAGCATGCCAGGGAGAATTGCAGAGGTCCTGAAGAAGAAGGGTCAACACTGCAAATATTGACTTGCTGCATTAACTCATTCTAACTGTCAATATAAGCTTTTGTTACTCATATGTTTGCAATTATGTTTCTGTCTGTGATAAAAACATCTATCAAACATACATAAAAACCAGAGGGCAGCAGATCATGTGAAAATATAATATTTGTGTCATTCTCAAAACTTTTGGCCATGACTGTATACTCAGGAAACAGGCCTGTTGGGACTCTGGGATGTCAAGTGGCACTGTGCCTAAGTGGGGTCTGGCACTAGCACATGCATAACAGCCACTCCCATTATGTTGCTGGGCTGTATATCTTATCCATTCTAGCCAGTAATTGGTTTCAGAATACCCCACCTCTACTGCAAGGGTCTCCTCATAGGTTGGGTCTGTCAGTACCGTCATGTTGTAAGGGATTGGTTGGGGCTCTTTTGGTTTGTCAGCTATGTTGGGGTTTGTGGGGCTTTTGGTTTGTCAGCTATGTTTGCCAGCTTGAATTTTCCCCAGTACTGTACAGAAGGGCGGCGCTTTTCTGTTGACCAAGTGCTACTTAAGATGTATGTGCCGGCATCACCTGGGGATTGGTTCTCGATGCTAAGTATGAGCCAGTTGCATTTGCCCTTGGTGTCACACCCTGTCACAAATGTTTGCTTTGTAAGGCTCATGCGGTCAGTCAGTGATTTGCCATTGCTGTCTTTTCTGTCTACGTCTGTATCCCCAACTTTCTCCAGTGTTCCATGCTGTAGCTCCCCAGTGAGCAGATTCGTCTCCCCAGTGATTATCCACAACACAAATATACTGTTCCCTACCTCCCAGTCCATCCAGCAGTAAGGATGAGCAGTGTACAACATCACAGTAATCAAACAGGTATGTGATTATATTGCCTGCTGTGTCATACCAGAAAATTGTGTAATCACCATCTTTGGTGATATCTCCCATATGTGATGCTCCTCTCACCCCCAGGAACAGTATCACACAGAGAATATACAAAATCATTCTGGCTTGGGTGTCTCTTCTGGTGTCTCTTCTTGCAGTGCGATGCGTGGATCCACCTGGGCCTTTCCTCGAGTTTCACAAAGTTGGTGTTGTCAGCAGCACTTGGAAGGGACCGTCAAATCTGGGATCGAGTGTTCTCCTTGTGAACTTCTTAACCAACACCCAGTCTCCTGGCTTCAGGGAGTGCGGGTACTGTCAGTGGATCTGGCAATAAAGAGAAAACTCGAGAATGGACATCAGCAAGCTTTTTGGTCAATTCGATCACATAAGCAGACAGGGTATCATATTGCATGGTCAGCTGCTGAGGGAAGAATACCCCTAACCTGGGGCTAGACCCAAACAGAATTTCATATGGTGACAGCTTTTCTGGGCCCCTGGGGGTGTGCCTCACGCTAAACAGTGCAATTGGGAGTGTCTCATGCCATGGTTTGCGTGTCTCTTGGGCAACTTTCAGCATCCTGTTCTTAAGTGTCCCGTTCAGTCTTTCTACTTTCCCGCTGCTTTGGGGGTGGTAAGGAGTGTGTAGGCCTAAGTCTGACCCTACTGCTGACCAGATTTCTAGTGTCAGATTTGCAGTGAATGTGGGTCCCTGATCACTCTCTATCACTTCTGGAACCCGTATCTGCACACTATTTCTGAGAGTAGCTTCTTTGCCGACTGTTTCCTCACTGGGAAAGCTTCTGGCCATCCTGAAAACACATCTACGACCACAAGGGCATACTCGAATCCTCCACTTGGCGGCATCTGGATGTGGTCTATCTGGATCCTCTGGAAGTGGTAGAGTGGTCTGACCAGATGATGTGGGGGGACTTTCTCCACACGTACAGGGTTGCATTTGCCGCAGGTCAGACAGCTGCTGGTGAATTTGGCTGTCAGGGTGGAGATCCCTGGAGCGAACCAGTAAGCACCAATCAGATTATTCATATGTGTCTTTGATCTGTGGGTGGGTCCATGCGCCCATTGAACCACCATAGGGTACATACTTTGTGGTAGGCAGGGTTTGAAGTCCATTGCATATACACTGCCTTCCTCGTGTGTTGCTCCTTTTCTCATCCAGCTTTCCTTCTCCTCCCTTGGGGCCTGGTCTTGCAATTTCTTGAACAGATCCCAGGACGTCATTTTGTCAGGTTTCTTATCTTCAATCGCCATGTAGTAGCCGTCCGGCTCTACGACCTCTCCCACTTCTTCATGTTGTCTTCCTTTGGCCGCTTCTTTGGCTGCCATGTCCGCCATGTTGTTGCCTCATGCCTCTTCTGTATTCAGTTTCCCATGCGCTTTGACTTTCAAATTGCCACCATTTTTGGAAGTTGGAGTGCATCCAGTAGGTCCTTGATGGCTCCATGATGCTTCACGGTTGTCCCGCTTGCTGTGATGAAGTCCCTTGCAGCCCAGATGGGCCCAAAATCATGTGCTATGCCATGCGAGTACCTGGAGTCTTTGTAGATGTTTGCAGTCTTGCCTTCTGCCATTGGCAGGCCTTCGTCAGCGCTATTAGTTCTGCTTCCTGCGCTGACTCGCTAGGTGGCAGACTTCTGGAACAAAAGGATTTCTTGATTGCTGGTCACTGCACTTCTGGTGTGGAATCTTCCTTCATCATCTGCGAATCTGGAGCCATCTACGTAGAGGATCAACTTTGGGTTGGTCAGTGGCTCGTCCGCCACATTGGGTAACCCTGCTGTTTCCTGTTGCATGATGCTGAAACAATCATAGTCGTCAGTTCGGAGCAAATCCAGGTTCTTATGAAAGGTATCTTGCGGATTTTGTTCTGAAGAGTCCGGAATTTGTTCTGAAGAGTCCATGTCCGTATCCCCCTTGGGAGTGGGAGTAGAGTGGCCGGGTTGAGGACTGTACATCTGGAGATGGTGACATTGTCAGGCAAAAGCAGAAAGCACTGGAGGCGAAGATGCCTGGCGGTGGAGAGTGTTTCGGCTGAGTTTGATTGAGGATTGCTGAGATGTCGTGTGGAGCGAGAATTTCCAGTGGATGTCCAAGAATGATGTCAGCCGTCTTGTCCAAGAGGGCATGTACTGAAAATACTGCTCTCATGCAGGAGGGTGCTCCTCTTGCAACTGGATCCAGGCAGGCTGAGAAGTAGCCTAAAGGTCTCTGTTTTCCCCGTGAGTCTGTGTCAGGACACCAGTAGCATGACCTTCTTTTTCCATCAGGTAGAGGCGGAAGGGCTTCTCGTAGTCAGGCAGGCCTAGCGCTGGCGCTGAGACTATGAAGTCTTTAAATTTCCTGAATGAGATGAAAGCTGTATCCGACAGAAGGAACGGGTCTGCGTTGATGCAATCGTACAGAGGCTGCATTAGGACTGAGGCATCAGGGATCCAGGCCCTGCAATATGACACCAGACTAAGGAAGGCTTGCAGTGTCTTTGGCATCGTAGGGGTGGCCATCTTCTCAACAGTGACCTTCCGGTCATCTGTCAGGTGTTTCGTCTGGTGGGCAATACAGTGTCCCAGGAATGTAACTCGCTTCTGACACCACTGGACTTTGTCCTTCGAGACCTTGCATTGCTGTACCTCCAGGTAGAGTAGGAGAGACAAGGAGTGGGTCGTGCAGGTATCAGCATCAGCTGCACAGAGGAGGAGGTCATCCACGTACTGTAGAAGTATGACTTCTGCATGGTCTGTGATCCAGTTGGCGAGGATGGTAGACATTGCTTTGGTGAACTGTGAAGGGCTGTTTTGAGCTCCTTGGGGCAACACTGTCTATGTGTACTGCACTCCTTGGTGCATGAAGGCAAACAGGAACTGGTCATCTGGGTGGAGAGGAACACTGAAGAAGGCGTTGGCCAGGTCAATCACGGTGAACACTGTTGATGTGGCTGACACATTTGAGAGCAGGGTGTGCGGATTTAGCACAATTGCGTTTTCAAATACCGTAGCTTTGTTCACAGCCCTTAGGTCATGTACTATTCTGTACTTGGCTGGTTCTCCTTTCACAGTCTTCTTCTTCACTGGGAAAAGTGGGGTGTTGCAAGGTAACGAGCAGGGAATGATGACACCTATTTCCAGGAAGACTTTCAGTTGATCAGAGACAGTTTGACTTTGGACGATGGACAGAGGATACTGGGCCTTTCGAGGGTATGGTGTACCTGGCTTGAGTGACACTCGGACTGGTGCTACTCGGAGTCTCCCCACATCCTGGGGTCCCTTGGACCATAGGTTTTCTGGTACTATGTCCAGCACCTCCTGGGGTAGGCCTGCAGTGGGTGTTTGAGGCTCCTGCAGGGCTGCCAGCATAATTTACTCTTCTTGGGTCAAAGGTGAAGAAAGCGTCACAGTCCCATCTTCGTGGAACACTATGGTCGCCTTCAGCTTCTGTAGCAGGTCTGCTCCTAGTAGATTAAGGGGGCATGTCTTAGACACAACAAACTGGGATAGGACAGAGTGTCCTGGTTGACTCCACACGCTCAGAGGCTTTGTGAGCTGGGAATGTCTGACTTGACCATCAATCCCCACGCAGGACACAGACGACTGACAGGCAGTTGGGGTCGGGGAGTTCCACATGTCTCAACACACTTCTGGCTGCACCAGTGTCCACAAGAAAACATCTGACAACGCCATCCACTTTCAGGGTAATTTGGGGTATAGGTCCCACTGGTGGAGTTTTACAGGTTAGTAGCGTGGTGTCTTGCGGATCTGGCTTTCCCTGTCCTATGGACGAGGTTCTTCATTGTTTTCTTTGTTTCCTCCTTGGCTTGCTCCTCTGGGCAAAGTCTTGGACTGTGGGGGTTCTCTGCACTGGTTCCAGAAATGGCCAAGCTTGCCACAGTTGAAACACTTGACGTTTCTTCTGTCCTTATAGCGTGGTTGCCCATCTGGGTCTGTGGCCGCCATCAAGGGGGCTGTCTTCCGCACTCCTGGCTGGGATTCAATTCCTTTTGCTACTGTGAGCAGGGTGTCCATTGCTATTGACCTGTACTCAGGCCTAGCTACTATCAGTGGTTTCTGATTGGTTCTCTCAGTCCAAGCACAAAGGCCTGTGCCAACATCTGTCTGTGTATCTGATCATGAATAGTGAAGCCCAAATCTTGAAACACTTGCATCACTCTGCCATGGAACTTCTCCACAGACTCTGCCTTGTCCTGGCTCATGCCATGCAGGCTGAGAGCTTGTCCTGCTTGTCTGCCTTTGGCCCACTCTCTGAGCTGTTCAATTAGCTTTGGTCCTGACTCCCAGGCATGCACATCTAATCCTGCTGGAAGCTTGAAGTGTTCTTTCATGATTGGCCAGAATGCTTCACCTGCTTTTATTTCCATCACAGCCCAGAGATCGCTCCAAGTTGCTGCATATGTACGCTGGTTCTGCTGCATTCTCCTGTATAACGGCATGGGGTGCATTTCTGGGTCTGGCAGACTATTCAGAATACTGGTCACCTGACCAGGGGTGAAGTGCACATAATGTAATGGTGGTGCCTCTATCTTCCCCTGCCTTCTTAGTGCTTGTGGGTTTCTTTTCCTAGTACTTGGCAGCATATATGATGTTCCTTCGTCATCGTCTTCAGAGGAGAGGTTATGATATTGCATGTTTGAATCAAGCACTGGCTGGTACTTGGATTTGGAAGATGCCTTTCTGCATGAGGATGGTCCCTCTTCTTGCTGAAGCTGCGGTTGATAAGGGTTATAGTTCCATTGGGGTGTAAACATTGGCAGTTCTGTGCGATACCCAGGGTCTGCAGCTTCTCCTCCTACCCTCACACCCTGAGCTGTGGGCTCTGCTGGCTGCTGTATCTGGGGCTACCTACGGGTTTTGTGTAGAGGGACCTTCACTTTCTTCTCTTAACATCATGACAGGCAGTGGCTGGACTGTGCTTGGGACATAGAACGTGCCTTGTGCTGTAAGCACTGGATACAGGGATACAACATTGCTTTGGTTGGGCGTTGGCCCAGCTGGTAACGAAGGAGGAAAAAGAGGAAGAGAAGGGAGGTGTGAGGGAGTAGGGTGTGTCATGGAGGAGGAGCAAGGAGGAGAGAGTGGAGAAGGTTGTGGTGTGGGAGGAGAGAGGGAAGAAAGGGAAGGAGGAGAGAGAGAAGAAGGGTGTGGTGTGTGAGGGGAGAGAGTGTGGTGTGAGGGAAAAGGGGTGTGTCTGAGAGGAAGAAGAGGAGGGAGAAGGGTGTGCAGAAAGGGAGGAGAAAGTGGAGAGAGGTGTGAAGTGGGAGGAGAGGGGAGTGAAAGGGAGATAGAAGAGGGAGGGGAAAGAGAGAAGGAAGAAGGAGGAGGAGGTGATAAGGGAGGAGAAGGATCCTCCCCCCTTTGTGTAGCCTGCGAGGGCATGGCTGGAGCCATGATGCTGTCTCCCTGTAGGGAGGGGCGGGGAGCACTGCATGCTGCGCAGGTGTCACTATACCATGGATTCTGTTGAGAACAGACGGAACATGTCCAATATTTCCCCTCACCATATAGGGGGGTGCTGTTGGCTTAGCACCTTTCCTTATCTTGTACACATAAAAATCATTTCCTGGCTTATTCACATATCTTTCTGAACCTCCTAAGCGATGCACGTTTACTGCCACCTTGTACCATGCATTTGCATTGGTTAGTAACTTGGAATCTACTAACTTTCCTTTTTTACTTTTCAATACATCATGCCGTTCTGCAGCTTGAAGTCTGCCCTTCTCATGGATTTCACATACTTTCATGAGCTGTCTGTAATTTTTCACCTACTTTACACCTTCTTGTTCAGCCACTGTCTGGGGGGCAGTTCTCTCTCCAGGGAGTATAAGACCCAACTGCTTGCCCATCTTATTCCCCATTTCAAAAATCCTTCAAAAAAAAAACTTCAACACAAAAGTTTAACTAATCAGGGAAAAAGGAAACCCCTACAAAGTTTAGCAAAAACTCTAGGAAAAATTAATAAAAATAAAAACTCCAAAAGCAAAAGGTTTGTTCAAAAAAAGTGGAGGAAAAACCTATTAATAATAAAACTCTAAAACAACAAGGTTGGCAAGAAGAAAAACCCTTATTATTAAAATAACTAATTAAAAACAGAAAAAGGTGGACAAAAATAATAAAATGATTGATTAAAACAAAAATAAAAATAAAAAGGAAAAAACTTTTAAACTTTCAAGACTTTTGCCTGTATTCAGAAAGACATTCAGAAAGAGATTAATTCAGGCATAAACAACTTCCTCTATTTTTTTTTCTTTCTTTCTGCTGGCACTTCCCCTATCCCTCTGCTCGCTCGTGTATCTATGGACACTGAAATCACGTATCTAAAAGAGTATCACACAGTAGGAAAATGAATACAGCTCAGTCTGAGTTCCTGAAAGTTTCTATGCTACTGCTTGCAGCTAAAAAAAACCAGCTCAAAAGCCAAAAACCAGGAAACAGAGCAAAAACAGATGTGACGTGATTAACAGAGGGGTGTTTAACCCCTTCACCCCAAGGGTGGTTTGCACGTTAATGACCGGGCCAATTTTTACAATTCTGACCACTGTCTCTTTATGAGGTTATAACTCTGGAACGATTCAACGGATATTCGCGATTCTGAGACTGTTTTCTTGTGACATATTGTACTTCACGTTAGAAGTAAAATTTCTTCGATATAACTTGCATTTATTTTTGAAAAAAACGCAAATATGGCGAAAATTTTAAAAATTTTGCAATTTTCAAACTTTGAATTTTTATTCCCTTAAAACAGAGAAATATACCACACAAAATAGTTAAGAAATAACATTTTCCACATGTCTACTTTACATCAGCACAGTTTTGGAACCAAAATTTTTTTTTGTTAGGAAGTTATAAGGGTTAAAAGTTGACCAGCGATTTCTCATTTTTACAGCAAAATTTACAAAGCCATTTTTTTTAGGGACCACCTCACATTTGAAGTCACTTTGAGGGGTCTATATGGCAGAAAATACCCAAAAGTGACACCATTCTAAAAACTGCACCCCTCAAGGTACTCAAAACCACATTCAAGAAGTTTATTAACCCTTCAGGTGCTTCACAAGAACTAAAGCAACGTGGAAGGAAAAAATGAGTATTTAACTTTTTAGCCACAAAAATGATCTTTTACAAACTTTTTTTTTATTTTCACAAGGTAAAAGGAGAAAATGGACAGAAAAAGTTGTGCAATTTCTCCTGAAAACCACTGTTTGGGCACACGGCAGAGCTTGTAAGGGAAGGAGCGCCGTTTGACTTTTTCAAACTAAAATTGGCTGGAATTGAGATTGGACGCCATGTCGCGTTTGGAGAACCTCTGATGGCCTAAACAGTGGAAACCCCCACAAGTGACACCATTTTGGAAACTAGACCCCCTAAGGTACTTATCTAGATCTGTTGTGAGCACTTTGAACCCCCAAGTGTTTCACAAAAGTTTATAATGCCTGGGTGTGAAAAAAAAAACAATTTTCCACAAAAATGATTTTTTAGTCCCAAATTTTTGAATTTTCCCAGGGAAATTGGACCCCAAAAGTTGTTGTCCAATTTGTCCTGAGTACGCTGATACCCCATATGTGGGGGGGGGAAACTGTTTGGGCGCACGGCATTGCTTGGAAAGGAAGTAGTAACGTTTTGGAATGCAGACGTTGATGGGGGTCATGTTCCTTTTGCAGTGCCCCAGATGAGCCTAAACAGTGGAAACCCCACAAGTGACCCTATTTTGGAAACTAGACCCCCTAAGGAACTTATCTAGATCTTTGGTGAGCACTTTGAACCCACAAGTGCTTCACACAAGTTTGTAATGCCCGGGCATGAAAATAAAAAATCCTATTTTTTTCCCACAAAAATTATCTTTTAGTCACTAATTTTTTATTTTCCCAAGGGTAACAGGAGAAATTGGACCACATAAGTTGTTGTCCAATTTGTCCTGAGTACGCTGATACCTCATATGTGGAGGGGAACCACTGTTTGGGCGCACGGCAGAGCTCGGAAGGGAAGGAGCACAATTTGACTTTTTCCAACCAAAATTGGCTGGAATTGAGATTGGATGCCATGTTGCATTTGGAGAGCCCCTGATGTGCCTAAACAGTGGAACCCCCCCACAAATGACCCCATTTGGGAAACTAGACCCCCTAAGAAACTTATCTAGATCTTTGGTGAGCAATTTGAACCCCCAAGTGCTTCACACAAGTTTATAACGTAGAGCCGTAAAATTTAAAAATCATATTTTTTCCACAAAAATGATCTTTTCACCCCAATTTTTATTTTTCCAAGGGTAACAAGACTCCAAAAGTTATTGTGCAATTTGTCTGAGTGCGCTGATACCCCATATGTGGGAGTAAACCACTGTTTGGGTGCATGGCAGAGTTTGGAAGGGAAGGAGCGCCGTCTGACTTTTTCAACGCAGAATTGGCTGGACGCCATGTCGTGTTTGGAGAGCTCCTGATCTGCCTAAAGAGTGGAAACCCCCGTAAATGACACCATTTTGGAAACTATACCCCTCAAGGAACTTATCTAGATGTGTGGTGAGAACTTTGAACCCCCAGGTGTTTCATTAAAGTTTATAACGTACAGCCATAAAATAAAAAATCTTTTTTTTTTTTTTTTACAAAAATGATTTTTTCGCCCCCAATATTTTATTTTCACAAGGGTAACAGAAGAAATTGGAACCCAAAAGTTGTTGTCCAATTTGTCCTGAGTACGCTGATACCCAATATGTGGGAGAAAACTACTGTATGGGCACACGTCGGGGCTCGAAAGGGAAGTAGTGACATTTTGGATTGCAGACTTTGATGGAATGGTCTGGGGGCGTCATGTCGCATTTGGAGAGCCCCTGATGCACCTAAACAGTGGAAACCCCACACAAGTGACCCATTTTGGCAAATAGACCCCACAAGGAACTTATATAGATGTGTGGTGAGCACTTTGAACCCGAAGTGCTTCACAGAAGTTTATAACGTACAGCCGTAAAATAAAAATCTTTTTTTTTTTCTACAAAAATGATTTTTTTCGCCCCCAATATTTTATTTTCACAAGGGTAACAGGAGAAATTGGACCCCAAAAGTTGTTGTCCAATTTGTCCTGAGTACGCTGATACCCAATATGTGGGAGAAAACTACTGTATGGGCGCACGTCAGGGCTCGGAAGGGAAGTAGTGACATTTTGGATTGCAGACTTTGATGGAATGGTCTGGGGGCATCATGTCGCATTTGGAGAGACCCTGATGCGCCTAAACAGTGGAAACCCCCCACAAGTGACCCCATTTTGGAAAATAGACCCCACAAGGAACTTATCTAGATGTGTGGTGAGCGCTATGAAGCCCCAAGTGCTTCACAGAAGTTTATAATGTACAGCCGTAAAACCAAAAAAATCATTTTTTTTTTCACAAAAATGATATTTTCGCCCCCAGTTTTTTATTTTCCCAAGGGTAACAGAAGAAATAAGACAAATTGCACAATAACTCTTGGGGTCCAGAGTACGCTGATACCCCATATGTGGGGATAAACTACTGTTTGGACGCATGCAGAGCTCAGAAGTGAGGGAGCACCGTTTGACTTTTTCAACGCAGAATTGGCTGGAATTGAGATCAGACGCCATGCCACATTTGGAGAGCCCCTGATGTACCTAAACAGCGGAAACCCCCCAATTCTAACTCCAACCCTAACCCCAACACACCCCTAACCCTAGTCCCAACCCTAACCACAAACCTAACCCTAACACACCCCTAATCCCAACCCTAACCCTAATCCTAACTTTAGCCACAACCCTAACCCTAACGGGAAAATGGAAATAAATACATTTTTTTATTTTATTATTTTTCCCTAACTAAGGGGTGATAAAGGGGGGTTTGATTTACTATTTATAGTGGGTTTTTATGATTGGCAGCTGTCACGCTAAAAGACGCTTTTTATTGCAAAAAATAGTTTTTTGCATCGCCACATTTTGAGTGCTATAATTTTTGCATATTTTGGCCCACAGAGTCATGTGAGGTCTTATTTTTTGCGGTATGAGTTGACGTTTTTATTGGTACCATTTTTGAGCATGTGACATTTTTTGATCGCTTTTTATTTCGATTTTTGGGAGGTTAGAATGAACAAAAATCAGCAATTCATGAATTTCTTTTGGGGGAGGCGTTTTTATCGTTCCGCATGTGGTAAAATTGATAAAGCAGTTTTATTCTTCGGTTCAGTACGATTACGGCGATACCTCATTTATATCATTTTTTTATGTTTTGGCGCTTTTATAGAATAAAAACAATTTTATATAAAAAATAATTATTTTTGCATCGCTTTATTCTGCGAGCTATAACTTTTTTATTTTTTCGCTGATGATGCTGTATGATGGCTCGTTTTTTGCGGGACAAGATGACATTTTCAGTGGTGCCATGTTTATTTATATCGGTCTTTTTGATTGCGTGTTATTCCACTTTTTGTTCGGCAGTATGATGATGAAGCATTGCTTTTTTGCTTTTTTTTTTTTTTTTAAGGGGTTCACTAAAGGGTTTAACTAGTGGGACAGTTTTATAGGGGGGGTCGTTACGGACGTGGCGATACCAAATATGTGTACTTTTATTGTTTTGTTTTCTTTATTTACAGGAATAAATGAATTTATTGGGGAATATATATATTTTTTTTATTTTGGATTTTTTTTTAAAACATGTTTATTTTTATTTTTTAACTTTTTTACTTTGTCCCAGGGTGGGACATCACTGTATTTTATCAGATCGCTGGTGTGACAGTGTGCACAGCACTTTGTCACACAGCGATCGCACAGGCATAGCTGCAGGCTTCTCAGTGCTGCTCTCAGCAGGCACTGATGAAGCCGCCTCCTGCAGGACCCGGCGCCATCTTGGATCCGGGTCTGGGAGGGAGGAAGCCTCAGAACAGCGCGATCACATCGCGCTGGTCTGAGGTCTCAAAGGAGCGCGCAGGGAGCCCCTCCTGCGCGATGCTCCCTGTGCCCCAGTACACCGCGATCATGTTGATCGCGGTGTGCCAGGGGTTAATGGCCGGGAGTGGTCCGTGACGCTCCTGACACACAGTCACGGGTGTCAGCTGTGATAATCAGCTGACACCGCGGCGATTAGCTGCGCTCCTTCCGGGAGCGCAGCTGATCGCCTATGACGTACTATCCCGTCCATGGTCAGATTGGCACGGGTTTCATGGACGGGATAGTACTTCTAATGTCAGAGAGGGTTAGGGGGGCTTTAGCCCGCTGCCAGCAGTGAGGTAGTGTCAAAACACTTTCTGCTTGACTGTACGTTAAAAACAGTACCTGACACAAAACAAGAACAAATACAAATGAAATCCGAAGCCCTCTTTATTAATCTGTGACACGTACAAGCTGCTCTGGTAACCGATAGATTACCAATTGCACTGAGCACGCCAATGCTACAGGTCTATTACCCTGAAAACCGATCTCCCCACGTTGGGCGCCAGATGTTATGGAAATTTGGTTAGGATAAATCTATCCCTCAGTGTTTGCTGCCACTGTTCTCAAATTAGACTAAGTCTTTTTGAGAGCGCTCTAACGAAATGAAGACTGTCCACACACAGAGTGTCAGCATAACACTTCGTCAAGACTGACCCTTTATTATTCATATATAGTCTTATACCTTTTCAAACAAGGGGTGTGTAATGTATGTAGTACAGTTCATATAGCGTCTTGTGCTTGGGTGCGATGAAAACACAGGAGTCACAGGTTTGATATAGAAAAGTCCTGTATTACTTCATACAAGTTGGCAGAAATAGTCACACAGTTTGCAGACACAGAAGCAGGAGACACAGCAGGCCAGAGTAATCCAAGCTCAGCAATCACTCTCCAATACAGATTCAGGATCTTCTTCTCTGTTACCGTAAGTCCATGCAAACGTGGGTCTTTCAAAGAGCAGGGTTCAGAGTCCACAAGTGCTTCAGAGTTCCTCAGTAGGAATAGCTGGAGTACAAGGTCCAAGGCTTACAGGAGTCAAGTCACAGGTTCACTGCAGGCTAGATTCTGAAGCACTGATTGCTCAGCTGTGGCTGCTTAAGAAGCAAAGGAGAGAATCAGGGCGGGAACATGCAAGCTGGAAACTCCATTTTGACTGAGGGCAAGATAGCTGCAGCAAGACAGAAAGTAAAATGGCTGACGAACAAACTGAGTTTCAGGAATATATACATAGAACCTTACATTACTCCCCCCTTAAGGACAACCTCCGGATGACCTCAGACCAGGCTTGTGTGGGTACCTCTGATGAAACTGACGGAGCAAGTGAGGAGCATTAACGTTATTGACCGGTTCCCATGAGTTGTCCTCCACTGGGTAGCCCTGCCATTTAATCAGATATTGTAACTGATTTCTATACAACCTGGAATCTAAAATCCTTTCCACCACAAATTCTTCCTGACCATCGACTAGCACTGGGTCAGGGCAAGGAGAGGAACGTCCAGGAAACGTATTGGGTGTCGCAGCCTTTAGTAGGGATACATGAAAGACAGGGTGGATTCTCATAGTTCTGGGCAGTTGAAGACGACAAGCAACGGCACTTATAATTTTACTGATTTTATAGGGTCCAATGTACTTATGTCCCAACTTAGACGATGGAATCCTTAACTTAAGATTTCTGGTTGACAGCCAGACCAAGTCTCCTACCTTGAAAGCTGGTGCAGGTTTACGAAATTTATCTGCTGCTTTCTTGTACCTTTCTTGAGCCGATTCCAGATTTTCCTTTAGAAGATCCATATTCTTCTGTAAAGACGTGATTCTTTCAGCCACTGTGGTAAAGGCGTTTCTATGGGAAATCGTGGTAGAATGTTAGGATGATAACCTAGATTAGAGTAAAAAGGAGACTGCTTAGTGGAGGCACTCTGAGAGTTGTTATACGAGAACTCAGCTAATGGAAGTAGATCCACCCAATCATCCTGTAGGTGGCAGATAAAGCAGCGGAGAACTGCTCCAGGGTTTGATTGGTTCGTTCGGTCTGTCCATTAGTCTGAGGATGAAAAGCAGAAGAAAGGTTTACTTTAATGTCCAATGCTGCACAGAAATTTTGCCAAAACCTAGAAGTGAATTGCACCCCTCGATCCGAAATAACCTCATCCGGTACTCCATGTAAGCGAAACACATCTTTAATCATCAAATCTGATGTCTGTTTTGCAGTGGGTAAGCCGACACAAGGGATAAAATGAGCTGCCTTTGTTAGACGGTCAACCACCACTAGAATGGTGTTCTTCCCCTGAGAGGTTGGTAACTCCACAATGAAGTCCATAGAAATGGATCCCCACGGGCGGGACGGGGTGGGAAGAGGCTGTAACAGACCAGTTGGTGAGGAGCGAGGTGTTTTGCATCTTGCACAGACCTCACATGAAGTGACATAATTCAAAACATCCTTCCTGCAAGTGGGCCACCAAAAGAAACGAGAAAGAAATTCCTGTGTCTTTAGAATTCCTCTATGCCCAGCTATCTTGGAATCGTGAATGAGTTGCAATACTCTTAATCTGACTGTTTCAGGAATATACAGACGTTGTCCCTGAATCCACACACCATTCTTAAAGACAAGACTTACGTCCCTTGGGGGTTGTGCCAAAAAGGAATCCGCATGGTATGCTTCCTTGATGTCCTTAAGTAGGTCTTGATTATGAATTACTCCTAGGAATCTAGAGTCAGGAAGAATAGTCTTAGGAGGAGTAATTGGACGTGTCTCTGCTGAGTAAATCCTAGAGAGTGCATCAGCCTTTCCATTGCGCGATCCTGGTCTATAGAAATGATAAAATTAAATTGGTTTAAGAAAAGATTCCAGCGAGCCTGGCGAGGAGTCAGGCACTTAGCCGACCTGATAAACTCAAGGTTACGATGGTCTGTCAGGACGACTATTTGCTGTGCAGCTCCCTGAAGAAGGTGTCTCCATTCTTTGAAGGCGGCAATAATGGCCAACAACTCTCTATTGCCCACATCGTAGTTCCTCTCAGCCGAAGACAACTGCTGGGAAAAGAAGGCACAGGGATGCAAGACATTCTTCTCACCTGTTCTCTGAGAGAGTATAGCTCCAACGGCACAGTCTGAAGCATCCACCTCTATTATGAAGGCAAGCTCGGGGTTGGGATGTACTAGGATAGGTGCAGTGGTAAATTTATCTTTTAGACGGGAAAATGCTTCCTGGGCTTGGGGAGTCCAGGAAAACCTAGACTCTTTCCGGGTAAGTTGAGTGATAGGTGACACTACCTCAGAGAAATTTCTAATGAAACGTCTATAGAAGTTGGCAAACCCGATGAAGCGCTGTACCTCCTTCACATTTCTAGGACTTGGCCAATCCTTGATGGCTTGGGTTTTGCTTCATCCATACTAATTCCTTGTGTAGACAGTACATACCCCAGAAATTGAATTTCGGTCCTATGGAATTCACACTTTTCAAGTTTGATGTAAAGATGATTTTGTCTTAGACGTTCCAAGACCATTCTCACATGTCCATGATGTTCCTCTGTGGAGTTAGAAAAAATTAGAATATCATCCAAATAAATTACCACGAATGTATCTAGGAGATCCCTGAAGATGTCATTCACCAAGTGTTGGAAAGTGGCTGGGCGGTACTCAGACCAAAAGGCATAACTAGATATTCAAAGTGTCCATAGCGTGACCTTTGCAGTCTTCCATTCATCCCCAGGTCTAATACGGACTAAGTTATAGGCCCCACGAAGATCTAGTTTAGAAAAAATTTTGGCATGTCGCACTCTCTCCAATAACTCAGGGATTAAAGGCAATGGATAACGGTTTCTAATAGTAACCTTATTGAGTTCCCTATAGTCTACGCATGGTCTCAGAGATCCATCTTTCTTCTTTACAAAGAAGATGGGTGCACCTGCAGGAGATGAAGAGGGGCGTATGAAGCCCTTGGCTAGATTTTCATCTATGTAATCCTTTAAAGCCTTTAGCTCGGGCCCCGCCAGGGGGT
>JARQOD010000001.1:558979006-559088423 GCA_033576555.1 Oophaga sylvatica | reverse complement strand
TTGTAAATCCTTGTGGATTTTTGGCAGCGTGTAAAATACTGGAATAACTGGGTTGGTTTTGGTCAGAAACTCGCAAGTTTTCTTGTCTAGATTGCCATTTTCTAGGTGTCGGTTTAGGGTATTGGCAATGATTATTCTAGTATGACTTGTGGGGTCATGAGGTAATTTCTTGTATATTGTAGTGTCGTTTAGTTGTCGGCGAATCTCTGAAATATAGTCAGACCGGTTCATTATTACCACCGCTCCACCTTTGTCCGCAGGTTTAATAATTAGGTCACGGTCATCTTTGACTTTGGGCTACTATTAATTGGAAACTCCCAAAACTCCTATTTTAAAAACAGCACCCCTCAATGTGTTCAAAATTGCTTTCAGGTAGTTTATTAACACTTCAGATGCTTTTCATGAATTAATTCAAAAGGACATAACAAGAATGAAGAAATGTTATTTTTACCATTTAAATATCGATAGCTTCTGAACAGGCCACTATAGTCGACAGACACTTAGGGCCCCGTCACACTCTTCAATGTCCCAGCGATCCCACGAACGATCCGACGTGGATGGGATGGCTGGGACATCGTTAGCTGATCGCTGGTGAGCTGTCACATGGACAGACTCACCAGCGATCAGGACCAGCGAGCACGCTGGTATCCAGTGTACACATCGGGTAACTAAGCGCTGCGCCGCGCTTAGTTACTCGATGTGTACCCTAGATACCATTTCCCAGCTTCTGCTGTACGTGCTGGGAGCTGCTATCCAGTGTACACATCGAGTAACTAAGCGCTGCACCGCACTTAGTTACCCAATGTGTACCCTAGATACTAGCTCCCAGCTTCTGCTGTACGTGCTGGGAGCTCGCTGATCGTTGGTCTCCCGCAGTCACACACAGTAATGCACGTTGGCCAGCGGGAGACCAACGATGAAAAAATGGTCCAGGCCATTCGACAACGATCAGAGATACCCAGCAGGGGGCTTCGGTCCGTCGGCTGGCGTGGTCACAACTAATGCGAAGATCCGCTGGTCGCTAGTCGCATGTTGTTGCGTCACATAAATCCGGTGACGCTTCAAGCGACTCTCACTAGCGATCTCACTTTAGTGTGACGGGGGCTTAAAGCCCATTAATTTTGGCCTAAGAATTAACCATAGCAAACACCAGGACCAGACACAATCAAGATATCAGGGTGCAGATGGGATTAAAGAGGAAGCCCCCACACTCTTTTAACAATCTAGATGCAGTAGTCACTATTGACAGCAGCATTTAACGGGTTAAAAAAACATAGTCGGTGCGAACACTGATTGTGGCTGTCTCTTATATTGCAGATCAGTAAAAATATGCATTGGTGGTCAATAAGGGGTTAAGGAGGGATTTTGGATGCAAAACCACAAAATATATGTCCCCCAATCTGCTCGACTTGAAATACTCAAACTTGTCCATGATTCTAAACTTGTAGGACACACTGGAGTCAAGAAAATGGAAGAACTACTGCTTCATTCTTTTTGGTGGCCTAATTGTAGGAAGGATTTGAGAAAATATGTTTCTTCCTGTTTAACATGTACATGGACAACACACCACGATCTTCACCTCTAGGACTCCTTCAATCTTTTCCAGTTCCATCAAGGCCTTGGGGATCAATCTCAATGGATTTTATCGTGGACCTACCTCCTTCTAAAGAAATGACTGGTATCTTTGTTGTGGTGGATTCCAACTAAGGAGATTCCTACCACTGAGCAAACTGCAGAATTAATGGTCAGAGATATTTAGGCTACATGGAATTCCTGACAATGTGATTTCTGATAGAAGTGTTCAGTTTACATCTAGATTTTGGAAAAGCTGTTTGTTGTACAGCTTTAGAAGGTACTGTCAATTTGTCTGCTGCCTTCCACCCACAATCCAATGGCCAGACTGAGAGAACTAACTAAACTCTCAACAATACCTACGTTGTTTTATTTCTTACCTGCAGGATGACTGGTTGGACTATTTACCTACAGCAGGATTTGCTTATAATAACTCCAAACACATCCCAAAGCCCATTTTTTGCTAACTATGATTTCCATCTGGTATTCATTCCTAATCTTCCATTGAATACTTTGGTTCCTGCAGTTACTGACAGACTTACAAAGTTGCAGAAAGCTCAGGAAGAACTAATTTTGATGTTACAAAAGGCCCACAAAGATTACAAAGAAACAGAAGATAAACATTGCAAAGCCCCTCCTATCCTTCAGGTTGGTGACAAGTTTGGCTAACTACAAAAAATCTGAAAACCATCTTCTAATTTAGGTAAAAAATTCATAGGACCTTTTCAAATTTCTGCACAAATTAACCCAGTTGCTTTACGTTTAAAACTTCCTAACAGTCTGAAAATACACCATGTGTTCCATGTATCCTTGCTCATAGCATACAGTGAGACCCCGTTTCCAGGAAGAACTCAGCCACCTCCTCCATCAGAAAAAGTTAGCAGTGAAGAAGAGTACATTGTGGATAAAATTCTGGACTCTACAAGATTTAGAGGAAGATTACAATATTGGGTGCAGTTGAAGAGTTACAGACCAGAAGATAATTCTTGGGAGCCAGAGGGCAAGGTCCATGTACCAGGCTTACAGAAGCCTTTCACCAGATACATACAGAGAAACAAGCATCTGAGATGTCCAGAGGCTATCCTGGAAGGAGGGGAGTATTGTCCGGACTCAAACCCAACAGCTCTTGTGCACCAGGTGGCAGCTCTTCCCTCTGAGCTATTCAGCTCACTGGCCATTTCCTTGCTAACTCAGATATTAGTACCTGTGTTGTTCCAGATTGAAATGAAATAAAGTCCAGCTCACCAGTATGACATCCCAGGAATCGGAGCACGGAACCGTTGTGTCAGAACGTGAAGCATGGCAAAATGGAGAAAAAAATCCAGCTCCACGATAAAGTGAAAAAAAGCAATTCTTTATTCACTTGATATTTCAAGCATAGAGGATAAAAGTATCAGCATAGAAGGCAGCAAATAATGTGTTATCAACGCGTTTCAGGTGTGGAGGAACCCTTAGTCATGACTGTGAACACTGTCCCTACAGGCTTGTTCACTGTTTGCATGGCTCATGTGTTTGAACTTAATTGGTTTCTTGTTTTTGCAAGATTAGGGAGGTTTTCCACTCCTCATTTGTGAGCCATGCACATAAAGGCCATTCTTCACATTGGACATTACCTTTCTAAATACTGCTCATATAGGTACTATACACATGACCAAGTTTTTAAATACATCAGTTAGGGATTAAATACATTAGTCAGGGACTGCTCTGATACGGGTATACCTTGACGTTTGGTAGAGCGGCTTAGTATATTTTTTTTGCAAAAAATGTATCAACCAAATACCCTGAGTTTTATCATCTTTTTACTAGCACTTGCTGTTTACTGTTACTTTTGTACAAGAGTATTTTTATACGTTTGTTTTACTGTACTTTTCTGCTTTTTATCCTCCCAACTATACTGCTCTTCCTGTGTAGCAACTTCTGGCTATTTCCTGACTACACTAACTGCCAGTGCTGCACCTAGTGGTTGCAAGAACACTTCTCCAACTCAGTCCATAACAGGGTATCTTCCTGTATTGCCAAGTTTTTAACACTAACGTTCGGATATGACTTTAAAGAAGGCTACTAACTTGCGATATAACGCAATTTTATTTCAAAGTACAAAATTAAAGGAATAGTATGATTGCATACACTTTTGTATATTTTAACATACAAAGGTTACGTACATATAAAGATTAAATACATATATAATGATTAAGTACATATAAAGATTAAGTACATATACTCACATCATCACCAAGGAGCTTTTAAACATCATCCATCTGGAATATCAGAGAAGCAACACCAAGACAGAACCCCTGGGAAATTCACAACACTGCATAGGCGTCCCCACTTATGCAGGTATCACAACACTGTACACATATAAGTACATGTACACAACATTCTGCTTCTATCTTAGTCATGAGTCTCTGGCCTTATATAGTGATTTACATATGTAGCAACTCTGGTTTCACCTTCCCCCTCCAGTGGCCAGCTTTCAAGAAAAGAAGAATCAGAGATACCAGGCAAACATCAGATGATGGGCAATAAACCCATAGAATATGAAAGCCCACAAGGATTAGATAAGTCCACCACAGACAGAGGTTAAATAAACCTTCATGTTTTACAATAACAAACAACAAACAGAGAAACAGAACTGTTTGTGAGGTAAAAGCTTTCAAACAACAAGTAAACAGTTCTCTAGATTGTGTCACTATGCTGTAAATGTATGACCAGCAATGCTGCTCTGTCATGGTCTGAATGCATTCTGTATATTTCTATTTGGACTCAAAATATCCATTTTTATATTCACACTACACTTCCAGAAGCCTCTGCTGGACAGGGGTCAGTGTCTTCCGACCCACCCTCATCCAATCCATTATGATTCAGCTATTACACTCAGCAGTTGTTATTTTTTTCCTGGCCATTTCAACAGCATAAGTCCAAGCTGAAATCCAATTGGGCTAGAGGTTGATCCCTGTTCTTTGGATTATCTCGCCATCAGTCACATAGACTTCAGCCAGTAGCGTACCTGGGGTGACTTCGCTATCCAGCACGTTAATGAAACAGATGGGCACACAGCCATTTTTCACTGGTGCTAGCGCATGGGCCACCAACGGTCTTGTCTAGGACCCATCCTCGAATATTGGCTCAATCAGTACCTCCAGTCCATTCAGCTTCTGCAGGTCCCCATAGGTAACATCAGCATTTGTTCTCTCTTTGGTGTTGGTGGGATCACCACTGGTATATCTGAGGAATTTTGACCAGGCCCATGGAACAACGGATGAGTCACTTTTCTGAAAACTACACCATATGCTGCAGGACTCTCTGGGTTGGCCAACAGGTTGTTATGCATTACCAGTACCGCGGCCCTTACTTTGCGAACAGACAGTGATCCAGATCCCATAATATGTTCATTCCCAAGGTCACATCTGTTTCCCTCCTTGGGGGTGATGCACCAGAATCACTCCTTTCATGCTGATGTCTTGGCCACATAGCTAAACTCTCATCCACACAATTCCTTTCATGAGCAGCAGGCCATTGTTAGCTTCTGTAAGATGAATAATGCTCCCATCTTCGTTTTCCATCATATGGTCGAAAAACCTCTTGTAGGTGTGTATAAGCATAATGGTGCATTCGGATCCAGTATCTACCAAGTATCTCACCTTCTGTCCTTCAAAATCAGCCACTAGCACCAGACTGCATGAATACAAATGGTGTTCTCCACAATATGGGCTTTGCAAATCAGAGGCCGCTGCAGAGTGCCCTGCTACTGCAGCGGTTGGTAGTATAAAGCTGGCACCATCATCCTGAGGTCAGTCCCAGTATCGCAATCCCTGGCAAGGTGGCCAAATCGTCAACAATTTCCACAGAAGGGCCTCCTGAGTCTCTTAGCACCAAACGTTTCCTCCGTTTGGCCACCGCAAATAGAGTCAAATAGAGGAGCTTGGGAGGGAGCCGGAGCTGTCTTCAGAGGTTGGACCGGTCTCATTCGCATCTGAGACATTTTCAGCCGAAGATCTTTTAGTTCTGCCCGCAGAGCCTGAAACTCATCCTTCACAGTCTCTGAGTCTTTGGACCTTGCCTGGCTTCCCATCACTTGAGCACTACTCACTATTTTCTCGACCACAGGCGTGGACTTATCCTCCCTGTCTATTGCGGAAAGGTAGACATTGTAAAACGTCAGGTCAGCCGACAACTGGGTCATCTCTTGCAACTTGTCCCGTAGGAGTTTGTTGGCTAACCCAGCTATGAACTGTTTCCACAACATCCTATCCACCTCCTGGAAAGCTCCCATAGTCTCTGAATCCACTGTACTTCATTCAACGTTTCTTGCAAGACATTGGAGTATTCCTTTAGAGATTTGCCTTCCCACTGCAGCCAGTTAAAAAAGAAACTTCACAGTTGAGTCATTTTGGCATGACACTTGTGGACTCCTATCAGTAGCATGAGTATTTTGTTTAAGGGGGCCCTTTCAGACTCAGGCCGTACCATTATTGTCCGTTGGACATCGCCTTCTAGGGCATTCAGTGATTCTTCTAGTAACTCCGGGACCAAGTTGCACATTTTAATAACACTCCGCACCGTTTCTGTCCAGTCTTGCAATGTCATGTTTTTATTGTTATATTTTGGCAAACGCTGCATTAGCGCCCCGACCGAAAGGTACTCCTCTGGAACCAAGGCGGTTGCAGGCAGGTTTGGCACCTGAGCCGAGGCCACTGGCACTAAGGGATTGTTATCCTCCATGTCCCTGTCCATGGTGGTCGCTGTATCCTGCTGACTATGCCAAGTTGTAGACTGTGTACCGGGGTGGTTTCTCCCAGAAAACAGAGGACCGAAGACAAAGAACATGACCAGACAATTTGTTAAGGAACTACTTTTGGCTGACAACAGAAACTTAGATACCCCGACAACACAAGAAAGAAAGACAGTTAAATTTCACACTCACCTAGCATGGGTCGGCTAGGACTCATGCACTGCACAACCGATAGGACCAGGATGTCCTATCAATTGAACTATAATTTGCCTGACCTGTGGTTCCGCCTAATGTGGTAACCGGGAGTTAATAAAGTGAAAGGGTGTAACTAAATGGGTGCAAGAGGTGGCCCCTGCAGTGAAGCAGCACAAGGACTAACAAACTTAACAATTCTCTAAGATTACAATAATGATAGGCTATCTATACACAAGCTCCCCGTAATGTGTTGAGTATTTAGCTCTGGTTCACACAGTCTTAAGGGTATGCCACACTAAACAATATCGCTAACGGGATCGCTAAAAAACGTCACTATTTAGCGATCCCGTTAGCGATGTTGTTCAATGCGGCAGCTTCCAGCGACGAGCTTCCTGCTGTGATCTCGCTCGTCGCTGGAATCGTTCCGGACCCTATTTTCTCGTCGGCGCTCCCGCTGGGTAAGTATCTAATCGCTGTGTGGCACCTTTTCTTAGCGATTTAGCGGTACTTTTGTACCGCTAAAGTCATTAAGAGATCGCTAACGGCGATAGCGTCGTTAACTATATCGCTAAATGTGGCCGCATTTAGCGATATAGAAACAATCCCGCTAGCGATCGCATTAGTATGCGTCAGTATTGTGATCGCTAGCGGGATTGTTTAGTGTGGCAGTACCTTTACTAGCAAACAATGTCCCTAATTAAGAATCTATGTTTGGAGACAAATTCTCTCTGAAGTCTGTGTGCACGCTTCCACCGGGAACCCTTTGGTTGAGCCTGAGCTCAGGTCTTACCAGTCATACCTCGGTTACTGATGAGGCTGGCTGATCGTCCACTCTGCCATTTAGCTGGGAGGCCAAGGAGTGGTTCCTGGACTTGTCACCTGGGGTGTACTTTTAGCCTGATAGGCTAACAGGAGGCCTTCCACGTCACAGCAGATACCTTGGAAGGAATCCAACTCTGCATCCAGCCATAGTTGTCCCCCCAAAGTAATTCTTCCTCTAGAGCAGGAATAACAGGACAGGTAAACGTTTCTTCAGTACTTTGATCAGTTTCTAGCACACATCACTCTCTGAGCTTCAGGATGTCATTGGATTGTCCTACTCCAGTCAGCTCTTTGCTCAAACTGAAAAACAACATGAGGTCTGCAATAGTGGCTGGACTCCGATACTGCAATAATGTCTATTCATTACCATCTCACAAGCTGTTCGCTTGAAAGCCTAGCCCTTAATATGGCCAATTAACAACTTTCAGCACTTAGTATGCAGAAGCAAACTTCCAGGCTTCACATCACTGAAGCTAATTGCCTCGGTGAAATATATCTCCCTTCCAGTTTTTTTGTCAGTGACTTTGTCTAGACAGTGCATCTACATTACCGTGTAACTACCCGGGCTTGTGTTCCATGTGAAAACTAAAGTCCTGGAGTGCTAGAAACCACTTAGTCACCATGCATTCTTCTCCTTTTGCCTCATTCATCTGAGGGGCGCATGATCTGACACTAGCCTGAACTTCTGGAATAGCAGGTAGTACCTCAGGGTGTCAATGCTCATTTGATGGCCAAGCACTATTTCTCTATTTCTCTAACATGGCATAGTTCTTTTCACAGGAGTAGAATTTCTTACTTGCGTATAGGACTGGATGTTCGTACCTATCTATTTCGTGGGACAAAGCTCCCAAACCGACCTTGGAGACGTCCGTCTGGAACACAAAATCCTTAATGACGTCAGGTTCAACCAATACATTTACATAGAGCGAGCTTCAACTCCTGGAATGCCATCTCCACTTCAGAGGTCCATTTGGACATTGATGTTTTCGTGCCCTTAAGAAGATCAGGAAGGGAGGCGGCTATCATGGTGACATTATGGATAAATTGCTGATAGTATCCCACAATTCCCAGAAATACCCTAACCTGCTTCTTGTAGACCTGTTGCGGCCAATTCTGAATTGCCTCCATCTTCTTCACATGCAAATTTATTTTGCCCCTTCAGATAATGTACCCCAAGTATTTTACCTCTTCTTTTCCCATAGCACACTTCTTTGGGTTTATGGTAAACCCTGCCTTCCTCAGTGCATCCAGTACTGACTGGACCTTCTGCAGGTAACTTCCCCAAATTGGACTGAAGATCACAATGTCATCCAGGTAAGCTGCAGCGTACTTTTGTGAGGAAATAGTATCCGGTCCATGGCCCTCTGGAAGATAGCTGGGTCTCCTTGCAGCCCGAATGGCATCCTGGAAGCAACCATCAGTTGTTTCTGGGCCGGTAACAGTGTCTCTGCCACTGTGACATCCTCGACCTTGGCTTCAGGCATGTTGCTTCCACCGGTTCCCTGTCTCACCACGCTTTTAGCAAGTTGATGTGGTACACCTGGTACAGCTTTCCTCTCCCCAGCTGGTGGACCTTGTGGTTGACCATGTATGGCCCTTACCAGTTGGCCAGAATTGTACTTTCCACTGTGGGGATCAACACCAACACCAGTTCTACAGGGCTAAACTGAGTCTCACCGACTGATTGTAGACCCTTGCCTGGTCCTCTTGTGCTTGAAGGAGGTTCTCCCTCACAATCGGCATCACCTTCGTGATCCTGTCCTGCATCTGGGTCACATGCTCAATGATGCTCCGGTGGGGTGTAACCTCTGCTTCCAGGTCTAATTCGTAATGTCCAGAAATCCCCGAGGGTGCCATTAGTATAGCAGCTCAAATGGTGAGAACCCCATAGAGACCCGTGGAACTTCCTTAACAGAGAATAACAGGTAGGGGAATAGGCAATCCAAGTCTGTACCATCGTTTTCTTTAGGGTCTTTTTGAACCTCTTCACCAGGCTTTCTGTCTGCGGATGGTACACTGGCATCCTGAGTTGTGCAATCTGGAGAGCCTTACACAACTCCTTCATCACTTTGGACATAAAAGGAGGACTTTTGGATTTTCATTGGCTGTAAGCCATAATCATCAACATTAACGTAAACACTTGAAATACAGTACAGACCAAAAGTTTGAACACACCATCTCATTCAATGATTTTTCTGTATTTTCATGACTATGAAAATTGTAGAATCACACTGAAGGCATCAAAACTATGAATCAACACATGTGGAATTATACATTACACTTTACAAAAAAGTGTGAAACAACTGAAAATATGTCTTATATTCTAGATTCTTCAAAGTAGCCACCTTTTGCTTTGATTACTGCTTTGCACACAGAAAAGGTGAACGGATGGACTCTACATGCCTGGTTCCCACCGTGAAGCATGGAGAAGGTGGTGTGATGATGTGGAAGTGCTTTGCTGGTGACACTGTTGGGGATTTATTCAAAATTGAAGGCATACTGAACCAGCATGGCTACCACAGCATCTTGCAGCAGCATGCTATTCCATCCGGTTTGCGTTTAGTTGGACCATCATTTATTTTTCAACAGGACAATGACCCCAAACACACCTCCAGGCTGTATAAGTGCTGTTTGACCAAGAAGGAGAGTGTTGGGGTTCAATTTTGCATAAATCCCCAACAGTGTCACAAGCAAAGCACCCCACCACCACACCACCTCCTCCATGCTTCACGGTGGGAACTAGGCATGTAGAGTCCATCCGTTCACCTTTCTGTGTGCAAAGCAGTAATCAAAGCAAAAGGTGGCTACTTTGAAGAACCTAGAATATAAGACATATTTTCAGTTGTTTCACACTTTTTTGTAAAGTGTAATGTATAATTCCACATGTGTTAATTCATAGTTTTGATGCCTTTAGGGCCTGTGCACACATTGCGAATTTGCATGCGGATTTTTCCACGCCGAAACCGCACCTCTTGGCAGAAACCGCAGGCACGGTTTTGACGCGGTTTTGATGAGCGGTTTTGATGCGTTTTTTGGCGCGGTTTTGGCGCGGTTTTTACAGCTAAATAAAGATATGTTGTTTAACAAAAAAAAAAAAAGATTTGTGATGTCATTTCTTGCCCAACCTCCTCTTTTACATTTGTCCAACCCACACTCCATTACACACACACAGATAGAGATAGGCCGGCGTCACACTTGCGAGTGTGATGCGAGTAAGTCGCACGACTTTCTCGCATCAACACCCGGCACGGCTGCCCGCTCTCGGACCCGAGTGTGCGGCTGCATGTATTTCTATGCAGCCGCACATTCGGGTCCGAGAGTGGGCGGCCGTGCCGGGTGTTGATGCGAGAAAGTCGTGCGACTTACTCGCATCACACTCGCAAGTGTGTCGCCGGCCATAGATAGATAATAGATACCAGTAGATAGATAGATAGATAGAATGGTACATAAATAGTTAAAGACACACACGCTTACACATACACAAAATAACGCAATAGTTAATAAAAAAAAAAAAATATATAGGAAAAAAAAATGGCGTGGGCTCCCGCGCAATTTTCTGCACCAGAGGGGGAAAGCAGACAGCCGGGGCCAATATTTCTAGCCTGGGAAGGGGTTAATACCCATGGATCTTCCCAGGCTATGAATATCAGCCCGCAGCTAGCCTTCACTGGCTATTAAAATAGGGGGACCCCCCCCAAAAAAATGACGTGGGGTCCCCTATAATTTATAGCCAGACAGGCTAGGCAGACAGCTGCGGGCTGATATTCATAGCCTAGGAAGGGGCCATGGATATTGGCGCCCCCCCTGGCTAAAAATACCAGCACCCAGCCGCCCCAGAGTTGGCGCATCTGTACGATGCGCCAATTCCGGCACTTAGCCCCTCTCTTCCCACTCCCCTGTAGCGGTGGGATATGGGGTAATAAGGGGTTAATATCACCTTGCTATTGTAAGGTGATATTAAGCCCGGTTAATAATAGAGAGGCGTCAATAAGACGCCTATCCATTATTAATCTTATATTAATAAAGGGTTAAAAAAAACAACACACGCATAAGAATAAATTATTTTAATGAAATAAAACACAACACGGTTTTCATATCTTTATTACACACTCAGATCCAAGCGACGCCCTCGATCTCCTGTAAAAAAACGTAAAAAAATAAAACAACCGTATACTCCCTGTCCGACGCAGTCCAATTAATAACGAGGGTCCCACGACGGTCTCCCCTATAGAACGGTGACATCAGGTGATGCCACTGTTCTGTAGGGCCTCCCAGTGATGCACTGACAGGAGACAATGGCTCCTGCAGTGCATCACTGAGTTCATTCTCTCACTTTATGGCAATGCTGCGTGGGAATTTTCTCACCCAGCATTGCCGTGAGAGAATGAACTGTAGTGACGTCATTCTCTCCCGGCGGCAGAGCGATACACAGATGGATGGCGTCGGGGAAGAGGTGAGTATGTGCTCAATGTTATTTGTTGTATGTCATGTGTATGTTATATGTTCTGTATGTCATGTGTATGTTATATGTTGTATGTCATGTGTATGTTATATGTTCTGTATGTCATGTATGTTATATGTTCTGTATGTCATGTGTATGTTATATGTTCTGTATGTCATGTGTATGTTATGTGTTGTATGTCATGTATGTTATATGTTGTATGTCATGTAATTTTTTTTTTTTTTTACATTCAGCACATTAGCCGGATGATGGGAGTACTACTGTCCCATCATTGGCTAATGTGTCAGTCACTGTCACTGTAGCAGGCATAGCCGGATGGGACTTGTAGTCCCATCCGACGATGCCTGCATACACGGAGACACGCACACAGCCCCGCACACCGCCGCACATACACAGACCCGCACACCGATCACGCAGACACCGGCACACAATCACCGCCCACACACACAGCGCCGCACACTATACACGCCCACGCACCGCCCACACACATAGCGCCGCACACTATACACGCCCACGCACCGCCCACACACATAGCGCCGCACACTATACACGCCCACGCACCGCCCACACACTTCCCTCCTCCCAAACTGCAGCGGTTTCAGCCGCAGCAAACCCGCAGATCTTTTTTAGATCTGCGGTTTTGCTGCGGAAGTGCCCGACTCAATGCAAGTCAATGGGCGCCGAACCGCTGCAGTTCCCCACAAAGAATTGACATGCTGCGGAAAATAAAGCGCGGCTAAACCGCGCGTTTTTTTCCGCAGCATGTGCACAGCAGACCTGCGGTTCCCATAGGGATTCATTGGCTGTGCATTGTGCTGCGGGTTGGATGCGTTTCCGCAGCGTTAAAAAACGCAGCGGAAACGCATCTAAAACCGCAATGTGTGAACGGGGCTTACGTGTGATTCTACAATTTTCATAGTCATGAAAATACAGAAAAATCTTTGAATGAGAAGGTGTGTCCAAACTTTTGGTCTGTACTGTAGATCACTCTGTTTGTAATGACTCTATATAATATATGAGTTTCACTTTTTGTATTGAAGAACTGAAATAAATTAACTTTTTGATGATATTCTAATTTTGTGAAAATCACCTGTATATGATAAATGCAAATAGTGTCCACCCATGTGCCATTGGACATAAGTAGTTATATTAACAGTGTATTGCCTGAATTAGTTTTTTTAGCATATTTTATTAATTAATTACTTAACGATTGGTATAATATTGATGGTTAAAATTGCAAATATGGACTATTATTCTCAGATGTGTGCTTCGTTTGGAAACTGTAAATAATAGACACCTATACAGTAGAAGTGGAACTGTTTTTCTCTAGGCAGGAGGCACCTTTTGTGGATATTTTGTATATTTTTTGAGTTAATAAAGAAAACCATTTTTATTACATTTGATGTTACAAGCACTTCATTATCCTTCATTATCCTCTAGTTTAGAGATTAGTATGTATTCAGTGTTCATGGAGAGTCACCCCCTTTGATTAAAGGGAATATTTTTCATTTGGACTAGTATGTTTTCTGTTGTGTGGTACAGTATCAATTTTGTAACAATAACCCAATTACAAGAGAGTCTAAGAAGGTGAGATACAGCAGACTATCAATTACTGAGCTCATCTCCCTCAAAATCTGTGGATGAATGCCATCTAGCTCTGGGGTTTTTTCAATACTTAATTCGCTCAGATGCAGCCATACTTTTTCTTGTGTTAAGTTTGTTATATTGTGTGGTAATTCAAACTATTATTAGTGTCTTATCATTATTACCAACCCCATGGATATTTATCTATATGTACTCTACACTGTTGAAGACATGTATCAAGACAATCCAGAAACTCAGCTGTCTTCTCGGGGCCAAAGCTCATTTAAAATGGACTGAGGCAAAATGGAAACATGTTCTGTGCTCAGATGAATCAAAATTTTAAATTCTTTATGGAAACCAGAGATGCTGTGCACTGAGGACTCAAGAGGAGAGGGACCATCCATCTTATTAATGCACAGTTCAAAAGTCTGAATCTCTGATGGTCTGGGGTTGCTTTAGTGCCTATCGCGTGGGAAACCTGCACATCTTGAAAGGCACTATGATTGCTGAGCATTATATAGAGGTTTTAGAACAACATATGCACTCATCCAGACAATGTCTCTTTCAGGAAAGGCCATATGTAGCAAGATAATGCTAAACCACATACATCATCACAGCAGCATGACTTCACAGAAAAAAGTTCGGGTGATGAACTGGCTGCCTACAGTCCAGATCTTTTGTGAGCAGGCTGCAAGATGCAGTAACGGAAGGAGGCAGAACAAGGGTTAACGTGGGGTTTATTTAAACAGTGGATACTCCATGCAGGGAGAAAATAGGGTAAACACTGATTTGAGCAGAGATTTGCAAACTGGAAGAAACAGGTGCGGGAAGGTTGAGGGGAAAGTTCAGTAATGTTAAACTTATCAGTCCGAAGATGTCAGAAATCTGGATCCTGGATACGAGCGATGGCGCCAAGGCCATGGCACGTAAGGGGTCCGGCGTGGTCCTGAAGGAGATGCTGTCCTGGGTCCTGGTGACGACGGATGGATCCTCGCTGTCCTGACGGGGGCCCTGGGTCCAGAAGGTGAGGTACAGAAATGGTTAAAGTCCTTACCACTGCCAGAGTCTAACGTTACTCGGCAGTTGCATGCGGGTGTATCAGGATACAGTTCACAGCTTCCCTGTCTCGGCACGCACGCATCTATGTCTGACAGAATACTTTTTCACCCATGGTCACTGGTGTCAGCAGGCACTTTGCCGGTCTCTGCCGGCAGTCTCTGGTTGAGGATCTGAGGCTTCGCATACTTGGGCCTGCTATGTCCTGATGCTCAGATATCTGATCTTTAACACTGTCCTCTTGCGTGTTGCGCGTTCCCGCCAAGACTGACTAGCTTCCCGTGCGCTGCAGCTTTTTTAGCTTAGTCGTGTCCCTTATCACTGAGTGCAAAGGTTGCGCCGAGGTTTTAAGCTTTCCCCCATGCAACATGGGTGACAGCCCCCACAGTTCCAGATGCGTAATGGAAAAGGTACGTCTGGTACAGACCTTCTCCTTACACTTTCACTAATAGAAAACATTTAGTGAATTATGAAGTGAAAAATCCATCAAAGACCCAGAACTGTTGAACTGGGTGTATGGGTGGACGACAAACTCACATTTAGTGGCCAATGTCAGGCAGCTGCTGCCAAGGCAAATAAAATAATGGGATGCATTAGACGAGGCATAGATGCTCATGAGGAGAACATAATTTTACCTCTATACAAGTCACTGGTGCGACCACACTTAGAATACTGTGTGCAGTTCTGGTCTCCGGTGTATAAGAAGACATAGCTGAACTGGAGCGGGTGCAGAGAAGAGCGACCAAGGTTATTAGAGAACTGGGGGGTCTGCAATACCAAGACAGGTTATTACACTTGGGGTTATTTAGTTTGGAAAAACGAAGGCTTAGGGGTGATCTTATTACAATGTATAAATATATGAGGGGACAGTACAAAGACCTTTCTAATGATCTTTTTACTCTTAGACCTGTGACGGGGACGAGGGGGCATCCTCTATGTCTGGAGGAAAGAAGGTTTAGCCATAATCACAGATGCAGATTCTTTACTGTAAGAGCAGTGAGACTATGGAACTCTCTGCCGTCTAATGTTGTAATGAGTGATTCCTTACTAAAATTTAAGAGGGGACTGGATGCCTTTCTTGAAAAGTATAATATTACAGGCTATATTCACTAGTTTCCTAGATACAGCGTTGATCCAGGGAGCTAGTCTGATTGCCGTATGTGGAGTCGGGAAGGAATTTTTTTTCCCCAATGTGAAGCTTACTGTTTGCCACTTGGGTTTTTTTTGCCTTCCTCTGGATCAACATGTTAGGGCAGGTTAGTATAGGATATGGGTTGAACTAGATGGACTTAAAGTCTTCCTTCAACCTTAATAATAACTATGTTAACAGTTAGAATCCTATACCAGCCAATAATGGGGCAACATTCAACTCCCAAAACTCCAGCAATTGGTTTCCTAACATTCCAGATGTTTACAGACTGTTGTAAAACGAAGAGGGGATTCTGCACAATGATAGACATATCTCTCTCCCAACTTTTTTGAGCTGCATTGCTGTTAATTTTTTCAAATTAAATGGAAAATGTCTGACTTCCACCTTCTGATCTGCGCTCTATGGTATGCTATAATAAAATATGGCAATAAGAGATTACTAAATTATTGCATTCTTGTTTTTTACACAGTGTCCCAACTTTTTGAAATTGAGGTTGTAAGAGCAATTTGTCTTTAGTGAAAGATAGAGTTAACCACAAGGTGATCTCTTTTCCTTTGTCTAGGTACTGAAGTTTCCCTGTTTGGAACAGTTAATGATCCCGCTCACCACAAACTAAACAAAGTCCTTCAGTAAGGTGTCTTTTGGCCAATGACAATTTCTTCCATTCAATTTGCATGACAACGAGTTTGAGTTTCGGTAGAGTTTGGCAAGTAAGACAAGGGAATCTTGAGCTTTCTTCCTTGATCTCTCTTTAAAACATAAGTCCACTCGGGTGGGGAGAGAAAATAGATAATCAGGAGAGTGCCATTGATCTTGGCCAATTGAACAGACAGAGTACAGAACTGTATGGCATAACATCCCAAAGAGTTATTCCCCTGCTTATGCTGGAGTAGGCAGTCAGAAAGGATGGTATAGAATCATAATAGGACTGTCCCATTTTTATAATGGTGAAGCCCAATCCAAAGCATGTCCAGTTAACAAAGAAAAATATGTGTAATTTTTGACCAATCAGAAAAAATTGTTGAGAAAGTTCAAAGTGAACATGGCATTGGTTCACAAAGCCCCGGCAGATCTTGGAATCTCCATCAAAACATGCAGGAGTGGGGAAAATGTGTAGATGTTCCTCAAACACAATGTCTTTAGTTAGAATTAGAATATGGCAGGTTTTGAGGAGCCAGTGGTGTAACTGCAGGACTTTGAAGCTGTGCATCAATACAGGCTAAGAGGTCATACATAGCCTGGACAACCTCCAATTGGCTGTTAGGGATCGAATTCCCACTGCTGCACAAGGGGAATCTCGAGCCAGTCCCACTGCGGTCCCCCATCCATCTCCAGTGGAGCCTGCTCAGCAGAGAAGTCGGTCCCAGTCTCTCACCCAGTTTAACACTGTGCAGAGGCTTGTTGCAGTCTTTCCTGGTTCCTCTATTATAACCAGTGCTGGAGCAGGCAGTTCGGGAACTAAGTCCCTGCTTTCTCCATCTGAGCATGCTCAGGGCAAGATCTCCCATTGGAGATCAGGGGTCACATGCTCGGTTACAGCAGCGACTCCCATTGGTCCGCCAGGAAGGTCCTGAAACTACATGTGTTCTGGAATGGTTTCGTATTGGTCCTTTTCTGGTAGGTCCTGCAGTTGCTACTATAAAAGGGTGGCATGGCTGGGCCGCAATGTGCTAGTATCAAATCCGTTACGTGCTTGCGCCAGTGTGGTTATGTATGCATGTGGTTAGGTCTGGCTGAAATAAGCCCCTAGAATACCGGCACCTCCGGTGAGGAGATTGTATGCACGTGTTCAGGGCTCGGCTGAAAACGCCATTAGAATACCGGCTACTCCGGTGAGGAGATTATTGCTTGTGTTCTGACTGCATGATCACGGACTGCTATCCGCACAGCAGTTAACCGTGTACCTGGACCCAGTAGGGTTATTCAGCGACTCTGTGACGCAACAGGGTTCGCTTTAAAACGCTAGTCAGTGCCCTAGTGTTTTACTTTGCGGCTCACTGAAGCTAAGTGAGTTCGCACTTATCGCCATATAGCGCTGTGGCATTCCCGCTAGCGGCTCTGTGGATTAACAGAGTTCGCACTAACTGCCAAAGCGCGCTACGGCATTTATTTTAGCGACTCTGCGGGTGGAACCCGGGCTGCGAACGCACCTTTCTACATTATCTATTAGGTGCGTTCCGCAGACCATAACATTGGCTCATGTTAAAGTGATGCTACTGCAACTTTGGAATGCATTCTCTGAGTTTTCTGTTATGTGCTCACATGAATCAAGGTAAACAATACGAACCATAGGTGAAAGTGCAGCATTGTAGGACTTGCCTGCCAACATGTGGATCAGCGTCGAACAAGTTAGTGTAAGGGGGTGGTAGGGTTGATGAAAACTCTATGGCAACAAGGGGTTACATAATAAAAAAAAACACACAAAAACTTAGCTTGGTTAAAGTTGGTATACATGCAACATATAAATGCATGTTCACTTTGGCCATAAGACATTGAAGAAACCTACAAGAAGCAAAATAAACAAAAACCCTGCTATAACTAAATAAGAAAAAGGCAAAAGTGCATTCAAATAACACAGGGTTCTGTTTTTGATCAAAAATAGCATGAAAGCCATCTCACCATCATCAAGATGACCCTGATCGAGACGAACCTACTTTGTCTAATATTAAAAACCTTACCATGTGTCAAAGTTGACTTCAGTGTGTCAATAAGGGCAGACAAAAGGACCGGTCTCGACCTGAGGACACCAGTCTGGGGAGGCTTTTAATTGTAATGTCGGGACCGGTCCTTTTGTCACCTTGAAGACGGTGAGATGCTTTCATGCTATTTTTTATCAAAAACAGTAAAAAAGTAACAATAAAAACACAAAAACAGCACAGAAAAATCACAAAAACATGTTTAGCCACTCAAAACACAGCCATTGTGTTTAAAACAAAAATAAACAAAAAACTATGCATAATCTGCATGACTCATGGCCTGTGATCTCTGTGATTATTTCATGGCCACTCCAATCTGTTGGTCATGGAAATGCAGCCCTTCCGCCTTATGGATACAGACGGTTTCCAATAGTTGATGGCCATCGCAGTCCCTCCAGTACCAGTTGCCCGGGCGGTCACCATTACTTCTCTAAGAAAGATGTGCCTGTGCTACAGCAACAAGTCACAGACAACATCACCCGTTCCCTGAAAAATTCTATGTCTATCAGGGTGCATTTCAACAATGACACCTGGACGAGCAAGCATGGACAGGCGAGTTACATCTAGATGACTGGGCAATCCCCAAGGCTTGCAGGGCGCTTGGGGATGGAGAAATAAACCACTACACACCATTAGATGGATAACTAAACTACTAGACAACAGGGGTTGGAGAACTAAACTACTAAACAGCTAGGGTTGTAGAACTAAACCACTACACACAATACGATGGATAACTAAACTAATAGATAACAGGGTTTGGAAAACTAAACTACTAAAGAGCTATGATTGCAGAACTAAACAAATTAACACCAGAACATGGAGAATTAAACTAATAGACAACAGGGATTCGAGAACTAAACTACTAAATAGCTTGGGTTGGAGAACTAAACTAGTACACACCAGGGGATGGAGAACTAAAGCAGTAGATACCAAGATGTCACTAGACACCAAGTCTTGGAATCTCCAGGGCTTGCAGAACAAATCTCTGTATGCAACAGTTCCTGCAGTGCTTCTGCCTCCTCCACCTCCTCTAGGGCCTCCACCTGCGCCCTCAACCTCTGCCTTAATTAAACACACGTTCCAACACTGCAGAGAAAATCCCTCCCCCACCTCCATACTGCGCAGCCAGGGTTCACTGTAATCAGGCAGTGTTTATAATAATATGCATTGGAGATCGCAGTCATACAGATCAACAGTTGGGGACAGCTATCCATGCCGAGTTTGAGCAATGGCTTTCTACATGCAACCTGGAGCCAGGGAAAGTCGTGTGCGATAACGGTGCAAACCTGGTGGCGGCCCTACGCCGGGCCAACATTACACACGTGCCTTGCATCCTCAACCTGATGGTACAGCAATTTCTTTGTCACTGTCCCAGCCTGGATGCGCTGCTGCATAAACCACTGTCATGCTGACTTCCGCCATTTCACTTCAGTTGGTATAGAGATCTTTCGGACGACCGGATAACCGGTTGATATGTGATATGACCACACCGTGGAATTAAACTCTGCACATGTTGCAGCGACTGTGGCAGCAATGCTGAGACCTGGTGCATAATGACATTTTTCATAGCCTGACACAACACAGTACGGATGTGGTGCAATTCACACTTGCGCACTGGATACAGATGAAACACCTCTGCACCCTTCTGTACATTTTCTTAATGGCTACTAAGATGGTTAGTGGTGATGATGCCATCGTCAGCATCCCTTTTACTGTCATCTACATGCTGGAGCACTCTTTGAATAGTGCGGGTGAGCAGGTGGTGGTGGTGGTCCTGGAGGATGAGGAGGAGGATACCTTAAGGGTTAACAATATGTATAAGTTCAGGTCTGTGGTCTCACAGACGTTTGCCATGGGAGGAACAAATGGAGGAGTATGAAAAGGACGAAAAGTGTTATGAATGTTTTAGAAATGAATTCTGAGCAGAAGCTCCCTCTGGTGGTTACAAACGGTACTGAACTATTCAATGAGGATTGGCAATCAGGAATCACGGACTGGCTGGATATAAGGGAGGTTTCCCCCCATCATGGTTGCCGGTGATCAATTGTTCTTGTCTCAATGTTGTTTCCTGGATCACTTGGAAGCTTGCTGAGTCTTGCCTCTTCTCCTGCTCTCAGATAAGATTTTTTCTGTTTTTTGTTTTTGTGCTTGCCATTTGCAATTTTCTCTGCATTTCCGTGAGGTTGGCCAGGTTCCCCTCCTCGGGGGCTTGGGCACCTCTAGGTTCCTCTGGAGCCACTGTTGTTTGTTCATTTGCCTTTTCCAGTTTTTTCTGTGGCTGCGGCTTAGTTTTGTTACACCAGAGAACTAATTTAGGTGGTAGAGGTCGTGTAATCTCAGGTGTTTTTGCAATTAGTAGCGTTGGCTTTTTTTAGGGTTTTTTTTGGATTGCAGTAAGTATCCTTCCTATCCTTTTCTGTCAAGGCAGTTTGGGCCCCAGCGTTTGCTCATACTATTTTCTGTCTGTGTCTGTATTTCCTTTTGTCTAACCGCCATTACATGTTTGGGGGATTCCTATGTTCTTTGGGGATCTGCTCCGGGGCAGATAGCTTTCCTCTTTCTATCTTTAGGTGTAGTTAGCCTCTCAGGCTGTGACGAGGCGTCTAGGACCAACGTAGGAACGCTCCACGGCTGCCTTTAGTTGTGGTGGTTAGTCAGGTACTGCAATCCAGTAGATCCCAACCTCTCTGGTGTATTGCCTTTTTTGCCTGCTCTCCTCAGCTACCAAAACATAACAGTATCACCGGCCAAACTGAAAATTATATGGTGCTCACAGAAGGGAAAAATAGTGTGGAAAGAAAAAAGTTGTCAGAGTTGTCAGAGATTTTTTTTTTTGTTTGTTGCATTTTTTTCCCTCTTTTTCTCTGGGTGCTGAGGAGGATTTTTTTTTCTCTCAATGGAGTTTGCACAGTTGTCTGGCCGTGTGGATCAGCTTGCCACTGAGGTTCGGAGTATTGCTATCTATCTTGCTGGGTTGCCGGTTGTGGAACCTAGGATTCCCATGCCAGATTTGTTTTTAGGGGATCGAGCTAAGTTTCAGAATTTCAAAAATAATTGTAAATTGTTTTTTGCCTTAAAATCTAAGTCCTCAGGGAACGCAGCGCAGCAGGTTCAAATTATCATCTCTCTCCTGCACGGCGATCCTCAGGATTGGGCTTTTTCCCTGACACCTGGGGACCCCGTTTTGAGTGATGTTGATGCATTTTTTCAGGCCTTGGGGTTATTGTACGATGAAACTAATGTCACTGATCAAGCTGAAAAAAAACCTTGTTGGCATTAAATCAGGGGATTGATGACGCTGAGTTATACTGTCAGAGATTCCGTAGGTGGGCAGTCCTGACCAAATGGAATGATGATGCTTTGACAGCCCTTTTTCGGAAGGTCTGTCAGAGAATGTAAAAGATGTTATGGTGGGATTCCCTGTCCCCTCTGGTCTCAATGATTCTATGTCATTAGCGATTCAAATTGACAGACGTTTGCGTGAGCGGAGAAGTATGCGTGGAATGGTGTTGCCTTGTGAACCAGCTTCTGAACCCATGCAGTGTGATAGAGTGGTGTCTGGGCACAGCGTCATGAGTTTCGAAAGCGCAATGGGTTATGTTTCTACTGTGGTGATGCCTCTCATGCTATTTCAGTCTGCCCTAAGCGGGGAAGACGTTTTGCACACTCAGTTGTCTTGGGTAGTGTTCAGACTAAGTTTTTATTAACTGTCACTCTGATATGCTCTCTGTCCTCATTTTCTGCTCAGGCTTTTGTTGATTCTGGAGCAGCTATTAACCTGATGGATTATGATTTTGCTAAACGTTGTGGATTTCCCTTGATACCCCTACAGAAGTCTATTCCCCTACTGGGGATCGATTCTACCCCTTTGGCTGAGAATAAACCCCAGTTTTCTACTCAGGTGATAATGAGGGTTGAACCTGATCACCAGGAGTGCTGCAAATTTTTGGTTCTGTATAATCTGCATGACATTATCGTGCTGGGTTTTCCTTGGTTACAGTCTCATAATCCTGTTTTGGATTGGAAATCTGTGTCTGTAACCAGTTGGGGCTGCCAATGTGTTAATACCAACACTCCTGTTTTTTCTGCCTCCCCCCAGGCTCAGGATGTTCCTGACTTTTTGATTGATTTTTCTGATGTGTTTAGCGAAAGTAAATCTGCATCCTTGCCTCCCCATAGGAGCTATGACTGCGCTATTGAATTAGTGCCGGGTAGTAAATTCCCTAAAGGTCGCCTTTTTAACTTGTCTGTACCTGAACATGACGCTATGCGGTCTTATATCAAGGAATCATTGGAGAAGGGTCATATCAGACCATCCTCTTCACCCTTAGGTGCCGGTTTTTTCTTTGTGGCCAAAAAGGATGGTTCATTAAGGCCGTGTATTGATTATCGTCTCTTGAACAATATTACTGTGAAATATCAATACCCGTTACCCTTGATTTCTGACCTGTTTTCCAGGGTGAAAAACGCTACTTGGTTTACCAAGCTTGACCTCAGGGGGGCGTATAACCTTATTCACATTAAGCACGGGATGAATGGAAGACGGCATTCAATACCCCTGAAGGGCATTTTGAGTACCTGGTGATGCCCTTTGGGCTCACTAATGCTCCTTCCGTCTTCCAGTCCTTCATGAATGACATTTTCAGGGATTTTGTGGACAAATTTCTGATTGTTTATTTGGATGATATCTTGATTTTTTCTAATGACTGGGACTCTCATGTGAAACATGTTCGAACTGTATTCCAGATTTTGAGAGAGAATGCTCTGTATGTGAAGGGATCAAAGTGTCTTTTTGGCGTACAGAGGATCTCATTTCTGGGATTCATTTTGTCCCCATCTGTTATTGAAATGGACCCGGTCAAGGTTCAGGCCATCTGTGATTGGGTCCAACCTACTTCATTAAAGGCTCTTCAGAGATTTTTGGGTTTTGCCAATTTTTATCGTAAATTTATTGGTAATTTCTCGGTTATTGTTAAACCATTAACTGATTTGACCAGAAAGGGTTCTGATGTGGTGAATTGGCCTCCTGAGGCAGTCTCTGCATTTCAGGAACTTAAGCAGAGATTCACTTCTGCTCCTGTTCTACGGCAGCCTGATGTTTCTCTGCCATTTCAGGTGGAGATTGATGCCTCTGAAATTGGGGCAGGTGCCGTTTTGTCCCAAAAAGATCCAGAGACCTCTAAAAGTAACCCTTGTGCCTTTTTCTCTCGAAAATTTTCTCCTACTGAACGTAATTATGACGTGGGTAATCGGGAGTTATTGGCCATGAAGTGGGCTTTTGAAGAGTGGAGACATTGGCTGGAGGGAGCCAAACATCAGGTGGTGGTCCTTACGGACCATAAGAATCTGGTCTATCTGGAATCTGCCAGGCGACTCAATCCTAGACAGGCCAGGTGGGCCTTGTTTTTCACACGTTTTAATTTTGTGGTTTCCTTTCTTCCTGGCACTAAGAATGTTAAGGCGGATGCCCTCTCGAGGAGTTTCCTTGCGGACTCTCCTGAGTTATCTGATCCTTCTGTTATTTTGAAAGAGGGTGTAGTTCTTTCCGCCATCTCGCCCAATTTGAGACTTGCTCTGGAGGGGTGTCAGGAGGATAGGCCCGAGTGCTGCCCTGTTGGAAAATTGTTTGTCCCGGACCAGTGGAAAAAGAGTGTGATGTCTGAGATTCATTGTTCCGCGTTGGCTGGGCATCCCGGAATTTTTGGTACCAGAGACTTGGTTAGTCGGTCCTTTTGGTGGCCTACCTTGTCTCGTGATGTCAGGGAATTTGTGCAGTCCTGCGGGACTTGCTCTCGCTCCAAGCCTTGCTCTCGCTCTAGTGGTTTGTTGATGCCATTGCCTGTGCCCAAGAGACCATGGACCCATATCTCTATGGATTTCATTTCCGACCTTCCTGTTTCTCGATGATGCTCGGGAATTGTTGTTCAGCCTGGACTTCTCTCGCCTCCAAGCCTTGCCTCCTCTATTGGTGCTGTTGATGCTTGCCTTGCACAAGTGGTCCATGTACCAATCTGGCATTACTCTTCTAGAGAGACCCATCTGGGTAATTTTGACAGTTTTCAAGATGATACATCTTGTGCATTACTAAGTTGCCTTCCTCCTGAATTGTGCGTGTTCCTCAGCAGGGTCTTTACCTGCATTCCTGAGAACATGTGTCGACAGAGGAGTCAGTTTGTTTCCAATTTTGGAGACTTTTTGTTCTCAACTGGGTTCAATTGTCTTCTCCTCGCATTCATCCTCAGACCAATGGTCAAACTGAGAGAACAAACCAGACATTGGAGACTTATCTAAGATGCTTTGTGTCTGCTGATCAGGATGACTGGGTCTCTTTTTTGCCTTTGGCTGAGTTTGCTCTTAATAATAGGGCTAGCTCTGCTACTTTGATGTCTCCGTTTTTCTGTAATTCTGGGTTTCACCCTCGATTTTCTTCAGGACAGACGGAGGCTTCTGTCTGTCCAGGTGTTGACTCTGTTGTGGAGCGAATGCAACTGATTTGGGACCAGGTAGTGGAGAGGTTGTCCCTCTCTCAGGAGAGGGCCCAGCGGTTTGCTAACCGGCATAGGACTGATGGTCCTCGGTTTAAAGTGGGGGACTTGGTCTGGTTGTCCTCAAAGAATATTCCTATGAGAGTAGCATCTCCTAAATTTAAGCCTAGGTTCATTGGACCTTATAAGATCATGGAGATTATTAATCCTGTTTCTTTTCGTTTGCTTCTTCCAGGGACATTTAAGATCCATAACGTGTTCCACAAGTCCTTGTTGAAGAGGTTTGTTGAGCCAGTGGTTCCTGCTGCTGTGCCTCCTGACCCTGTTTTGGTTGAGGGCAATCTGGAGTATGTGGTTGAGAAAATATTAGATTCTCGTTTTTCTAGACGGAAACTCCAGTATTTGGTTAAATGGAGAGGTTATGGTCAGGAAGACAATTCTTGGGTGTTTGCTTCGGACATCCATGCTAGGAGACTTATCCGTGCTTATCATAGAACTCATCCTGACCGACCTGGTTGCTCAAATGAGGGTTCGGTGACCCCTCCTCAAGGGGGGGGTACTGTTGTGAATGGTTTGAGATGAGTTCTGAGCAGAGACTCCCTCTGGTGGTTACAAGCGGTGCTAGTCTGTCCAGTGAAGATTGTGAGGACTGGGAATCAGGTGTTACTGACTGGTCTTATATAAGGGAGTCACCTTCCCATCAGGGTTGCCGGTGATCAATTGTTCTGGTCTGAATCCTTTATTCCAGTTTCCCTTGTAGCCTGCTGTGTCGTGTCTGCATCTCCTGCTAACAGATAAGACATTTTCTTCTTTTGTGTTTGTGCTATATTTTTGCATTTTGTCCTGCACTTCTGTGGGGGCCTTCAGGGTCCCCTCGGGGGCTTCTGCCCTCTCAGTTTTGTTCAGCCACTGATGTTTGTACTTTTGCTTTTTCCAGTTTTTTCAGTGGCTGCTGTTTTGATTTTGTTACACCAGAGAACTAATTTAGGTGGAAGAGGTGTGTGATCTCAGGTGTTTTTGAAATTAGTAGAGTTGGTGCTTTTCAGGGTTTTCTGGGATTGCAGTAAGTACCCTTCCTATCCTTTTCTATTTAGTTAGTTTGGGCCCCAGCGTTTGCTCATACTATTTTCTTTCTGTGTCAGTATTTCATCTTGTCTGACCGCCATTACATGTTTGGGGGCTTTCTATTATCTTTGGGGTTCTGCTCCGGGGCAGATAGCTTTCCTATATCTATCTTTAGGTGTAGTTAGTTTCTCAGGCTGTGACGAGGTGTCTAGGACCAACGTAGGAACGCTCCACGGCTGCCTCTAGTTGCGGTGGTTAGTCAGGGTACTGCAATCTCATAGATTCCAACTGCTCTGGTGTCTTGCCTTTTTTACCTGCACTCCTCAGCTACCGAAACATAACAAAGTTCCTTAGGGGGTCTAGTTTCCAAAATGGTGTCACTTGTGGGGGGTTTCCACTGTTTAGGCGCATCAGGGGCTCTCAAAACACGACATGGCGTCCAATCTCAACTCCAGCCAATTTTAGTTTGAAAAAGTCAAACGGCGCTCCTTCCCTTAGGAGCTCTGCCGTGTGCCCAAACAGTGGTTTTCCCCCACATATAGGGTATTGGCGTACTCAGGAGAAATTGCACAACAACTTTATCTGCCCATTTTCTCCTTTTACCCTTGTGAAAATAAAAAAAAGTTTGTAAAAGATCATTTTTGTGGCTAAAAAGTTAAATATTAATTTTTTCCTTCCACGTTGCTTCAGCTCCTGTGAAGCACCTGAAGGGTTATTAAACTTCTTGAATATGGTTTTGAGTACCTTGAGGGTGCAGTTTTTAGAATGGTGTCACTTTTTGGTAATTTCTGCTATATAGACCCATCAAAGTGACTTCAAATGTGAGGTGGTCCCTAAAAAAATGGCTTTGTAAATTTTGTTGTAAAAATGAGAAATCACTGGTCAACTTTTAACCCTTATAATTTCCTAACAAAAAAATATTTTGGTTCCAAAATTGTGCTGATGTAAAGTAGACATGTGGGAAATGTTATTTCTTAACTATTTTGTGTGACATATTTCTCTGTTTTAAGGGAAAAAAATTCAAAGTTTGAAAATTGCAAAATTTTCCAAATTTTCACCATTTTGTGTTTTTTTCAAAAATAAACGCAAGTTATATCGAAGAAATTATACTTCTAACGTGAAGTACAATATGTCACGAGAAGACAATCTCAGAATCGTGAAGATCCGTTGAAGCGTTCCAGAGTTATAACTCATAAAGAGAAAGTGGTCAGAATTGTAAAAATTGGCCCGGTCATTAACGTGCAAACCACCCTTGGGGGTGAAGGGGTTAATACCCCAGAGGGGCATTTTGAGACCTAGTGATGCCCTTTGGGCTCACTAATGCTCCTTCCGTCTTCCAGTCCTTCATGAATGACATTTTCAGGGATTTTGTGGATAAATTTCTGATTGTTTATTTGGATGATATCTTGATTTTTTCCAATGACTGGGACTCTCATGTGAAACATGTTCGGACTGTGTTCCAGATTTTGAGAGAGAATGCTCTGTATGTGAAGGGATCAAAGTGTCTTTTTGGCGTACAGAGGATCTCATTTCTGGGATTCATTTTGTCTCCATCTGTTATTGAAATGGACCCGGTCAAGGTTCAGGCCATCTGTAATTGGGTCCAACCTACTTCATTAAAGGCTCTTCAGAGATTCTTGGGTTTTGCCAATTTTTATCGTAAATTTATTGGTAATTTCTCTGTTATTGTTAAACCATTGACCGATTTGACCAAAAAGGGTTCTGATGTGGTGAATTGGCCTCCTGAGGAAGTCTCTGCGTTTCAGGAACTTAAACAGAGATTCACTTCTGCTCCTGTTCTATGGCAGCCTGATGTTTCTCTGCCATTTCAGGTGGAGATTGATGCCTCTGAAATTGGGGCAGGTGCCGTTTTGTCCAAAGAGATCCTGAGACCTCTAAAAGTAACCCTTGTGCTTTTTTCTCTCGAAAATTTTCTCCAACTGAACGGAATTATGACGTGGATAATCGGGAGTTATTGGCCATGAAGTGGACTTTTGAAGAGTGGAGACATTGGCTGGAGGGAGCCAAACATCAGGTGGTGGTCCTCACGGACCATAAGAATCTGGTTTATCTCTAATCAGCCAGGCGACTTAATCCTAGACAGGCCAGGTGTGCCTTGTTTTTCACACGTTTTAATTTTGTGGTTTCCTTTCTTCCTGGCACTAAGAATGTTAAGGCGGATGCCCTCTCGAGGAGTTTCCTTGCTGACTCTCCTGAGTTATCTGATCCTGCTGTTATTTGAAAGAGGGTGTAGTTCTTTCCGCCATCTCGCCCAATTTGAGACTGGCTCTGGAGGGGTGTCAGGAGGATAAACCCGAGCGCTGCCCTGTTGGGAAATTGTTTGTCCCAGACCAGTGGAAGAAGAGTGTGATGTCTGAGATTCATTGTTCGTTGGCCGGTCATCCCGGAATTTTTGGTACCAGAGACTTGGTGAGTCGGTCCTTTTGGTGGCCTACTTTGTCTAGTGACGTCAGGGAGTTTGTGCAGTCCTGTGGGACTTGCTCTCGCTCCAAGCCTTGCTCTCGCTCTAGTGGTTTGTTGATGCCATTGCCTGTGCCCAAGAGACCATGGACCCATATCTCTATGGATTTTATTTCCGACCTCCTGTTTCTCAGAGAATGACAGTTATCTGGGTGATTTGTGATAGGTTTTCCAAGATGATACATCTTGTGCCATTACCTAAGTTGCCTTCCTCCTCCGAATTGGTGCCTTTGTTCCTTCAGCACGTGGTTCGGTTACACGGCATTCCTGAGAACATTGTGTCTGACAGAGGAGTCCAGTTTGTTTCCAGATTTTGGAGGACTTTTTGTTCTAAACTTGGTGTTCAATTGTCTTTCTCCTCTGCTTTTCATCCTCAGACCAATGGACAAACTGAGAGAACAAACCAGACATTGGAGACTTATCTGAGATGCTTTGTGTCTGCTGATCAAGATGACTGGGTCTCTTTTTTGCCTTTGGCTGAGTTTGCTCTTAATAATAGGGCAAGCTCTGCCACTTTGATGTCTCCATTTTTCTGCAATTTTGGGTTTCACCCTCGATTTTCTTCGGGACAGACAGAGGCTTCTATCTGTCCGGTGTTGACTCTGTTGTGGAGCGTATACAGCAGATTTGGGACCAGGTAGTGGAGAGGTTGTCCCTCTCTCAGGAGAAGGCCCAGCGGTTTGCCAACCGGCATAGGACTGATGGTCCTCGGTTTAAAGTGGGGGACTTGGTCTGGTTGTCCTCAAGAAATATCCCTATGAGAGTTGCATCTCCTAAGTTTAAGCCTAGGTTCATTGGACCTTATAAGATCATGGAGATTCTTAATCCTGTTTTCTTTCGTTTACTTCTTCCAGGGACATTTAAGATCCATAACGTGTTCCACAAGTCCTTATTGAAGAGGTTTGTCGAGCCAGTGGTTCCTATGGCTGCGCCCCCTGACCCTGTTTTGGTTGAGGGCAATCTGGAGTATGTGGTTTAGAAAATATTGGATTCTCGTTTTTCTAGACGGAAACTCCAGTATTTGGTTAAGTGGAGAGGTTATGGTCAGGAGGACAATTCTTGGGTGTTTGCTTCGGACATCCATGCTAGGAGACTGATCCGTGCGTATCACAGAGCTCATTCTGACCGACCTGGTTGCACAAATGAGGGTTCGGTGACCCCTCCTCAAGGGGGTTACTGTTATGAATGTTTTAGAAATGAATTCTGAGCAGAAGCTCCCTCTGGTGGTTACAAACGGTACTGAACTATTCAATGAGGATGGCAATCAGGAATCACGGACTGGCTGGATATAAGGGAGGTTTCCCCCCATCATGGTTGCCGGTGATCAATTGTTCTTGTCTCAACGTTGTTTCCTGGTTCACTTGGAAGCTTGCTGAGTCTTGAATCTTCTCCTGCTCTCAGATAAGATTTTTTCTGTTTTTTGTTTTTGTGCTTGCCATTTGCAATTTTCTCTGCATTTCTGTGAGGTTGGCCAGGTTCCCCTCCTCGGGGGGCTTGGGCGCCTCTCGGTTCCTATGGAGCCACTGTTATTTGTTCATTTGCCTTTTCCAGTTTTTTCTGTGGCTGCGGCTTAGTTTTGTTACACCAGAGAACTAATTTAGGTGGTAAAGGTCGTGTGATCTCAGGTGTTTTTGCAATTAGTAGCATTGGCTTTTTTTAGGGTTTTTTTTGGATTGCAGTAAGTATACTTCCTATCCTTTTCTGTCCTGGCAGATTGGGCCCCAGCGTTTGCTCATACTATTTTCTGTCTGTGTCTGTATTTCCTCTTGTGTAACCGCCATTACATGTTTGGGGGCTTCCTATGTTCTTTGGGGATCTGCTCCGGGGCAGATAGCTTTCCTCTTTCTATCTTTAGGTGTAGTTAGCCTCTCAGGCTGTGACGAGGCGTCTAGGACCAACGTAGGAATGCTCCACGGTTGCCTTTAGTTGTGGTGGTTAGTCAGGGTACTGCAATCCAGTAGATACCAACCTCTCTGGTGTATTGCCTTTTTTGATCAAATGACCAAATGCACTAGCAGGATGCAGCAGGCTCCCATGGATAAAGGCTGGAGAAGCAACAGGTGCTTACCACTGATAAAGGCAGCCACCCTATCACAAAAACAGTGATGATGAAGGTGTTAACTGCTTAGTGGGAAAAAAAAACACACAGATACAAGTTGCTTAAAACATGAAGGTGGCTGCCTTTATCAGTGGTAAGCACCTGTTGCTTCTCCAGCCTTTATCCATGGGAGCCTGCTGCATCCTGCTAGTGCATTTGGTCATTTGATCAGACTGGTATGATTGTTTTTCATGATTTGCTTTTGCTAAAAATGATTTTTTTTTTTTTTGGATTTATGTCTAGTTAGTTACTCGCAATAAAATGAGGACCCTTGACGTTGGGTTGCGAGCTTATCTGCTTTGGCCAAAATAGTAACTAATACCTCATCTGATGCATTTATCATATGCATCATTTTTTGCACTTTTTATCATCTTTTGCAGGGTGCACCCGGGCTCTTTTTGATGGCTTGGTTTTTTGTGTTGTGCACATTCAGTGCTGACCAGCCCGCCTTCCATCATAGGCGTTTAAAATAGGCTGTTATCCAGACACTGTGCATGACATTCATGCTTTAAGCAACTTGTATCTGTGTGTTTTTTTTTCCCACTAAGCAGTTAACACCTTCATCATCACTGTTTTTGTGATAGGGTGGCTGCCTTTATCAGTGGTAAGCACCTGTTGCTTCTCCAGCCTTTATCCATGGGAGCCTGCTGCATCCTGCTAGTGCATTTGGTCATTTGATCAGACTGGGTATGATTGTTTTTCATGATTTGCTTTTGCTAAAAATGATTTTTTTTTTTTTTTTTTGGATTTATGTCTAGTTAGTTACTCGAAATAAAATGAGGACCCTTGACGTTGGGTTGCGAGCTTATCTGCTTTGGCCAAAATAGTAACTAATACCTCATCTGATGCATTTATCATATGCATCATTTTTTGCACTTTTTATCATCTTTTGCAGGGTGCACCCGGGCTCTTTTTGATGGCTTGGTTTTTTGTGTTGTGCACATTCAGTGCTGACCAGCCCGCCTTGTTTAAAATAGGCTGTTATCCAGACACTGTGCATGACATTCATGTTTTAAGCAACTTGTATCTGTGTGTTTTTTTTTCCCACTAAGCAGTTAACACCTTCATCATCACTGTTTTTGTGATAGGGTGGCTGCCTTTATCAGTGGTAAGCACCTGTTGCTTCTCCAGCCTTTATCCATGGGAGCCTGCTGCATCCTGCTAGTGCATTTGGTCATTTGATCAGACTGGGTATGATTGTTTTTCATGATTTGCTTTTGCTAAAAATGATTTTTTTTTTTTTTTGTATTGTTTTTTTGCCTGCTCTTCTCAGCTATCAAAACATAACAGAAAAGGTGATAATGATTTCCTCTATGTTGTCCGTGGTTGTCAGGAGGGGATGTAGGAAGAAAGCCTGAGTGTTATACCACCACCAACACACTGTGGAGTTTGACCTCATGAAATAGGCCGATTAATGAGCGCCTTCTTGCAGCACTATCTGCAACATGATTGCTACCCGTATAGTTATGATTCCAAATAGTGCTGCTGACTACTGGGTTGCCAGGGTGTTCTATCCACAATACAAAAGTATATTTTGCCAGTTGCTTTCCCCCCTGGAAAGGGACGCACCCATGCTGCAGTATCAAAACATGCTGGAAAACAATCTTGACAGTCATTTTCCACAACATAGCAGTGAGGCACACAGTTTGCATCGCAGTGATAGCCATCCAACCACAGAAACGTTCAGTTGTCAATGTAAAAACATTAGCAGTCTAATAAACCTGTAAAACATTGACTAGATGCTACAAAAAAAATTCAAAGTGAGATGTCCCCTACTGTATGACATTAGTAACAGATTTTTTTTATGGGGATGAGGCCTGTATAACATTGACAACATGTTCCAAACAATTTGGTACATGAGATGTCCCCTACTGTATTACGCTAATAACAGAAAAAAATTTTGGGCCTGTTGATGAGGCCTGCATAACATAGACTAGATGCTACAAACAATTTCTAAGTGACATGTCCCCTACTGTATTACGTTAGTAACAGAAGAATTTTTGGGGGGCCTGTCGATGAGGCCTGTATAACATTGACTACATGCTCCTAACAATTTCAAAGTGAGATGTCCCCTACTGTATGACGTTAGTAATAGAAGAATTTTTGGGGGCCTGTTGATGAGGCCTGTAAAACATTGACTAGATGCTACAAACAATTACAAAGTGAGATGTCCCCTACTGTATTACGTTAGTAATGGAAGAATTTTTGGGGGGGCCTATCGATGAGGCCTGTATAATATTGACTAGATGTTTCAAACAAACACAAAGTGAGATGTCCCCTAATGTATTACGTTAGTAAAAAAAGAATTTTGGGGGCCAGTCGATGAGGCCTGTATAACATTGACTACATGTTCCAAACAATTTCAAAGTGAGATGTCCCCTAATGTATGACGTTAGTAACAGAAGAATTTTTTGGGGCATGTCGATGAGGCCTGTATAACATTGACTACATGTTCCAAACAATTTCAAAGTGACATGTCCCCTACTGTATTACGTTAGTAACAGAAGAAAGAATTGTTTAAGTGTGAATGAGGGCAGGATGACAAAGAAGATATGCTCCAAACAATTTTTAAATTAGATTTCCCCTTCTGTATTACATTAGTAACAGAAGAATTTTTGGGGTGCCTGTCGAAGAGGTTTGTATAACATTGACTAGATGCTTAAAACAATTTCAAACTGAGATCTCCCCTTCTGTATTCGGCTAGTAACATAAAAAAATATTTTTAGTGTGGATGAGTCCTCTATAATCTATAAGATTGTCCATGGCATTGGAACGGCCTCTTTCCTACAGTTGCTGCTGGTAAGGTGCAGGTTTGCTGGAGAAATATGGTGAACACGTCGTTACATGAACTGATCAGGAAAAGGGGCATGACGACGGCGTGAATGGGAATGTACAACAGGATCAATAACAGGGCGGCTACGGGAATTACGAGATCCAGGATCCAGCCTATAACGATTACTCATTTACCCAACACCAATTACCAGAGACTATTTGATGCTCGGCAGAAGATAGGTGTAACAGATGCGCGTCTCAAGCGAGGCATAAAAGATGGCTGTGAGAAATTGGATGCCAAAGATGCACACAATCTAGAAGAGAGTCTCAAAACAATTTCTGAGACCTGAGACTGAGACCTCCCCTTCTGAATCACATTATTAATGTAAAAAATATATTTTTAGTGTGGATGAGGCCTGTATAATCTAGAGATTGTCCGTGGCATTAGAACGCCTTCTTTCCTACCTTTGCTGCTGGTAAGGTGCAGGTTTGCAGCAGAAATATGGCCGATGTGTCGTTTCATGAACTGATCAGGAAAAAGGGGCCCTGACGATGGCGGAAATGGGATCGGACAACAGGATCAATAACAGAGTGGCTATGGGAGTTACGAGATCCAGGATCCAGCCTGCAATGATTACTTATTTACCCAATACTAGGGTTGAGCATTCCGATACCGAAACCCGGTTCCGATACCTGAATTCCAATGTAAGTCTATGGGAACAAAATATCGGAATTAAAAATATTCCGATATTTTGTTCCCATAGACTTACATTGGATTTCAGGTATCGGAACCGGGTTTCGGTATCGGAATGCTCAACCCTACCCAATACCAATTACCAGAGAGCGTTTGATGCTCATCAGAATATAGGTGTAACAGATGCACGTCTCAAGCTAGGCATGAAAAATGCCGGTGAGGAATTGGATGCCAAAGATGCACATAATCTAGAAGATAGGCTCAAAACAATTTCAAACTCAGATCTCGGCTGCTGTATCAGGTTTGTAAAAAAAAAATAAAATAAATTAATTTTAATGTGCAACAGCTCAGCACACAGCAATTTCAACGTTGCTAAATGAAAAGGTTGGATATAGCGGGCTGTATCACGTTTATCAACAGAAAAAAATATATACTTTAAAGTGCTTGAAGTCTACAGACAGGTTCATATCATCGCCACAACATTACAACGTGGGATACGGCAGGCTGTATCACATTCAGCAACAAAAGAAAATTTTTAAAAAATATGAATGCGCATTAAATCTGCAGACAGGTTCATATCACAGCTACCAAATGACAACGTGGGATTAGGTCAGGATATATCACATTCAGCAACAGAAAAAAATTATAATTTTTTTAATGCACGTTAGGTCTGCAAACAAGTTCATATCACTGCCACAAAATGACAACGTGGGATATGGCGGCTGTATCACATTCAGCAACAGTAAAAATTATAATTTTTTTTAATGCGCATTAGGTCTGCAGACAGGTTCATATCACCAGCACAAAATGAAAACGTGGGATATGGCTGGCTGTATCACATTCAGTAACAGAAAAAATTATAATTTTTTTTTAATGTGCCTTTGGTCTGCAGACAGTTTCATATCACCACAGCACTAAATGACAAGGTGGAATACAGCAGGCTTTTTCACATTTCGCTGGAGAAAAAATATTATTTAGAATGCTATACTCATGCATGGAGCACAATAGAAGCAGTGCACAACACATTTGTAGGACATGTGCCCTGCTAGCTTTGTCTGTGGACCTCAGTAATGGGCAAAAAAAATGCTGGAAGGTAAATTTACAGCCACATTGGACTCTAGCTAGATACACTATCTGACTGAAATACAACTGTATGTCAACTAGTACTGTTTTAGATAGTAGCTAACTAGTTAAAATCTTTTTGCTAACAGTGCCAGTGTCAGTAGCAGCCTCTCTGCGCTGTTACAGTGTCAAAATGGTGTTAAAACAAGATGTCCGCTATTTATATGAAGAAGGACATGTGATTTCAACAGCCAATGACAGAAGCCATTGTGTCAGGACAGTGTGGGTGTTTCCTGGCCCTGATTGGCTAGCCACAATGTGCACACATAAAGTTAGGGGAAAAAAATTACTGCTGTGATTAAAAGAATGCCGAGCCTTTGAGTTCTGCAAACCCCTCCCCTCATCAAACAGGTGCCAAACGCTCATGATACACTACCACCATTATCGTTGCTATAGTGCTGAAAATACTTTTGTGGCAACGCAAATATTTTCATGCACTTTTGCCGAATGTTACCAATTTTTTCCGATTTTTCAAAATTTTGCTCGTGTTTCCGATCACGAATCCGAATGTTCCATATTCATGCCGAATTTATGTTTGGTGATCGTTTGCCAAACAAATTCATTCATCACTACTCTTTAGTATGCCGATACCCCATGTGCGGGGGAAAACAACTGTTTGGGCATACTTCAGGGCTCAGAAGGGAAGGAGCACCATTTGATTTTTTGAGCACAAAAATGTTTGGAATCAAGAGTGGACGTCATGTTGCGTTTGGAGATCCCGTGATGTGCCTAAACAGTAAAAAAAAAAACACAAGTGACCCCATTTTGGAAACTAGAACCCTTAAGGAACTTATCTAAATGTGTAGTGGGCACCTTGAAACCCCAGGTGCTTCACAGAAGTTTATAACGTGGAGCTGTGAAGATAAAAAAAAAAATCACATTTTACCTACAATAAAGGTACTTTTAGCCCCAATTTTTTTTTTCATAATAGTAATAGGAGAAAATGGACCCAAAAATTTGTTGCGCAATACCCCATATGTAGAAGAAAACCACTGTTTGGGCACACGGCAGGGATTGGAAACAAAGGAGTGACATTTTGAAATGCAGACTTTGATGCAGTCAAATGGGTGTCATGTCACATTTGGAGAGCCTATGATGTGGCTAAACAGTGAAAAACTCAAACAAGTGAGCCTATATTGGAATCTACACCCCTCAAGGATTTTATCCAGGGGTATAGTGAGCATGTTGAACTCACAGGTACTACACAGAATTTTGATAACATTAGGTCGTTTTATTGAAAATGTTCATTTTTTTCACGGAAATGTTGTTTTAGCCCCAAATTTGTAACTTTCACAATGGATGATAGGAGAAAACGGACCCAATAATTTGTTGCACAATTTGTCCCTAATGCTACTATACACCATATGTGGTCAAAAACTTCTGCTTGGGCATATGGCAGGGCTAGGAAAGGAAAGAGTGCTATTTGCCTGGGGTAGATTGTGAATGCCATGTCGCATTTGAAGAGCCCCTGTCATGTGAAAACAGCAGAAACCATCATGAATGACCCCATTTTGGAAACTAGACCCCACAAGGAATTCATCTAGGGTGTAGTGAGTATTTTAAACCCATATGTGCTTCACAGAATTTTATCTAATTGCACCGACCTGCAGAATAAATTCGTCTAATCACTTATGCCGCACGAGAAACGGCGTAAAAAATAAATAAAACCAATTCTTCACCTGCTGATGATTATTTAATTCTGTCTCCTCCCAAAGATCACAGTAAGGCATGTATCCATTCCTGAGCTCTACATTGTGCGCTTACACCGGGATTTCCATGTAAGTCTCTGAAATATGTGATTCAGACTGAACCCCCGGGGGAAGATTCCCTATGATTAGATAGATGGAGGCACTGTGAACGCCATAGGACCTGTGATCCATTGGTGTCCATCTTTTTAGGCGTACATAAAAGCGCAGCGGACCACAGTTTTGTGCACTTCTGAAAAGGACAACACTGAACAGAGGCCATATGGAGTTCAGAGTAAATCTGCTGCCTCTTTATAGTGAATGGATCCCTTGGGGGTTTCATTACGTCACTAGGAAATTTAGATGGAAACCCCAAATTAAGCGCCAGATAAATGTGATCCCAAATGTTATGTAAAATGTTCCCAGCAAAAGCTTCAAGTTTATCCACAAAAAAAGCAAGTCCCCATTCAGGTCCGTCATCGTTAATAGAAATATAGGGGGCTTCCAAACTGTGGGGTTCATTTTTTGGTGTTACCCTTTACGAAAGTGAAAAAATTAAGGCTAAAGCAAGATTTTAGAGGTAAAATGTAAAGGCTTTTTTTTTCAATTCCACTTTGCATTAATTCCTGTGTAGCGCCTGAAGGGTTAAAAAAAATTCCTGACAACTAGAGTTGAGCGAAACAGGTCGTTCACATTCGACCCGAGCGCCCAAGTCTGTTTTCCCATAATGCTTGCAGGCGCCTTTTTTTCAGCCAATGAACAAGGACGCACACTGTGGGCAACGAGATGACATGGGCAGCGTCCACCACCATCTTAGAGAAGGGCATTGCAGTGATTGGCTTGCTTTGGGGGGAGTCATAGTGTCTATAAAAGCCCCTCACCGCCGACCTCCATTTTACTTTTGCCAATATTAACAGTAGGGAGAGGTTGCTGACGCTGTTTATCAGTAGGGAGAGAGTTAGGCAGGAAAGAGAAGTTCTTCTGTGCTTGTGCTGATAGCAATTGTGCTGTACAGTTAGTGTGCAGTGACAGGGGAGGATTTTCTTGTGTACAGCAGCGCTGGTTAATAGGCTGCCTGCTAGCTGTATTGCTGTGTGTAAACTGCTGTGCAGACTGCTTTTTACACAGCACTAATACTTTGATTCTTTTTTTCTGCACACTTACTGACCGTTCATTTTTTCCCACACCGTATAGAGCTGTACGCTACTCACACACTACCGTGTACCGGCTGGTATCACGGAAAAATACATGCTGACTATCTGTGTGTGACTCCAGAAATATATACGGAGATTTCAATTTTCAAAAATCATAGAAAAAAGGCCTAAAGAAACAATACTTTATTAATAAAATTACCACAATGGGTAAAACCAAAAATAGTGACACAAAACACAAACTTTTGCCAATATTAACAATAGGGAGAGGTTGCTGACGCTGTTTATCAGTAGGGAGAGAGTTAGGCAGGAAAGAGAAGTTCTTATGTGCTTGTGCTGATAGCAATTATGCTGTACAGTTAGTGTGCAGTGACAGGGGAGGATTTTCTTGTGTGCAGCAGCGCTGGTTATTAGGCTGCCTGCCAGTGACAGGGGAGGATTTTCTTGTGTACAGCAGCGCTGGTTAATAGGCTGCCTGCTAGCTGTATTGCTGTGTGTACACTGCTGTGCAGACTGCTTTTTACACAGCACTAATACTTTAATTCTTTTTTTCTGCACACTTACTGACCGTTCATTTTTTCCCACACCGTATAGAGCTGTACGCTACTCACACACTACCGTGTACCGGCTGGTATCACGGAAAAATACATGCTATCTGTGTGTGACTCCGGAAATATATACGGAGATTGCAATTTTCAAAAATCATAGAAAAAAGGCCTAAAGAAACAATACTTTATTAATAAAATTACCACAATGGGTAAAACCAAAAATAGTGACACAAAACACAAACATAAACAAAAAGTGTATCCCACTAAAATTGGGTAACACTGAGCTGTCCCTAGGGTGATCCTAAGCTCACTCCTACCTGACCGCGGAGGTTGGCTCCCTAGGGGGGAACGTTTTGGCGCCCCCGCTCCTCGATGGCTGACCCTAGGTGCCCTATTAGACCCTACTGCGTCTAGGGAATCCCACTAACCCGTTGATTAAGGGGACCCCTAACAAATAGACATGAAACAACTATGTCTAAAGACAACCCTGTGCCCCAAACAATAAAAACAAGTGAACACACAATGGGTGATATAAATGATGGTATTATTTAGGGACCAATCATGAAATTCTCCTTCTAGAAAAACGGTGTATTGCCCTATTATATTCCACCGTTTGTATATAGATAGTTTACGGTGTATTGATGAATTATATTTCACAGTTATATATTGTGTATTTCACCGTTACATAGAGATGTTTCTCATAGGAGAATATATCAAAGATAACGTATCCGGTGTATAGATGTATTAAACCGTATATCAAAACATTGACCCTTTACCAAGGCTATTATATAGCGCAATAATTAATTGAGAGTATATAGCTAGGGTTTAAAGATCCCACAATTCTAGATCACTCCAAAAAAGTATATTGGTAAGAGTAAAAAATGAATGATCCCATGTACATCCCTCAGAGACGATAACCATATCTCGTATAAACAGAAATAACTGCAATCATTATGCTGTCTTCTGCTAAATGATTGACCTCCGATCCATAGGTAAAAAATTTACCGATTATAGTCAATTACAGTCAGTGTTAGAATAATCATGTTTCTTTATAAAGTACAGTCATGGCCAAAAGTTTTGAGAATGACGCAAATATTATATTTTCACATGATCTGCTGCCCTCTGGTTTTTTATGTGTGTTTTGACAGATGTTTTTATCACAGACAGAAATATAATAATTGCAAACATATGAGTAACAAAAGCTTATATTGACAGTTAGAATGAGTTAATGCAGCAAGTCAATATTTGCAGTGTTGACCCTTCTTCTTCAGGACCTCTGCAATTCTCCCTGGCATGCTCTCAATCAACTTCTGGACCAAATCCTGACTTATAGCAGTCCATTCTTGCACAATCAATGCTTTCATTTTGTCAGAATTTTTAGGTTTTTGTTTGTCCACCCGTCTCTTGATGATTGACCACAAGTTCTCAATGGGATTAAGATCTGGGGAGTTTCCAGGCCATGGACCCAAAATCTCTATGTTTTGTTCCCTGAGCCATTTAGTTATCACCTTTGCTTTATGGCAAGGTGCTCCATCATGCTAGAAAAAGGCATTGTTGATCGCCAAACTGCTCTTGGAGGGTTGGGAGAAGTTGCTCTTGGAGGACATTCTGGTACCATTCTTTATTCATGGCTGTGTTTTTAGGCAAGACTGTGAGAGAGCCGATTCCCTTGGCTGAGAAGCAACCCCACACATGAATGGTTTCAGGATGCTTAACAGTTGGCATGAGACAAGACTGGTGGTAGCGCTCACCTTGTCTTCTCCGAATGAGGCGTTTTCCTGATGTCCCAAACAATCGAAAAGGGGATTCATCAGAGAAAATAACTTTACCCCAGTCCTCAGCAGTCCACTGCCTGTACCTTTTGCAGAATATCAGTCTGTCCATGATGTTTTTTCTGGAGAGAAGTGGCTTCTTTGCTGCCCTCCTCGAGACCAGGCCTTGCTCCAAGAGTCTCCGCCTCACAGTGCGTGCAGATACACTCACATCTGCCTGCTGCCATTCCTGAGCAAGCTCTGCACTGCTGGTAGCCCAGTCCCGCAGCTGAAACACTTTTAAGAGACGGTCCTGGCGCTTGCTGGTCTTTCTTGGGCGCCCTGAAGCCTTTTTGGCAACAATGGAACCTCTCTCCTTGAAGTTCTTGATGATGCGATAGATTGTTGACTGAGATGCAATCTTTCTAGCTGCGATACTCTTCCCTGTTAGGCCATTTTTGTGCATTGCAATGATGACCGCACGTGTTTCTTTAGAGATAACCATGGTTAACAGAAGAGAAACAATGATGCCAAGCACCAGCCTCCTTTTAAAGTGTCCAGTGGTGTCATTCTTACTTAATCATGACAGATTTATCTCCAGCCATGTCCACATCAACACCCACACCTGTGTTAATGGAGCAATCACTGAAAAGAGGTTAGCTGGTCCTTTTAAGGCAGGGCTGCAATGATGTTGAAATGTTTTTTGTGGGATAAAGTTAATTTTCTAGCCAAATATTGACTTTGCAAGTAATTGCTGTTAAGCTGATCAATCTTTATAACATTCTGGAGTATATGCAAATTGCCATTAGAAAAAGTGAAGCATTAGACTTTGTAAAAATTAATATTTGTGTCATTCTCAAAACTTTTGGCCATGACTGTATATATCTCTTGTATGTCCTCTTAAGGAGGAATTCCTCCTTAAGAGGACATACAAGAGATATATACTTTATAAAGAAACATGATTATTCTAACACTGACTGTGTTTAGATGACTTTCCCTGATATGAATCCTACCCTTATATATAGTCACATTACTGACTTAACTCTATACCCATTAAGGATCTGGCAACTCTGCTATAATGATGCCCCTAATGGGAAAACTAAAATTATTATTATTATTATTATAGATTTTTATAGCGCCATTTATTCCATGGCGCTTTACATGTGAAGAGGGGCAAGTATAGACAAGTACAGTAAACATGAGCAATACAAGGCACACACAAGTACAGAAGGAGAGAGGACCCTGCCCGCAAGGGCTCACAGTCTACAGGGATGGGTGAGGATACACTAGGGAGGGAAGAGCTGATCATGCGGTGGTTCAGTAGACTGATGATCACTGCAGGTTGTAGGCTTGTCGGAAGAGGTGGGTCTTCAGGTTCTTTTTGAAGGTTTCCATGGTAGGCGCGAGTCTGATGTGTTGGGGTAGAGAGTTCCAGAGTATGGGAGAGGCACGGGAGAAGCTTTGTATGCGGTTGTGGGAAGAAGAGATAAGAGGGGAGTAGAGGAGGAGATCTTGAGAGGATCGAAGGTTGCGTGTGGGTATGTACCGGGAGACCATGTCACAGATGTATGGAGGAGACAGATTGTGGATGGCTTTGTAGGTCATGGTTAGGGTTTTGAACTGGAGCCTCTGAACGATAGGAAGCCAATGAAGGGCTTGGCAGAGAGGAGAGGCTGGGGAATAGCGGGGAGACAGGTGTATTAGTCGTGCAGCAGAGTGCAGGATGGATTGGAGTGGTGCCAGAGTGCTAGAGGGAAGGCCAGAGAGTAGGAGGTTGCAGTAGTCGAGGCGGGAGATGATGAGGGCATGCACTAGTGTTTTTGTACTTTCATGGTCAAGGAATGCACGGATCCGGGAAATATTTTTGAGTTTGAGACGGCAGGAGGAGGCTAGGGTTTGGACATGTGGCTTGAAAGAGAGGGCAGAGTCGAGGATCACTCCAAGGCACCGAGCGTGCGGGACTGGGGAAAGTGAGCAGCCATTGATGTTAATGGACAGGTCTGGTGGGGGGTAGAGTGAGATGGGGGAAAGATGATAAATTCTGTTTTGTCCATGTTCAGTTTTAGAAAGCGAGCAGAGAAGAATGCAGAAATAGCAGACAGACATTGTGGGATTTTGGTCAGTAAGGAGGTGAGGTCAGGTCCAGATAGGTAGATCTGCGTGTCGTCGGCGTAGAGATGATACTGAAGACCATGGGATTCTATGAGCTGTCCCAGGCCGAGGGTGTAGATGGAGAAGAGTAGGGGTCCAAGAACTGAGCCTTGGGGAACACCGACAGACAGGGGGCGAGGTGAGGAGGTGGTGTGGGAGAGGGAGACACTGAAAGTTCGGTTTGTTAGATATGATGAGATCCAGGATAGGACCAAGCCTGTGATGCCAAGAGATGAGAGAATCTGTAACAGGAGGGAATGGTCCACAGTGCCAAAGGCAGAAGACAGGTCCAGGAGAAGGAGGACAGAGTAGTGACGCTTGCTCTTGGCGGTTAGTAGGTCGTTGGTGACTTTAGTTAGGGCAGTTTCAGTTGAGTGATGCAGTCGGAAGCCTGATTGTAAGCGGTCAAAGAGGGAGCAGGAGGAGAGGTAGGAGGACAGTTCAAGATGGACATGCTGTTCCAGTAGTTTTGAGGCATAAGGGAGAAGAGATATCGGGCGATAGCTAGACACAGAGGATGGGTCAAGGGAGGTCTTTTTGAGAATGGGTGTGATCGAGGCATGTTTGAAGGATGAGGGGAAGACACCATTTGTAAGTGAGAGGTTGAAGAGGTGTGTTAGAGTAGGGGTGAAGACGGTGGCGAGGCTAGGGATGAGGTGGGATGGCAGCGGGTCAAGCGTGCAAGTGGTGAGGTGTGATCTTGATAGGAGGGTGGAAAGCTGATCTTCTGTCATGGTGGAGAAGTTGGCTTTGGAGGAAGAGGGTTGAGCAGCTAAGAGGGGCAATGGGGGCTGGGGCCAAAGCTTTCTCTGATCGTATCGATCTTCTGCTTAAAGAAAGAGGCAAAGTCTTCAGCAGAAATGAGAGGAGAAGGGGGAGGTGCTGGGGGACAGAGTAGAGAATTGAAAGTGTTGAAGAGCTGTTTAGGGTTGTGAGACAGGGAGGATATGAGAGATGAGAAGTAAGTTTGCTTTGCAGCAGTGAGTGTGGATTTGAAGCTGGTGAGGGACTGCTTGTATGCGGTTAGGTGCTCGGCAGAGCGGGATTTTTTCCATCTCCGCTCAGCAACCCTGGAAGCCCGTCTCAGTTCTTTGGTGAGGCTGGTCAGCCAGGGCTGCCTGTTGATTGTACAAGTTTTGCTATGTGTGACGGGGGCAGCCGAATCAAGTGCTGCTGTTATTGCAGTGTTATAAAAGGTGGCAGCAAAATCTGTGTCATGAAGTGAAGATATGTCTGTAAGAGGGAGGAGGGACTCAGAGAGCATTGGTAAATTGAGGTGTTTGAGATTTCTGCGAGGGTGAGTGAGTTTGTGGAGTGGGGGTTGTGCACTAGAAGAGGAGAGAGAAGAGAACGTCAGTAGGTTGTGGTCAGACAGGGGAAGGGGTGAGTTAGTGAGATTAGTAAGGGAACAGAGGCGGGTGAAGATAAGGTCGAGCGTGTGACCATCTTTGTGAGTGGCCGCAGAGGACCATTGAGTGAAGCCAAAGGAGGCAGTGAGCGATAAAAGTTTAGAGGCCGCTGGGGTGGAAGCATCAATGGGGATGTTGAAGTCACCCATAATGATAGTGGGGATGTCAACAGAGAGGAAATGGAGCAGCCAGGTGGTGAAGTGATCGAGAAAGGTGGAGATGGCAAGTTCTGGGGGGCGGTAGATGACAGCCAGCTGGAGGTTGGAGGGGGAGTAGATGCGGACGGAGTGCACCTCAAATGAGGGAGTAGTAGCGGAGGGGGGTAGTGGAATTGGGGCAAAGGAGCAGGTGTCAGATAGGAGCAAACCAACTCCTCCACCACGTTTGTTGCTGGGGCGGGGGGTGTGAGATAGGTGGAATCCACTGTATGAGAGTGCAGCTGGTGAGGCTGAGTCAGAGGGGGTGAGCCAGGTTTCGGTGATGCCAAGGAAGGAGAGTTTATTGATGATGAAGAGGTCATGGATAAATGACAGTTTATTGCAGACAAAGCGTGCGTTCCATAGTGCTCCAGGTAGGGGGACCGGGGGAGTGGGGGCTGGGTGAATAGGTATGAGGTTATCATGGTTGCGAAGACGTGTAGAGGATCGTGGCAGGGTGATAGAAGTGAGTGTGGGGATGTGTTGAGGAGGGCCAGGATTTGGGGATATGTCACCAGCAGTGAGGAGTAACAGACAGAGCGTTAGAAGGTGGGAACAGGATAAGACATGGTGTGGCCGTGTGTTTCTGGAGAAAAAGAATTGTACGTGGAGGAACAGTTCTGAGGAGAAGGTGAGATGTCTGGGGAGAATGGAGGGGAAAATGACTACTTCCTTACTAGGTGGGGGGATTACAGGGAATAGGAAAAAAGTAAGTAGTATGGGGGTGAAAGTGAAAAGAAAAGGAAACATGGTAGTGGTTATATATTCTGTCAACTTACAGTCAAATTCCAGTCCAATTCTAGTCTAATTCATAGTATAGTAATTAGAAATCTGTAATTTGAAAGATGGAAGTTGAAAGATGGAGGTCAGACTCGTCTTGTCAGACGAATGTCTGAGGCTAAATGTGCACTTGAGAGGAAGCAGCTGTGAAGGGGGGTTGTGGGCGTGATTACCCAGACCACATGGTCACAGTTAAGCAAAGCTAATAAAAGAGGGGGAAGGGACTGGCAGCTCAGGTATGCATGGAAGACACAAGGGGAATGAATGCATTGTGAATACAGGAAGATGGGTAAGTGAAATGCCAGGGATACTATATGCACTTCATAAACAGTCAAAAACAGAGAAAAAGCTGCATAGATGATTGCATACCATACAAAAGTAATGCAGCTCACAAAACACAGTCACAGGAATTTGGCAAAGCTGGGGAAATTTGGTGCATACCATACAAAATTAATGCAGCTCACAAAACACAGTCACAGGAATTTGGCAAAGCTGGGGAAATTTGGTGCATACCATACAAAATTAATGCAGCTCACAAAACACAGTCACAGGAATTTGGCAAAACTGGGGAAATTTGGTGCATACCATACAAAATTAATGCAGCTCACAAAACACAGTCACAGGAATTTGGCAAAGCTGGGGAAATTTGGTGCATACCATACAAAATTAATGCAGCTCACAAAACACAGTCGCAGGAATTTGGCAAAGCTGGGGAAATTTGGTGCATACCTGTAGGAAGAGGAGAAACAGCTTGATTAGAGTGGTACAGATGATATTGCAGGAGCGATAGGTGGCCAAATGCATTCTAGAATTCTAGTCTAATTCATAGTATAGTAATTAGAAATCTGTAATATTTGAAAGATGGAAGTTGAAAGATGGAGGTCAGACTCGTCTTGTCTTGATGCGATTGTCATCTATGATCAGTCACAGTTATGTGATATAAAAAAGGCAGCACGTAGCAGAGACACGATTGGGAGGAGTCTCTATTGATGATCGATCGGCATCTAGGATGTGTCACGATCATGTGACATGCTGGAGGGGACGCACAGCTCAATCCTCCACTGTGTGTATAGTGGGGGAGGAGCTACCTCTATGATGCTACTCTGTACCCATAAAGGATCTGGCAACTCTGCTTTAATGATGCCCCTAATGGGAGAACTAAAGATTATGGTGCGATGGTCATCTATGATTAGCCACAGTTAGGTGATATAAGAAAGGCATCGCATAGCAGAGACAAAATTGGGAGGAGTTTCTATTGATGATGCGATCGGCATCTGGGATGAGTCACGATCATGTGACATGCTGGAGGTGACGCACGGCTCACTCTTCCACTGTATGTGTAGTGGGGGAGGAGCTACCTCTATGATGCGAATGACGACACAAGGGGAGTTCCACTCACAGCGGAGGAGTCAGGGAAAAGGGGGCGGAGACGTTCCTTTAAAAAGGAGAGCGGTAGCTAGATATCGGCTTGCTACTACACCATTTTGGAAGACACATGTTATCGGCATATCGAGCCTCCTGATGAGCCCAGAGGGCGAAACGCGTTGAGGCGATAGAGAGGGGTGATGGGTGGCGTATCTGTCAGTTAAGTATGGCAGATGTACATTTTGATTTACAACCCTTAAAAGTTATATGAGTAGACGATAATCTGTGATGCATGGTGGGGGATATCAGAGAGCCACCGCTGCACATGCTATGGATCTATGAGGCCGGCTGGCTTGGTATTGTGTGCAATTTTTGAGCGGGCACCTGGCTACCAATATCTGGGGGCTGATGTACCCATTATTATAACATGCTTCAAACTAATAAGTTGCTTGTCATTATGTATTGCTGGATACACGAAGTAGCTTTTATGAATAATCATCTGCTTAGATAAGAAGCCAACCGGTGTGACATTGTGTAGCAACATTATAACATGCTTTAAACTAACAAGTTGCTTGTCATTATGTATTGCTGGATACACGAAGTAGATTTTGTGAATAATCATCTGCTTAGATAAGAAGCCAACCGGTGTGACATTGTGCAGCAACATTATAATCGGTCAATTTTTTACCTATGGATCGGAGGTCAATCATTTAGCAGAAGACAGCATAATGATTGCAGTTATTTCTGTTTATACGAGATATGGTTATCGTCTCTGAGGGATGTACATGGGGTCATTCATTTTTTACTCTTACCAATATACTTTTTTGGAGTGATCTAGAATTGTGGGATCTTTAAACCCTAGCTATATACTCTCAATTAATTATTGAGCTATATAATAGCCTTTGGTAAAGGGTCAATGTTTTGATATACGGTTTAATACATCTATACACCGGATACGTTATCTTTGATATATTCTCCTATGAGAAACATTCTATGTAACGGTGAAATACACAATATATAACTGTGAAATATAATTCATCAATACACCGTAAACTATCTATATACAAACGGTGGAATATAATAGGGCAATACACCGTTTTTCTAGAAGGAGAATTTCATGATTGGTCCCTAAATAATACCATCATTTATATCACCCATTGTGTGTTCACTTGTTTTCATTGTTTGGGGCACAGGGTTGTCTTTAGACATAGTTGTTTCATGTCTATTTGTTAGGGGTCCCCTTAATCAACGGGTAGTGGGATTCCCTAGAAAGCAGTAGGGTCTAATAGGGCACCTAGGGTCAGCCATCGAGGAGCGGGGGCGCCAAAACGTTCCCCCCTAGGGTGCCAACCTCCGCGGTCAGGTAGGAGGGAGCTTAGGATCACCCTAGGGACAGCTCAGTGTTACCCAATTTTAATGGGATACACTTTTTGTTTGTGTTTGTGTTTTGTGTCACTATTTTTGGTTTTACCCATTGTGGTAATTTTATTAATAAGTATTGTTTTTTTAGGCCTTTTTTCTATGATTTTTGACATTAATGCCTTTCTATAATTAAATAAAATTGATTCTGTGGAGATTGCAATTTTCCCATACACCGTATACAGCTGTACTCTTCTGAGACAGTATCGTATATCTGCTCTTTGTAATATGGTCAAATCCATACTGAGTGAGCGTCTGTGTGTGACTCCGGAAATATATACGGAGATTGCAATTTTACCCTACACCGTATACAGCTGTCTGCTTCTGATACAGTACTGTATATCTGCTCTTTGTATTACGGTCAAATCCATACTGAGTGAGCGTCTGTGTGTGACTCCGGAAATATTTACGGAGATTGCAATTTTACCCTGCACCGTATACAGCTGTCCGCTTCTGATATAGTACTGTATATCTGCTGTTTGTATTACGGTCAAATCCATGCTGAGTGAGCGTCTGTGTGTGACTCCGGAAATATATACGGAGATTGCAATTTTCCCATACACCGTATACAGCTGTACTCTTCTGAGACAGTATCGTATATCTGCTCTTTGTAATATGGTCAAATCCATACTGAGTGAGCATCTGTGTGTGACTCCAGAAATATATACGGAGATTGCAATTTTACCCTACACCGTATACAGCTGTCTGCTTCTGATACAGTACTGTATATCTGCTCTTTGTATTACGGTCAAATCCATACTGAGTGAGCGTCTGTGTGTGACTCCGGAAATATTTACGGAGATTGCAATTTTACCCTGCACCGTATACAGCTGTCCGCTTCTGATATAGTACTGTATATCTGCTGTTTGTATTACGGTCAAATCCATGCTGAGTGAGCGTCTGTGTGTGACTCCGGAAATATATACGGAGATTGCAATTTTCCCATACACCGTATACAGCTGTACTCTTCTGAGACAGTATCGTATATCTGCTCTTTGTAATATGGTCAAATCCATACTGAGTGAGCATCTGTGTGTGACTCCAGAAATATATACGGAGATTGCAATTTTACCCTACACCGTATACAGCTGTCTGCTTCTGATACAGTACTGTATATCTGCTCTTTGTATTACGGTCAAATCCATGCTGAGTGAGCGTCTGTGTGTGACTCCGGAAATATTTACGGAGATTGCAATTTTACCCTGCACCGTATACAGCTGTCCGCTTCTGATACAGTACTGTATATCTGCTCTTTGTATTACAGTCAAATCCATACTGAGTGAGCATCTGTGTGTGACTCCGGAAATATATACGGAGATTGCAATTTTACCCTACACCGTATACAGCTATCCGCTTCTGATACAGTACTGTATATGTGCTCTTAGTATTACTGTCAAATCCATGCTGAGTGAGCGTCTGTGTGTGTCTCCGGAAATATATACGGAGATTGCAATTTTACCCTACACCGTATACAGCTGTTCGCTTCTGATACAGTACTGTATATCTGCTCTTTGTATTACAGTCAAATCCATACTGAATGAGCATCTGTGTGTGACTCAGGAAATATATACAGAGATTGCAATTTTACCCTACACCGTATACAGCTATCCGCTTCTGATACAGTACTGTATATGTGCTCTTAGTATTACTGTCAAATCCATACTGAGTGAGCATCTATGTGTGACTTCGGAAATATATACGGAGATTGCAATTTTACCCTACACCATATACAGCTGTTCGCTTCTAATACAGTACTGTATATCTGCTCTTTGTATTACGGTCAAATCCATACTGAGTGAGCGTCTGTGTGTGACTCCAGAAATATATACGGAGATTGCAATTTTACACTACACAGTATACAGCTGTCCGCTTCTGATACAGTACTGAATATCTGCTCTTTGTATTACGGTCAAATCCATACAGAGAGAGCGTCTGTGTGTCACTCCGGAAATATAAACGGAGATTTAAATTTTTCCCTACGCCATATACAGCTGTACACTCCTCATACAGTACCATATATCTGCTGGTATTTTTGGTACATTTTCCCAAACATGAGGAAGTATGGTGGAAGAGGCCGCGGATGTGGGCGGGGGGGGCCAGCTGGGAATGATGGTGGTGGTGGTGGTTGTGCATCTGCTGGTAGTGCCAAAAGCCCAAGAGCACCTAAGGAAGGAGGTGTTGAGCCTGCATCATCACCTGGCTCCAGAAGGCCTGGAAGGCTCCCTTTTCTGGGAGTATGTAAACCGCTTTTAAAGCCAGAGCATCAGGAACAGGTTTTGGCTTACATTGCCGAAACAGCCTCCAGCTCTATCGCCTCCTCTTCTGAAGTTTCAAAAAATGCAAGCACTGAGTCATCAGTGCAGGCTCCTGGTCAGGAACGACACCTTTTCTTGTGTCCTTCACCCCCACCAAAAGTGAAGGATGCGGCAGGCCACACTTCAGATTACTCCATGGAGCTCTTTTCACATACCATGCCTGGGTTATCAAGTCAAATCCTGAATTCCCCAGTCCAAGATGAATATGACATGGAGTGCACTGATGCACAGCCACTGCTAGATGATTCTGCTGGTACATTCACCCAGAGCACTACATTGCCCTCGCAGTGTACTGAGCCAGAATCTGACCCTGATGAAACTCAGGTGCCCCTTCCCGCAACACCTTACACGGTGACAAAGAGGAAGGTGCAGATGAAATTGAAGAGGAGGTGATGGATCACCCAGTTGTTGACCCAGATTGGCATCCATTGGGGGAAGAGGGTGCCGCTGGCAATAGCTCAGAAGAGGAGGAGGATCCGCGGCAGACATTGACATCGCAGCTGCGGTTATCTGGCAGGCCCGTAGCAGTCCAAAAACGTGTTAAAAAAACAAAAAGAGTTGCAGGACAGCTTGGCCAGACGGTCAAATTAGCACTGCGTGCAAGCCCTGAAAATTTATCCCATAGTAGGAAGAGTGCAGGCACTTTTTTGACCAAAATCCTATTGATGAGGCAAAGGTTATCTGTAAGAAGTGCGGAAGAACCTTTAGCCGAGGGAAAAATCTTTTAAAATTGAATACCAGTTGCATGCTTAGATATTTAAACACCATGCACTTGCAAGCGTGGACGGACTACAAAATCTCACTGGCTTTGAACGCCTACATTGCCAAACTGATCTCATTAGAGAAGATGCCCTTCCATTTGGTTGAAAGCGCAGCGTTCCGAGAGCTCATGGCCTACGCTGTCCCACACTATGACCTACCCAGTCGGCACTTCTTTTCTAGAAAAGCCATTCCTGCCCTCCACCTGCATGTTAAAGACCGCATTGTCCATGCACTCAAACAATCAGTGAGTGGAAAGGTGCACCTCACAACAGATGCATGGGCCAGTAGGAATGGCCAGGGCCATTACGTGTCCATCACTGCACACTGGGTTAATGTGGTGGATGCAGGGTCCACAGGGGACAGCGGCGGTGGGACAGTGCTGCCTAGCCCACGGTATAGACAACAGTTGGCTGTAGGCGTTAGACCCTCCTCCTCCTCCAGAAGCAAAAGCTCGTCGACAGAATGCAGTCGCATGAGCACTCCATCCGCAGCTGCCAGTGTTGCAAACGAGGTGTCCCGCTATCAATCAGCTAGTGGTAAGCATCAGCAGGCTGTGTTAAAGATGATGTCTGTGGGCGACAACAGACACACCGCGGAGGTACTGGCCGACTACTTGCAGCGAGAAACTGAATCATGGCTGGGCAGTCTACATCTTGAGCCAGGCAAGGTAGTCAGTGATAATGGCCGTAATTTTGTGGCGGCCATAGCCCTGGCAAAACTCAGACACATACCTTGCCTGTCTCACACCTTGAACCTGGTGGTGCAGTGCTTCATAAATAATTATCCGGAGTTACCAGCCCTGCTCCATAAGGTGCGAAGACTGTGCTCACACATCCATCACTCGCCCGTAGACTCCAGTCATATGCAGAGGCTGCAGCGATCGCTCCACCTCCCCAAGCACCGCCTAATCATAGACGTTGCAACAAGGTGGAACTCCACCATGCACATAGTTGAGAGGCTGTGCGAACAGAGGCAGGCTGTAATGCATTTTTGGGAGGATTCATGGGCAGGCAGTTTGATGGCGGACTTGGAGTTGTCGGGTGTGCTGTGGTCAAAGCTGAAAGACCTCTGTAAAGTCCTTCAGTGTTTTGAGGAATGCACACGGCTGGTAAGCGCAAACGACGCCATCATAAGCATGAGCATCCCACTTATGCGTCTGCTCATGCAAACTTTGACGCACATTAAGGATCAGGCGTCTGCAGCGGAGGAGAAGGAGGGCAGCCTTCATGACAGTCAGGCATTGCCTGCTCAGGGAACTGTCCTGGAAGAGGTGGAGGAAGAAGAGGCGGATGAGGATGAGGGGGATGATTATTTTTGGGAGGATGATGCTTTTCAGGGGGCAAGAGAAAATTTTGGCTTGCCAAGGTCAGGTACAGGGTTTGTACGTGAATGGAGGGATGTGGATTTGTCAGAAAGTGCTCCTCCACCCACCACTGGCAGTGCATCATTGACACCTGGAACATTGGCCCACATGTGTGATTATGACTTGCGGATCCTAAAAAGGGACCCCCGCATTGCCAATATGATGAAGGATGACAACTACTGGTTGGCCAGCATCCTCGATCCATGCTATAAAGGCAAATTACAGAACATCATGCCTCAAGAGAACCTAGAGCTAATATTGGCGAACAAACAAGCAACTCTGGTAAACAGTTTGTTAGAGGCATTCCCAGCACACAGCAGCGGTGCAGGTTCTACCACGAGCCTTACTGGGCCAAATGGAAGAGGTGTTCCTGGTGCACACAGCCGAAGTTGCGTTGGAGACAGGGGTTTCATGACAATGTTGTGGTCTGATTTCTCGAGTAACACTCACACGACTGGTAATACTGAATAGATTGCAACAGACAGGAGACAACAGTTGTCAACTATGGTTCAAAATTACCTCTCCTTCCCTATTGATGTTCTTCCTCACAGTTCATTCCCCTTTGACTACTGGGCCTGTAAACTGAACACCTGGCCTGAATTGGCACAATATGCCTTACAGGAGCTCGCTTGCCCTGCTGGTAGTGTGCTATCAGAAAGAGTCTTCAGTGCTGCTGGAACAATCCTGACAGAAAGAAGGACCCGGCTGTCGACCCAAAATGTAGGTGATCTCACCTTCACAAAAATGAACCATGCCTGGGTTTCAAAGGATTTTGTACCACCTTCCCCTGATGACACATAGGTTGCCAGCAAAATGGCTCGCTTTGACCTCCTCTTCCTCCGACTTCTCCAATTCCTCCATTTGCAGCTGCTGAATGTCCAGCCTACACCTCAACATATGCCAGTTTTTCCACCTCCCTAACTGGGCTGTCCCCCCCCAGGGCCGGCGTCAGAGCGTGGCGCACCCGGGCAAGTGCCGGGGCCCTGAGCAGGTGGGGGGCCCACTCGCCGTCAGAGACACCGCCATACTATGAGGGGCCCTGTGCCAGTTTCCGGCGTCAATGAGTGTGCACCCCCTGCTTGCTCAGGGCCCCAGCACTTGCAATACTTACCTCTCCCTGCTCCACTGCTGTGACGTCTTCAGTGTTTCCTGACAGTGACATTCAGGTCAGAGAGTGGCCATAATACTGTATGGAGGACTATACTGTCCGGTTTTTGAGCTATTGTAGAATTTAAAATAGATATCACTCATGTAATGTAAGAAGTGAAGTATTTTGCATTGTATTATACCTATATTTCTCTGCCCTTTCGGAGCATCATGAATTGTGGTATGTGTTAAAGGGGCCCACTGAGACTCTTTGGCCCGGGGTCCACGAAAACCTGGAGCCAGCCCTACCCCCCCACAACTTTAGCCAAATAACCCCCAGTTTTCAATGCGTTGCTATTATTATAAAGTTAATTAAGGTTGACAAGCTTTAGTAATAAGAATTCATGTCGTTGGCATTGAAATGGGCACTGTAGGTGTGTTTTCTGTCCTCCACTCCCTGCCGACTTTTATTCCCCATTGACTTGCTTTGGGGTCGGATTTTCGACTCCGACCCGGCCATTTCCGTTAGTCGACCGACTTCGTTCGACTCGACTTTTGAGAAAATCGGGTTTCACAAAACCCGACTCGACCCTAAAAAAGGCAAAGTTGCTCATCTCTACTGACAACAGTTTGAAGTATTTGTGGGATGTGTTTTTTAAAATGGTATCACTTTTTGGGAGTTTCCAATATATAGGCCCCTCAAGGTCCATTTAAATCTGAATAAGTCCCTAAAGAAACAGGTCTTGTAAATTTTGAAAAAATTAGAAATTGCTGCTAAACTTTTAATCCTTCTAACATCCTAACAAAATAAAATGACATTTGAAAAATGATGCAGATGTAAAGTAGATATATGGTAAATGTTATTTATTACATATTTTGTTTGGTACAATTATCTGATTTAGGGGCATAAAACTGTAAAGTTTGAAAATGGCAACATTTTCGTCACTTTTTTATATTTTCATACATATAAGCAAATCATATTGACCAAAATTTACCACTAACATGAAGTATAACATGTCACAAAAGAATCAGTGGGATCCGTTGAAGCGTTCCAGAGTTATTACCATATAAAGTGACACTGGTCAGATTTCAAAAATTTGTCCGGGTCATTAAGGTCAAAATTGCTCTGTCACTAAGGGTTAATAATCAGACATACATGAGTGTCTAAGGGTATGTTCCCACGGTCAGTAAGCGCTGCGGGTTGGACGCTACGTACATCCGCAGCTTCCAACCCGCAGCAACCAGATGTTACAGCATAGTGGATAGGATTTCAAGAAATCCCATGCCCACTATGCGTGTACTGGCACCCATGGCTTCCCTGCAGAGACGCACATGTGGCACATCTTTCCAGACCACAGCATGTCTATTTAACTTGCGGAGATGCAAGCAAGCCTAAGCAAGATAAATTTCACCCATACAATGTATTGGATGCAGTGATTCCACACGGTTCAATGAACACATGCGGAATCACCTGCGTTCAAAAGCCGGCAGCGCTTTGAAACGCAGCGGATATGTGCTGCTTTCAAAGCGCTGCCGGTTACTGACTGTGTGGATGTAGCCTTAGTCAGCCTTCAAATGACTTGGGTGATGATGTCACTGGAGTTTGCCAGGCAGTTTGTGAAACATGGAGCAAAGGTTGGCAGAAATTAGGCAAGGGAGCAAATCACAGCCCTGGAGCTGAAACATTTGTGTAACAATCTACAACTTAGTATAAAACAAATATGTGTCCCACCTGGTTAAGAAATAATGAGCAGTGGGGCTCATGTTGCATTCGTAATGGAAAAAATGTATGCTACAAAAACTTACCATAGCGTGAGCATTGATGAAGGATTGAACACAGCATGCGCCCTAACAACAACTGTTGGAGAAATCGGAAATAGAATAAGTAACTCCAGTCCAGGATAGATATGTTCTTGAAACACAAATCGCACTCCAAATAAAAGAAATTCGAAAATAGAGCTTAGGCAAAGAATTAAATGAATTGGAATACAATATGCTTTCCAGCACTAGTATTAAATTGAAACTTCTGAAAAAAAGTGTATTTATTATGAGAATTGTCCAGTATTTACTAAATGCTAAGGCCTCATTCAAATCAGCCGGGTGCAATGCGTTGAATCTGAAAATTGACATAACGCTTTAAAAACACTCGTTAAAGGGTTGATTGTGACTTGTAGGATCGCTACTTCCAATACATGGCGCTATAGAGTACAAGTCCTCTTTGTTTGAAGAAGCAATTTGCATATTAAAAACACTAGTAATCTTTTTAATTGGAGTCATTTTCATGTGTTTTGTGTCTCCGTTAAGTTTGTCTTAAATATCCATAGACTTTATGTTGCATGTATTCAATCATTATATTTGATCAAGGTTTATTTATGTTTCCGCAATGTTTCCACAAGGTCTGATTTGTACGACAAATATACTGTAGGCCACAACTGCATTCTAGCATATATATCGAAAACTCGAGCCACCATTAAATCTATCCAAAAGGTCAAATGTTCCCCACTATAGTGAATCCATCACCTGCCCCTAACAGCTTACTCCAATCGCTACTAATTAAACACTTAACTGCTTCTGTTTCCAACAGCGGTACTTAAAGGGAACCTGTCACCTGATTCATGCTGCTCAAACAGCAGGCAACATAAGTCAAAGACTTAGCGACATGATTGCAGCCAGGTATGTCTTTCTCTGAAATGCTCCAGTGTTGAAGAAAAAAATATAGTTAAAAGCAGAGGTAAGAGGATCACTTCACGTGGCCCTGGTCCAGGTCACTGCTCTCTTGCCATCGATAGGAGAACATGAATTTCTTCAACTTCTGGGTTTCTTAGTGCGGCGTTTGATTAGCCACCCTAGTGCGACGTCACCTGTGCGCTGTACGGAACACAAGTGTTGACGTTCCAACACAGCTAATCGTAAGATGCGCCCAGGATCCTCGAAGGTCAGGAAATTTCAGCAGCTCTTTTCCACAGCCAGAGAGTAGTGACCAGGACCATAGACCAGGGTTGTGCAATGTGATCTACTCATCTCTATATAAAAGATCTAGCTGGGACCGTAGCCAGTGACAAGACTTCTCACCATATTCGCTCCTGGTGATTGACAGATTTCTGGTCTATGAATGAGACCTACTGAGCAGTGCTGAGAGAAGACGGCGATGGAACAAAAAGTCTTGCCTCTGGTCCCTGGTTTCCCAACTATATTTTCTCTGAAACATTGGAAAATTTAAGAGAGAAATATACCTGGCTGCAATTATGCAACCAGGCTCTGATTTATACCGCTTGGCAACATTAATCAGTTGACAGGTTCACTTTAAGTGGTGTGATGTTGGTGGGACGTCTGTTCTAGCTCCTATTGGCCAGCTCACGCCGGTGGTTTCAAAGAAAATTGTAGGTTTTACGTGAGTATTGAAGTATAAAGTACAACGGATCAAATAATCACAGATCTAAGTCTCCAACGGTGACAAACCTCCTAAATTTAAAGTAAAAAAAATGTAAAACTAAAAAAACATAAAAGTTTGAATCGCTAATTCTTAATAATTTGAAAATAAAAATTGTTTCAAAAATTTGGTATCACAGCACACTTAAAAGTCCAATCTATAATACAAAATACAAAAATTAGTTATCCATATGGTAAATGTCCTCTCTCTTCCTTAACACTTGTGACTTTTATTAAAATTATTAACTCATTTTTATTATGTATACCCTATACCCCTTTTCACATGTAAAGCGACATGGAATAAATGGCACTATAATAATAAAAAATAATAAATAATAATAAATGTCATAAAAAAAACTGAAAATTAAAATACTAGAATTGACTTTTTTGTCACTGCACCGCCTTGTAAAAATAAAAGAGATCAAAATATCAAATATACCCCAAAATTGTACAGCAAGAACAAAAGATTGGCACACAAAAAAAAGCCACCATACAGCTCTATTGATAGAAAAATAAAATTTGCAGTTTTTTGGTTACCACACATACACTCAAAAATGTAAAATGTTGTATGTCCCTCAAAATAATACCAATTAAACTACAGCTCACCATGCAAAAAAATAATACATATAGCTCCATAAACAGAAAAAATGATGGGTCTTGGAAAATGTGACACAAGTCAAATTTTTTACATTTCTGAATTTTTTAAATCAAGTAAACTTTAAAAAAAAAATGATGTTTGACATTTCAGTATTCATACTGACCTGAATGACTTGGAAATTTTTTGATTTTATTTATACATTTAATGGATAAACTACAAGTCATCCTGAAATAAAATAATCCCTCAAATGGCTTTTTGACGCAAAATTAAAAAAGATATGGCTCTTTGAATAAGCTTATGGAAAAATGAAACCACTAAAACGAAAAGTTGCATGGTCGGGAAGGAGTGGGTAAGCTACCTGACTGGATTTAAAGTACAGCTTGTAATGGATGAATAAACACACTTATTTTGTTACTACAAAATGAGATTCTATTTAATATATTTTATATGACAAGATCTGATAGAATATTTCTATTCCGCATCCTTCAACGCATTCATACAGTGAACTCTGTAAAATAATTCCACATTGTTATGACTCTTTCGTCAAGACAACTTTTGGATGTAACTATAAATTTTAGGTCAGACAGTATCTGAATTTTTGGAATAGATATAGAAATGTGTGGCTTGGCCTGGAAAGTTATCATTAAATTGCCAAGGTTGTTTGCCTCACAACAGCTGTTTCCCTGACAGAGCTCATTAACAGAACATTATATTTTCTTTGTAGAGGTTGACATTGCAGCAGAACAGACATGGTCTCCTCGACCCTCAAAGGAGGCAGGCAGTGGCAACAGAAACTATTTTACACAACAATGCTATTTCAAATCATCTTGCATGCATTTACAGTATATCATAATCCACCAGGGCTACTATATGATTTAGTTTAGTTTTAGTGAAACTTTAGAAATAGCATTCCTGCCTTAGCTATAAAACCAAGCAGCGCGACATAGAAAAGTGATTGTTCTTAGTCACGAAAAGAGTACCTGTCATCAGGTCAAATATGGGCAGTTTATGTTCTTGTCGTTCTCTTTGTTCTCAGGCCACACACAAGGGATAGTTTCATCACCTCCTGTTTCCTCTAGAAATCAGACTAAAAACAATTAACCAATTCTGTTCACATAGTATATAAAGCACCTCCTATAATCCTCCCATGTGTTTTATTTTGTCCTCATTTCTAGGTGAAGGTTTAGCGGAGCTCTCAACTACATATGCGGGTAATGCCTACCTTTTGGTTCTTGGATCTAATGTATAAAAGATTGGGCTGGAGCAGGTGTAGCTAGTGAGCTAGTGTAGGCCCAGACATGACAGGGGTTTGAAAGTAGGCTAGGGAAGGGTTAACTACTGTTTGGCATGTACACCAGTGGGTCATTTAGAAGGGGTGAATCAGAGGTCAGGTCACATGGAGTGGGTCTGGGCTAAGATTTGGTAATCAGGTTATGGGAGAGTGGAGTATTTGAGGTACCTTATAAGAAGAAGAGGATCTCAGGGTGCGGCTGCCATTCAAGACACAAGACCTGGGAAAATCCAGGACATGCTCCAGGACTGACACCATGGATCCAGAAGTGATGGCCTCCTTGACAGATGCATGGCCATGAGTTGCTGCAGGAGCAGTTGAACTTCAAGATGGGCAAGCTCCACAATCTAGTACTCCCTCTCGCCCAAAGACGTCACAACTCAGCCCAGAGGTCCCACGACAATCTGGGAGGATGAGGAATCAGTCACCACCCCAAGCAGCATCTGCACAGGACGTGGTAAGCAATTCCAGAACAGGAAGCTGGTTCAGGGAATCCAGGCAGGGGAGAGCGCACATGAGAGGGGCAGGGGTTCTGGCTTCTGCGCCGCGTCACACATCATCATCAGGAACAGCTGCAGTCATTCTTTCGGCGCTGGGTGATGACGTAGCCCAGTGCCATGAAGTGATAGGAAATGGGCCACAGCCATGGCCCTGTGGATCTGGGATTGGCGGTAGAAAAGATGCCAGGATACCGGGGAGGAGAGTTTGGCTCCGCCCCTCAGGCTGCCATCATCACCCCTCCTGCATTCTTCACCACGGACATTGGCCACTGCTCCTCGGATTACTCCTTGGGTGACGGGCAAGCACCGGTGGAAGACAGCAACTTTTGCCACGACGGTGAGGGAGACAGTGGGTTCTCAGGCACCCTGTACTGTTCCAGAGCAGATTAACCCTTTATCATCTGATGAGGCAGATGACAAGCAGGAAAATAGCAACGAGGGCAACAATGGAGTACAACAGCTATGTTCCTGTGTGACAGCTGTTCCGGCTTCTGCCCAGAGTCAGCCTGGTGAGAATCCTGCTATATGTTTGTCCTCATCTGTCTTGTCCCATAATCTAATGTATGTAGTGAAGAGGAGCATTTGCCAGCCTTAGTTAACTCAGAGGGTTTTGTTAGTATTCAGGGTTTTGAGTAGTTTTTGGGCAATTTTTGGCTGGTTTTAGGAATGTAATGTCCCAATTTTCTCCACAGCCAGTAGTAAGTGCATGATTGAGGGCAGGGTGGGGAAGCATACACCACCCAGGCATTGGTTCCTAGTGCTCTAGCTTCAAGTATGTCAGTTGCCAGTACGACAGTGTCTCCATAGGGACAGCTTCATCCACGGGGTATGCAGACCCTGGTATTAGTTTAGACGATGCAGCCTGAGGAGAGGTATATCTTTGTATCGATGACCTATAGAGTTTTTGATGGCACTGCTTGGCTGCGCTACGTTGAGCAATTCAGGCAGAGAAAGGCTGTATGACAAGGTTTACAATGGGACCATATGGATATAGCTTTATGGATGTGCCTCGTAGTCACAGTGCGTTCTAGTCCACAGCCTTTTCATTCAGGGACTGTGGGTCGACACCAATGGCCAACCAGAGGGCAGGATATTGTTAGCAGTTTAATGACAGTCAATGCCATTATGGCACAAGCTACCAATTTAAACACAAGTGCCCCTTTTTGCAGACACAGGCCAATTGCTTCAAAAAGGCAAAGGAACATATCTGTGATGCTAATCAAAAAGGGGGTGACACCAGTGAGAATCGAAGTGATGCTGCCATACCTAAGGGCTTAATCCGAATAGATTGTCAGTGGAATTATTGGAAGACGACTTTAAGTTTGGTTTTAGGATTCCGTTTGTGTCAAATATGCCATTGTTTCGTCCAAATAACATTAAGTCTGCATGCCTCCATCCATCGGTGGGGCAAGAAAAAACTGTACAAGGAGGTAGCCATTGGGCGTATGGCTGTCATTTTAAGGAACCGCCAAGGCCTCACCTGTGGGTCTATCCGGTTAGTTCCAAAAAAGGAAGCCACTCAATTTCACTTGATACATCATTTATAGTACCTGGCAGGTTTATCAATAAATGGTGGGATCAGTGATGATGTACCGTATTTTTCGGACCATAAGACGCATTTTTTTTCCTCCAAATTTGGGAGGAAAGTGTGGGTGCATCTTATGGTCAGAATGTAACATGTGGGGAGGAGGGCAGGGGGCAGCGGTGGAGTGAGATCGCAGGAGGCAGGAAAATATCCCCTCTGCTGCAGGAAACCAGCACTGGGGAAACCACTGGTCCCAATACTTAAGTGCAGTGAATATTCATTAGCCGCTTCCCCGCCCACCTATCAGTTGAGCAGTGAGCGGGGAGCAGCAAATGACAGAGCCACATGGTTTCCCCAGCGCTGGATTCCTGTAGCAGCTGGGGAGATGTGTGTTGGAAGGAGAAGGAGGCAGCAGGAGCAGAGTGCAGCAGGAGGCATCGCATACCTGACAGCACAGGGGCTGTGCTGATGCGATGCTGAATGCTCCTGTGGAGGACCTGTGATGAGGTCATGAAGAGGGCGGGCTGGAGCATCACATGACCACACAAAGCCCTGCCTCTTCATGATGTCATCACAGGTTCTGCAGACACACTGTACAACAGAGAATTAATTAAAAGGTTAGTAATTACAGCACATAAAAATCACTCTGCCATCCTGTGGTGGACTATAACTCCCAGCATGCCATAGGATCTGCAGGACATGCTGAGAGTTATAGTTCTCCCATGGGATCTTAAAGCTGCACTCCAGTGTTATTTTTCAGTGCTGGAGTGGTGCTTTAAATATAAGCCACGTGCCCCCATTCATATACTTACCCTCCAGCGTCTTCACATAGCACTTTGCAGACACCACACTGGTCCCGCAGCACCATCTCCTACCCGTAGCTTCCAACATAATAACATACTATTATACAGAATAACACCACATATAATAGTATGTTATGTTATTAAATATTTTACCACATTTTTTGCTTCAAATATATTTTTCCCTATTTTCCACCTCTAAAACCTGGGTGCGTTTTATAGTCCGGTGCGTCTTATAGTCCGAAAAATACGGTATGTTCCGTGTCATATGTTTCATTTGATAAGGCAGTTGATTGGTTCTGTAAATGCGGGCGAGTGGTACTGATATTGAAGCAGCCTTTCGCCTGTTACCGGTATATCTAGATTGCTTACATCTTTTGGACTGTATGTGGAACAATCATTTTTATGTGCTTTGCTGTTTACCAATGGGTTGTTCAATTTCATGTGCGTATTTTTAGGCCTTTAGTACGTTTGTGGAATGGGTAGTTAGACAGCAATCGGGCCAACAGTCAATTCTGCATTACCTGGATGATTGCTTGTGTCTGCGTTCAGCAGGATCTACAATATGTTCAATCCTTCTATATACATATGAACAGATGACAAGAGTAATTTTGGAATTCCCCTGGCTCCTTAGAAAACTGAAGGTCCATTGACAGTTATGCATTTTTTGGGTATAGAGCTGGATTCGATGACTGTGGAATTCCGATTACCTATGGATAAGGTGTGAGATTTCAGGACGGAAGTGCAGCTTAACTTATGAAGTAAAACGGTGAGGTGGAGGTAGCTCTAATCCCTCCTAGGCAAATTAAATGTCGCACCATGCCAATATGCCAGATATTTTTGCAGAAGGTTGGCCAGGATGACATCAGGTGTCCATAACTCTGCTCATTTTATATGATTATCTGCTAGTCACAAAGCTGTTCTTTTTTGGAACAGTATAATGGTAGGACAGTTTTGATGAAAGAATAGGTTGACAGCTCAGAGTTGAAGTTGTTTACAGATGCATCGAGTTACCATGGTTTTGGTGTCTATTTTCAAGGTAGATGGTTTGCAGGTTCGTGGCCGGAAGAATGGAAAGCAAAGGGCCAGGTGCGCAATATGGCATTATTAGAGCTATTTCCCATTGTGGTAACGATGGTGATTTGGGGTGGGAACTGTTCAACTCGGATGTCAAACACAGGCAATGAAGAAGATGGAGAAATTACTTTGTCTTCTCTGCAACTGTGCTCTGATTTTCTCATGCAAGAGGATTGGAGCACTGTGCACTGACACTTGGATTAAACTCTGACTTCTGTGACCAGCTCTTGAGATAGACTATTCCACAGATTAATCATTCTTATGGTTAAGTTTCCTTATCTCCTCTCCTGTGGAGATTGAACCTTTCTTTCTCCATACAAAGGGAGTGACCCATTTTCTTTTAAGGGGGATCTAGATGAAACAACTTTTCACCATATTTTTTGCATTGGCCATTGCTGAGCTTCTGCAAGTTAATCATGTCAACACTTAGACGTCTCTTCTTAAAACTAAAGAAACTTAATTCTGTTAATCTTTCCTCATAACCAAAATTCTCCTTGCCCCTTACCAGTTTTTTGTGCTACTTTTTATTTTTTCTATCTCCATGGCAGCTTTACTCTGAACTGGTGCTCAGCACTGAATTGCATATTCCAGATGCAGTCGCACCAATGATTAGTAAAGTAGTAGTATTATGTCCCTATCCCATGTGTCTATGCCTCCATTAATAAATCCCAGTATCCTGCTGGCCTTAGAAGCTGCTGATTGACATTGCTTACTGTTAATTAGCCTGCAATCCTACTCTACGAGTGATTTTCCTAGTTTTATTCCTCCTGGAACATACAGTGCCTGCGTATTATTAATACCCACATGCATAACCTTCCATAATCCATGTTGAACCTCATCTGACAAGTGGATGCCCAAACATTCAGTTTGTCTAAGTCAACTTCTAACTTATGAACATCTTCCATGGACTTCACTATACTACAGTCATGGCCAAAAGTTTTGAGAATGACACAAATATAAATTTTTACAAAGTCTACTGCTTCACTTTTTCTAATGGCAATTTGCATATACTCCAGAATGTTATAAAGAGTGATCAGCTTAACAGTAATTACTTGCAAAGTCAATATTTGGCTAGAAAATGAACTTTATCCCCCAAAACACATTTCAACATCATTGCAGCTCTGCCTTAAAAGGACCAGCTAACCTCTTTTCAGTGATTGTTCCATTAACACAGGTGTGGGTGTTGATGAGGACATGGCTGGAGATCAATCTGTCATGATTAAGTAAGAATGACACCACTGGACGCTTTAAAAGGAGGCTGGTGCTTGGCATCATTGTTTCTCTTCTGTTAACCATGGTTATCTCTAAAGAAACACGTGCAGTCATCATTGCAATGCACAAAAATGGCCTAACAGGGAAGAGTATCGCAGCTAGAAAGATTGCACCTCAGTCAACAATCTATCGCATCATCAAGAACTTCAAGGAGAGAGGTTCCATTGTTGCCAAAAAGGCTCCAGGGCGCCCAAGAAAGACCAGCAAGCCCAGGACCGTCTCTTAAAAGTGTTTCAGCTGCGGGATCGGGCTACCAGCAGTGCAGAGCTTGCTCAGGAATGGCAGCAGGCAGGTGTGAGTGCATCTGCACGCACTGTGAGGCGGAGACTCTTGGAGCAAGGCCCGGTCTCAAGGAGGGCAGCAAAGAAGCCACTTCTCTCCATAAAAAACATTATGGACAGACTGATATTCTGCAAAAGGTACAGGCAGTGGACTGCTGAGGACTGGGGTAAAGTTATTTTCTCTGATGAATCCCCTTTTCGATTGTTTGGGACATCAGGAAAACGCCTCATTCGGAGAAAACAAGGTGAGCGCTACCACCAGTCTTGTCTCATGCCAACTGTTAAGCATCCTGAAACCATTCATGTGTGGGGTTGCTTCTCAGCCAAGGGAATCAGCTCTCTCACAGTCTTGCCTAAAAACACAGCCATGAATAAAGAATGGTACCAGAATGTCCTCCAAGAGCAACTTCTCCCAACCCTCCAAGAGCAGTTTGGCGATCAACAATGCCTTTTCCAGCATGATGGAGCACCTTGCCATAAAGCAAAGGTGATAACTAAATGGCTCAGGGAACAAAACATAGAGATTTTGGGTCCATGGCCTGGAAACTCCCCAGATCTTAATCCCATTGAGAACTTGTGGTCAATCATCAAGAGACGGGTGGACAATCAGTCAGGATTTGGTCCAGAAATTGATTGAGAGCATGCCAGGGAGAATTGCAGAGGTCCTGAAGAAGAAGGGTCAACACTGCAGATATTGACTTGCTGCATTAACTCATTCTAACTGTCAATATAAGCTTTTGTTACTCATATGTTTGCAATTATTATATTTCTGTCTGTGATAAAAACATCTGTCAAACACACATAAAAACCAGAGGTCAGCAGATCATGTGAAAATATAATATTTGTGTCATTCTCAAAACTTTTGGCCATGACTGTATAAAGCTTTGTGACATCTGCAAAAATAGAAACAGCACTATTAATCTTGTCATTAAAAAATAAGTTGAATATAACGGACCTAACACTGAACCTTGTGGTACATCAAATATAACTGGGGACTGTTCAGAGTAGCACACATTCACCACAACTGTCTGGGTGCGATCTTTGAGACAATTTTCAATTCAATTCCAATCCTTACTTTTTAAGCTTATATATGGTGGGTAAGGAAAGTGTTCAGACCCCTTTAAATTTTTCACTCTTTGTTTCATTGCAGCCATTTGGTGAATTCAAAAAAGTTCATTTTTTTTCTCATTAATCTAAACTTTGCACCCCATCTTGACTGAAAAAAAAATATCACTTGGTCAAAAGTATTCAGACCCTTTGCTCAGTGTTGAGTAGAATCATCCTTTTGAGCTACTACAGCCACGAGTCTTCTTGGGAATGATGCAACAAGTTTTTTACACCTGGATTTGGGGATCCTCAGCCATTCTTCCTTGCAGATCCTCTCCAGTTCCCTCAGGTTGGATGGTGAACGTTGGTGGACAGCCATTTTCAGGTCTCTCCAGAGATGCTCAATTGGGTTTAGGTCAGGGCTCTAGCTGGGCCAGTCAAAAATGGTGACAGGGTTGTTCTGAAGCCACTCCTTTGTTATTTTAGCTGTGTGCTTAGGGACATTGTCTTGTTGGAAGGTGAACCTTCGGCCAAGTCTGAGGTCCAGAGCACCATGGAAGAGGTTTTCATCCAGGATAACTCTGTACTTGGCCGCATTCATGTTTCCTTCAATGGCAACCAGTCATCCTGTCGCTGCAGCTGAAAAACACTCCCATAGCATAATGCTGCCACCACCATGTTTCACTGTTGGGATTGTATTGGGCAGGTGATGAGCAGTGCCTGGTTTTCTCCATATACCACTTAGAATTATCACCAAAAAGTTTTATCTTCTCATCAGACCAGAGAATCTTATTTCTCATAGTCTGGGAGTCCTCCATTTGTTTTTTAGCAAACTCTATGCGGGCTTTCATATGTCTTGCACTGAGGAGAGGCTTCCGTCGGCCACTCTGCCATAAAGGCTAGACTGGTGGAGGACTGCAGTGATAGTTGACTTTGTGGAACTTTCTCCCATCTCCCTATTGCATCTGTGAAGCTCAGCCACAGTGATCTTGGGGTTCTTGTTTACCTCTTTCACCAAGGCTCTTCTCCCATGATTGCTCAGTTTGGCTGGATGGCCAGGTCTAGGAAGACTTCTGGTGGTCCCAAACTTCTTCCATTTAAGGATTTTGGAGGCCACTGTGCTCTTAGGAACCTTGAGTATTGCAGAAATTCTTTTGTAACCTTGGCCAGATGTGTGCCTTGCCAGTTCCTTTGACTTCTTGATTCTCATTTGGTCTGACATGCACTGTGATCTGTGAGGTCTTATAGACTGGTGTGTGCCTTTACAAATCAAGTCCTATCAGTTTAATTAAACACAGCTGGACTCCAATGAAGGAGTAGAATCATCTCAAAGAGGATCACAAGAAAATGGACAGCATGTGACTTAAATATGAGTGTCTGAGCAAAGGTCTGAATACTTATGACCATGTGATATTTCAGTTTTTCTTTTTTAATAAATTTGCAAAAATGTCTACATTTCTATTTTTTTCAGTCAAGATGAGGTACAGAGTGTACATTAATGAGGAAAAAAATGAACTTTTTTTTAATTTACCAAATTGCTGCAATGAAACAAAGAGTGAAAAATTTAAAGAGGTCTGAATACTTTCCATACCCACTGTGCTACAGTATTTTTTACTGAATATAGTCAGAGGTTAGTATCAGATAGCTGTGGGTGCTCAGCAATTTTTCTTTTACTGACATCAGTTTAGTAAGTTAGTTTTTTATTCTACCAAATTTTTATACATATTTGTTTTATTTTTATCTTTTTCTTTCTAGATTCTTTTTTTTGCTTCTAAATAAAAAAAAGCTTATGCCAAAACTTACCTCACATTGACCGACTTTTCAAAGTTCAGCTGGTCATTGAGGACTTCAGCAACAAGTTAGCTGAGGTGTACGTTCCCCAAAGGTTCATCTGCGTGGATGAGTCCCTAATACATTTCAAGGGAGGCTCAAATTCCGACAATACCTGTCCATTAAGAGGGCCAGGTATGGAATTAAACTCTACAAGATGTGCAATAATACCTCAGGGTATGCCCACAGGTTTAGAGTTTATGAAAGGAACGACACCCAGATTGAATCCTGGGAAAACTGTGTGGGATTTCCTGTACCCACTGCTGAATTGAGGTTGTAGATAACTTTAATACCAGCATCCCTCTCTTCAAGTCCCTCTCTGCGTGGGCTAACGTAGCCTGTGGTACTGTCCTCAAAATCAGAAAGGCCTCCCTAAGACCCTAATTGGGAAGCTACCCAAAAAGGGCGAGGGCAGAGACCAATGTAGCGGCAACTAGCTGGTGGTCAAGGACAATGGGGATGTCCTTCTCTTGGCAGCACCACAACCACTGTACCTCTACACGGGTCCACAAATCAAACTGTGTACTGGGGTACAACAACAACATGGAGGGAGTTAATTTCACTGACCAAGTCCCCCAGTTGTAAGTGCCATGAGAAAAGCTAATTTGTGTTACAAGAAGCTGGCCGTGCACATCGTTCAGATGGCAATGTATAACACTTACATGCTACCACGATATGCAGGCTAGACTGGTACGTGTCCTCAGTTCTAAGTGGTAGTGATCAAGGCTCCATTATTTGGCAGTCAGGAAGTGACTTTTGGAACTGAAGTACTTGTATCTCACCAGCAACATTTTCCCGGTGAGGTTCCTCAAACCTACAAGAAAGGAAGGTACTGTTACGCTTCCCGGTTTCGGGGCGTCGGGACATGGCATAGCTTACCTAGCTAGCCTATGTGTTATGATTTGGTAGCTGAGAAGAGCAGGCAAAAAAGGAAATACACCAGAGCAGCTGGAAACTATGAGATTGCAGTACCCTGACTAACCACCACAACTAGAGGCAGCCGTGGAGCGTTCCTACGTTGGTCCTAGACGCCTCGTCACAGCCTGAGAAACTAACTACACCTAAAGATAGAAAGAGGAAAGCTATCTGCCCCGGAGCAGATCCCCAAAGAACATAGGAAGCCCCCAAACATGTAATGGCGGTTAGACAAGAAGAAATACTGACACAGACAGAAAATAGTATGATCAAAAGTTGGGGCCCAAACTTACTAAATAGAAAAGGATAGGAAGGGCACTTACTGCAATCCCAAAAAAACCCTGAAAAGCACCAACTCTACTAATTTCAAAAACACCTGAGATCACACGACCTCTACCACCTAAATTAGTTCTCTGGTGTAACCAAAAACAAAACAGCAGCCACTGAAAAAACTGGAAAAAGCAAATGTACAAACATCAGTGGCTGAACTGAACTGAGAGGCAAAAGCCCCCAGAGGGGACCCAGAAGGCCCCCACAGAAGTGCAGGACAAAATGCAAAAATCAAGCACAAAAACAAAAAGAAGAAAATGTCTTATCTGATAGCAGGAGATTCAGACACGACACAGCAGGCTACCAAAGAAACAGGAATCAAGGATTGAGACCAGAACAGTTGATCACCGGCAACCCTGATGGGAAGGTGACTCCGTTATATAAGACCAGTCAGTAACACCTGATTCCCAATCCTCACAATCTTCACTGGACAGTCCAGTACCGTTTGTAACCACCAGAGGGAGCTTCTGCTCAGAACTCATTTCCAGCCTATTCACAACAGTACCCCCCCCTTGAGGAGGGGTCACCGAACCCTCATTTGAGCAACCCGGTCGGTCAGGATGAGTTCTATGATACGCACGGATGAGTCTCCTAGCATGGATGTCCGAAGCAAACACCCAAGAATTGTCTTCCTGACCATAACCTCTCCATTTAACCAAATACTGGAGTTTCCGTCTAGAAAAACGAGAATTCAATATTTTCTCAACCACATACTCCAGATTGCCCTCAACCAAAACAGGGTCAGGAGGCACAGTAGTAGGAACCACTGGCTCAACAAACCTCTTCAACAAGGACTTGTGGAACACGTTATGGATCTTAAATGTCCCTGGAAGAAGCAAACGAAAAGAAACAGGGTGAAGAATCTCCATGATCTTATAAGGTCCAATGAACCTAGGCTTAAATTTAGGAGATGCCACTCTCATAGGAATATTTCTTGAGGACAACCAGACCAAGTCCCCCACTTTAAACCGAGGACCATCAGTCCTATGCCGGTTAGCAAACCACTGGGCCCTCTCCTGAGAGAGGGACAACCTCTCCACTACCTGGTCCCAAATCTATTGCATACGCTCCACAACAGAGTCAACACCTGGGCAGACAGAAGCCTCCGTCTGTCCAGAAGAAAATCGAGGGTGAAACCCAGAATTACAGAAAAATGGAGACATCAAAGTGGCAGAGCTAGCCCTATTATTAAGAGCAAACTCAGCCAAAGGCAAAAAAGAGACCCAGTCATCCTGATCAGCAGACACAAAGCATCTTAGATAAGTCTCCAATGTCTGGTTTGTTCTCTCAGTTTGACCATTGGTCTGAGGATGAAACGCCGAGGAGAAAGACAATTGAACACCAATTTTAGAACAAAAGGTCCTCCAAATCTGGAAACAAACTGGACTCCTCTGTCAGACACAATGTTCTCAGAATGCCGTGTAAACGAACCACGTGCTGAAGGAACAAAGGCACCAATTCATAGGAGGAAGGCAACTTAGGTAATGGCACAAGATGTATCATCTTGGAAAACCTATCGCAAATCACCCAGATGACGGTCATTCTCTGAGAAACAGGGAGGTCGGAAATGAAATCCATAGAGATATGGGTCCATGGTCTCTTGGGCACCGGTAATGGCATCAACAAACCACTAGAACGAGAGCAAGGCTTGGAGCGAGAGCAAGTCCCGCAGGACTGCACAAACTCCCTGACATCACGAGACAAGGTAGGCCACCAAAAGGACCGACCAACCAAGTCCCTGGTACCAAAAATTCCGGGATGACCGGCCAACGCAGAACAATGAATCTCAGACATTACACTCTTTTTCCACTGGTCCGGGACAAACAATTTCCCAACAGGGCAGCGCTCGGGCTTATCCTCCTGGCACCCCTCCAGAGCAAGTCTCAAATTGGGCGAGATGGCGGAAAGAACTACACCCTCTTTCAAAATAACAGAAGGATCAGATAACTCAGGAGAGTCCGCCAGGAAACTCCTCGAGAGGGCATCCGCCTTAACATTTTTAGTGCCAGGAAGAAATGAAACCACAAAATTAAAACGTGTGAAAAACAAGGCCCACCTAGCCTGTCTAGGATTAAGTCGCTTGGCAGATTCCAGATAAACTAGATTCTTATGGTCAGTAAGGACCACCACCTGATGTTTGGCTCCCTCCAGCCAATGTCTCCACTCTTCAAAAGCCCACTTCATGGCTAATAACTCCCGATTACCTACGTCATAATTACGTTCAGTGGGAGAAAATTTTCGAGAGAAAAAGGCACAAGGGTTACTTTTAGAGGTCTCTGGATCTCTTTGGGACAAAACGGCACCTGCCCCAATTTCAGAGGCATCAACCTCCACCTGAAATGGTAGAGAAACATCAGGCTGCCGTAGAACAGGAGCAGAAGTGAATCTCTGCTTAAGTTCCTGAAATGCAGAGACTGCCTCAGGAGGCCAATTCACCACATCAGAACCCTTCTTGGTCAAATCAGTTAATGGTTTAACAATAACAGAGAAATTACCAATAAATTTACAATAAAAATTGGCAAAACCCAAGAATCTTTGAAGAGCCTTTAAAGAAGTAGGTTGGACCCAATCACAGATAGCCTGAACTTTGACCGGGTCCATTTCAATAACAGATGGGGACAAAATGAAACCCAGAAATGAGATCCTCTGAACGCCAAAAAGACACTTTGATCCCTTCACATACAGAGCATTCTCTCTCAAAATCTGGAACACAGTCCGAACATGTTTTACATGAGAGTCCCAGTCATTGGAAAAAATCAAGATATCATCCAAATAAACAATCAGAAATTTATCCACAAAATCCCTGAAAATGTCATTCATGAAGGACTGGAAGACAGAAGGAGCATTAGTGAGCCCAAAGGGCATCACAAGGTACTCAAAATGCCCTTCAGGGGTATTAAATGCCGTCTTCCATTCATCCCCGTGCTTAATGCGAATAAGGTTATATGCCCCCCTGAGGTCAAGCTTGGTAAACCAAGTAGCGTTTTTCACCCTGGAAAACAGATCAGAGATCAAGGGTAACGGATATTGATATTTCACAGTAATATTGTTCAAGAGACGATAATCAATACACGGCCTTAATGAACCATCCTTTTTGGCCACAAAGAAAAAACCGGCACCTAAGGGTGAAGAGGATGGTCTGATATGACCCTTCTCCAATGACTCCTTGATATAAGACCGCATAGCGTCATGTTCAGGTACAGACAAGTTAAAAAGGCGACCTTTAGGGAATTTACTACCAGGCACTAATTCAATAGCGCAGTCATAGCTCCTATGAGGAGGTAAGGATGCAGATTTACTTTCGCTAAACACATCAGAAAAATCAATCAAAAAGTCAGGAACATCCTGAGCCTGGGGGAGGCAGAAAAAACAGGAGTGTTGGTATTAACACATTGACATCCCCAACTGGTAACAGACGCAGATTTCCAATCCAAACCAGGATTATGAGACTGTAACCAAGGGAAACCCAGTACGATAATGTCATGCAGATTATACAGAACCAAAAATTTGCAACTCTCCTGATGATCAGGTTCTACCCTCATTATCACCTGAGTAGAGAACTGAGGTTTATTCTCAGCCAAAGGGGTAGAATTGATCCCCAGTAGGGGAATAGACTTCCGTAGGGGTATCAAGGGAAACCCACAACGTTTAGCAAAATCAAAATCCATCAGGTTAATAGCTGCTCCAGAATCAACAAAAGCCTGAGCAGAAAATGAGGACAGAGAGCATATCAGGGTAACAGTTAACAAAAACTTAGTCTGAACACTACCCAAGTCAACTGAGCGAGCAAAACGTCTTCCCCGCTTAGGGCAGACAGAAATAGCATGAGAGGCATCACCACAGTAGAAACATAACCCATTGCGCTTTCGAAATTCATGACGCTGTGCCTCAGAAACCACTCTATCACACTGCATGGATTCAGAAGCAGGTTCACAAGGCAACATTATTCCACGCATACCTTTCCGCTCACGCAAACGTCTGTCAATTTGAATCGCTAATGACATAGAATCATTGAGACCAGAGGGAACAGGGAATCCCACCATAACATCCTTTACATTATCTGACAATCCCTTCCGAAAAAGAGCTGCCAAAGCGTCGTCATTCCATTTGGTCAGGACTGCCCACCTACGGAATCTCTGACAGTATAACTCAGCGTCCTCAAGACCCTGACTTAATGCCAACAAAGTTTTTTCAGCTTGATCAGTGACATTAGGCAAAACAGGATCCCCAGGTGTCAGGGAAAAAGCCCAATCCTGAGGGTCGCCGCGCAGGAGAGAGATGACAATTTGAACCTGCTGCGCTGTGTTCCCTGAGGACTTAGATTTTAAGGCAAAAACAATTTACAGTTATTTTTGAAATTCAGAAACTTAGCTTGATCCCCTAAAAACAAATCTGGCATGGGAATCCTAGGTTCCACAACAGGCAACCTAGCAAGATAGGTAGCAATACTCCGAACTTCAGTGGCAAGCTGATCCACACGGCCAGACAACTGTGCAAACTCCACTGAGAGAAAAAAATCCTCCTCAGCACCCAGAGATACAGAGGGAAAAAAAAATGCAACAAATAGAAAAAAAAAATCTCTGACAACTCTGACAACTTTTTTCTTTCACAATATTTTTCCCTTCTGTGAGTACCATATAATTTTCAGTTTTGGCCGGTGATACTGTTATGATTTGGTAGCTGAGAAGAGCAGGCAAAAAAGGAAATACACCAGAGCAGTTGGAAACTATGAGATTGCAGTACCCTGACTAACCACCACAACTAGAGGCAGCCGTGGAGCGTTCCTACGTTGGTCCTAGACGCCTCGTCACAGCCTGAGAAACTAACTACACCTAAAGATAGAAAGAGGAAAGCTATCTGCCCCGGAGCAGATCCCCAAAGAACATAGAAAGCCCCCAAACATGTAATGGCGGTTAGACAAGAAGAAATACTGACACAGACAGAAAATAGTATGAGCAAACGTTGGGGCCCAAACTTACTAAATAGAAAAGGATAGGAAGGGCACTTACTGCAATCCCAAAAAACCCTGAAAAGCACCAACTCTACTAATTTCAAAAACACCTGAGATCACACGACCTCTACCACCTAAATTAGTTCTCTGGTGTAACCAAAAACAAAACAGCAGCCACTGAAAAAACTGGAAAAAGCAAATGTACAAACATCAGTGGCTGAACTGAACTGAGAGGCAAAAGCCCCCAGAGGGGACCCAGAAGGCCCCCACAGAAGTGCAGGACAAAATGCAAAAATCAAGCACAAAAACAAAAAGAAGAAAATGTCTTATCTGATAGCAGGAGATTCAGACACGATACAGCAGGCTACCAAAGAAACAGGAATCAAGGATTGAGACCAGAACAATTGATCACCGGCAATATATAAGACCAGTCAGTAACACCTGATTCCCAATCCTCACAATCTTCACTGGACAGTCCAGTACCGTTTGTAACCACCAGAGGGAGCTTCTGCTCAGAACTCATTTCCAGCCTATTCACAACACCTATGCTCCCACGCCGCCAGACCATGATGACGTGGGGCGTGAGTCCCAGATGGTAAGGGAATGTGGACCCACTGGACCACAGAGGGGGACAAGGGCCTAACTGGACTAGGGGTCTGTGGCAAATGAGCATGTGGACAAGGTGGCGACCTGCAGGACTAGATGACACCCCACAACTTCAAGTATGAAGAAACATAAAGTTTACATAAAGACACAGTACATAGACAGAACAAACAAAGCCAGGCCCCCCCGCACATCTAGGAAGGGTACACGTTTCAGGTCAACAGACGATGGCAGGGGTCATCACGGGATGATGCAGTCCAGGGTCATCTGCCACGGACATACTAGGGCGGCCTCTCTCTCAGGCCTCAGGTGTAGCACAGGCTCAGCAGGAGAACATCAGACACCGACCTCGGACAGAACACATCACAGGGTGGACCACAGGGAACCAGCGGAACATTGAGACACAGGCAGAACATCAGGACTCAGACAGGACATCTGGACTTAGGCTGGACATCAGGACACAGGCAGGACATCGGGACATCGGACCATGCTCCAGACATAGGACACGACTCCAGGCACCAGGCAGCGGTCGTGAGGTTCCGAACTACTGTACGATGGTCAGGCTCCGGGCATCGGACTAAGGAAGGAACTCAAGCGGGATGGTGCAAGCACCGCTGGGTTGAACCGGATCTAGACAGAGTTAGCGCCGCACAGCAGGCTGAGCAAAGCATAGTAAACGCTCAGCAAAGATACTGGACTCCATCTTTAAAAGATGAACCCAGGTAGTTCACAGTCACTGGGTACAGGGTTCCAGACACAGAGGGACTTCAGGAACACAACACAGAGGGACAGTTCAGACAAGGTCACGTACCGGAACAGATATAGGAACAAGGGTTCAGGCCTGATGCAGCCCTCAGGGAGGTGGGAAACAAAACACAACAGAAACGGGCCTGGATATGCAGCCTCCAGGAAAGGCGGATCTGGGTACTCAGCCCACAGAGCAGGCGGAAAAACAGGACATAAACAGAAACAGATCTGGGTACTCAGCCCCCAGAGCAGGCAGAAACATGGACAGGACAAAAGACATCAGCTTTCCCAGAACTGATCGCAAGCAGAGCAGGAACTGAACACACAAACACATGGCAAGGTTCAGGAACTTAATGCAAAGCTCTGGCCACACTCAACAGGAAAGAGGAACTTTATATGGATCTGCTCCTCAGCAATAGGCTGGGGACAGCAATTTAGCACACCTACTGCACTAATAAAATCAGGGAAGGTATGGCCGCTCGTACCCTAATCACAGACAGAAACCATTATAGCAAAGTCAACACAGGAATTGCGGCTTAAGGCACCTGGCAGTGGCTGCAAGCCTGGACACACATAGAAAGTCATGCACCAGCTGAAGAGGACCTCCCAACCCACGGATAGCTTCCACAGCGGCAGCCAGGGACCACACATGCAGATGGTCATGCAGCGGAGCAGAGACATCACAACACATGTACGGCTACGCAGCAAAGCCGGGAACTGAGCAGCATCCATACAGGTAACAAACAACAGTATCCCAGCTGGTTAGGGGGAAATGAGCAAAGTGTTAAATCAGAGACATGCAGAGTAATGCCGGGGAAACAAGGTACAAACATACCGGCATTACAGGCTCCATAAAAGGTGCCGAGTTACAGAAGAGGGATAAGAAAAGGTCCCCATTTAGCAATGCAACATCTGCCCTAACAAACCTGGCATGTGTATAAAAGAATGCTTCAAACTGCACCACACATCCATGGAATAGTAAATTCATTTCTGACTTACACAACTCATGTGTAATGCTGCTGCAGTGCAAGTGTAGCACAACCTCCACCAGGGGATGCTGGTGAGGGAAGAGAGATTGCACACGCAGCATAACACCACTGAGCAGCAGCACAAGCGCCACCAGGTGGCGAAAGACTGGTCAGACGAGTCGAGTCAGAAACAGTCAGGACAAGAAGTACCAGAGGTCACAGCAATACACGTGGTCAAATACAAGCCAAAAGTCAGAGCCAGACGGGAACAAAGATAACCAAGACGAGAGACAGTAAACAGGTCAAAGACAAGCCGAGTCACATACCAAGGGTCCAAGCACAGGGAGTGAACACTAAGACAAGAGGGTTGGAGGAAAGGGAAGTCACGGGAACAGAGTAAACGGGCAGAGGACAAAACACGGTATTAAGGGTGTCAGCTGCTCTTGCCTGGAAGCATAAACAGTCACTGACATTAGTCTGCAAGCCACAGCAGACTGAAATAACCCCACAGAACCCAAAACGAGGCAGAGAGGTTAACCCCCCATGACCAGACAGGGGAGAGAATAACATGAAACAAACCCCGTCCTGGATCATGACAGTACCCCTCTCTCAATGGGCGGCCACTGGACCCCCAGGTTTACCTGGATAAGAGCGTGAAAGGCCCGGATCAACTGATCCGCATGGACTGAACGCGCCAAGCACCCACGACCGGTCCTCAGGACCGTAACCCTTCCAATTAACCAAACACTGAAGAAAACTGAGGAGCATACGAGAATCCACAACCCGTTCCACCTCAAACTCAGTCTGGTCATCTACCACAACAGGTGACGGGTGCGAGGGAGACTCATCTGAGGAAGACACCGATGGCTTCAGAAGCGCCTTATGGAACACATTGGGGATCCGCAACAACAAAGGCAGGTGCAGATGAAAGGCCACAGGATTAACCACCTCAAGAATTTCATAAGGAAACAATAAACTTTGGACTCATCTTAGCTGAAGGAATCCTCAACCTTATATACTTGGTGGATAACCATTCCTTATCCCCCACCTGGAAAGCCGGCCCCACCAAACGTCGTTTGTCCACAAAAAAATTTGTACTTGACCTGAGCCTCCCCAATGTTTCCCTGAACCTCCCTCCAGACCTTCCCCAACCACTGAAAGGCCGAATCCGCCCCTGGACACCCCAAATCCAGCTGTGAAAACTCACCAAAGTGAGGGTGAAACCCATAGTTGCAAAAGAATGGGGAAGTACCAGTGGATTGATTGACACGATTGCTGAAAGCGAATTCTGCCAAGGATACCGAAGAGCACCAATCATCCTGTCTAGACATGGCAAGACACCGCAATATCTGCTCCAAAGATTGATTGGTCCTTTCAGTCTGACCATTGGTCTCGGGATGATAGGCCGACGAAAAAGTCAGACTTATACCCAGCCTTTTACAAAAAGCCCTCCATTTTTTTACACAAACTGCACCCCTATATCAGACACCACACTGACAGGCACACCATGCAATCGGACGACATGCTCAAAGAATAGTTTTTTTGATAGAGTCTCAGCATTAGGAAGACCTGCCAATGGTACAAATTGCACCTGTTTACTGAACTTATCAACAACTACCCAGATCATGGTTTTGCCAATAGAGGAGGGAAGATCGGTGATGAAATCCATGGACAGATGGTTCCCAAGATCTATCTGGAATTGGCAGTGGCAGTGGCACCAATTCCCCGGCCGGCCGGTTATGGGAGGTTTTAGCACAGGCACAAGTTTCGCATGAGGACACAAACCCAGTAACGTCAGAAACCAACGAGGGCCACCAAAACAGCCTGGCGACACCTTTACGCGTGGTCGAGATCCCAGGATGTCCACCCAGAGCTGAATCATGGAACTCGCGAAGCACCCTCAACTGATACTGGACAGGCACAAAGAACTTATTATTAGGTATGGACGGAGAAGCAAGAGATTGGGCGTCACGAATCTCCCGCTCCAATGCTGAGGAAACTGCAGCCACCACCACTTGGCGCTGAAGAATGGAGGAAGGAGGTTCAGGAGGTGATATTGGATCCAGGCTGCGAGATAAGGCATCAGCCTTCACATTCTTGGACCCCGGCCTCCATTCTTCAAAAGCCAGTTTAATGGCCAATAATTCCCAGTTAACCACATCATAATTCCTTTCAGCAGAGGAAAATTTTTTGAAAAGAAGGCACAGGGTCACAAATTAGTTAACGTGGTGGGCCCGTGGGACAACACTGCTCCCACTTCCACCTCCGAGGCATCCACTTCCACGATAAACGGTTTAGACAAATCAGGTTGAATCAATACAGGGGCGGACATGAAGCAGTTTTTAACGAAGAAAATGCCGCCAATGCTGGAACTGACCAGTTTTTGAGATCTGCCCGCTTACGAGTTAAATCAGCGAGGGGTTTGACCATCTGGGAAAACCCCTTGATGAATTTTCTGTAGTAATTAGCGAAACCCAGAAAGTGCTGAAGACCCTTGAGATCTCTGGGTTGCACCCAATCCATAATAGCCTGTACTTTTCTGGGGGCCATACAAAACCCCTCAGCAGACAAAATGACCCCTAGAAAGGACAATTCTTGAGCAAAAAATGAACACTTCTCCAGTTTAGCAAAGAGTGAGTTCTTTCTGAGCCTCTGGAGAACAGCACGGAGGTGACCCATGTGACTCTGTTTATCAGAAGAATATATAAGGATATCATCCAGATAAACTACCATGAAGCGCCCAATAAAATCTGAGAAAACATGATTAATGAAATTCTGGAATACTGCTGGCGCGTTAGTCATGCCAAAGGGCATAACCAGATTTTCAGAGGTGAGAAATGCAGTTTTCCACTCATCCGCCTCCTGCATACGGATGAGATTATATGCTCCCCTGAGGTCCAACTTAGAGAACCATCTATCCCCCGCCAATTGATTGTACAAATCAGGTATAAGTGGGAGGGGATAAGTGTTCCTTACAGTGATTTTATTCAATTCATGAAAATCGAGGCATGGGCGTAAACCACCATCCTTTTTTTTAACAAAAAAGAACCCCGCCACCACGGGGGAAACAGATGGCCGAATGTGCCCTTTATAAAGGCTATCAGAGATATACTCCTTCATAGCAGCCCGCTCAGGGCCGGAGAGATTGTACAGATGGGCCTTGGGTAATTTGGCACCAGGAACAAGATCAACAGCACAATCGAATTGGTGGTGTGGTGGTAGAACCTCAGCCTCTTTTTCGGCGAACATATCCTCAAAGTCCTTCAGGTACTCCGGAATACCCTCCAGACTGACGGATGACACAGATACAGAAACAAGACATTTCTTAGAACAATTGGGACCCCAGTTCACAATGTTCCGAGCATCCCAGTCAATAATCGGGTTATGTACAAGTAACCAGGGGAACCCCAACACCAATCCCGCCAGCAGATTGTCCGGGACAAAACATGAAATACATTCGTGGTTCAAGGAACCCACTTTAAGGAGAAACTCCTCCAAGACAAATTTAATGACAATCTTAGCCAGCGGTGTTTTGTCAATGGCAACAATATGAATAGGAGTCTCCAGCCTAACTGTCCCAAACTTACACTTGGTCACCAAGTTAGAGTCAATAAATTTCACAGATGACCCGCAGTTCACAAAAGCAGAAGTGGGCGTGAAGCAACGCCCACAACTAAGTTCCACTTCCAACAATACTTTAGAGAATGAGTAAAAAGGTACCTGAGAGTCTGGGTGACCTCCTCGACAATCAACCAGACTCAGCTGCTTGTTAGTTGGTGGGCAGGAGGGACAGTCCTTTTTCCAATATCCACGATATCCACAGTAAAAACACAGCTTTCTTTCATGTAGTGTTTCCTCTCCTTCTCCTTGAGGTTGATGGCCCCCACCTCAATAGGTTCAGACAGTGGAAAAATGACAGAATTAGCAAGGAGCAATGGAACCTCTCGCTGTGTAACACCTCTCTCCCACAGCCTCCGATCCATACTGATAGCCTGAGTCATAGCCTCCTCCAATGAGTTGAGTAGTGGATGGAGAGCCAGAGCGTCCTTCAGGTGATCCGACAGTCCTCTTCTGAACTGACACCTCAGCGGACCATCGATGGAACTTGGAACTATACCATTCAGCTGAGCGCTTCCCCTGAACCTGACCCATAATAGTGTCCTCTGCCACCCTAACATGGTCCATTCATCATAGATAAGTCCTAGGGTTTCAAAGAACCTATCCACCGACATATGTTCAGGGTCAGTGGGGGAAGTGAAAAAGCCCAAGATTTGGGACCCTCCCTTAGTAAGGAGATTATAATCCCCTCCCACTGAGTCTCATTCCCCGATGATAGAGGTCTGAGAGAAAATAATAATTTACAACTCTCCCTGAACGTACGAAAATTCATCTTTCTTGCCCGAAAAGGTGTCAGGAAGTTTAACCGAGGGTTCAGGAGAGTGCAAAGCGACATCTACAGAATCACCAGGTCGACTAACAGAATGAAGGGTGGTTCCCTGCACGGTCTTAAGTCTCCGTCAACTCTTTTTGTAATTGAGTATGAGACCTGGCTAGGGTCCGATATTCCACCGATAAATCCCACATCATCTGTGTTAAACTGGATACGTGATCCGCCAAGTTACGAAGCAGATCCATGACCAGAGAAAAAAAATGCAAAATCCCCCTTTAAATGTATGGGTCAGTGATAATGTAATGCTGCTGCAGTGCAGTGTAGCGCAACCTCCACCAGGCGATGCTGGTGAGGGAAGAGAGGATGCACACACAGCGTAACACCACTGTGCAGCAGCACAAGTGCCACCAGGTGGCGAAAGAGTGGTCAGATGAGCCGAGTCAGAAACAGTCAGGACAGAAGTACTAGAGGTCACAGCAATACACGTGGTCAAATACAAGCCAAAAGTCAGAGCCAGACGGGAGCAGAGATAACTGCTTCATAAAGCGCTGCAGAATGTGTTGGCGCTATATAAATAAAGATTATTATTAGATAACTGAAACACGAGACAGTAAACAGGTCAGAAGACAAGCCGAGTCACATACCAAGGGTCTAAGCACTAAGACAAGCGGAGTAGCAGGAAAGGGAAGTCACGGGAACAGAGTAAACGGGCAGAGGACAAAACACGATATCAAGGGGTCAGCTGCTCTAGCATGGAAGCATGAACTATCACTGACATTGGTCTATAGACCACAGCAGACTGAAATGACCCCACAGAACCCAAAACGAGGCAGAGAAGGTTAACCCCCGAATGACCAGACCGGGGAGAGAATAGCATGAAACAAACCCCGGCCTGGATCCATGACATCATATATACCAACCTGACGTACACTACATAACTCACATATGCCAACCTGATGCACACTACACAACTCATGTATGCCAACCTGATGTACACTACACAACTGAAGTTTTTACCTTGTGCCACCCACTTGCAGAAGCTACACTCACCATATCTAAATGTATCACAGTGCTTACAATCCAACCAGGTTCCCTCTTTCTTTGGGGCAGAGCAAAGCGTATTGAGCGTTCCTTTCTATATGGTAGCCTTGATCTTCCAAGAATGATATCTAATAAACCTGGGTTAGCTTTCAGAATTCCAAAGTGTCTCTCCAAACTCCTATAAACCTGATCTGACTGGCTATCGTATGATCACTTTCTTGTTTTCCTCTCTTATTTTAGAGTGGAGGAGGATCTGCCTATCTCTGCTCTAGGCATGTCTATATGCTGCATCTAGTGTATTAAACCGTTACCCACTCTGTCTAAACCTATGACGCAGGTTAAATGCTTGTGCTGTAAATGTTGCGATGTCCGAATAGTTCCTGCTAAGATGCAGGAACTGTCCCTTAGGTATCTCTTTCTTTAGGGGAACCGGATGGTTTCCTGTAAATATTAATTGCTAGATGTCCATTTCCTGTTTTCTTAATCAAAACATCCAGATAGGGCAATTCACATTGTTGTAACTCCCACATAAATTCAGACCTATTGTATTGATATTTAAACCTAATACAACTGTCTTGAATTCTCCATGAGTCCCTGTACATAGAATCAGGCTATCATCTATAAAGCCAGCCCAAAGGGCTATCTTTTCATGGCATCAGTACATCTTGTCTTAAAACACAATCGTTTCCTCCCACCAGCCCAGGAGGAGATCTGTGTATGAGAGTGCCAATGGGCGCCCCATTACAGTCCCCCTGCACTGATGGTAGAATTGAAGATGAAACAATTGTGCATCAGTATAAATATCATTACATCTAGGATAAACTCATGCCTCCGAAAGTGACTACCTCTCGTGGATATAAAATGCTCCACTGCGCTTAGTCCCATCTCATATGGTATCCTGCTGTAGAGTGCTTCTGCATCTATTGATGGCAAAAAAACTGTTACTGTCCACTAATATCCAATACAACTTAAGGAATAGGTCGGACGTAATATGTGAGGGCAACGTAAATACAAAAGGATAGAGAATGTTATCCCCATAGACCCCTACATTCTGGTTAATGTAACCAACCCCTAACACTATGGGTCTCCCTTTTAAGGGTTGGTCCCTTTATGAATTTTAGGAAGAGTGTGAAATTTAGGGATTATGGGATGGGTGGGCTCCATGAATGTAAATTCATTCTCCGATATTATTCTGCTTTCCAGACCCTCTATCAGTAATGCCCTAAGTTCCTCTGAATATGTGTTTCTGGGATCAGATTTTAATATTCCATACATTTGTGTATCCCTCAGGAGGGACATGCACATTGTAGTATAGTTTTCATGATTAAGGACAACAATGTTTCCCCCCTTATCCGAGGGTTTGAGTATAATTCCAGAATTTCTCTCTCGTCCGCCAAGAGATTCCAACTACTCGGTTAACACATTAGGGGTCTGTTTATGGTTTACCAGTCCCAACCTCTTAAGATCTTCCTCTACTACTTGTAAAAAGATATCAACATTACTGAAATCCCTTGTCGATGGTAGCTTAGTACTTTTTTCTTTTAAATTAGTACATTTTCTTCCAAAAGGTCAACTAGGGTATGTATCCCCTTCAGTTCGTCCTCGGTCAGTCCAAGTCTAAGACACTGTTCCCTAATATTCGCTCTGAAAAATCTCCTCCATTTCAACTTGCGATAAAACAAAGTAATGTCCTTGACCCATGCAAATCTATCAAAGCGTGTTGGTGGACAAAGGACAATCCCTTTCCTAATACTCCCCATGCAAGAATTTGTGGAATCTTAAATTGATAATTTTATTTCTATATAATCCATTATTTAGTTCCTCTTTCTCAGGTCGTATCCTATCAAGGCCCGCTGATCTACAAAAGAAGACGTAGAGGATGAGGATGCAGAGGAGGGAGTGGCCTTCTGATGTGATTTTGGTGTAAAATTTCATCTTGTGGTACAGATAAACATGGAATTTCTTTCCTGCCTTCCTCTTTGACCTTGCCATCCCCCCTGCCATATCTTCCTTTACCCCTCTCCCTTTGTTTCCATTTATCCTGATTTCTATATCAGATAAGTCTACCTCTGAAGAAAATTGATCACACTTTTTATTCTGATTCTCAAGGAAGTAAAACACCTTGTTCTCCCTAAATTCCCCAAGATGCCGCAGGAACTACCTTTGCTTTTGTACCTTAAGTTATGTTTGGTACCTTTCAATGGAAACTTGAAGGATACTTCAAGATTCATTCAGGTTTTCTGTTGTTGCTAGGAATATGATTTTTTTCCTACTCTAATAAGATTTTCATAAATCTCAGTGAAGAGGCTATAGACTCCACCCGCCAAGCTTTTAAAAGTTGAGGATTACTTGCTCTAGAAGAGGGAGTAATATAAATACGCAAACCTTTTACTACTGTGTTGTTCTTAATATAATTCTCTAAGCCTTTGTTTCCCACCAGGATTTTAAGTAATTCTTATAAGAGTTGTTTAGGTCCTTAAAACAGAATATTTAGAGTGGATATACTGCCTCCTCCTACAGGGTTATCATCTGTTGAAAATACTAGGTTGGCATCATTCAACCAAGATTCAGTATTAATTGACCATGCTAGTTTCCCTTAGACAGTTTTACAAAAAACACATGTAGTAGGGGTATGTATGTATGTCTCATCAAAAATTAACCTTAAAGGGAACATGTCACCAGGTTTGGCCTATACGAGTTACGGCCATCGCCTTTCAGGGCTTATCTACAGCATTCTATAATGCTGTAGATAAGTTCCCGATCCGATCTGCAAGAGAAGAAAAACAACTTTTATTATACACATCTGCGGGGGGTCCGGTCCGATGGGTGTCGCAGGTCTTGGTCTGGCGCCTCCCATCTTCTTGTGATGCTGCCCTCCAGCTTGCTTCACAGGCTCCCCAGCATTGCGCTCCTGCGCTGGCGTACTTACCTGCCCTGTTGAGGGCAGAGCAAATTACTGCAGTGCGCAATAGCTGGGCCTCTCTGACCTTTCCAGGAGCCTGCGCACTGCAGTAATTTGCTCTGCCCTCAACAGGACAGATAAGTACGCCAGCGCAGGAGCCTGTGAAGCAAGCAGGAGGGCGGCATCGCAAGAATATGGGATGCGCCAGACCAGGACCTGCCACACCCATTGGACCGGACCGCCCAGCAGGTGAGTATAATAAAACTTATTTTTTTAATCTTGCAGGTCGGATCGAGGGCTTATCTACAGCATTATAGAATGCTGTAGATAAGCCCAGAAAGACGGTGGCCTTAACTCATATCATCCAAACCTGATGATAGGTTACCTTTAAAACTAAATCTTTATTAAATCATTTAAAAACAACCAACCACTGCACATGTGAATTATTTAATATTAATTATGATGAGTTTAAATATCCTAAAAAAGGGATATTCTAGCTATTATTGCACTATAATCCTTCACTACATTGCCATGGAGGTTGGCACCCTAGGGATAGTAAAATGGCTATCTCAATGTAGACTCACCCTCACTCACCCTGAAAAAATGCTATTGCTACACTGTGCTCATGATGTATGTCATGCCGCTCTCACCGCAATCCTCCGGCGCCGGGGCTCAGTACCCGAAGTCATCACTTCCGGTATTGCGGCAGGTCCGTGTGTCTCGTCGAGTGCGCACGCGCACCTCCCGTGCTTGATTCTGTGACTGTTCAGTCGTCTCCAGGTCCTTGTCCAGCACGCATGCGCTTCCTCCTGAGCCGGACTACGGCCGCTCCATCTCTGACGTCTATATGGTCCTGGAGGACCTGTTCCAGAGCACTTGCCCTATATCAGGTTGCCTCTTCCTGTAGGCGGCGCCTGATTATTGTTGTGCTACCTGGCTAGACCTGCTTGGTCCCTGCTTGGCTGCTCTCTGTACTCAGGTCCCTTGCCTTGTGCTCTAACGTGCTTCCCAGCGTGTGCTCTGCTTTGCCTTATTCCCAGGTGTGCTTCCCAGCACGTGCTCTGCTTTGCCTTATATCCAGGCGTGCTTCCCAGCGCGTGCTCTGCCTTGCCTTATACCCGTGTGTACCCCTGTGTACACGCCCTGTGCTATCCTGTACTCTGCATGTCCTAGTGTACACGCCTTGCACAGTCCTGTACTCTGCGTGCCCTCGTGTACACGCCTTGCACTGTCCTGTATTCTGCGTGCCCTCGTGTACACGCCTTGCACTATTCTGTACTCTGCGTGTTCCCGTGTCCTCGCTTTGCCTGCGTACTCCCGTCTTCTGTGTGCCAGCCACCTGGTTCCAGCAGTTGTGGTACTTTATCCCCCTGGGTCTGCCCCTGACGCTCCCTGTATAGGGGGTGGTTCTCACTAGGTCAGCTCACCCAGTGTCCACTCCAGGAGTCATCACAGTGTGTCCTTTTGGTCACCTAACCATCGAAGGTCCTTTTAATACGTTCACCGCACAGTCCTTTTTGTATTACAATTATATATGAACATCCCACATCTTTGACACTTCAATATTTCTCCCATACACTATATACACTATACATCCCATTTATAATACAGTTGAAACCTGAAGTTTACATAAACTATAATAAAAGACAGATATGCATGTTTTTCTCAGTATCTGAAATGAAATCAGAATAAACCTCTCCCATTTTAGGTCAATTAGGATTACCATAATTATTACTATTTGCCAAATGCCAGAATAATGAGAGAGAGAGAAAATGTTTTAAGGCATTTTTATTACTTACTGCAAAGTAGAGTTGAGCGAAACAGGTCGGTCAGATTCATAAGTCGTCGACTTTCGCCAAAGTCGGGTTTCGCCAAGCAAAACCCAATCATAGCGTAAATTCGGCCATGCGGTCGTCGACCCGAGCGTCAAAGTCCGTTTTCCCATAAAGCTTGCAGGCACCTTTTTTCAGCCAATGAACAAGGACGTACACTGTGGGCAAAGAGATGACATGGACAGCATCCACCACCATCTTAGAGAAGGGCATTGCAGTGATTGGCTTGCTTTGGGGGGCGTCATAGTGTCTATAAAAGCCCTGACCGCCGACCGCCATTTTACTTCTGCCGATCTTAACAGTAGGGAGAGGTTGCTGACGCTGTTTATCAGTAGGGAGAGAGTTAGGGCTGGAAACAGAAGTTCTTATGTGCTTGTGCTGATAGCAATTGTGCTGTACAGTTAGTGCGCAGTAACAGGGGAGGATTTTCTTGTGCAGCAGCGTTGGTTATTAGGCTGCCTGCCAGTGACAGGGAGGATTTTCTTGTGTGCAGCAGCGCTGGTTAATAGGCTGCCTGCTAGCTGTATTGCTGTGTGTACACTGCTGTGCAGACTGCTTTTTACACAGCACTAATACTTTGATTCTTTTTTTCTGCACAGTTACCGAGCGCTAATTTTTTCCTACACAGTATAGAGCTGTACGCTCCTCACCACTACCGTGTACCGGCTGGTATCACGGACAAATACATGCTGACTATCTGTGTGTGACACCGGAAATATATATGGAGATTTACAATTACCCCTACACTGTATACAGCTGTACGCTTGAGATACAGTACTGTTTTTCTGCTTTTTATATTCTGGTCTAATCCATACTGAGCCTGAGAGCGTCTGTGTGTGACTCCGGAAATATATACGGAGATTTACAATTTTCCCCTATACTATATACACCTGGTATCTTCTGATACAGTACCCTTTTTCTGCTTTTTATATTGTGGTCTAATCCATACTGAGCCTGAGAGCGTCTTTGTGTTACTCCGGAAATATATACGGAGATTTACAATTACCCCTACACAGTATACACCTGGTATCTTCTGATACAGTGCACTTTTTCTGCTTTTTATATTCTGGTCTAATCCATACTGACTCCATCTAAGGCTAAATACCGGCCCCGAGACCTTATCCATACTGAGCCTGAGAGCATCTGTGTGTGACTCTGGAAATATATACGGAGATTTACAATTTTCCCCTTCACCGTATACAGCTGTACGCTTCTGATACAGTACCATATATCTGCTGTTATTTTTGGTACATTTTCCCAAACATGAGAAAGTATGGTGGAAGAGGACGTGGGCGGGGGGGCCAGCTGGTACTGATGGTGGTGGTGGTGCATCTGCTGGTACTGCCAAAAGCGCAATAGCACCTAAGGCAGGAGGTGTTGAGCCTGCATCATCGTCTGGCTCCAGAAGGCCTGGCCTTTTCTGGGAGTAGGTAAACCGCTTTTAAAGCCGGAGCATCAGGAACAGGTTTTGGCTTACATTGCCGTAACAGCCTCCAGCTCTATCGCCTCCTCTTTTTAAGTTTCAAAAAATGCAAGCACTGAGTCGTCAGTGCAGGCTACTGGTCAGGAACAACACTTTTCCTTGTGTCCTTCACCCCCACCAAAAGTGAAGGATGCGGCAGGCCACACTTCAGATTACTCCATGGAGCTCTTTTCACATACCATGCCTGGGTTATCAAGTCAAATCCTGAATTCCCCAGTCCAAGATGAATCTGACATGGAGTGCACTGATGCACAGCCACTGCTATATGATTCTGCTGGTACATTCACCCAGAGCACTACATTGCCCTCACAGTCTACTGAGCCAGAATCTGACCCTGATGAAACTCTGGTGCCCATTCCAGCATACTATATCACCTTACACGGCGACACAGAGGAAGGTGCAGATGAAATTGAAGAGGAGGTGATGGATGACCTAGTTGTTGATCCGGATTGGCATCCATTGGGGGAAGAGGGTGTCGCTGGCAATAGGTCAGAAGAGGAGGAGGATCCGCAGCAGGCATCGACATTTCAGCTGCCGTTATCTGGCAGGCCCGTAGCAGTCCAAAAATGTGTTAAAAAAACAAAAAGTTGCAGGACAGCTTGGCCAGACGGTCAAATTAGCACAGCATGCAAGCCCTGAAAATTTATCCCATAGTAGGAAGAGTGCAGTGTTGCACTGTTTTGACCAAAATCCTATTGATTGAGGCAAAGATTATCTGTAAGAAGTGCTGAAGGAAGGACCTTTAAAATCTCCAAAATTTGAATACCAGTTGCATGCTTAGACATTTAAACACCATGCACTTGCAAGCGTGGACGGACTGCAAAACCTCAGGTAGCACATGTGCACCTGCTCCGACTGAAAGTAGCCAGGAACGCTACATCGCTTCCCCCACTGTAAGCCCACTGGTTAGCACACCACCAGCAACAAACGTTGAGGTGTCATCGCAAGGCCAAAGCAATCAGGGAATCACAATGTTTTTGCAACGAAAGACTGAATCTAGGCCACCACCACCATCACCAACCGCCTCTCAGTCCGCCATGTCCACAGCTAGTTCCCCCATATGCAGCTCTCAAGTCAAGCTCACCCTAGCAGACACTCTGAGTAGGACAAGAAAGTACTCATCCTCTCATCCACGTATACTGGCTTTGAATGCCTACATTGCCAAACTGATCTCATTACAGATGATGCCCTTCCGTTTGTTTGAAAGCGCAGCGTTCCGAGAGCTCATGGCCTACGCTGTCCCATGCTATGACCTACCCAGTCGCACTTCTTTTCTAGAAAAGCCATCCCTGCCCTCCACCTGCATGTGAAAGACCGCATTGTCCATGCACTCAAACAATCAGTGAGTGGAAAGGTGCACCTCACAACAGATGCATGGGCCAGTAGGCATGGCCAGGGCCGTTGCGTGTCCATTACTGTGCACTGGGTTAATGTGGTGGATGCAGGGTCCACAGGGGACAGTGGCGGTGGGACAGTGCTGCCTAGCCCACGGTATAGGCATCAGTTGGTTGTAGGCGTTCGACCCTCCTCTGTTATGTTTTGGTAGCTGAGGAGAGCAGGCAAAAACGGCAATACACCAGAGAGGTTGGAATCTATTGGATTTCAGTACCCTGACTAACCACCACAACTAAAGGCAGCCGTGGAGCGTTCCTACGTTGGTCCTAGACGCCTCGTCACAGCCTGAGAGATTAACTACACCTAAAGATAGAAAGAGGAAAGCTATCTGCCCCGGAGCAGATCCCCAAAGAACATAGGAAGCCCCCAAACATGTAATGGAGGTTAGACAAGAGGAAATACAGACACAGACAGAAAATAGTATGAGCAAACGCTGGGGCCCAATCTGCCTAGACAGAAAAGGATAGAAAGGATACTCACTACAATCCAAAAAAAAACCCTAAAAAATGCCAATGATACTAATTGCAAAAACACCTGAGATCACACGACCTCTACCACCTAAATCAGTTCTCTGGTGTAACAAAACTAAGCTGCAGCCACTGAAAAAACTGGAAAAGGCAAATGAACAAACAACAGTGGCTCCAGCGGAACCGAGAGGAGCCCAAACCCCCCAGGGGGGGAAGATCCTGGCCAACCTCACAGAAATGCAGAGAAATATGCAAATGGTAAGCACAAAAGCAAAAACAGAAAATATCTTATCTGAAAGCAGAAGAAGAGGCCAGACTTAGCCAGCTTCCAAGTGAACCAGGAACCAAAGTAGAGACAAGAACAATTGATCACCGGCAACCATGATGGGAGGGAACCTCCCTTATATCAAGCCAGTCTGTGAATCCTGATTGTCAACCCTCATTGAATGGTTCAGTACTGTTTGTAACCACCAGAGGGAGCTTCTGCTCAGAATTCATTTCCAAAACATTCACAACAGTACCCCCCCCCCTTGAGGAGGGGTCACCGAACCCTCATTTGTGCAACCAGGTCGGTCAGGATGAGCTCAGTGATACGCACGAATCAGTCTCCTAGCATGGATGTCCGAAGCAAACACCCAAGAATTGTCCTCCTGACCATAACCTCTCCACTTAACCAAATACTGGAGTTTCCGTCTAGAAAAACGAGAATCCAATATTTTCTCAACCACATACTCCAGATTGCCCTCAACCAAAACAGGGTCAACACCCGGACAGACAGAAGCCTCCGTCTGTCCCGAAGAAAATCGAGGGTGAAACCCAAAATTGCAGAAAAATGGAGACATCAAAGTGGCAGAGCTAGCCCTATTATTAAGAGCAAACTCAGCCAAAGGCAAAAAAGAGACCCAGTCATCTTGATCAGCAGACACAAAGCATCTCAGATAAGTCTCCAATGTCTGGTTTGTTCTCTCAGTTTGTCCATTGGTTTGAGGATGAAAAGCAGAGGAGAAAGACAATTAAACACCAAGTTTAGAACAAAAAGTCCTCCAAAATCTGGAAACAAACTGGACTCCTCTGTCAGACACAATGTTTTCAGGAATGCCGTGTAACCGAACCACGTGCTGAAGGAACAAAGGCACCAATTCGGAGGAGGAAGGCAACTTAGGTAATGGCACAAGATGTATCATCTTGGAAAACCTATCACAAATCACCCAGATAACGGTCATTCTCTGAGAAACAGGGAGGTCGGAAATAAAATCCATAGAGATATGGGTCCATGGTCTCTTGGGCACAGGCAATGGCATCAACAAACCACTAGAGCGAGAGCAAGGCTTGGAGCGAGAGCAAGTCCCACAGGACTGCACAAACTCCCTGATGTCACGTGACGAGACAAAGTAGGCCACCAAAAGGACCAACTCACCAAGTCTCTGGTACCAAAAATTCCGGGATGACCAGCCAACGCGGAACAATGAATCTCAGACGTGTAATATAAGAGGGAATGGGTGCATCAAATGATAATAAATAAATAGGGAGGTGCGGATCGGTAGAGAACAACAACTGTATTGAGGAGAAAAGAACTACCGTAGTAACGCACACTACACCAATAATAATATATAGTGCAATAATATCAAATTTTATTGGTTTATACAAAAAGTGCAATAAAACATAATTAAAATCAAGGTGACTCTAATCCTGAAAAACCGCCTGTAACCATAGCTGGGGTACTGTAACATAATGCATGTCAAAAAATACAATAACATAATAATAACAAGGGAAAAATTATAATAATAAAGAAAAAATAATAATAAATACATACAATAACTAACTAAATTTGATGTCCAGGATAAATAATCACCCACCTACAAACTGAGAGAACCTATGACTCAAAATAGAAAAGCACCAACCATAAGGATAGATGCCAGATAAAAAATCACCATCTACAAACTGAAGAACCTGTATGGACTCAAAAATGCAGAAGGTACCAAACAATGTAAGGTAAGACAGCAAAAGTATATGGAGTACAAAATACTCTGCAGAGAACTGAATAGTACCAACAACGTATGCGACCGTTAAAGAATCATAATTACCCCAGAACAGACCTCATGATAAAAGCATGAGAGAGCCAAGCGTAAAATCAGGACAAGAGGACACCGCGGTCCCACGCGTTCCACCGCAGCCTGTGCGGCTTCATCAGGGAAAGTGTTAGAATCCAAAGCTGAAGTGGTTTAAATACCCATATGGGCATTAAAATAAGAGGAAACAGCTGTGTGCCGTAAATGGTAAGCCGAACAGGAAGTAATTTGGGCGTGACCCAAGCCTACAGGAACAAGAGGTGCAGACGTCTCTGCACCTCTCCAACATACCGCGCATGCACGCAGTGGAACGCAGATCGCGTCCACTGACACGCAAGTGCGGCAGTAGATGAAGGAATACGCATGCGCCAAATAGTAAGAAGGACACATAGTGCCGGCATATCAGCAGCAGATAAGAAAACTCATAGGTGACATAGCAAACCTAAGATGGAAAGCAATCGAACCGCAATCATACCAAGAGCACGTCTGCACTCTGTTCCTGTAGGCTTGGGTCACGCCCAAATTACTTCCTGTTCGGGTATTTAAACCACTTTGGCTTTGGATTCTAACACTTTCCCTGATGAAGCCGCACAGGCTGTGGCGGAACGCGTGGGACCGCGGTGTCCTCTTGTCCTGATTTACCGCTTGGCTCTCTCATGCCTTTATCATGAGGTCTGTTCTGGGGTAATTATGATTCTTTAACGGTCGCATACGCTGTTGGTACTATTCAGTTCTCTGCAGAGTATTTTGTACTCCATGATACTTTTTTGCTGTCTTACCCCTTACATTGGTTTGGTACCTTCTGCTATTTTTGAGTCCATACAGGTTCTCTCAGTTTGTAGGTGGGTGATTATTTTATCCCTGGACATCTTATCCCTTACATTGGTTGGGTGCCTTTTGCTATTTTTGAGTCCATACAGGTTCTCTCAGTTTGTAGGTGGGTGATAATTATATCCCTGGACATCAAATTTAGTTATTGTATGTTATTATCATTTTTTCTTTATTATTATAATTTTTCTCTTGTTATTATTATGTTATTGTATTTTTTGACATGCATTATGTTACAGTACCCCAGCTATGGTTACAGGCTGTTTTTCAGGATTAGAGTCATCTTGATTTTAATTATGTTTTATTGCACTTTTTGTATAAACCAATAAAATTTGATATTATTGCACTATATATTATTATTGGTGTAGTGTGCGTTACTACGGTAGTTCTTTTCTCCTCAATACAATGAATCTCAGACATCACACTCTTTTTCCACCGGTCTGGGACAAACAATTTCCCAATAGGGCAGCGCTCGGGTTTATCCTCCTGACACCCTTCCAAAGCCAGTCTCAAATTGGGCGAGATGGCGGAAAGAACTACACCCTCTTTCAATATAACAGCAGGATCAGATAACTCAGGAGAGTCCGCAAGGAAACTCCTCGAGAGGGCATCCGCCTTAACATTTTTAGTGCCAGGAAGAAAGGAAACCACAAAATTAAAACGTGTGAAAAACAAGGCCCACCTGGCCTGTCTAGGATTAAGTCGCTTGGCTGATTCCAGATAAACCAGATTCTTATGGTCCGTGAGGACCACCACCTGATGTTTGGCTCCCTCCAGCCAATGTCTCCACTCTTCAAAAGCCCACTTCATGGCCAATAACTCCCGATTACCCACGTCATAATTACGTTCAGTTGGAGAAAATTTTCGAGAGAAAAAGGCACAAGGGTTACTTTTAGAGGTCTCAGGATCTCTTTGGGACAAAACGGCACCTGCCCCAATTTCAGAGGCATCAACCTCCACCTGAAATGGCAGAGAAACATCAGGCTGCCGTAGAACAGGTGCAGAAGTGAATCTCTGCTTAAGTTCCTGAAACGCAGAGACTGCCTCAGGAGGCCAATTCACCACATCAGAACCCTTTTTGGTCAAATCAGTCAATGGTTTAACAATAACAGAGAAATTACCAATAAATTTACGATAAAAATTGGCAAAACCCAAGAATCTCTGAAGAGCCTTTAATGAAGTAGGTTGGACCCAATCACAGATGGCCTGAACCTTGACCGGGTCCATTTCAATAACAGATGGAGACAAAATGAATCCCAGAAATGAGATCCTCAATACGCCAAAAAGACACTTTGATCCCTTCACATACAGAGCATTCTCTCTCAAAATCTGGAACACAGTCCGAACATGTTTCACATGAGAGTCCCAGTCATTGGAAAAAATCAAGATATCATCCAAATAAACAATCAGAAATTTATCCACAAAATCCCTGAAAATGTCATTCATGAAGGACTGGAAGACGGAAGGAGCATTAGTGAGCGCAAAGGGCATCACTAGGTACTCAAAATGCCCCTCTGGGGTATTAAACGCCATCTTCCATTCATCCCCGTGCTTAATGCGAATAAGGTTATACGCCCCCCTGAGGTCAAGCTTGGTAAACCAAGTAGCACTTTTCACCCTGGAAAACAGGTCAGAAATCAAGGGTAACGGATATTGATATTTCACAGTGATCTTGTTCAAGAGACGATAATCAATACACGGCCTTAATGAACCATCCTTTTTGGCCACAAAGAAAAAACCGGCACCCAAGGGTGAAGAGGATGGTCTGATATGACCCTTCTCCAATGACTCCTTGATATAAGACCGCATAGCGTCATGTTCAGGTACAGACAAGTTAAAAAGGCGACCTTTAGGGAATTTACTACCAGGCACTAATTCAATAGCGCAGTCATAGCTCCTTTGGGGGGGCAAGGATGCAGATTTACTTCCACTTAACACATCAGAAAAATCAGTCAAAAAGTCAGGAACTTCCTGAGACTGGGAGAGGCAGAAAAAACAGGAGTGTTGGCATTAACACATTGGCAGCCCCAACTGGTAACAGACACAGATCTCCAATCCAAAACAGGATTATGAGACTGTAACCAAGGGAAACCTAGTACAATAATGTCATGCAGATTATACAGTACCAAAAATTTGCAACTCTCCTGATGATCAGGTTCAACCCTCATTATCACCTGAGTAGAAAACTGGGGTTTATTCTCAGCCAAAGAGGTAGAATCAATCCCCAGTAGGGGAATAGACTTCCGTAGGGGTATCAAGGGAAACCCACAACGTTTGGCAAAATCAAAATCCATCAGGTTAATTGCTGCTCCTGAATCAACAAAAGCCTGAGCAGAAAAGGTGGACAGGGAGCAAATCAAGGTAACAGTCAACAGAAATTTAGTCTGAACACTACCCAAGACAACTGAGCGTGCAAAACGTCTTCCCCGCTTAGGGCAGACAGAAATAGCATGAGAGGCGTCACCACAATAGAAACATAACCCATTGCGTTTTCGAAACTCATGACGCTGTGCCCCAGAAGCCACTCTATCACACTGCATGGGTTCAGAAGCTGGCTTACAAGGCAACACTATTCCACGCATACCTCTACGCTCACGCAAACGTCTGTCAATTTGAATCGCTAATGACATAGAATCATTGAGACCAGAGGGAGCAGGGAAACCCACCATGACATATTTTACATTCTCTGACAGCCCCTTCCGAAAAAGGGCTGCCAAAGCATCATCATTCCATTTGGTTAGGACTGCCCATTTTCAGAATTTCTGACAGTGTAACTCAGGGTCCTCAAGCCCCTGATTTAATGCCAACAAGGTTCTTTCAGCTTGATCAGTGACATTAGGCTCATCGTACAATAACCCCAGAGCCAGAAAAAATGCATCAACATCACTCAAAACAGGGTCCCCAGGTGTCAGGGAAAAAACCCAATCCTGAGGATCGCCACGCAGGAGAGAGATGACAATTTGAACCTGCTGTGCTGCGTTCCCTGAGGACTTAGGTTTTAAGGCAAAAAACAACTTACAGTTATTTTTGAAATTCAGAAATTTGGCCCGATCTCCCAAAAACAAATCTGGCATGGGAATCCTAGGTTCCACAACTGGCAACCCAGCAAGATAGGTACCAATACTCCGAACCTCAGTGGCAAGCTGATCCACACGGCCAGACAGCTGTGCAAGCTCCATTGAGAGAAAAAAAAAATCCTCCTCAGCACCCAGAGAAAAAGAGGGAAAAAATGCAAGAAACAGAAAAAAAAAAAATCTCTGACAACTCTGACTTTTTTTTTTCTTTCCACACTATTTTTCCCTTCTGTGAGTACCATACAATTTTCAGTTTGGCCGGTGATACTGTTATGTTTTGGTAGCTGAGGAGAGCAGGCAAAAACGGCAATACACCAGAGAGGTTGGAATCTATTGGATTGCAGTACCCTGACTAACCACCGCAACTAAAGGCAGCCGTGGAGCGTTCCTACGTTGGTCCTAGACGCCTCGTCACAGCCTGAGAGATTAACTGCACCTAAAGATAGAAAGAGGAAAGCTATCTGCCCAGGAGCAGATCCCCAAAGAACATAGGAAGCCCCCAAACATGTAATGGCGGTTAGACAAGAGGAAATACAGACACAGACAGAAAATACATAACCAAACCAGAAGAAAAGATTTAATCAAATAACTGCCCCTACCTAATAGTAGGGGCTTCATTAAAGAATAAATATATGGATAAAATATCACAATAAGAGGTATTTTAAACAAAATATATATCAATTTTATTAAAGCAGTATAAATATACAATATATGAGACTTATGGACAAAGGTACAATGAGAACAGGATGTAAAAAGCAGCTAATCAACTGTCATAAAGATGAGGTAGACAGGAATGAGAAAGAAAACACAAAACTATACCCTCCAGGCCGACAGTTATGCAGACATGATACTAAATCCAGAAGAAAAATTAATAAAATATCGTATAATTACCCCAATGAGATATATGGCAGAGTAATCACTTATTGGTAAGCCAAAACAAGACCTCAGTTACACATGGACATATGTACGTCAGCAACAAATGCCCGAGTTGCTAAAATAAGGTCTATAGTAATGTTTATATAGTGGTGAAATCACCAATGATTATCGCTAAAGACAGAATTAATAAAGCTATATAGGGCAGAAATTGCTGACCACACAGTGCTCAGATAAAATGAGGACACACTATTAGATACAAATGTGCATATGTCAAATATTAGGCTATATATGGGCAGAAAATGCTGGCCATACGGTGCCCAGATAAGATGAGGACACTTTATAAATATAAATGTGCGTATGTCAAATATTAGGCCAATATTGTGTCTATGTCTATTGTGACGTGAATAAAGAGGTCACATTACAATAATAGAAAATCGCTATACTGCCTGTAAACAGTAGCCTGCAATATATAACAATAAATGTGTGCAGGCATGAGCAATCAATAGTATATGTAGACTCAAACGTCAGGTTTTATGTGGCCATGTATTGTCCCGGCATAAATAGTTTCCATAATGGAATTACCGCTGCCACGGTATCGGAGCAATCCGTAACCACAAATATAATAGAACACGTATATTTAGCCATTACCTTGTGCCATATTGATCAGGGAGCATAAAGTACCGGTAAGGAGGGAAGTGTAAGACAGCCCCGACGCGCGTTTCACCGCACTCGGCTTCGTCAGTAGTCAGACAGAAAATAGTATGAGCAAACGTGGGGCCCAATCTGCCTAGACAGGAAAGGATAGAAAGGATACTCACTGCAATCCAAAAAAACCCTACAAAATGCCAACGCTACTAATTGCAAAAACACCTGAGATCACACGACCTCTACCACCTAAATCAGTTCTCTGGTGTAACAAAACTAAGCCGCAGCCACTGAAAAAACTGGAAAAGGCAAATGAACAAACAACAGTGGCTCCAGCGGAACCGAGAGGAGCCCAAGCCCCCCAGGGGGGGAACCTGGCCAACCTCACAGAAATGCAGAGAAATATGCAAATTGTAAGCACAAAAAAAAAACAGAAAATATCTTATCTGAAAGCAGAAGAAGAGGCCAGACTCAGCCAGCTTCCAAGTGAACCAGGAACCACAGTAGAGACAACAACAATTGATCACCGGCAACCATGATGAGAGGGAACCTCCTTTATATCAAGCCAGTCTGTGACCCCTGATTGCCAATCCTCATTGAATGGTTCAGTACTGTTTGTAACCACCAGAGGGAGCTTCTGCTCAGAATTCATTTCCAAAACATTCACAACACTCCTCCTCCTCATCCTCTTCCAGAAGCGAAAGCTCATCGAAAGAGCGCAGTCGCACGAGCACTCCATCCGCAGCTGCCAGTGTTGCACACGAGTAGTCCCACTATCGAACAGCTAGTGGTAAGCATCAGCATTCTATTTTAAAGATGATGTCTTTGGGCGTGTAATGTATGTGGTACAGTTCATATAGCGTCTTGTGCTTGGGTGCGATGAAAATACATGAGACACAGGTTTGATATAGAAAGTCTTGTATTACTTCATACAAGTTGGCAAAAATAGTCACACAGTTTGCAGACACAGAAGCAGGAGACACAGCAGGCCAGAGTAATCTAAGCTCAGCAATCATCTCTCCACAACAGGTTCAGGATCTTCTTCTCTGTTACCGTAAGTCCATGCAAACGTGGGTCTTTCAAAGAGCAGGGTTCAGAGTCCACAAGTGCTTCAGAGTTCCTCAGTAGGAATAGCTGGAGTACAAGGTCCAAGGCTTTAGGAGTCAGGTCACAGGTTCACTGCAGGCTAGATTCTGAAGCACTGATTGCTCAGCTGTGGCTGCTTAAAAGCAAAAGGAGAGAATCAGGGCGGGAACATGCAAGCTGGAAACTCCATTTGTCTGAGGGCAAGATAGCTGCAGCAAGACAGAAAGTAAAATGGCTGACGAACAAACTGAGTTTCAGGAACATGTACACAGAACCTTACATTACTCCCCCCTTAGGGACAACCTCCGGATGACCTCAGGCCAGGCTTGTGTGGGTACCTCTGATGAAACTGACGGAGCAAGCGAGGAGCATTAACGTTATTGACTGGTTCCCATGAGTTGTCCTCCACTGGGTAGCCCTGCCATTTAATCAGATATTTTTAACTGATTTCTATACAACCTGGAATCTAAAATCCTTTCCACCACAAATTCTTCCTGACCATCGACTAGCACTGGGTCAGGGCAAGGAGAAGGAACGTCCAGGAAACGTATTGGGTGTCGCAGCCTTTAGTAGGGATACATGAAAGACAGGGTGGATTCTCATAGTTCTGGCAGTTGAAGACGACAAGCAACGGCACTTATAATTTTACTGATTTTATAGGGTCCAATGTACTTATGTCCCAACTTAGACGATGGAATCCTTAACTTAAGATTTCTGGTTGACAGCCAGACCAAGTCTCCTACCTTGAAAGCGGTGCAGGTTTACGAAATTTATCTGCTGCTTTCTTGTACCTTTCCTGAGCCGATTCCAGATTCTCCTTTAGAAGATCCATATTCTTCTGTAAAGACGTGATTCTTTCAGCCACTGCTGTAAAGGCGTTTCTATGGGAAATCGTGGTAGAATGTTAGGATGATAACCTAGATTAGAGTAAAAAGGAGACTGCTTAGTGGAGGCACTCTGAGAGTTGTTATACGAGAACTCAGCTAATGGAAGTAGATCCACCCCAAACATCCTGTAGGTGGCAGATAAAGCAGCGGAGATACTGCTCCAGGGTTTGATTGGTTCTTTCGGTCTGTCCATTAGTCTGAGGATGAAAAGCAGAAGAAAGGTTTACTTTAATGTCCAATGCTGCACAGAAATTTTGCCAAAACCTAGAAGTGAATTGCACCCCTCGATCCGAAATAACCTCATCCGGTACTCCATGTAAGCGAAACACATCTTTAATCATCAAATCTGATGTCTGTTTTGCAGTGGGTAAGCCGACACAAGGGATAAAATGAGCTGCCTTTGTTAGACGGTCAACCACCACTAGAATGGTGTTCTTCCCTTGAGAGGTTGGTAACTCCACAATGAAGTCCATAGAAATGGATCCCCACGGGCGGGACGGGGTGGGAAGAGGCTGTAACAGACCATTTGGTGAGGAGCGAGGTGTTTTGCATCTTGCACAGACTTCACATGAAGTGGACATAGTTTAAAACATCCTTCCTGCAAGTGGGCCACCAAAAAACGAGAGAGAAATTCCTGGGGTCTTTAGAATTCCTCTATGCCAGCTATCTTGGAATCGTGAATGAGTTGCAAAAACTCTCAATCTGACTGTTTCAGGAATATACAGGCGTTGTCCCTGAATCCACACACCATTTTTTAAAGACAAGACTTACGTCCCTTGGGGTTGTGCCAAGGAATCCGCATGGTATGCTTCCTTGATGTCCTTAAGTAGGTCTTGATTATGAATTACTCCTACGAATCTAGAGTCAGGAAGAATAGTCTTAGGAGGAGTAATTGGACGTGTCTTGCTGAGTAAATCCTAGAGAGTGCATCACACCTTTCCATTGCGCGATCCTGGTCTATAAGAAATGATAAAATTAAATTGGTTTAAGAAAAGATTCCAGCGAGCCTGGCGAGGAGTCAGGCACTTAGCCGACCTGATAAACTCAAGGTTACGATGGTCTGTCAGGACGACTATTTGCTGTGTAGCTCCCTGAAGAAGGTGTCTCCATTCTTGAAGGCGCAATAATGGCCAACAACTCTCTATTGCCCACATCGTAGTTCCTTCTCAGGCCGAAGACAACTGCTGGGAAAAAGAAGGCACAGGGATGCAAGACTTCTTCTCACCTGTTCTCTGAGAGAGTATAGCTCCAACGGCACAGTCTGAAGCTATCCACCTCTATTTATGAAGGCAAGCTCGGGGTTGGGATTGTACTAGGATAGGTGCAGTGGTAAATTTATCTTTTAGACGGGAAAAATTGCTTCCTGGGCTTGGGGAGTCCAGGAGAACCTAGACTTTTTCCCCGGGTAAGTTGGGTGATAGGTGACACTACCCAGAGAAATTTCTAATGAAACGTCTAAGAAGTTGGCAAACCCGATGAAAGCGCTGTACCTCTTCACATTTCTAGGACTTGGCCAATCCTGATGGCTTGGGTTTTGCTTCCATCCATACTATTCCCTTGTGTAGACAGTAACATACCCCAGAAATTGAATTTCGTCCTATGGAATTCACACTTTTCAAGTTTGATGTAAAGATGTTTTGTCTTAGACGTTCCAAGACCATTCTCAACATTCCATGATGTTCCCTGTGGAGTTAGAAAAAATTAGAATATAATCCAAATAAATTACCACGAATGTATCTAGGAGTATCCCTGAATATGTCATTCACCAAGTGTTGGAAATGTGCTGGGGCGGTACTCAGACCAAAAGGCATAACTAATATTCAAAGTGTCCATAGCGTGACCTGAATGCAGTCTTCCATTCATCCCAGGTCTAATACGGACTAAGGTTATAGGCCCCACGAGATCTAGTTTAGGAGAAAATTTTGGCATGTCGCACTCTCTCCAATAACTCAGGGATTAAAGGCAATGGATAACGGTTTCTAAAAGTAACCTTATTGAGTTCCCTATAGTCTACGCATGGTCCAGAGATCCATCTTTCTTCTTTACAAAGAAGATGGGTGCACCTGCAGGAGATGAAGAAGGGGCGTATGAAGCCCTTGGCTAGATTTTCATCTATGTAATCCTTTTAAGCCTTTAGCTCGGGCCCCGCCAGGGGTAGATCTTACCAAAAGTATCTCCGCCTCCAGGCAAATTCAATTGGACAATCATATGGACGGTGTGGGGAAGCTGGTCAGCGTTCTTCTTGTCACATAAATCCACATAGCCTGGTATACAGCTGGTAGTTAAGGGACTGACAATGGTTCCTTTAGGAACAGAGCAAGCTGAAACTTTTGGACTCATCGTTTTCTCTGGAAAGTGTAATTCCTTGGTCTCCCCGTTAATGGTAGGTTCTGAGCCTGCAGCCATGTAGCCCTAGAATAATGGGAAAGTGGGGAGAAGAGATAAGCATAAAGGACAGTTTTCTCTTGATGATCTTTACCCATAAGAACCCTCAAAGGCTCTGTTTCCTGATCCACTGGTCCAGAGGTCAGCAGGGAGCCATCACAGTTTCCTCTGTACTGGAGTAGCCTTCTTCACTGAACGTATCCCCTGTTTCAGAGCAAAGGAGACATCCATAAAAATTTCCACTTGCCCTGAGTCGATCATAGCAGAGCTAGACACCCAACTGAGTCACCCAGAGTTTGATGGAAAGAAAGCAAAGAGAAATTGTTTTCTTACAACTCAGCTGGGACACCGCTGAGGAAACTTGAAAAATGGCAGCGTTTACACAGTCAACGTCCTCAGATGTACGGAGTTTAAGTCCGAGAAATCAAGATCTGTTGCTGCAGATCTCTCTGGGCCTGAGGCTCGACCTGACAGATCCCCTCTCGCAACACTCACAATGAATGAGTGCTGCAGTAGTCTTACGAGAAGGCTGGGACAGTTTATAATGAAGTGCCCTGACTTACCACAATAGAAAATAGATTCTCCTTAAAACGATGTTCCTTGCGTGCATCACTAACCCGTCGTTTGTAAAGAGTCTAACCTGCATGGTGTTCAGTTCAGGTTCCCGTGTAATCCTACTCAAAGGTTCCTTAGCTGGAGAGGAAGGTAGGAAAGGTTAGTGCGATTGCTTTCGAACCATCTCTCTTGCCTGCGTTCAGTCAGACGAGTATCAATACGTGATGCAAGTAGTTAATAAAGTCACCTAACGCGTGGGAGGGTCGGCACGAGCAAGTTCATCCTTAATCAGTGGAGATAACCCCTTTCGAAAATAGATTTTTTGGCGGAACTGTCCCAGGTGGTATCAAGGGCCCATCTCCTGAACTCCAAGGCATATTCAGCTACCGAGTGCTTACCTTGGCGCAAAGCTAAACATGGCTGCTTCAGCTGTTGCACCTCGATTGGGGTCATCAACACCTGCCCCATGGCTGAAATAAAATCTCAAGGTGATTCAAACAATCATCCTCAGTCTCCATCAGAGGGTTTGCCCACATCAAGCTTGTTTTGGGAAGCAACATAATTATAGAAGAAAACCCTTTGATGTTCAGTGGTAAATTGGAAGCATGTCAGAAAAAAAAGTTGCATTGATTAATAAACCCCTGAATTTCTCACGTTCCAACCGCCCAAAACGAAAAGGGGGCAATTGGGAATCCCCAGAACTCGGGGCTACGCAGGAGCCGGACTCGCTCTTCAGAACCTCAATCCTGGCTGGCAAATCCGGGCAGTCTGTCCAAACCTGCAAATTGTGATTAATGAGGTCCTGTTGGGTTAAAAAAAAGGGTCTTTATATTCTGAAATCTGCAAGGAAATATCATCACTCCGCAAAGTTCCTTTATGCGGGCCTCCATTTTCCAGTTTTTTAGACGGAGTATGGAAGAAGGGAGAGGAGAAAAAAAAAACAATAATGTTTTACCTGTGGTAACACGCAAAAGAAAAAAAAAAATTAAGGGAACTGCCACCTGGAAGGTTGTGAGAAGTCACAACAACCACTATCACCAGAAATTCACCCGGACATCTGATATCCTCATTTACAGCAACAAAAAAGAGAAAAGAAAAAAAAACAATAGTTTTAATGTGGTAACACTGCAAAAAAAACACTTAAGGGATTTGCTCACCGGAATTGGTTGTGAGAAGTCAAACCACTGTCATACGAAAGAAACCGGACATCCGAATTTCCACAGTTACGCAACACAGCCTTTCCAGACCCGCAGACACAACGTTTTGGGCTTCAAATTTTTGTAATGTATGGGTACAGTTCAATAGGTTTGTCTTGGGTGCGTGAAAATACATGAGACACAGGTTTGATATAGAAAGTCTTGTATTATTCATACAAGTTGGAAAAATATACACATTTGCAGAACAGAAGCAAAGACACAGCAAGGCCAGAGAATCTAAGCTCAGAAATCACTCTCCACAACGTTCGGATCTTCTTCTCTGTTACCTAAGTCCATGCAAACGGGGTCTTTCAAAGAGCAGGGTTCAAGTCCCCAAAAAGTGCTTCAGATTTCCTCAGTAGGAATAGCTGGAGTACAAGGGCCAAGGCTTTAGGAGTCAGGTCACAGGTTCACTGCAGGCAATTTGAAGCACTGATTCTCACTGTGGCTGCTTAAGAAGCAAAAGGAGAGAATCGGGCGGGAACATGCAAGCTGGAAACTCCATTTTGGACGAGGGCAAAATTTAGCTGCGCAAACAGAAAGAAAATGGCTGACGAACAAACTGGTTTCAGGAACAATGTACAAGAACCTACGGGCGACAAAGACAAACGGGAGATACTGGGGATATTGCAGCAAGAAATGGTCATGGCTGGGCATCAATTTGAGCCAGGCAAGGAGTCTGAAACGGCCGTAATTTTGTGGCGAAACCAGACACTCCTTCCTCGCTCACACCTTGAACCGGTGGAAGACGTGCCGCAATCCTTTGTCGCCCGTAAACTCCATGTATGCAGAGGTGCGCGATTGCCAACTTCCCCAAGCCCGCCTAATCTAGACGTTGCAACAAGGTGGAACCCACCTGCACATGGTTAGAGGCTTGCGAACAGAGGCAGGCTTAATGCTTTAGGGAGGCAGGGCAGGCAGTTTGAGGCAAAAATGGAGTTGTGGGTGTGCGTGGTCAAAGCGAAAACCTTGTAAAAGTCCTTCATGTTTTGAGGAAGCACCGGCTGGTAAGCGCGACACGCCATCATAGCATGAGCATCCACTTAGGTCTTCAGCAAACTTTGGAGGATCAGGCATCTGCAACGGAGGGGAAGAGGAGAAAAAGGGTAAGCCTTGATACAGTCAGCCATTGTCGCCAGGGAAGTCCTGGCGAGGTGGAGGAAGAGGGGGAGGAGGGGATGATTATTTTGGGGGAGGGGAGCTCAGGGGGTAAAGAAATTTGTTGGCTTGCCAGGTCAGGACAGGGTTTTTGTGGTGACTGGAGGGAGTGGGATTTGGCGAAAGTTCTCCTCCACCCACCACTGGCAGTCAAAAAATTACCCTGAACATTGGCCCCATGTGGTTTATGTCTTGCGGACCTAAAAAGGGACCCCCCATTGCCAAAAAATTTTGAAGGATGACGACTACGGTTGGCCAGCATCCCGATCCACATAATTACGAACATCATGTCACGGAGAGCCTAAGCAATATTGGCAACTAATAGATAATTTTTGTCTTGCCAAAACCGACCATTCTGTGTTCATTAAAGCAATATTTCAGCATTGTGCCAATTTTTTTTCTTAACCAAACAAATTTGGGGGGTTTCACTTTCAAAAAGTAATTTTAAAACCAATGGATGAATTTAAGTCGGTTATAAGCTTTGATTTACAAACAGGATAAGTGACATAATTTGTCAGGGACTGTATGGTTAAAAAAATTTCTTCCTCCCCTAACGATGTTCTCCCCACAAGTCATTCAAATTTGACTATGGGCCTGTAAAAATGGACACCGGCCTGAATTGGCACAAATGCCCTTAAGGAGCTCGCTTGCCCTGCTGGATGTTGCTATCAGAAAGAGTCTTCATCTCTGGATAATCCTGACAGAAAAAGGACCCATGTCACACAAAAGTTGATATCTAACCTTCATTAAAATTAACCATCATGGGTTTCAAAGGTTTTGTCCCCACCTTCCCCTGAGCACAAGGTTGGCAGTAAAATGGCCGCTTTGTCCCCTTTCCTTGATTACTCCAATTCCCCCTTTGAAAGTGAACGTCCACCTACCCTCAACATTGTCTTTTTGCCACCCCCTATTGGCCGTCCCCCCCCCCCAGGGCCGGGGTCAACCTGGCGCACCCATGCAAGTGCCGGGTGCCCTGACAGGTGGGGGGTTTCCACCTGGGGTGAGGCACTGGAAGGGTCCCCCTAGTAAAAAAAGGGTTTTCCCTGTGGGGGGGGGCCCACTCGCCGTCAGAATAGCACGTACTAGGAGGGCCCTGTGCCAGTACCTTGCCTCACGGTGGGCCCCCCTGCTTGTCAGGGCCCCAGCACTTCAAATACAAACCTCTCCCTGCTCCACCATATGGAGTCTGGGCATTTAAATCCTTCACAGGGACAGCCACTACAAATTTGGTTAACTGATCGATGGGTTAAGCGTAGCTATGGCCTGCCTGCTGGGCTCTACCTTCATTGTCAATTGGCTCCATTTCTAATGGACGTCGACCACATTTGGATGCAGTTTTTCTTTCCTGTCAGCTTTCAACAGTTTTACTAGTCCGGGTGGACATTCCTGGCACCATTTTTCAATTCCCCTCCTCTCATTGCAATCCAATAGAATCCCTACGGCCTGTGGCTTCTGTCTTTTGCACTCCAAAGTACCAACTGATCATGATAGGCAGTGAGGACCAAGTCTAATCTCTCCTTGGCATCATAATTTGTGGAGACGAATAACGGTGATGGGATCGACGCACTGCATACAGCAACCCTTTTTTTCACAAAGAAACGTTTTCGCTGTCTCCACAGATAAATAATAGCCTCTGGATTCCTCGGGGGAGGTTTTACCATATTAGGAATCCCAAATTTCTGCAACATCAATTTCATGTGTACTTATATCCATCTAGTTTCCTTACAGAAGCTGGATTGGCTTACTGAGACGACATAATACAACATTTAAAAGTACCCCAACACTGTTACAGCTTACGCTTCTAATACATTTTACCCTTTTTCTACTTTTTAATTCGGGTAATCCATACTGAGCCGTGAGAGTCTTTGTCTACCTGGAAATATATACGGATTTACCCAACACGTAACACTGTACGTTCTGATACATTTCTATTTTTCTACTTTTTATATTCTCGGTAATCCATATGAGCGAGAGCGTCTGTGTCTGCCTCCTGAAATATTACGGAGATTTAGAAATTTTTTCACTTTACATATATACTTGGTATTGGTGATATAGAACAATTTTCAGCTTTTCATATTGTGGCTAATCCATACTGAGCCTGTGAGCGTCTGTCTTTTCTCCTGAAATATTCGGATTTACAATGGCCCTAGACTGTTACAGCTGTCATTGTGATACAGTACCCTTTTTGCCAGAAAGTCCCCTCCACCCACCACTCTAAGTGATCATTGACACCTGGAACATTGGCCCCAAGTGTGATTATTTCTTGCGGACCTTTTTATATCTTGTCTAATCCAACTTGCCTGTACATCTTTGTCTGACTCCTAAATTTAAAATATGGAAATTTGAATTTTTCACTATTATATATACCTTGTATTGGTGAAACAGACCCTTTTTCAGCTTTTGAGTCTTTCAATCCATCTGAGTCTGGAGCATCTGGCTGCCTCCTGAAATATATACGGAGATTTCCAATAATTTAACTATCTATATTACCTGTTTATCTGGTGATACAGTACCCTTTTTTGCCAGAAAGTTTCTCCCCACCCACCACTCTAAGTGCATAAATTTCACCTCGAAACATTGGCCCACAGGCGTTTATTTTTTGCGGATCGCTTTTTATATTCTTGTCTAATCCAAATTGAGTTTTGAGCGTTTTTCTGACTCCTGAAATATTACGGAGATTTCCATATTTTCACCATACTATATAACCGGTATCTGGTGAAAAAAGTCCACTTTTTTATCTTTTTATTATTGTTTAATCCATACTGACCTGGAGGTGCAGTGCTGCCTCCTGAAATATATACGGAGATTTCCATATTTTCACTATACTAAATACCTGGTATCTGGTGAAAACAATACCCCCTTTTCATCTTTTTATATTATTGTGTAATCCATACTGACCTGGAGATCTTGGGCTGCCTCCTGAATTTATTGGGATTTCCAATAATTTAACTATACTAATATACCTTTATTGGTGAGCAGTACCCTTTTTGCCAGAAATCCTCCTCCACCACCACTCTAAGTGCATCATTGACACCTCGAACATTGGCCCCCATGTGTGATTTTTCTTGTGGATTGCTTTTTAGTTCTGGTGTGACCATGCTGACCTGTGAAGTCGCTGTTTCCATAAAATTACGGAGATTTAAAAATTACCCCAACACTGTTTTAAGGTACGCTTTGATACATTACCCTTTTTCTACTTTTTTATTCTGGTGTATCCTACTGACCTGTGACGCCTGTGTTTAACTCTGCAAAATTACGGAGATTTACAATTCCCCAACACTGTAACAGCTTCGCTTCAAAACATTACCCTTTTTTTTACTTTTATATTTGGTGTAATCCATACTGAGCCTGAATTTGGGCTGGGGTTGACTCCTGAAATATTATGGAATTTACAATTATCCCCTAGACGTAAACACGTAACTTATGATACAGTAACATAATTTCTGGTTTTTTTGGTACTTTTTCACAAAAATAGGAAGTATGGCGAAAGGCCGGGACGTGGGGGGGGCCAGTGGTACTGAGGTGGTGGTGGTGATCTGTGGAATGCCATAAGACAATAGCACCTAAGGCAGGAGGTGTTAGCTGGCTCATTGTCGGCTCAAGAAGGCCTGGAAGGCCACTTTAATGGGAGTAGGTAAACGCTTTTAAACCATACATCAGGAACGGTTTTTGGCTTACATTCCGAAACACCTCCACTCTATCGCCTCCTCTTCTGAATTCAAAAAATGCAAGCACTATCTCATTGCAGGCTCTGGTCAGGAATAACACTTTTCCTTGTGTGCTTCACCCCCACCAAAAAAAAAAAAAAAAAAAAAAAAGTGAAGGATGCGGCAGCCCACATTCAGTTACTCCAGGACTCTTTTTCCATACAATGCCTGGGTTATCAAGTCAAATCCTGAATCCCCCGTCCAACAGATCAGGATGGAGGCACGAGCACAGCCACTGAGATTTTCTGCTGGTACATTACCCAAGCATACATTTCCCTCGCAGTCTACTGATCCAAACTGACCCTGATGAAACTCGGTCCCCTGAGGATCCCCGCAGCAGGCATCGACATCGCACAGGAATCCGGCAGGCCCATAGCAGTACAAAAACTTTTTAAAAAAAAACAAAAAGAGTTCAGACGTTTGGGCCAGACGTCAAATTAGCACAGCGTGCAAGCCCTGAAAATTTTTACCATCGAGGAAAGTCCAGTTGGACTTTTTTGACCAAAATCCTATTGATGAGGCAAAGGTTTCTGTAAGAATGCGTAAGGACCTTTAGCCAAGGGAAAAATCTGAAATTTTGAATACCAGTTCTGCTTAGACATTTAATGAAAGCCTTGCAAGCATTGGCGGACACAAAACCTACAAATATTCCCCCAGGGCCGGCGTTGCACCTGGCGCACCCGAGCAAGTGGGGTGGCCGACTCTGGCGACGCACTGGCCAGGGCCCCTCCATATACAAAAAGTGTCTTACAGTGGAGGGCCCACCGCCTAGACTCACCCGGCGACTTGAGGGGCCGCGCCCACCGGCCCCCCCTCTTGCTCAGGGCCCCGCACTTGCTTACTTACCTTTTTTCCGCATTTCCTGACTGTGACTTAGGTTAGAGAGCGCGTTGTAAGGTTCTATTATATATTCCTAAACTCATTTGTTCGTCAGCCTTTTACTTCTGCTTGGCAGCTATCTTGCCCTCATCAAAATGGGTTTTCCAGCTTGCATGTTTCCCCCCCTATTTCTCTCCTTTGCTTCTTAAGCAGACAGCTGACAATCATGTTCAGAATTGCCTGCGTGAACCTGTGACTTTTACTCCTGTAAGCCTTGGACCTTGTACTCCAGCTATTTCCTACTGAGGAACTCTGAAGCACTTGTGGACTCTGAACCCTGCTCTTTGAAAGACCCACTTTCATGGACTTAGGTAACAAGAAGAAGATCCTAATCTTATGGAGATGATTGTGACTTGGATTACTCTGGCCTGCTGTGTCTCCGTTTCTGTGTTGCAAACTGGTGACTATTTCTGCCAACTTGATAAGTAATACAGGACTTTTTTTAATCAAACCTGTGCCCTGGTTTCATCGCACCCAAGCACAAGACCTATATGAACTGTACTACAACATTACAAATTCGAGCGGAAACGTTTGTGTCTCTGGGTCTGGAGGCTGTGTCTGCTGTACTGGGGAATCAACGTCCGGTTGTATTTCTGTGATGCAGTGGTTTGACTTCTTTAAACCTTCCAGGTGAGCAATTCCCTTAAGTTTTTCTTTTTGCAGTGTTACCACAGGTAAACACTATTGTTTTTTTTTTTTTTCCTTTCTTTCCTCTTTTTGTCTGCGTCACTGATTTCAGATGTTGGTGAAACTTTCTGTAGATAGTGGTTGTGCTTCTCACAAAATTCCAGGGAGCAGTTCCCTTAATTTTTTTTTTCTCTCTGCATTGTTGCCACAGGTAACACTATTGTTTTTTTTTCTTCCTCTTCTTCAAAATCCTATCTTAAAAGATCTGGAAAAGGAGGCCCGCATAAAGGAACTTTGCGAGTTCTGATAATATCCTTGCAGAATTTTCAGAATAAAAGACCCCTTTTACAAATCTACAGGACCCAATAATCACAATTTGCAAGTGGTTGGAAACTACCCGGATTCGAGCCAGGATGAGGTTCTAGAGGGGCGAGTCCAGGCTCCTGCCGTAGCCCCGAGTTCTGGGATTCCCAGTTGCCCCTTTTTCGTTTTGGCGGTGAACGTGAGAAATTCAGGGGATTTTTAATCAATGCAATTTTTTTTTTCTCACATGCTTCACAAATTTCCCTAAGTTAAGGTGCTTACAAATTTGTTGCTTACCAAAAAAGCTTTAATGTGGGCAAACCCCTCTGATTGACTGAGGATGATTGTTTGAACACCTTGATGATTTTAATTTCGCCAGGGCAGTGTTTGATGACCCCAATCGAGGTGCAACAGCTGAAGCACCAGTTAGCTTTGCCCAAGGTAAGCACTCGGAAACTGAATATGCCTTGGATTTCAGGAGATGGGCCCTTGATACCACC
>JARQOD010000001.1:558623939-558978906 GCA_033576555.1 Oophaga sylvatica | reverse complement strand
AGGCCTTTACATGCTAATTGGTTTAGGCCAGGGTCTGAATAAGATGGTCAGTCGTATGGTAAATAGCTCAAGCTCAAGCCATTGTTTCCTGCTCCATATGAATTGCAGGCCAGTTAATATGCGTGCTTCAAAGCAAATGGGGAAGGGCCTAGCAGTTTTAAAAGCTGTAGCCAAGAAGAGGCTGGTCTCTCATTCCATTTTCTCACAGCAGCAGAAGCACAAGGGACAGACTTGCCAAATGGAGCTGCAGCACATGCATTGGGGGCTGTCCAGCAACTGAAGACTTTCACCTGGGGAACGCAGAGCTCCATGCCTCCCCATGGCCATACAACCCGGTAATATTGATCTATAGCTTATACCTTTAAGCCTTGTACATTATTGTTGTATTCTTACTCTGACTGCAAATCCATTGTAATTAGTTGTATAGCTTTACTGTATATTTCTGTAATTATCTAGTGTGCCCTTAAGGCAAATTAAACCATAAAATTAATCTTGGGCTGATGCTTTTACTCTGATCACGAATCTTAGAATACCCAGTGGGTAACAGGACACCTTCCCCGGCGGCCATTTGCTCTAGGTGCAGTTCTCTTACTGACCTGAGAGACAAAGGGGGGCGCCGGGAGAGCTGTACCTGTGGAGTTACGTCCCATTGGTGACGTGGGAGGAAAGGGATCGTCCGTCACATTTGGTAGTGGCGGTGGTATCAGAAGCTGTGGTACCCGGGCTACCGTGTGGCGGCCGGCTTAGTTCCTCACAATGACGTTCCGCATATGGTAAAATTGATGAGGCTGCTGTCAGTACGATTACAGAAACCCATTTATATAGTTTTTTTATGTTTTGGTGCTTTTACACAATAAAAACTATTTCATAGAAAAAATAATAATTTTTGCATCACTATTTTGAGAGCTGTAACTTAATTTTTTTGCTGATGGAGCTGTATAGTGACGTGTTTTTTGCGGGACAAGACGTTTTCAAGGATACCATTTTTTTACATTCGTCTTTTTGATCGCGTTTTATTTCACTTTTTGTTTTGCTTGTGATGATAAAGCATCATTTTTTATTCATTTTTTTACAGTGTTCACTAAAGGGGTTTACTAGTGGATCAATTTTATAGGTCGGCTAGATCTGGACACTGCGATAGAAAATATATGTACTTTTATTGTTTTTCATAATAATAATTATTTATATGTACAATATAGATTTTTTTTATTATTTTGTGATTTTTTAAAAATTGTTTCACAATTATTTTTTTTACTTTTTTACTTAGTCTCACTATGGGACTTTCACCTTCTGCACTCTGATAGCAGTTATAAGGTATAGCAATGCAGGAGCATTGCTATACCTTATAACTGTCCATGCTGCAGACACAAGTTAGCTGGATCATGCATTGAACATGATCTAACCAACTTGTTAGTGCCTGGTGACCTAGATGTCACCATGATGACGTCAGGTCACGATGGCAACAATCGGGTTGGCCCCCTGACAAAGGCAGATGCCAAAACGTGCATCGGGAGGACACTTTTTGGAAGTGCATTGAGCAGCAGGGTGGTTTGTTGTTGAAGGAAAAAAAAATCTCTTTAAATCTTCTGCTTCAGCCAGTGTGAGCGAGCTGAGTGTGACCGGTGCGCAAGTGCGAACGGTGGTAAGTGTGACTTGTGATTCAGTGACTTTGGATTCAGGGAGTTTCCAAGGGAGGAATTACTGAATTGCTGTTATATTTTATTAATACTTTTTATTTATTTTTACTTATCTTTTCTGTCTGGTGAAATCCCAATTAGAAATGTGCTCCACTATTGCCAATGCCATCCAGTGTACATCTTGCCACATGTATGCAGTCCTTGAACAGCCAGTCGAGGGTGCATACTGCTGTGTGAGATGTGAGCACGTTGTGCATTTGGAAGCCCAGATACTGGATCTAAATGTGCAGCTGGCAACACTGAGATCCAGGGCCGGCTCCAGGTTTTTATGGGCCCCGGGCGTAACAGTATCAGTGGACCCCTTTAACACAGACCATGATTCATGATGCACAGATACTGCAGAGAAATATGGGTATAGTACAAGACCAAAGATTTCACTTCTTACATTACATGAGTGATATCTTTTGTAAATTCTACAATAGCTCAGAAACCGCCGAATCCTCACAGCGCATAGTACAGACCGGACAGTACAGTCCTCCATACAATATTATGGGCACCACATAGTCCTCCATACAGTATTATGGGCCAAATATAATGCTCCATAAAGAATATTGGTCCCCATATAATGCTCCATACAGAGTACTGGACCCCATATAATGCTCCATACAGAATACTGGACCCCATATAATGCTCCATACAGAATACTGGACCCCATGTAATGCTCCATACAGAATACTGGTCCCCATATAATGCTCCATACAAAATAATGGACCCCACATAATGCCCCATGCAGGCTGTAACCCCCACATAATGCAGGATGTCCCCCCCATATAATGCCCCATGCAGGATGTCACCTCCCCCCCAATATAATGCCCCATGCAGGATGTCACCCCCCCTCCTGCATATAATGCTCCATACAGAATTATGGACCCCATATAATGCTCTATACAGAATACTGGACCACATAAATTGCTCCATACAGGATACTGGGCCCCATATAATGCTCCATACAAAATATGGAGCTCTCCTCTGCACTGTGCTGCGCTCTGCACTGTTACGGCTCATGTACTAACAAGGACTCCTTTTTCAGGTTGTTCAACTACTGGCTCCTTTTCTTGACAGACGTGTTCAGGGTGCCAGAACCTTTTGCATGCAGAACAAAATTTCACATGGCAAACGTGGCAGTCCATCGACACAGGCAAGCCAGAGTCACCCAGCTCAATTTGGCACACTGTTTGGCAGTCTGCAGTAGGGCACCATGTTCGGCAAGGTGAACTTCTCGTTCAAGTTTTAACCGCTGATACAAATGTAGCTGTTCACTGGATACTAAGCAAGCAATCTCTGCTTCCTGAAGGAGATCCCAGTTTGAACACACCATGTCTGGGCATGTGATAGGAGAACCAAATCCTTCACGAATTGCCAACTGCACGTATTGTCTGAGGCACTTTGCGCAGAAGATACAGCTGCATTCATGAAGGGTGGTCAACATATCTAGAGGATATTCACATAGACACAGCTTGCACATAACCAGAGGTTCCAGAGCCAATTCCCCAGGAGCCGAATTGCCACTCATCACGGCATGATGACAGATTTTACCAGCAGAAGCCATGATTTTACTAAACCGGCATCTTTACCACTCCGTACTTAGAAGGCGGACATAGAAGCCTGGGCACGTCTACAGACGTTTCATCGCTCATACGCCTTCCCGGCCGTGTCCGCTCTCTACCATCCAGGCAGGCGGTGTCGCCGCCGCTGTGGTACTGAGGTAATCCCACCCTCCGTACTGTGTGGGAGCGCTGCTGGTATGCACCGGAAGCCTATGCTCGGCACTTCCTACTTCCCACTGTTACGGCTCAGGAGAGGGCACTGTGGAAAGATGTCATCGCGCCCTCTGACCTGAGACATCACAGTGCAGAGCCCCTGAAGACACCGGAGCTGCGGAGGCACCGAGAGGTAAGCATTGTGCTGTGTTATGATTTGGTAGCTGAGGAGAGCAGGCAAAAACGGCAATACACCAGAGAGGTTGGAATCTACTGGATTGCAGTACCCTGACTAACCACCACAATTAAAGGCAGCCGTGCAGCGTTCCTACGTTGGTCCTAGAAGCCTCGTCGCAGCCTGAGAGGTTAACTACACCTAAAGATAGAAAGAGGAAACCTATCTGCCCCGGAGCAGATCCCCAAAGAACATAGGAAGCCCCCAAACATGTAATGGCGGTTAGACAAGAGGAAATACAGACACAGACAGAAAATAGTATGAGCAAACGTTGGGGCCCAATCTGCCTAGACAGAAAAGGATAGGAAGGATACTCACTGCAATCCACAAAAACCCTAAAAAATGCCAACGCTACTAATTGCAAAATCACCTGAGATCACACGACCTCCACCACCTAAATTAGTTCTCTGGTGTAAAAAAACTAAGCCGCAGCCACTGAAAAAACTGGAAAAGGCAAATGAACAAATAACAGTGGCTCCAGAGGAACTGAGAGGAGCCCAAGCCCCCCAGGGGGGGGACCTGGCCAACCTCACAGAAATGCAGAGAAATATGCAAATGGTAAGCACAAAAACAAAAACAGAAAATATCTTATCTGAAAGCAGAAGAAGAGGCCAGACTCAGCCAACTTCCAAGTGAACCAGGAACCACAGTAGAGACAACAACAATTGATCACCGGCAACCATGATGGGAGGGAACCTCCCTTATATCCAGCCAGTCTGTGATTCCTGATTGCCAATCCTCATTGAATGGTTCAGAACTGTTTGTAACCACCAGAGGGAGCTTCTGCTCAGAATTCATTTCTAAAACATTCACAACAGTGCTGGCTGCCGGGGCCCTGAGCAAGCGGGGGGCCCAGTGGCGTTGCTGGCACCGCTCTCCTCCGCTAATGGGCACCGGGTGTCATGGGTGCATCGCCACGAAGATCGTCGCGATTGCACATTCTGACTTCTCACAGCTGAGCTTCTGTTTCTTTGTTTTTTGGTGATGTGAGAGTTAATTTTTCCTAGCTCTTTGCTAAGGCTAGGTGCAGCCTCGCCCGGCTGCTTTTGTTTATGTTCTAATTAGTTTCCTTTATATTTCTGCCAGTCTGGGTGTTAGACGCCGGTGAAAGCATTCATGTAGTTCAGCAGACTGGATCGGTTCTGAGAATATTTAAGCTAAGAGTTCATTAGGTGTTTTTACTCTTATAGCTTATAGTTAAATCTCTGAGACCTTAGGTGTTCCTACTGTGTGTGAGTGTTGTATGTAAGACTTTATTTACTTTATTCCTTCTCTTTCTTGTATGTCTTTCTGTTCATTATCCGTTACCTGTTCATTCCCTTTGGTGGTATTCAGGGTCCTTCTTAGGACTAGAATACAGTTGGCAGGGATTGATAGGAGACAGGGTTTACGCTGGTGGCCTGGACCTCTGTACCTTTAACAGTACCTCCAGGTTGAGGGATTAGTTAGGACCCAGTTCAGGGTCAGCTTAGACCCCGGTCACCCTCTAGCCGGAGACAGCGTATAACGGATTCCGTTTTGACCCAGTGGACATTCTGTCAGGTAAATCCATGTTATAATATATCTATGCGCATGTTATATAGTATGTTGCCCTTTTTGATATAGATTACAGACATCTCATATATATATCTGCTATACAGCGTGACATTTTCACCGGCCCAAACTAAAGATTCTCCCCAGCTGTCATGGATCCAGTAGCCCAGCTGGCCCGGCAGTTGCAGGGGTTGTCCATGGAATTTGCAGACATTAAGTCCAAGGTTTTGTCCCTCCCAGAGCAAGCCAGATCTGAACCTAAGGTTGCTCTCCCGGACAGGTTCACTGGTGGGCGGGACAAATTTTTTACTTTCCGGGAGGCATGTAAATTGTACTTTCGGCTGCGGCCTCGGTCATCTGGGAGTGAAGAGCAGAGGGTGGGAATTGTTATCTCGCTCTTACAAGGGGACCCTCAATCTTGGGCGTTCTCTATTCCTCCAGGCTCCCCAGATCTCCAGTCAGTGGATCGATTTTTTACTGCCCTGGGTCTGGTATATGATGATCCGGATCGAGTTTCCCTTGCTGAAACAAAGTTACGTAAAATACGGCAAGGAAATCGTCCAGCGGAGGAATATTCTTCTGAGTTCCGTAGATGGGCAACAGATACTCAGTGGAATGACCCAGCTCTTAGGAGCCAGTTTTGTCAAGGGTTGTCTGACAAATTAAAAGATGTGTTGGCTCAGTATGATTCTCCTCCATCACTGGAGGCTGCTATGGCCCTCGCTATTCGCATTGATAGACGACTTCGGGGAAGACGCGAGGTAACTCCGCCCCCCATGATGACTCCACCTACTACTAAAGTCCCTTATACTGAGGTTCCCCTGGTCTGTTCTGAGGAACCCATGCAGTTGGGAGGGACATCATTTTGTAGGAGGGAATCGGCGGTGCGCCGCAAGACTAGAAGGTGTTTCTTTTGCGGGAGAGAGGGACATTTTGTTGGGGGTTGTCCATCCCGGACCTCTTTGACCCAAGGAGTTAACCTGGGAGTCTGTATTTCGTCCCCAAATCCCTCTCAGTTTATCGTGCCTGCGGAGGTGGTGATTGGTACTAGAACTGAGAGGATTTCTGTTTTTCTTGATAGTGGGTCCGGGGCTAATCTTGTGGACGCTCGGTTTGCCCAGGTGCATGGTATGCAACTGAGTGTATTGGCCAAACCGGTCCCTATACTCTCTATTGATTCTAGACCTCTTGGTCAAGGTAGCTTGGTTCAAGCTGTTCATAACATAGATCTTCGAGTAGGGGCAATACATAAAGAGCAATTGTCTTGTTATGTGTTGGAGGGTCTACCTACTCCTATTGTGTTGGGACTTCCTTGGTTGGCTAAACATAACCCAGTGATTGATTGGCAATCCAGAAAGATTAGCCAGTGGGGTGAATTTTGCAAGAATAACTGCATGAGCACGGTCATCGGTGCGGTTGTACCTAGGACTTTGCCTCCTTTTCTGGAGGACTTTGGGGAGATGTTCTCAGAGGAGGGGTGTAAAGAGTTACCTCCTCATCGCGCATATGACTGCTCAATAAAGTTGCTTCCTGATGCCTTATCTCGTACTTTCCCAGGGACCGGGAGGATGGATGATCCGGTTCCTATTCCTCAGGAGGGAGTTGTAGTGTCAGCTGTATGCTCTGAGCTTGAGGGGGAGGTATTGGGGGCTCAGGGGGACGCCCCTGTGGGACTTCCAGGGAGACTGATAGTTCCAGATCAGTTAAGACTGAAGGTTACGGAGAACCGTTACAAACGGATGGCTGATAGGGGAGAGTTTCTGGTCGAGATCTGAAGGTGAATGATCTGGTGTGGTTGTCTACCAGGAATATTAAACTTAAAGTTTCCTCCTGGAGGTTGGGTCCCAGATTCATCGGGCCGTACAGGATCAGCTCCATAATTAATCCTGTGGCATTTCGTCTGGACCTCCCTCCTACGTTTAAAATTCATAATGTGTTTCACAAGTCATTACTTAAAAAGTATGTGGCACCAGTCATACCGTCACCTCTACCTCCTTCAGTGGTGGTCAATGATAACGTGGACGGACCTTTCACACAACTCACCCGGACAGACCTGGTCATGAGGGTCCGGAGGCCCCTCGTAGAAGGGGGGGTACTGTCATGGGTGCATCGCCACGAAGATCGTCGCGATTGCACATTCTGACTTCTCACAGCTGAGCTTCTGTTTCTTTGTTTTTTGGTGATGTGAGAGTTAATTTTTCCTAGCTCTTTGCTAAGGCTAGGTGCAGCCTCGCCCGGCTGCTTTTGTTTATGTTCTAATTAGTTTCCTTTATATTTCTGCCAGTCTGGGTGTTAGACGCCGGTGAAAGCATTCATGTAGTTCAGCAGACTGGATCGGTTCTGAGAATATTTAAGCTAAGAGTTCATTAGGTGTTTTTACTCTTATAGCTTATAGTTAAATCTCTGAGACCTTAGGTGTTCCTACTGTGTGTGAGTGTTGTATGTAAGACTTTATTTACTTTATTCCTTCTCTTTCTTGTATGTCTTTCTGTTCATTATCCGTTACCTGTTCATTCCCTTTGGTGGTATTCAGGGTCCTTCTTAGGACTAGAATACAGTTGGCAGGGATTGATAGGAGACAGGGTTTACGCTGGTGGCCTGGACCTCTGTACCTTTAACAGTACCTCCAGGTTGAGGGATTAGTTAGGACCCCAGTTCAGGGTCAGCTTAGACCCCGGTCACCCTCTAGCCGGAGACAGCGTATAACGGATTCCGTTTTGACCCAGTGGACATTCTGTCAGGTAAATCCATGTTATAATATATCTATGCGCATGTTATATAGTATGTTGCCCTTTTTGATATAGATTACAGACATCTCATATATATATCTGCTATACAGCGTGACACCGGGGTGGCGAGTGGGCCCCCCGCCTTCTCAGGGCCCCGGCACTTTCCCGGGTACGCCGGGTACTGAAGCCGGGCCTGCTGAGATCCATAGACCATATGGAAAGGAGTCTTCTGCTCACTGAGCAGACGCTCAATGGGATAGATGAGGGGGGGATGCTAGGATGGAGCTGCAGGACAGTGAGGCAGCAAGCTGGATGACAGTTAGAAGGCGGGGTAGAGGGAAGAGCACCAGGGAGGCTAGTCCTGATCTGGCACCCCCCAATAAGATTGCAAAGTTGACAGATGAGGGGAGTGTCAGTACAGGGGTAGCACTGCTGCAGCAAGGCACGTCTCTGAAAGCTGGAGGAGTGTCTGCTCCAGTAAGGGGGGAATTAGGAGAGCAGGGCAGACCAGACAGGTGCTGGTAGTGGGGGACTCAATTATTAGGGGAACAGATAGGGCAATCTGTCACAAAGACAGGGATCGTCGAACAGTGTGCTGCCTACCTGGCACTCAAGTCCGACACATCGCTGATCGGGTTGACAGATTATTGGGAGGGGCTGGTGAGGACTCAGCGGTCATGGTGCACATTGGCATAAATGACAAAGTTAGAGGTAGGTGGAAGGTCCTTGAAGATGATTTCAGGGAATTAGGCTGCAAGCTTAAAGCAAGGACCTCCAACGTTTTCTGAAATACTGCCTGTACTACGTGCCACACCAGAAAGGCAACTGGAGATTTGGGAGGTTAATAAGTGGCTCAAAAATTGGTGTAGGAAGGAGGTTCCTGGATAACTGGGCCGACTTCTCAGTTGGCTACAGGTTCTATGCTAGGGACGGTATGCACCTCAATGGGGAGGGTGCAGCTGTGCTGGGGGAGAAAATGGCTAGAAGGTTGGAGGAGTCTTTAAACTAGGGACTAGGGGGGAGGGTATTCATTTTATAGGATATGTTTATTAGCATCCTGAATAGGACCTGTGCACAATATATGCCCTATGGGAATAAACATGCTAGAAATAGTAGGAAACCACTATGGCTAAATAGAGCTGTAAGGGGAGCAATAAGTGACAAAAAGAAAGCGTTTAGGGAATTAAAGCAAGTAGGTAGTGAAGAGGCATTAAATAACTACAGAAGATTGAATAAATTCTGTAAAAAGCAAATCAAGACAGCAAAGATTGAGACAGAGAGACTCATTGCCAGAGAAAGTAAAAATAACCCGAAAATATTCTTTACCAAATAAATAGTAAGAAACTGAAAAATGATAGTGTTGATCCCCTTAAAAATAGTCTGGGTGAAATGGTGGATGAGAATGAGGAAAAAGTCAATATGCTAAATTACTTTATTCAACAGTATTTACACAAGAAAATACCATGACAGATAACATGATCAGTGATAAAAAGATATCTCCATTAAATGTCACCTGCTTAACCCAGCAAGAAGTACGGCGGCGTCTAAAAATCACTAAAAGTGACAAATCCCCAGGCCCGGATGGGATACACACCCGAGTTCTGCAGGAATTAAGTACAGTCACAGATAGACCATTATTTTTAATCTTTAAAGATTCCATAATAACGGGGTCTGTACCACAGGACTGGCGTATAGCAAATGTGGTGCCAATATTCAAAAAGGGGACATACACTGAACCTGGAAGTTATAGGCCAGTGAGCTTAACATCTACTGTGGGTAAAATCCTGGAGGGTTTTCTAAGGGATACTATGCTGGAGTATCTGAGGCAGAATAACCTCATGACCCAATATCAGCATGGGTTTACGAGAGACCGTTCCTGTCAGACTAATCTGATAAGCTTTTATGAAGAGGTAAGTTCCGGACTGGACCAAGGAACGCATTGGACGTGGTTTATATGGACTTTTCAAAAGTTTTTGATATGGTGCCACACAAAAGGTTGATACATAAAATGAGAACAATGGGGATAGGGGAAAATATGTGTAAGTGGGTTAAGAACTGGCTCAGGGATAGGAAACAAAGTTTATTAATGGAGCACACTCGGACTGGGTCACGGTTAGCAGTGGGGTACCACAGGGGTCAGTATTGAGGCCGCTTCTCTTTAACATATTTATTAATGACCTTGTGGGGGGCATACAGAGTAGTATTTCAATATCTGCAGATGACACTAAACTCTGCAGGTTAATCAATACAGAGGAGGACAATTTCATATTGCAGGAGGATTTATGTAAACTAGAAGCTTGGGCTGATAAATGGCAAATGAGCTTTAATGAGGATAAATGTAAGGTCATGCAGTTTGGTAGAACAAACAAGATGTATAATTATGTGCTTAATTGTAAAACACCGGGCAAAACTGTCACTGAAAAAGACCTGGGTGTATGGGTGGACAACAAATTCACATTTAGTGGCCAGTGTCATGCAGCTGCTGCAAAGGCAAATAAAATAATGGGATGCATTAAAAGAGGCATAGATGCTCATGAGGAGAACATAATTTTACCTCTATACAAGTCACTAGTGTGACCACACTTAGAATACAGTGTACAGTTTTGGTCTCCGGTGTGTAAGACATAGCTGAACTGGAGTGGGTGCAGAGAAGAGCGACCAAGGTTATTAAATAACTGGGGGGTCTGCAATACCAGGACAGGTTATTACACTTGGGGTTATCTTATTACAATGTATAAATATATGAGGGGACAGTACAAAGACCTCTCTAATGATCTTTTACTCTTAGACCTGAGACAGGGACAAGGGGGCATCCTCTAAGTCTGGAGCAGAGAAGGTTTAGTCATAATCACAGACACAGATTCTTTACTGTAAGAGCAGTGAGACTATGGAACTCTCTGCCGTATAATCTTGTAATGAGTGATTCCCTACTAAAATTTAAGAAGGGACTGGATGTCTTTCTTGAAAAGTATAATATTACAGGTTATATACACTAGTTTCCTAGATATTGTGTTGATCCAGGGAGCTAGTCTGATTGCCGTATGTGGAGTCGGGAAGGAATTTTTTTCCACAATGTGAAGCTTACTGTTTGCCCCTTGGTTTTTTTTTGCCTTCCTCTGGATCAACATGTTAGGGCAGGTTAGGATAGGATATGGGTTGAACTAGATGGACTTAAAGTCTTTCTTCAACCTTAATAACTATGTTACTTCATCACCACACTGATCACCCACTGCTATACAGGTACGGGTCCCATTTAACCCCTTACCGACATTGGGTGTATATTTACGCCAATGTCGGTATCCCTTGCTTTGGTGTTGGCTCCGGCGGTAAGCCCACATCTTTCCCGGGACATGTCAGCTGTTTTAAACAGCTGACATGTGCCCGCAATAGCCACGGGTGGAATCGCGATCCACCCGTGGCTATTAACTAGTTAAATGCCGCTGTCAAACACTGACAGCGGCATTTAAATGGAACTTCCGGCAATCGCGCCGGAAATACGCTCACCGGTGACCTGCGTCACGTGATCGTGGGTCACCGGTGTGTCAGCATGACAACTCGAGGTCTCCTGGAGACCTCTATGGTTGTTAGTGGGGGCTTGCTGTGAATACCACACAGTGGTCGGCGCTCACAGCAAGTGAGTAATTCTGCTACATAGAGGCGATCTGCTCATCGCCTCTATGTAGTAGAAGTGATTAGGTTGTGGCAGCTTTTAGTCTCCCACGGAGACTATTGAAGCATGCCAAAAGTGAAAAAAAATGTTTTTAAAAATATTAAAAACAATAAAAAAAATAAAAGTTTAAATCGCCGAGATACTTTTTACTGCATGGGTTTGACTAGTCCTTTAAAAGATTTTGACACTGCGTTAATCAGATTTTGGTTACTGTAAATCCAACAGTATTTTAAGAGGGACATTAAAATGAATTCTTATCTTTTTAAGGTAATGAAAGTGATTAAGGTTTAGTATGCATACTTGGTCACAGGGGTAAAAAGGACTTATTTTCATTTTTCTTCTCATGATGACTTTAAATTGGATGGAAGAGAGGACATAACTAATAGTGTTTCATTAGAGAGCTTTTAATTCCTTTTATCTTACCTACATGGTTTAATTTGTCTAAATGGAGAATTATAAAAGTATAGTAACTAATTTCTATCTATTATACATCCATTTTGGTTTTGCTTCAATTGAATGTTGTGATGGCATTATTTGGCCTTATGACAGTATTTGCAGTATAGCCGATATCCGTAAATCTGCTCCTGCTCTGTAAATCGGATATTGCAGGTGTAAGCACAGTGTGACACTGAAGACATTATTGAAGTCACTGAATTTGAAAAGTGTTTACAGTTCAAGTAATGCTCCTTTTGGATGATACAGTAAAGAATGAAAATATCTTCGTACCGTGTTAGCCAGTAGATAGAAAAATATTTAGAGTTGAGAGTCCTCAGTGGTTGATACCTTTTAATGGCTAACTGAAAAGATGGTAACAAATTGCAAGCTTTCGAGACTACTCAGGTCTCTTCATCAGGCTGACTAATACAAAATCTGAAGAATCACATATTTATACACAAAAACACAGAAAAAATGCAATAGGTAAGACAAGTGACGTGAAGCAGAATAGTCATTATGGCAGAGGGATGAGCATAAATATTGGAACAATTCATAGATAAGGAGAGAAAGTTTTATTACCCTCTGATTGGGGTCTGGTAATGTTTTGTGATGTTTTCACAGGGTATTTGGAGTAAATTCCTTAATTGATGTAATAGGCCATAAAACCATGTGACAGGTTCATTCCAGCATTAAGAGTGTCAAAGGTCACCATCAATTTGTATTCGCAAATTCTTCTCTGCCTCTGAGATGTGAATCTGCTTCTTAGTACCAGTATTTTCATATCTGACATGCTATGATCAGGGGAGCAAAAATGTTTTGCCACAGGTAGATCCATTCTTTTTTCTCTTATTGCGTGGCGATGAGAATTCATCCTTGTTCTCAGTTTTTGCCCGGTCTCCCCCACATACAGACCCCCAGTTGGACATTTAGTACATATAATTAGGTACACAACATTAGATGTGATGCAGCTGAAAGTACCTGGTATCTTGTAGTCCTGATGTGAGTTGGGGATCTTTATCTTGTCCGTGGTCATTATAAATGGACAGGTTTTGCATTTCTTCTGATTGCAAGGCAAGGTTCCTGCAGCTGTTGGGGAGGACAGGGAACTTCTGACAATGATGCTTCTTAGATTTGGGGGCTGCCTAAAACACAGTAGTGGGGGGTCTGGAAATATGGATTGTAACCGGGCATCTTTTTGTAGTAAAGGTTGTAGTTTCCGTGCAGCTCCCCTTAGCACCTCCAGATTTGGATTGTAGGTGACCACTAAAGGCACCCGGTTATTTTCTTCTTTAGCTTTGTAATGTAGCAGGTGATCCCTTGATATTCTGGTGGCTCTTGTAATTTGGTTTTCAATTGTTCTTGGATGGTAGCCCTGATTTAAAAAGGTCTTTCTAAGGCGACCAAGGTGTTCATCTCTATCCATGGGGTTGGAACATATACGGTTGTATCTGATGGCTTGGCTGTAGACAATAGAGTTTTTTATGTGTTTTGGATGGAAACTGTCCCATTTAAGGTATGTTGGACGGTCGATTGGCTTCTGATACAGGGATGTCTCTATTTCATTGTCCTTCAGTTTAATGATGGTGTCCAAAAAGTTAATTTCAGTGCTGGAGTAGTTAAGTGTTAAGTTGATGGTGGGATGAAATTGATTGAACTGTTCGTGGAACGTCTTTAGCTGTTGCTCAGACTCCGTCCAGATGATTAAAATGTCATCAATGTAGCGGTAGTAGGCCCGAGGCCTGGTTGGACATGAGGACAGAAAGTCGCTTTCAAGCTTGGCCATGAAAAGATTTGCATACTGTGGAGCCATTTTACTTCCCATCGCTGTGCCAGTCTCCTGTAAATAGATCTTGTTGTCAAATTCAAAGTAATTGTGGGTGAGGATGAATTTTGTGAGTTTCACCACAGAATCAGCATCATTCTCTGTGTTTTTCATGAAGTCTTTGCAGGCATTTAATCCATCCTGGTGTGGGATATTAGAGTACAAGGATTCCACATCCATGGTGGCCAGGATGGTTCCTTCTGGTAGAGGACCTATTGCTGCTAGTTTATTCAGTAGGTCAGTTGTGTCCTGAATGTAGCTGGGTGTATCCTTTACCAGAGGTTTAAGAATGCCCTCTACCCATCCAGATACCTGCTCAGTAAGGGAGTCCACACATGAAATAATCGGCCTCCCTGGATTCCCAGCTTTGTGGATTTTGGGAAGCATGTAGAATGTCCCTGTTCTTGGACTCTCTGGTATCAGGTCATCGGCTCTTATGGATTTGTCAGACAGACAAGATACCAACTTGCTTAGTTCCTTGTAATAGTCCTGTGTAGGGTCCGACTCCAGTTTTCTGTAGTAGCGTGTGTCTGTAAGTTGTCTGTTTGCTTCCTTCATATAGTCTGATGTGTTCATCATGACTATTGCACCTCCCTTGTCAGCAGGTTTAATGATGATTTCTTTGTTGGTTTTCAGAGACTGTATAGCCTTTCTCTCCTGGGCACTGATGTTGGATGCTTGTCTCTTGTTGGTGGCTATGATGGTGGATTTTATCAAATATCTGAATGAGTCTATATATTTATCCAAATGAGGGTTGCGTCCAGGAGGAGGTGTCCAGTCTGATCTCTTCTTGGTTGTTGAGATCCCTTTTCCTTCAGTCCGAGTGTTTTCTGAATCTTCTGTATCATTGAAGTATTCCCTCAGGCGCAGTCTCCTGAAAAAATGTTCCATATCACTGCAGAGTTCGGTTTTATCCAGGGCCTTAGTGGGACAAAATGAGAGTCCTCTAGAAAGCACGGCAAGCTCCACTTTGTTGGGTTTGTAATCCGAGAGATTGATGACACAGTTAGATGCTTTTGTGTCTGGAATGGAGTGGTTGTCAGAGTTGTCAGGTTTTGTATTTCCAGACCCCCCACTACTGTGTTTTAGGCAGCCCCCAAATCTAAGAAGCATCATTGTCAGAAGTTCCCTGTCCTCCCCAACAGCTGCAGGAACCTTGCCTTGCAATCAGAAGAAATGCAAAACCTGTCCATTTATAATGACCACGGACAAGATAAAGATCCCCAACTCACATCAGGACTACAAGATACCAGGTACTTTCAGCTGCATCACATCTAATGTTGTGTACCTAATTATATGTACTAAATGTCCAACTGGGGGTCTGTATGTGGGGGAGACCGGGCAAAAACTGAGAACAAGGATGAATTCTCATCGCCACGCAATAAGAGAAAAAAGAATGGATCTACCTGTGGCAAAACATTTTTGCTCCCCTGATCATAGCATGTCAGATATGAAAATACTGGTACTAAGAAGCAGATTCACATCTCAGAGGCAGAGAAGAATTTGCGAATACAAATTGATGGTGACCTTTGACACTCTTAATGCTGGAATGAACCTGTCACATGGTTTTATGGCCTATTACATCAATTAAGGAATTTACTCCAAATACCCTGTGAAAACATCACAAAACATTACCAGACCCCAATCAGAGGGTAATAAAACTTTCTCTCCTTATCTATGAATTGTTCCAATATTTATGCTCATCCCTCTGCCATAATGACTATTCTGCTTCACGTCACTTGTCTTACCTATTGCATTTTTTCTGTGTTTTTGTGTATAAATATGTGATTCTTCAGATTTTGTATTAGTTCAGCCTGATGAAGAGACCTGAGTAGTCTCGAAAGCTTGCAATTTGTTACCATCTTTTCAGTTAGCCATTAAAAGGTATCAACCACTGAGGACTCTCAACTCTAAATATTTTCCTTTTGGATGAAGAATTCCTATGTGCCATCTCTTATAGTGTAACATACAGCTATGATATTACCCACAATAAAAGTTCACCTGTTGACACACTACAATCTATCCTAAGATCACATTTAGAAAGTAAGAAGTTTAACCCCTTCATGATGTGCAAGGTACATGTACAGTGAAGGAAATAATTATTTGATCCCTTGCTGATTTTGTAAGTTTGCCCACTGACAAAGACATGAACAGTCTATAATTTTAAGGGTAGGTTAATTATATCATTAACAGATAGAATATCAAAAATAAAAGCCAGAAAATAACATTGTATAAATTATATAAATTTATTTGCATTTTGCAGTGAGAAATAAGTATTTGATCCCCTACCAACCATTAAGAGTTCTGGCTCCTACAGACCAGTTAGACGCTCCTAATCAACTCGTTACCTGAGCACTTACACCGGGTCCAGAGTAACTCTGCTGCCTCATTGCAATATAGTGAATGAATCCCTCTGGGGTTTCATCTGAATCATGTCATTAGGAGATTTAGATGGAAATCCCAATGTAAGTGCTCAGCGTAGAGCGCAGGATAAATGTGATCAAAAATCTTATGTAAAATGTTCCCAATAAAGTTCTCACTCAGCTCCGTCACATATTAACAGAAATATAAGGGACTTCCAGGTTACTGGTAACACAAAGGCTTTGGAAAAGCGAAATAGCTCCCCATAAAAGAAATCCAGTGAATTCTGCACTCATAAAAACAGATGCCCCCCTTCCTTTTAAACCACACAATATGCCTAAACCACATTTAGCGCCCACGTTTGGTAATTCTGTAGTGATGAGAGTCCGCTTAATTAACGAGGTGAGTGTCTACAGAAGCACAAGCTAAGCACAGTGTATGGGCCCTACAATGCACTGGGCACTACAAAATATATGAACTACAATGGCAGATTTACAATTTACACTAAGCAAAATCCATTTCTGATTAACTCTAGAAAACACCAATGGAGTCAAAATAATCACTATACCTGTAGGTAAATTCTTAGAGGGATGTAATTTCCAAAATACAGTAGGGTCACTTGCGTGGAGATTCTGCTCTTCTGGTATTTAGGGGCTCTGTATATGGGGTCCACAAACAATTTTGGGAAAATCTGTGCTCCAAGAGTCAAATAGCATTCCTTCCCTTCAGAGTCTCGCCGTGTGGCTAAGTGTATTGCCATGTTCAGCAGAAATTGTTTGACAAATTTTGGTGCCATTTTTACTCATTTCCCTATGTAAAAATGTAAAATATGAGGCTAAAGCAAAATTTTTGTGGTAAAAATGTAATTATTTTTGTCTTCGCCCAATAGTATAAAGTTCTGTGACCCACCTGTGGTGTCAATATGATCACTTAGATGAATTCATTGAGAGGTGAACTTTGTAAAATGGGGTCACTTATGGGGTATTCTCTTAAGAGGCTCTGCCAATGTAACATGGCACCCCAAAACATAACAGAAAAATCTGCACTATGATATGGCGCTCCTTCCCTTTAGAGCTTTGTACTGTACCTCAAAAGTAGTTTTCTCACACATGGAGTATTGGCGTACACAGGAGAATTTGTGTAAAAAATTGTACTATTCATTTTCTCATATTATCCTTTCTGAAAATTAAAAACTTGCGGCCAAAGAAACATTTTGGTGGAAATTTCATTTACTCAGGAAAATGACATATATAATCGCTTGAGGGTTAAAAATGCTCACTACACCCTTTATATAAATTCTTTGAGAGGTATAGTTTCAATATGGGGTCACTTGAGGGGGGTTTTCACTGTTCAGACACATGAGGGACTCTGCAAATGCGACATAGTGTTAGCTATCTATTCCAGACAACTTTGCGCTCCAAAAGTCAAATGGTTGTCCTTCCCTTCTAAGCCCTGCCGTGTGCCCACACAGTAGTTTTCCACTACATATAGGGTATCAGCATACTTAAGAAAAATTGCACAAAAAATTGGAATGGTCCATTTTCTCCTGTGATCCTTGTGAAAATGCAAAATGTGAGGCTAAAGCCTCATTTTTGTGGTAAAAATAAAAATTTTCATTTTTTCCTTTTACATTGCTTTAATTCCTGTGAAGCATCTAAAAGGTTAATAAACTTCTTGAATGTGGTTTTCAGCACTTTGAGGGGTGCAGATTTTAAAATACTGTCACTTTTGCGTATTTTCTGTCATATAAGCTCTAGTGATGAGCGAGTATACTCTTGCTCGGATTTCCCCGAGCACGCTCGGGTGGTCTCCGAGTGTTTGGAAGTGCTCAGAAATTTAGTTTCTGTTGCCACAGCTGCATGATTTGCGGCTATTGACAGCCTGAATACATGTGGGAATTCCCTAACAAACAGGCAATCCCCACATGTATTCAAGCTGTCAAGTAGCCACAAATCATGCAGCTGTGGCAACAGAAACTAAATCTCCAAGCACTTCTAAATACTCGGAGACCACCCGAGCGTGCTCGGGAAAACATGAGCAAGTAGCATACTTGCTCATCACTAATAGGCTCCTCAAAGTCACTTCAAATGTGATGTGGCTTCTAAAAAAAATGGTTTTGTAAATTTTGGTGGAAAATTTTGAAATTGCTGATAAACTTTTAACCCGTCTAACTTCATAAAAAAAATGGTTTAAAAACTGATGCTTATGTAAAGTAGACATGTGGTAAGTGTTATGTATTAACAATTTTGTGTGGTATAAGTTTCTGTTTTAAGGGAATAAAAATCCCAAAATCTACCTATATTTACTACTAGCATAAAGTACATTGTGTCACTAAAAACATTCACAGAATCACTGGGATATGTTGAAACATTCCAGAATTATTACCTCATAAAAGGCGTGAAGAAAGGAATTGTGGATATTTTGCGCTGCTGGTGGGTGGAGAGGCAAGTCCAGGTGCACACAAAAAAGGTTTGTGATTTTTATTATCGACGCATTTCAACATTTGCATACTTCTTCAGGACTAAAATCATTTGCATGCAACATAAGACAGACATTTATAGTACTGATATTTCAAATAATGGCAGCAAATGGACAAATTATGTGTCAAAGTTCAAAAAGTGCCATTTTCAGAGAAGTGGTTAAACGTAGACATTATTCGCAAAAAAAACATAAAAAGGGAATAGATGGGGATTTGCAAACACATTGTGCTTATGAACAATTGATATCACAAAGACTGCCTATATAACAATCCCCCAAGCCTGTTTTCACTTTCCTGACCAGGTCAAGTTTTCTAATTTTGACCAGTGTCACTTCTTGAAATAAAAGGGCTAGGGAGCAGAGAAAAAGTGCAATAGGGTTTTATCTGGTATAAATTTAGAAAATAAAAAGGTTATGCTAACCTGGTTTAGTTGTGCTTGAGCAACAAATTATAGCTTGAACAGTATAGAATCCCAGCTGCCACAGGTCCACGAGTCATCAGACCAGGTACATGTGTGAAGAAAGGAATCTTGGATATTCCGCACTGCTGGGGAGTGCAGAGACAAGTCCAGGTACACACAAAATAGGTTTTTATTGTCGACTCCTTTCAAAGTTTACATACTTTTTCAAGACAAAAACCATATGCATGAAACATAAGACAGACACATTTATATTATTGAAATTTTAAATAATGGTGCCAAAGGTACACATGATGTGTCAAAGTTCAACAGGTGCCATTTTCAGAGAACAAGTGGTTAAAAGTATTAGTTACTTACTGGTAACGGGATTTTATGGAACCCATGACAGCACCATGAGTGAGGGGATCCGCATTTCAAGGACAGGAAACCTACAGGCATAAAAGGGCAGCACCTCTCCCATGCTTCAGTTGGATTGCAGATCACAAGAGAACCTCCAATCGTTATTGCAAAAAACACAAATTTTACCTGCACCAGAAATCACAATAAAAAAATGTGAACTTATATATTAATGAAAGAAGTGCTCAACCCAACGTGATAGGAGGGAATATACAGTAAGGGTGCAGTCGTGGGTTCCGAAAAATCCTGTTACCGGTAAGTAACTAACACTTTATTGATCACCCATGACAGCACCACAAGAGAATTACAGAGAAAGTAAGAATTCAGAGAGGGACTACAGCCTGGAGCATTCTTCTTCCAAAGGTGAGGTCGAAAGAGGAACCCATATCCAGCCTATAATGCTTATAGAAAGTGTAAGGAGAAGGCCAGGTTGGTGCTTTACAGATCTGCTCAACTGAGACATCCGATCTCTCCACCCAGGATGTTGCCAAGGCCCTTGTAGAGTGAGCCTACAGACCTTCTGGAACTACACTGCCACTTGCAGAATAAGCTAAAGAAATGGCCTCCCTAATCCACCTAGCAATTGTGCGTTTTGAAGCCTTAAGCTCCTTCCTGGGTCCTTGGAAAGACACGAACAAATAACTATCCTTCTTCCAGGAGTCAGTAACAGACAGATACTTTAGAAAATATCTTATAACATCTAGTGTATGAAGCTTTTCTTCCTTCTGATTCTTTGGGCTAGAGCAGAAAGAAGGAAGTAACTATCTCCTGTAATCTGTGAAACAGAGACGCTACTTTAGGTAGGTAGGATGGATCAGGTTTCAAAATTACCCTTTCTTCCAGAAACTGAGTGCATGGTGAAACTCTGGAAAGGGCCAGAATGTCACTGACATTTCGGGCAAATGTTAAGGCTACCAGAAGGTGTTTTAAGAGAATGAACTTTGACAGATGCTGAATCAATGGGCTCAAATGTAGGAAAGATGTGTATCTTCGTACCGTGTTAGCCAGTAGATAGAAAAATATTTAGACTTGAGAGTCCTCAGTGGTTGATACCTTTTAATGGCTAACTGAAAAGATGGTAACAAATTGCAAGCTTACGAGACTACTCAGGTCTCTTCATTAGGCGAAGACTAATACAAAAACTGAAGAATCACATATTTATACACAACAGGACACAGGAATAATGCAATAGGTAAGACAAGTGACGTGAAGCAGAACTGTCATTATGGCAGAGAGATGAACATAAATATTGGAACAGTTCACAGATAAGGAGTGAAAGTTTTATTGCCCTCTGATTGGAGTCTGCTATTGTGTTTTGATGCCCCTAGAAGGTCAGAGAAGCAGATTCCTTAATTGATGTAGAAAGACATGAATCCGTGTGATATATGCATTCCAGCACTAAGAGTGTCAAAGGTCATCATAAGTTTATATTCCCAAACCTTTCTATCGTTCTCAGATTTGAAGTTAGATTTTAATACAAGTAATTCCATATCCACATATCCATCATGCTATGACCGGGCATACAAAAGTGTTTTGCCACAGGTAAATCCATTATTTTTTCTCTTATTGTGTGGCGATGAGAATTCATCCTTGTTCTCAGTAAAAACTGCAAAAACTGAGAACATTTTTGTCATGTACTCAGCAGTGTTTGTGTCTCAAGTTACTTCATTTGTAGTCAGGGTTGCTGGTGGAGGGGCCGGGGGGGTGGATCATGCCATGTGAGGATGTCATATGATTTTGGGAGGGAGTGATAAGGCTATGACATCATCTCAGGTTCTTCTGAACACAGTAATGAGCTGGTTAGAGAGTATTGAGGACAGTATACACTGTGAGTTAATTGCTGAAGGACCTGTGATGATATGATGTTGGGAGGAATTCTGACTCATTTTCAGTCTCTTTGTTTTTATAAGAAGCTTGCAAAGGGTAGAGCTTGTGAGCCACAAAGATCCAGAGAACTGTACAACACCTAAAAGAAAGTTTAACCCCTTAAGGACAGAGCCATTTTGCAGCTTAATGACCGGGCCAATTTTTACAATTCTGACCACTGTCACTTTATGAGGTTATAACTCTGGAACGCTTTAACGAATCCCGCTGATTCTGAGATTGTTTTTTCGTGACATATTGTACTTCACGTTAGTGGTAAAATTTCTTTGATATGACTTGTGTTTATTTATGAAAAAAACGGAAATATGGCGAAAATTTTGAAAATTTAATAATTTTCAAACTTTAAATTTTTATGCCCTTAAATCAGAGAGATATGTCACACAAATTTCTTAATAAATAACATTTCCCACATGTCTACTTTACATCAGCACAATTTTGGGCCAAAATTTTTTTTTGTTACGAAGTTATAAGGGTTAAAAGTTGACCAGCGATTTCTCATTTTTACAACACCATTTTTTTTTTAGGGACCACATCACATTTGAAGTCACTTTGAGGGGTCTATATGATAGAAAATACCCAAAAGTGACACCATTCTAAAAACTGCACCCCTCAAGGTGCTCAAAACCACATTCAAGAAGTATATTAACCCTTCAAGTGCTTCACAGGAGCTGAAGCAATGTGGAAGGAAAAAATTGACATTTAACTTTTTTTGCAAAAGCTTTACTTCGGAACCAAGTTTTTTTATTTTCACAAGTGTTAAAAGAAAAAATGAACCACAAAATTTGTTGTGCAATTTCTTCTGAATACTTCGATACCCCATATGTGGGGGTAAACCACTTTTTGGGCGCGTGGCAGAGGTCGCAAGGGAAGGAGCGCCGTTTGACTTTTTCAACGCAGAATTGGCTGAATGCCATGTCGCGTTTAGATAGCCCCTGATGTGCCTAAACAGTGGAAACACACCACAAGTGACCCCATTTTGGATACAAGACCCCTTAAGGAACTTATCTAGATGTGTGGTGAGAACTTTGAACCTCCAAGTGCTTCACACAAGTTTATAACCTAGAGCCGTGAAAAAAAAAAAAATTTTTTTCCACAAAAATGATCTTTTCACCCCAATTTTTAATTTCCAAGGGTAATAAGAACGCAAAAGTTTTTGTGCAATTTGTCCTGAGCATGCTGATACCCCATATGTGGGGGTAAACCACTTTTTGGGCGCACGGCAGAGGTCGCAAGGGAAGGAGCGCTGTTTGACTTTTTCAACGCAGAATTGGCTGGATGCCATGTCGCGTTTAGAGAGCCCCTGATGTACCTAAACAGTGGAAACCCCAACAAGTGACCCCATTTTGGAAACTAGACCCCCTAAGGAACTTATCTAGATGTGTGGTGAGCACTTTGAACCTCCAAGTGATTCACACAAGTTTATAACGTAGAGCCGTGAAAATAAAAAATCATATTTTTTCCACAAAAATGATCTTTTCACCCCAATTTTTATTTTCCCAAGGGTAACAAGACCCCAAAAGTTTTTGTGCAATTTGTCCTGAGCATGCCGATACCCCATATGTTGGGGTAAACCACTTTTTGGGCGCACGGCAGAGGTCGCAAGGGAAGGAGCTCCGTTTGACTTTTTCAACGCGGAATTGGCTGGACGCCATGTCGCATTTGTAGAGGCCCTGATGTGTCTAAACAGTGGAAACCCCCCACAAGTGACCCCATTTTGGAAACTAGACCCCCTAAGGAACTTATCTAGATGTGTGGTGAGCACTTTGAACCCCCAAGTGCTTCACAGAAGTTTATAACGCCCGGGCGTGAAAATAAAAAATCATATTTTTTCCACAAACCTGATCGTTTAGTCCCCAATTTTTTATTTTCACAAGGGTAACAGGAGAAATTGTACAACAAAAGTTGTTGTACAATTTGTCCTGAGTATGCTGATACCCCATATATGGGGGGGGACCACTGTTTGGGCGCACGGCAGGGCTTGGAATGGAAGCAGCACCGTTTGACTTTTTCAAACCAAAATTGGCTGGAATTGAGATTGGACACCATGTCGCGTTTGGAGAGCCCCTGATGCGCCTAAACAGTGGAAACCCCCCACAAGTAACACCATTTTGGAAACTAGACCACCTATGGAACTTATCTAGATCCACTGTGAGCACTTTGAACCCCCAAGTGTTTCACAAAAGTTTATAATGCCTGGGTGTGAAAAAAAAAAAAAAAACAATTTTCCACAAAAATGATTTTTTAGTCCCAAATTTTTGATTTTTCACAAGGAAATTGGACCCCAAAAGTTGTTGTCCAATTTGTCCTGAGTACGCTGATACCAAATATGTGGGGGGGGGAAACTGTTTTGGCGCACAGCAGGGCTTGGAAAGGAAGTAATAACGTTTTGGAATGCAGACGTTGGTGGGGGTCATGTTCCGTTTGCAGTGCCCCAGATGAGCCTAAACAGTAGAAAACCCCCACAAGTGACCCCATTTTGGAAACTAGACCCATAAGGAACTTATCTAGATCTGTGGTGAGCACTTTGAACCTCCAAGTGTTTCACAAAAGTTTATAATGCCTGGGTGTGAAAAAAAAAATAATTTTCCACAAAAATGATTTTTTAGTCCCAAATTTTTGATTTTTCATAAGGAAATTGGACCCCAAAAGTTGTTTTCCAATTTGTCCTGAGTACGCTGATACCAAATATGTGGGGGGGGGAACTGTTTTGGCGCACAGCAGGGCTTGGAAAGGAAGTAATAACGTTTTGGAATGCAGACGTTGGTGGGGGTCATGTTCCGTTTGCAGTGCCCCAGATGAGCCTAAACAGTGGAAACCCCCCACAAGTGACCCCATTATGGAAACTAGACCCCTTAAGGAGCTTATCTAGATGTGTGGTGAGCACTTTGAACCCCCTAGTGCTTCACAGAAATTTATAAACGCAGAGCCGTGAAAATGAAAAATCATTTTTTTTCTCAAAAATGATTTTTTTAGCCAGCTATTTTTTATTTTCCCAAGGGTAATCGGAGAAATTAGAACCCCAAAATTGGTGTGCAATTTGTCCTGAGTACGCTGATACCCCATATGTTGGGGTAAACCACTGTTTGGGCGCACGGCAGGGCTCGGAAGGGAGGGAGCGCCATTTGACTTTTTGAACGCCACATCGTGTTTGGAGACCCCCTGATGTGCCTAAATAGTGGAAATCCCTCAATTCTAGCTCCAACCCTAATCCCAACCCTAATCCTAACCTAAATCCCAACCCTAATTCCAACCCTAATTGTAACCCTAACCTTAATTATAACCCTAACCCTAATTGTAACCCTAACCCTAATTATAACCCTAACCCTAAGGCTAGGTTCATTTTGCGTTTTACCAGCCCGTTCAACACATAGCGTTGACGGGCTGGTAATGGTATAGCATAACGCGATCGCATTATGCTATACCCGCTAGCGCAGAGGAATCAGCAGATGATTCATCTGCGCTAGCGGTGACGGAGCCCAAACGCTGCAGCCCGCGTCCGAGGCTCCGTCACTGAATGATGGCACGTCGCAAACGCATGCCGCTTTACGGCATGCGTCGCGATGCGCCCTCAAATGGGGGTGAATGGCAGCGTTAACGGACTGCGTTACACCGCGTTATACCGCGGTGTAACGCAGTCCGTCTAACGGACTGCCATAACGCAGTATGAACCCAGCCTAACCCTAACGCTAATTATAACCCTTACCCTAAGGCTGCTTTCACACTTCCGGCGGGCGCCTGTCGGCGCCCCCGGCATTTTGCCGCAGCGCCGCATCAGAAAACCTGATGCGCCGCCGGCGGCCGCATGCGTTTTTTTGCCGGATGGTTTCTGATGCCCGGAGACATCAGAAACCATCCGGCAAAAACAAAAAACGTTACATGCAGCGTTTTGTCGGCCGCCGCAATGTACATTTGCGCCGCATCCGGACAAAACCGCATGCAACGCATTGACATGCGGCGCCATCCGGCGCTAATGCAAGTCAATGCAAAAAAAACGCATGCGGCGCATCAGATTTTCTGATGCGGCGCTGCGGCTAAATGCCGGGGGCGCCGTCAGGCACACACCGGATGTGTGAAACCAGCCTAATGCTAACCCTAACCCTAATTATAACCTTAACCCTAATTATAACCCTAACCCTAATTATAACCCTAACCCTAACAGAAAAATGAAAATAAATATAATTTCTACTTTTTATTATATGTCCCTAACTAAGGGGGTGATAAATGGGGGGGTTATGTACTGTTTTTTTTATTTTGATCACTGTGATAGTTTATCACAGTGATCAAAATGTACTTTTATGAGAATGAATGAAAAAAAATTTGAATCTGCCGCCAAAGCAGATCGGCGGGCGCACTGCGCATGCGCCCGCCATTTTTTTTTTGCAGGGAGAAGAAGCCGGGATCCTGGGGCCTGCGGGAGGACGGAGGACACCGGTAAGTATATGGGGGGGCGATCGGGGGACCCTCATTTTCTCCCCTCTGATGTGCGATCACATCAGAGGGGAGAGAAATCATTTTTTTTTTTTTTTTGCGATCGCGGCTATGCTTGCATAGCCGCGATCGCAACACCGGGATCGGTGAATACCGACCCGGATCATGTTCTCTGGGGTCTCGGCTACCCCCGGTAGCCGAGACCCCAGAGAATATTTGCCCATCCCCCCACCAGCACAGCGGCACATAGCGGCGGGCGCACTGAGCATGCGCCCGCCATTGTCTTAACGGCGCCGGCACCGGGGGACACCGGAGGGCCCGGGGGCCACATGGATCTTATTGGGGGCCACATGGGGGTCCTGGGGACCCTTTTTCTCTGTCCTCTGATGTCCGATGACATCAGAGGACAGAGAAATTAAATGGCACAACTTTTTTTTTTTTTGCGGTCGCCGTTATAGGGTTAATAACGGCGATCGCAACATCGGTGTCGGTAAAAACCGACCCGATTCATGTTCTCTGGGGTCTCGGCTACCCCCGGTAGCCGAGACCCCGGAGAAAATGCGCCTCTGGGGGGCGCTATTCACTTTTTCCACAGCGCCGTTAATTAACGGCGCTGTGGTTTAAGTACCCTTAATGACCGCCGTTAAAAGGCGTATCGGCGGTCGTTAAGGGGTTAAAAGGTAAGAGCTGCTGAGGATGAGAGGAGGAAGGGGGCACTTTACCCTTACAGTGTGTCAAACACAAGCAAATAGTGGACAACCCTGATTGTGTTCATTGTCTGTAAAGAACATTCTTCAGAAAAGATAACATGTGAAAATTGTTTGGAAGACCAATAAAATTGAAAAGAAAAAGTTAGAAAACAAATGTAGCTGCAGGTAGTTTACTCTAGATTTATATACCTTTGTGTGTTTTTCATACCTAAAAGGCCCCCGTTACGTAAAAGTGTAGATTTGTGACATTACGCATGCTAGGGTTAAGATAAGACAGGGCCCCCAGAGCAGACACCTGGACTTTGAGGGAGCTGGTGGATAGGCATCGTTCAAGGCCTTTCTGCAGAAATTCCAGAACACGATGCACTTAATCCTTGATCCCGAGGCAGTTAGAAATTTTCTCCATATTCTGGCATAAATTCTGGTTGTGGATACCTTCCCACTCTGAAGAAGGGTGGAGACAAGATTGGGAGAGAAACCTCTTTCTTTTAACAGCACACTCTCAAATTCAATTGGTAGATTGGTCCCTGAGAGAGGAGATTCAGAACCTCTGGGAGGATCCACGTGTTGGTGACCAACATTATCCTCAACAATGAGAACCAAGGCCTTTTGGCCAGAAGGGGGTGATTAAAATAATCCTTGCTTTGTCTTCCCTGATCTTAATTACTACCAGCGGGATCAGGGCTATTGGAGGAAAAGCGTATGCGAGATTGAACTTCCATGGGACTAAGAAGGCATCTACCCCATGGGTACCTTCTCTGGGAATCAGAGAACATAATAATTTTTTCACCTTCCTGTTCAACCTAGTGGCAAAGAGGTCTATGTGCGGATGGTCCACATGGTTCACTATCTGGCTGAAGATGGACTGATTTAACTCTCCATGCCTTAGTTGATTGTGGCTTAAAAAGTCTGCTCAGATATTTTATTTTCGTCTTATGTGAAGAGATGTCAACAACAGGAGATGATTTTCCGCTAGTTGGAATAAGCAATCTGTCACCTCCAATAAGGGTCTAGATCAGGTTCCCACATGGTGGTTTATGTAGGCTGTCACCTAATTTTCAGTGAGGATCCTGACATGATGACTCTGAAAGGACACAAGGAGTCTTTTACTGGCAACTCAACTGGAAGCAATTCCTTCAAGTTTGATGAAAAACCTATCTCATCCCATGACCAAAACCCCTGGATTACTACATCTTCTAAAAGACATGGTGGGGGAACTTCAGAGCCCTTAACACCTGGTTCACTAAGAAATCTCAGACGGAGATTCACAGGCACAGTTTACCTAATGGACAGGCAGCAGGGGGGTCCCCCTGAGCGTCGACAACCTCTTTTTCAAGATCGGAGCATATAGACGCAATAACCACCACTTTTTGTAGTATAGGAACCAGTTCACAATTATCTCCACCCCCAGGAAAACAACGAGATAAGACCATTCACCTTAATGTTCTTGTACCCCGGCCTACATTGGTGAAGGACAATGCCTGTCGAGATGTTAGACATTTTGCAGACTTAAAATGTAGATATTCGAGTTTTTATGATCCATGATTACCATAACTGGATGAACTGTTCCCTCCAAAAAATGATGCCACTCTTCAAAGGCCCACTTAATTGCCAAAAGTTCCCTGTTACCAATGTCATAATTTCTGTCCGCAGATGACAGTTTTTGTTAGAAAAGTATGCACATGGACGCCATTTACCAGGAGACGCACTCTGCAACAATACAGCACCCACCCCACTTCAGACGCGTCAACTTCTACTATAAAAGGCTGAGTGACGTCAGGCTGTATGAGAATCGGCACAGATGCAAAACACTTCTTCTGTTACCGCCGCTCCCGGCCGCTGCTCCTCGGGCCTCCTGTGCTCCCGGTGTGGGGTCGCGCCGGGTGTCCCCGAGCTTGCGTGCCTCCCGAGGCGTCCGCGGTCCACGCTGTGTGCTCCTCTAGGCTATGGGCGCGCACTTGCTGGATTCGTTTATTCGGTTTCCGGGTGTCCTGACCCGGAAGTGCCATCCTCCTCTGTGTCTGGCGTCAGTATTTCTGGCGCTCTCTCCCTCACATCGGCACCTGGTGATTCACTCTGGTGCATACTCTGTACTGTATGTCTCAGGTCCCAACGTTCTCCCCAGGGTGCATACTCTGTCTCACCTCGGATCTCATATATTTTACCTCTGCTCTGCCCGGGTCTCGAGTATATTACCCAGTGCGCGCTCTGCTCTGCCCGAGTCTCCCGTATATTACCCAGTGCGTGCTCTGCTCTGCCGGGTCTCCCGTATATTACCTAGTGAGCGCCCTGCCCGGGTCTCCCGTATATTACCCTGTGCGTGCTCTGCTCTGCCCAGGTCACCCGTACATTACCCAGTACACGCCCTGCTCTGCCCTGAACTCCGGTATATTAGCCAGTGTGCGCTTGGTCGGTTCTGGGCCCCTGTGCATTTCCCAGTGCGCAATATGCGCCGTCTTGGTCTCTCTGTCTCCTACGAGCCGGTCCCCGGTACTAGCTATTGCGGTATACCCTCCCCCAGGGCCTGCTCCTATCACTCCCTGTATAGGGGTCGGTTTCACCTGGTCAGCTCGCCCGGGATCGGTCGGTCCTGCGATCCAGTGGGTCCACTCTAGGAACCGTGACACCTTCAAAGTATCAAATGCCTCCCTGCCAGAACTAAACCACTTGGAAAAGTCTGTCCCTTTCCTGGTCATATCTGTCAGAGGTTTGGCCACTACCAAAAAGTTTTTGATGAACTTACGGTAGTAGTTGGCGAAATCCCAACAAATTTGTAATGCTTTCAAATCCTCAGGACGATCCCAATCCAGTACAGCCCGGACATTCACTGGATCCATGCGAAAACCGGTGGATGATAAAACATATCCTAGGAAAGGGATCTCCTCAACCGAGAACATATATTTCTCTGGTTTGTCAAATTTATTGTCTCTGAGTATCTATAAGACCTGCCTGACATGTACATGATGTGAGTCAGGGTCAGGTGAATAAATTAATATATCATCAAGATAGATTACCACAAATCTACCTACCAAATGACGAATGATGTCATTTGCAAAGTGCTGAAAGACGTCGGGAGCATTCGTCAACCCAAATGGCATCACAAGGTTCTCATAGTGTCCCTCAGGCATATTGAAAGCTGTTTTCAACTCATCCCTCTCCTTAATGCAAATGACATTATATACCCCCCCCCCTGAGATTCAGTTTAGAAAACCATTTTGCTCCTACAATCTGATTAAAGAGGTCCGGGATGAGAGGGAGTGGATATGGATCCCGGACAGTGATCTCATTGAGTTTTCGGAAATCTAGGCAGGAGTGTAACCCCCAGTCTTTATCCTTTACAAAGAAAAAACCCCACAGCAAATGGGGGATGAGGATAGTCTGATATGCCCCTTTGCCAAACATTCCACGATTTAGTCTTTCATAGCCTATCTCTCTGGACCAAAGATATTATATAGTCTGTTCTTAGGCAGCTTGGCCCCAGGGACAAGATTAATGACACAGTCATAAGGATGATGGGGAGCAAGTTTTTGGCACCCCTGCTCCGAGAACACATCCCCAAAGTCAGACAGGTATTTAGGCACAGAGTGGGTATCCACCCTTGCAAGCCGGGTGCCCAAGCAGTGTCCTTGAAAATACTCACTCCACTTTACCATGCCTCCCTGAAAACAATAAACTTCTCAAATCCCCAGAGAACCTGTTAGGCAAAGCGATCTTGGGCTCCTCTTAGGTTCCTTGGAAGTCATGGTCCCCAAACCTGATGTGTTAAGGTGCTGCAAAACGACATTTCGTAGATCTGCCACTACCTGCTGGCTCAGCTGCTGCAGTTGCCCTGTAAGAGCAGTGATAAGATCTATAATGGATCAATAGACGGTTTCGGAAGGAGCTAATGTCACGACTCTGTTGTCGGGTGTCACAGGACCAGGGTCTCCTTATCTGTCTCTAGCGTACTTTGCCTTAGCTACTAAATTCGCACTCAGTCTGTAAAAATACCAAACATACAAATATACATACATATAACTGAGGTATGTAACGGGGAGTGGAGGATGGGGTTAAACCAAAGTAGGAGATGAAAGGGAATTATCACACACTCAAAACCTAGCAACAGTCACAGATAAATCCACCAACTCAAATAACCACCACCAATAACCTCCAGCCATGCAGCAAAAGCAAACTCTGACAATGAGTGCTAGCCAGGACCCAGATTTTATAGGAGATGGAAGTGGCTAACAGTGCACAGCTGACAGCCTTAGCTCCAGGAGCTCTCAACAGAGCAGATTAACCTTTTAAATTCCCCATGTCTTCAAAGGGGAGAGAGGTTCTCCTATAAGCCTTTGCTACGGCCACATCCAGTTTTGGGGCTTTGTCCCAGCTTGACAAGGATGGCTTATCAAAAGGATATCTCCTCTTAAATTACACAGGGGGCGCTCTCTTTTCTTTTTTTTCCATTCCATCTGCATCAAGTTGCGGATCTTTCTGTTTAAAAGAAATGACCTATGCCTATTTTGGTCCACTCGACTATCCCTATCGTGGTCCTAACTGCCTTTACAAGTCTGTCCATCTGTTCTATAGGGAAACAGAAAAAACCTTTGTTATCGTCTGTAGAGGAGGCGGCTGACGGTGAGGATTCGGATGAGTCGTCATCCTTATCTGAAACATTAGACACATACGAACCTGGGGACCTAGCCCTTTTATCCTTCTTCCCCTTATGGACCTCTTCCTGTCAAAGGGATTTAGGGACTCTCTAACTTCCGCTCTGATGATTGATCTTAAGTTGGTGACAAAGCTAGGCGTTTCCTCCACTACTGTCTGCTCTATACAAGACTGACAAAGTCTTTTCAGATAGCAGTCAGGCAATAGATTTCTCCAAAGTGCACACTCCTTGTGCTTAGACTTTGCTGTACACTTCTTTCCCTGGCAAAAATGCCAAAAAGGGAAAGGCTACATCACAGAGTGAACTTTCACGAAGATCACTTACCACTGTGAGGCAATCAAGTGGTACTGTATTATGAGGAAGACACATCTCAGCCGAAAGACCATCTGGATAGACTGAAGACTCATCCACTCTGCTGGAGCTCCTCTGACTGGATCTGTCACTGCCTGCAGATATCCGTCTCTCACCCACACAGCTGCCAGTATTACTACGGGGACGCCACAATTCCGCTTGTTGCTGGGGCTTCCCAACGAGCTGCTGTGGCTAATGCTGCTGAATCCATTCTCCTGGGGGTGACAACGTGCAAAGAAGCGCCTATTCATGCTCCGGTAGTTTATTAAATACCGCAGCAGAGCTACTGCCCGCCTCTCCAGGTTCCAGCACCCCACGGAAGTTCCGGGTCAGCAGGTTGATCACATGGTCTGCGCGTCAGCAAGGCACGCCCCTTCATCCGGGCACGCCCTGGCCATGTCATCAGAGCACGCCCCGGCCGCACGTCACGTGGACACCTTAGTACCTCCTCTAACACGCCCCCCGACTTCCTTGCATGTGCCGAACATGCTGGTGGAGCTCCTGAGAATTCCACATGCCGCTGTAGTTTTTCCTGACGCATGCCATGCCAGATCCAGCTATCCCTACCCGGGATACTGCTCACCTGCACTCGCTGTGGCGCTTCCAGAGGCCCCTCACTGCGCGATGCAGGGAAAATACCGCTGACTAAACCAGTCGGCTGGGCCTGGGAAAATGGTTATCCATCTTCTGATTTTCAGGGATGCCTGCAAGAGGTTTACCCGTCAAGGACAGGAAACCAACTGATGCATGGGAGAGGTGCCGCCCTTTTATGCCTGTAGGCTTCCTGTCCTTGAAAAGTGGATCCCCACTCTCATGGTGCTGTCATGGGTGATCGATAAAGGAGACATTATTTAGCAAAAAAACATAAAAAGGGAATGAATGGGGGTTTGCAAACAGATTGTACTTATGAACAATTTATAGCACAAAGAATTCCATACAAGTGTATGGAAGCAAGGCAGTGCCAGGGGCATGTATAGATCATACATACTCTCTAGTCCCGGGTCACACTGGAGGAATTCATATGTCTGCAGTTACACAGACTGATCAATTTGGAACGGACAAGCCCTTTAAACAAGAAATGTAGTTGCCTTCCTCATATGCAGCATTTTCTGCCCGATCTTGAACTTGTGAGTCTTGTAGTATTATTTTACCCTTCCGTCTTAGTTCCTTCTTTGCCTAGTGGTCTTTTTTAATCCCTGTCCCCTTATCTTGGAAGAAAGATTTTAAAATTTTTATCCCATTGCAAAAATAGTAGAGGCGAGGTTTCAGATGCAACCAGTTGTCTTACAGCCAGAAACAGATCAGAAAGGAAGAGGAGGGGGAACATGGCTAAGCTTCTCAAATTCACAGAGATGATTTCATATATATGTTTACTTTGAACCAAATACCATGAATGAAACCGAGAAGATTATGGAGGGGACAGGGAAATTACTCGCATGCTATTTTTCTCAGTTTAGCATTCCTTTGATGGGGTTTATGAGTTTAAAAACACTTTTTTTGTCTTCTAAAAACAGAACCAGGTTCATTTATTAGCTCTGTATTGGAATTCAGTTCATGTCAATGGACTTGAATGGTGATGAGCTACAATATCAAATACAGTACATGTGACAGTGTGTCACTGTTTATAATCACATATTAAGTTTTAAAAAATTTAGATTTTTTTAAAAATTGATAGTTTGTCTTTAGAACTGGCCATCAATATTTGATTAGTGATCCGACTCACTTCTGTTTGGAAGGGCTGCGAGACTTGGGTACCTGCCTCTTTATTGTTCATATTGCTTCGTATAGCTGATTGGTAGGGGGAGGACAGAATCAGATCCCATTCCAGCTGATATTAACATTTTTCAATTGAAAAGAACTAGATAACCTTTTTAGGAAAAGATGTTTTTAAAATATAAAAATAAACAGTGAAAACTAGAACTAGACGAATCATATTTATTAGCAGAAATCCAGTGCAAAACACACACAAAAAAAACATTGTTCCTACAGTTAACATGTCCTTTTTTGCTTTATCAACAACATGAAGTGCCTGTTTCATATTCAAGGCTTACTCAAGAAGCACATTAGTCCAATAACAAATCCTACTAATCCTGTTTCTTGCCTTCCTCCACAGTTTGCTTTGTGTCTCTAAGAAAGTAGGCAGGGTTTCGAACACATCGATAAGCCAGTAGTTGCATTCCCAGGGTGTACAGAACATTTAGTATCATGAACTCCCACCATGCTTCTCGAGGAACACGGTAAGTATATGGTGTTCGATGGTAGATTGAAGATCCTATGTGAGCAAACTGAGCCTACAAAGAGAAATGAAGGTAAATAATTTCTAGAGACACACGTAAAAAACCTAGAGTACAAAAAAAACAGAGCAGGTAATAGAAACCAATTGGAAACTAAACTAAAAGGCCTAAACCTACCTGTGCCATTGCACCAGCATATACAACTGCCCAGCTCAACATCCATGTGCAGCCAGGAACCAGCAGAGCATAGATGGACACACATAGAAATGGAAGTAGGTAGAACATGTTTACCAACATCTGGAAAGAAGAAATATCTGTCAGCTCTTTCCATAGTCATATGTTAGAAGTACAGGAAACACAGCTTAGTAACACCCCTCCAGCGCTGCAATAAAAAAAACCCCACCCCTATACAGGGAGTGTTTTAACCCCTTCACGACATTTTCTGCACATATATGGCGCAACTTGGAAATGGGTGTATGGAGTGGGCTCATGAGGTGAGCTTGCACCAAACTCTTCAGGGAATAGCTAGGTGTTAGGCTAAGTGCACACGGCAGGAATTTTCGCGTTTTTTCCGCGTTTTTTCCCGCAGCAAAAACGCGAAAAAAACGCAAGCATTAAGCATCCTATTCATTTAAATGGATTACGCAATTTTTGTGCACATGCAGCGTTTTTTTTCCGCAAAAAAAACGCTTCGCGGAAAAAATAGCAACATGTTTATTAATTTTGCGTAATCTCGGCGGAATCGCCGCCATAGGAATGAATTGAACCGCTTACTTTCCGCATGTGGCTATGCGGAATGTAAGCGGTTCATGTGCGGATGGTACCCAGGGTCCGGAGGAGAGGAGACTCTCCTCCAGGCCCTGGGTACCATATCCCTGGTAAAACAATAATTAAAATAATAAATAATGATATTCTCACCTTCCGGCGGCCCTCGCAGCCTTCCCGCCTCTCAGCGACGCTCCCGTTCCCAGGAGTCCTTTGCGAGAATCACCCAGGTGACGTAGCGGTCTCGCGTGATGCTACGTCATCTGGGGTCTGTCGCAAAGGACGCCTGGGAACGGGAGTTGCCGGGAGCGTCGCTGAGAGGCGGGAAAGCTGCAGGGGCCGCCGGAAGGTGAGAATATCACGATTTATTATTTTTTTTATTATTTTTACATTAGATCTTTTTACTATTGATGCGGCATAGGCGGCATCAATAGTAAAAAGTTGGTCACACTTGTCAAACACTATGTTTGACTCATGTGACCAACCTGTCAATCAGTTTTCCAAGCGATGCTACAGATCGCTAGGAAAACGCTAGCATTCTGCAAGCTAATTACGCTTGTAAAACGCTAGTTTCTGGCGGGAATACGCATACAAAAAAAATGCGTATTTCCCGCGGCAGAGAAGTGCGGGATTGCCGCGGAAATTTCCGCGGCAATTCCGCAACGTGTGAACTTAGCCTTACAGCTAGGACCTGCCTCTAACAATCGTGAATGGTATGAAGCGCTGCCCACGAATAACCTGTTAACCCCTTCACGACCTTGAGATTTTCCATTTTTGCGTTTTCTTTTTTTCCTCCCCTTCTGCCCAGAGCCATAACTTTTTTATTTTTCCATCAATATGGCCGTGTGAGGGCTTCTTTTTGCAGGACGAGGTGTACTTTTGAACGACACCATTGATTTTACCATACAGTGTATAGGAAAACAGGAAAAAAATTCCAAGTACGGTGAAATAGCAAAAAAGTGCAATTCCACAATTGTTTTTTGAGGTTTTTTTTTTGTTTTGTTTTTTACTATGTTCACTACATCCTAAAACTGACCTGTCATTATGATTCTCCAGGTTCTTTTTTTATTTATTTATAAAATCCAAAGTTTGTAATAAAAAAAAAAAATGGCAGTTTTTTGAGACCCGTAGCGTGTCCATTTTTTTGGTTCTGGTGCTGGGTGGGGGCTTATTTTTTGTGTCCCAGTCAGACATTTTTATTTATACCATTTTGGGGTAGATAAGATGTTTTGATCGCCTGTTATTGCAATGTTATGGCAACAAAAAAGAAACGTATTTCTGGCGTTTAGATTTTTTTTAATTGCACCGTTTACCGATCAGATTAATTCCTTTTATATTTTGATAGGTTGAGCGTTTCTGAACGCAGCGATACCAAAAGTGTGTTTTTATTTTTTCTATTGTTTTATTTTGAATGGGGCAAAGGGGGGTGATTTGAATTTTTATATTTTTTAAAAAAAATTTTTTTTTTTACTTTTCACTTGCTTCAATATTCTCCTTAGTATACTTGAAGCTGTGAACTTCTGACCATTTGTACTACACATAGCAGGGCTTCAGCCCTGCTCTGTGTAACAAAAATGCTCATAGCAGTCAGGCAATGACAACCACAAGGGTCTACTGCAGACCCTGGGTTGTCTTGCCAACCCATTGGTGCTCTGCAATCATGTGACAGGAGAGCCAATGGGCTGATCTAGTGACGTGAATCCGGTTTGTGCGAGCTAAATGCCACTGTCAGAGATTGACAGCAGCATTTAATATGTTAACAGCCGCGGGTGGATCGCAATTCCATCCGCGGCTGTTAGGGGCACATGATAGCTGATCAGAGCCCACATCAAATTCCGGGACACAACCTATGACGTACCCATACGTTATAGGTCGTGAAGTCAAAGGCTACTGATATACAGTTGGCTAGTTGCTAGTGGTTGTAACCATGGATACCTAAGGTCCTGCAATGTCCTACATGAGGAAAGAGACAAAATGAATCAGAAAAACTATACTACATTTCTAATTGGAGGCATTTGCTAATATTATCATTATTACATCTACTACATATTGGGATAGGATCTTGGAGATGGGAATACCTCTTTAACACCTAAGATGGGTTACTAGGACACGTTCTCATATATGGGGTTCATGGGAGCTTGGTTAGTCTTTAGCTCATTCCTCAAACCAGTGGTTGAAATTCTTTTCTACTATCTTTATTTTTTGATGTATTTTTATGTTGCAAACAATGTACTTACAGCTCGTAAAAACAGCTATTGAATGTTATTAATTTGTGATTGATAAAAGTGTTTATGTATAAACAAAAGGAGGGAGCTAATACAACTCTAATCTATAATTTGTCATTATGTTAAATTAATTGCCATATAACAAGTTATACAGTATACCAGATTTATAAAATCATGTTTTTAGAACTTCAGGTAAATAAACCAGTTAGTGCTGCAGACATCCTTGGAATTATCTGTAAGATATTGCTTTCTAGATAAAATGCATCACAGAAAACAGATCTCTTGACATGTTTGAGATTCAGATGAAAGAAGGTCCTTGAAAACTAACAATTATTACATTTTGTTTCGATATTGTTTAACTATTGTTGATGGTCTATATTTTTTATTTGGGTTTGTGCAGGAGACTAATGACTGTATGCCGGAATTTTGACTTAATTATTGCACCCTTTGGGGGCAAGTCAGACTTTTTCAAAATAGCGTATTGAGTCTTTGAGTACTTATTTTTTTTAAATATTGTCTTTATCTAGCCCTTTTAAATTGTAGCTTTTATTCTAAATAAATTTCCTGTTTATTTAACTCACCTGTGAAGACCAGATGTTTTGCTATGAAAGACAGATTTCCATATCAAGTCAGGTACATAAAACATTTTGATTAGTTTTTCTGGTGTTTTTTTTATGGTGCTTACCGTTGGGGATAATTAATTTAATATTTTGATAGACTGGGCTTTTACGGATGTAACAATACCAAATATGTCTTTTTTTTCAATTTCTTTATTTTCAATGGGGGGAAAGAAGAGGTGATTCAAATTTTAAATCTTTTTTTTTACTTTTTTACTTTATCTTTTTAGTAAGGGGGACTTAACCCCTTCGTGCCAGAGCCCATTTTCATTTTGCGTTTCTGTTTTTTCGCTCCCCTTTCTTCCCAGAGCCATAACTTTTTTATTTTTTCCGTCAATATGGCCTTGTGAGGGCTTGTTTTTTGCAGGATAAGTTGTACTTTTGAACGACACCATTGATTTTACCATATATTGTACTGGAAAACGGGAAAAAAATTCAAGTGAGATGAAATTTTAAAAAAAGTGCAGATCCACAACTGTTTTTCTTCCCCCATGCTCACCAAATGTTAAAATTGACCTGCCATTATGATTCTCCAGGTCATTACGAGTTCATAGACACCAAACATGTCTAGGTTCTTTTTTATCTAAGTGCTGAAAAAAAAATTCCAAACTTTGCTAAAAAAAAAAAAAAAATTGTGCCATTTTCCGATACCCGTAGCGTCTCCATTTTTTGTGATCTTGGGTTGGATGAGGGCTTTCCCAGGACAGTTGACATGTCCTGAGAAAGATGTTTGCTCACCGCCGGACCCACATCAAACTACGGCGCATGTGGCAAAGGGGTTGAACCTGTGATCCTTTGATCGCTTTGTTCTACTATACTTTTAATACCAGACTACTACAGTATGTAGTGAAAATCGCATTCTCCTCTGAAGCTCAACCTTGGAGTACCAAGATGGCAGCGACGGAGGCTTTAAGCAGGCCCTTGGCTGTCATAGTAACTCATCAGTGGCCAGCAATCACATGAACACTGACTACTGCTCCATTTAATAGGAACCAGTCATGTTGAAAATGATATATGACTTGCACGCAGTATGATACAGAGCATGAGGAACTGGCCAGATTAATATACATTTTTGTTGGAAAATATTCAGTAAAACTTGCATTCTATTCATTGAAATCATTGGTGTTTGCGTGTATATGATTGGGTGGTCATACTAGTGATTGACAGTCTTCCCTGTATGACTGTGGATGCAGAGATAGCTATCAATCATTGAGTAAGACCATCCACTGATTTTAATGAATAAAATACAATAAATACTGAATCTTTTCCAAGAAATCTATGGTTAACAGCAGCAATCATAGCTCAACTACAGCCATTGGTGTTGGAGACAGATGTCGGCTATGTAACTTAGCCAGCATCTCCAATGTGTGGACAGAGCTCAACTGCTGAGCCACTCTGCACATGGTGGCCCCAGCATTGAAGTACACATACATAATTTTGCACTAAGGAGTTAAGGGAATGACAGATAGGTTATTTATTCTTAAAAACATTTCATGGTTCTGGTTAAAGTTTTGCTCATTTAATTATACTTTAATCAAGATTTTCAACAGTAAACATCAAAAACTGCACATTTACCAGAACTTTAGGATAAGCCACAGGGTCCCGTATGTATGGTTCATACTGGTAGATATAGGTAAAGCAAGAGTCGGAAGGACAGTCCAGTGCCAACTATAAATGCAAATGAGGGCAGAATATAAAATATTACACCTTCTTCAGTAGTTGGGTTTAAACATATTTACATTAAACACCCTAAGACCGCATGCATTTAAGCAATTTAAAGTCAATAAGTAACATATATCACCATTCCCAAGATTGGTGATAAATGTATAATAGACAGGCATCCGAACCTAGGACCTACACTGATACTGACATAGGTCTATGTGAATGGAAGAAAAACAAGCATTTGTGCCCTCTGCTCCATCTCACTGTCTATAGCTATGGTGGAGATACCTGTGGTGCCGACACCTCTCACACTACTGTCAATCCTGCCTTAGTGATCTAATACTGGAGATAACAGAAGTGCCAAGATGGAAAGAGGCTGCTCACAATGTTGTCCTCTATGTCTACTTGATCTAATACTGGACATACCAGGAATGCTGAATTCAGAAGAGGCTGCTCACACTGCTGTCCACCATATCTATCTGATCTAATTTTGGAGATACGAGGGGTGCTGAGGTAAGAAGAGTCTGCTCATACTGCTGTCCACCTTATAGAAAGATCACTTTGGAAAGAAGCTGCTCACTGATGTCCACCTGACTTTCTAATCTAATACTGGAAAAACCCGGAGTGTTAAGGTAAGAAGAGACTATTCGTGCTGCTGTCATCCTTGTCTTCCTGATATAATACTAGAGATACCAGGGGTGCGGAGTTAAGAAAAGACTGATCACACTGCTGTTCCCCCTGTCTTTCTAATCTTAAATTTAGCATAGCCTTCAACTTCACATACTCGCTTCACATGTGCATTTGTCCTATTTTATGCCAGGTTTCTAATCATATAACAAGATAGAATCCATTTTATGTGCTACTGAAAAAAAAAACGTGATTTGCTAAATGCCATATATACTCGAGTATAAGCCGAGTTTTTCAGCACTTTTTTTGTGCTGAAAACTCCCCATTACTTGAGTGAGAATCTCAGAAGATGGAGGGGGAGTGGCAGCGGCGGAGCAGCGGGTTACAGGAGGCAGGAGCCAGCTACTGCGGCTACAGCCAGTGTCCGCTGCTAAAAAGAAATATTCGCTGCGCTGGCAGTGAATATTCATTTCTCTGTAATAGCGATCCCAGTAGTTGCAGCCGCCGGCTTCCTGCAGCGGCCGGGCAGTCACGTATGCCAGCTACTTAAAAGAAATGCATAGTCACTTCTCTCCACTCCCATGAGAGTAGAGTGCAGTGAATATTAATTTTTCTTAAGTAGCGGGCACACGTGACTGCTTGGCCGCTGCAGGAAGCCGGTGGTTGACACCGTGCATGCTACTAAATAGCAATGAATACTCATTGCCCTCCACGCACATAGTCCCGGCGTGGAGAGTAGTGAGTATTCCGGCAGCTGTGCTCTGCTTGTAAGCAGTGCATGATGTCCCTGCCATGCGTTGCTTACAAGCATAAAGTAGCTTCTGGCACTGGAACAAGACACTGCGAGGGAGCGCAGGGAAGGGAAGCAAGATGGCTTTTTTTTAAATATTTTTTTATGCCATGCATACCAGGATAAGGAGCAATGCAGACCAGGATAAGGACGAGAAGCCATGCAGACCAGGATGGGGATGAAAAGCCATGCATACCAGGATAGGGATGAGGAGCCATGCATACAAGGATAGGAATAAGGAGCTATGCATACAAGGATAGGGATGAGGAGCCAAGCATACAAGGATAGTGATGAGGAGCCATGCAGACCAGGATAGGGATGAGAAGCCATGCATACAAAGGTAGGGATGAGAAGCCATGCATACAAAGGTAGGGGATGAGGAGCCATGGAGACCAGGATAGGGATGAGGAGCCAAGCAGACCAGGATAGGGATGAGGAGCCATGCATACAAGGATAGGAATAAGGATCCATGCATACAAGGATAGGGATGAGAAGTCATGGAGACCAGGATAGGGATGAGGAGCCATGGATACTAGGATAGGGATGAGGAGCCATGCAGACCAGGATAATGATGAGGAGCCTTGCATACAAAGATAAGGATGAAGAGCCATGCATACCAGGATGGGGATGAGGAGCCATGCATACCAGGATGGGGAAGAGGAGCCATGCATACCAGGATGGGGAGGAGCCTTGCATACCAGGATAGGGATGAGGAGTCATGCAGACCATGATAGGGATGAGGAGCCATGCATACAAGAATAAGAATGAAGAGCCATGCATACCAGGATGGGAATGAGAAGCCATGCATACCAGGATAGGGATGAGAAGCCATGCATACCATGATGGGGATGAGGAGTCATGCATACCAGGATGGGGATGAGGAGTCATGTATACCAGGATAGGGATGAGGGGACAATGCATACCCGGCTTATATTTGAGTCAATAAGTTTTCCCAGTTTTTTGTGGTAAAATTAGGTGCCTCGGCTTATACTCGGGTCACCTTATACTTGAGTATATACGGTAAATGTGTTTTGGAATTTAATCATTATAATATTGCTTTCTAGATCACACATTCTATCGCAATGTGCAATTAACATGGCATTTAGCTATCGCACCAATATAGTGGGATGTTACTGTGCCCACAATGGGCAACAGTGGCTCAAACATCATTATATTTATACTTACCAGGCCTCTGAAAAGAGTAAATGTAATTGCGCCCAACAGATACAAAATCAGTGCAATATCTACTGGGCGTTGAAAAATTCCTTCTTTGTGAGCCAATGTTATCTGAAAAAAAACAAACCATAAATTTACAGGCAGCATAAAAATAGAAGGTTTATATTGTACAGGACACTGGGGTGTAAGGATGTTTCGGCCACTGTTACCTGTTCAGCTGGTATTTTGGTAAGGACATGCTTTTCTCTGAATATTCTCATTCCTGCCCAGACAGGAAGAAACAGGTAGGGAACATTAAGAATGAAGGCAGGACGGACTTCTGTCCCATACTTCCCTGAAATACAATCATACGACTTTGTTAAAATTCACTGAAGAAAGATAAAAATTCCATCACACACGAACAAGACCAAACAATCCCTCTTATGTTACAGTACGATAGAAGTGACACTGACTGAGTCATGGTCCTAGTGAGATTTCATCGCAGTACTGAAAGGCCATATGCCCCCAGATCCACCATCAGAAACGTACGTCTGTCTCCCAAGCCACTATGACACATCAGCACATAAATCACTGTGACACCGTGGGATACAGGAGACAAGTCTTATTCCCAAGTCTTATGAAATCAAACATTAGTTTTACCAGTTCATCCTGAAGGAACTGATAGAGCAAACTCTAGTGAGGATGTTATGAGGTTTATCACCACTAAATAAACAAGCGCTCTTGAACGCAGCGTACATTTTCAATAGTAGCTAAACATCATGAATACGTTCCATGTCCATTTTAACACAGATCTAAGTGATTGTTTTGGAAATAAGCGCAGAATAAAATGACAACATGAAATATGCCTTTCTTCTTTTGCAAAAATAAGTCACAAAAGTATTTGTACATTAGGAAACTATTCAGAAAAAAGTTCCGAAAAAAAATCTACCATGTAGAAAAGTAGCAGAAATCGGAGGTTGAAAATGCTGGGGGGGTTAATCATATTACTTGTATTAGTGTGCAAAAAAGATATACTGATTACCTAATTTCATTTCATCAAAACCATCTAAATTAAAATAATGTAGCATAGGTTTTCTATTACATAGCTTTAAAGGGGTTTTTCTCTATCAACTTTCTTCAGCACATAGGACTTTTGGATGAGACCCTCCCGTTCCAGCACTGCCTCTCGTCACTGCTGCTGGTGACTGTTTACAGGCTTCAGCGGTGATGTCATGAATACAAGATACATAACCACTGCAGACAATCACTAGGTGTCATGTGTGCATCGCCACGAAGATCGTCGCGGTTGCACATTCTGACTTCTCACAGCTGAGTTGCTGTTTCTTTGTGTTTGGCAGTTAGGGAGTTAATTCTGTCTGTGCTCAGTTCTGGGACTGGGTGCAGTGTCTCCCGGCTGCAATTAATTATTTGTTGATTGGTTTCCTTTAAATCTCTGGTTGTCTGTTTGGGAGTTGCCAGTGAAATTCTTCATGCAGACCACAGATAGGATTGTATCTGTATAGACTTAAGTTAAAGAGCTCCTTAGTTGTTTTAAGCTCACCTTGCTTAGAGTTTAATATCCCAGATCATTTATGTTCCTTCTGTGTTTGAGTGTGTATGCAAGTCTGTGTTTTCTCCAGTCTGTCTTATATTTCTAATCTGTGTATTTAGCAGAGATCAGCCCATATTCCTTTGGTGGTAATCAGAATCCTTCTTAGGACTGATTACAGGGTTCAGGGACTGATAGGAGACAGGGTTAGGCTGGAGACTTGGACCTCTGAACCATTATCAGTACCTCCAAGGTGAGGGATTAGTTAGGACCCCAGTTTAGGGTCAGGTTAGACCCCCGGTCCTCTTCTTTCCTGTGACAGTGTATCAAGTCCTCAAGATTAATCCTGAGTTCAACGGATATCGTGTCAGGTAAATCTATTCTATATTTACATGCTGATGTTGCTAATCTATATGTTGTATAGAGTGTTGTTCTTTTAAGAATAGTTTACTGACATCGTACACATATCATAAGACCGCATGACATTTTCACTGGCCCATAAAATTATTCCCAGTTACCATGGATCCAGTAGCCCAGCTGGCTCTGCAGTTGCAGGGATTATCCATGGAGCGACGGACATTAAGTCCAAAGTTTTGTCTCCCTCGGAGCAAACCAGATTTGAACCTAAAGTAGCTCTCCCGGACAGGTTCACTGGTGGGCGAGACAAATTTTTTACCTTCAGGGAAGCATGTAAATTGTATTTTCGGCTTCGGCCTCGATCATCAGGGAGTGAAGAGCAGAGAGTGGGAATTGTTATCTCGCTCCTAAAGGGGACCCTCAATCCTGGGCATTTTCCCTTCCTCCGGGATCCCCGGCTCTACAGTCAGTAGATCGATTTTTTACTGCCCTGGGTTTGGTATATGATGACCCAGATCGGGTCTCTCTTGCTGAGACAAAATTACGTAAGATACAGCAGGGAGATCGTCCGGCGGAGGAATTTGCTTCTGAGTTCCGTAGATGGGCCACAGATACTCAGTGGAATGACCCAGCTCTTAGGAGCCAGTTTTGTCATGGGCTTTCTGACAAATTAAAGGACGTTTTGGCTCAGTATGATTCTCCTCCATCACTGGAGGCTGCTATGGCCCTGGCTATCCGTACTGATAGACGGCTCCGGGAGAGGTGCGAGGTAACTCCGCCCCCTGTTGTTACTCCACCTACTACTAAAGTCCCTTATGTTGAGGTTCCCCTTGTCTGTTCGGAGGAGCCTATGCAGTTGGGAGGGACATCATTTCGTAGGAGGGGATTGGCGGTACGCCGCAGGACTAGAAGGTGTTTCTTCTGCGGGAAAGAGGGACATTTTGTTGGGGGATGTCCGTCCCGTGCCTTGTTGAACAAGAAGTCGCCGGAAAACTGTTAATCCCAGGTTGTGTGGTGGACGACAACCTGGGAGTATGTATTTCGTCCGCTAGTTCTTCTCAGTTCCTTGTACCAGTGGAGGTGGTAGTTGGTACGAGAGTGGAGAGATTTTCTGTTCTTCTTGATAGTGGGTCCGGGGCTAATCTGGTTGACGCTCAGTTTGCTCAGGCTCAAGGTATGCATCTGAGTGTATTGGTCAAACCGATCCCTATATTCTCCATTGACGCCAGGCCTCTCGGCCAAGGTAGCTTTGTTCATGAGGTTCATAACATTGACCTTCGGGTAGGGGCAATACATAGGGAACTATTATCTTGTTATGTGTTGGAGGGTCTACCTACTCCTATTGTGTTGGGACTTCCTTGGTTGGTTAAACATAACCCTGTGATTAATTGGCAGTCCAGAGAGATAAGCCAATGGGGTGAGTTTTGCAAAAGTAACTGCATGAACACAGTCATCAGTGCGGTCGTGCCTAGTACTTTGCCTCCTTTTTTGGAGGACTTTGGGGATGTGTTCTCTGAGGAGGGGTGTCAGGAGTTGCCTCCTCATCGCGTGTATGACTGCTCTATTAATCTCCTTCCTGATGCTAAGTTACCTAAAGCTAGGTTATATAACCTTTCTGGTCCTGAGAGGCAGGCTATGAAAGATTATATTTCGGAAAGTCTGGCCAAAGGGCATATTAGACCTTCATCTTCCCCAGTGGCCGCGGGGTTCTTCTTTGTGAAGAAAAAAGATGGAGGCCTACGCCCTTGCTTGGATTTCCGCGAACTTAATCGGATTACTGTTCGAGATCCGTATCCACTCCCTCTGATTCCTGATCTCTTCAATCAAATTGTTGGCGCCAAATGGTTCTCTAAATTGGATCTCAGGGGGGCGTATAATCTGATTAGGATAAAAGAGGGGGATGAGTGGAAAACGGCGTTTAACACGCCGGAGGGACATTATGAGAACCTTGTCATGCCTTTTGGTCTGACTACTGCACCAGCAGTATTCCAACATTTTGTTAATGACATTTTTCGTCATCTGGTGGGGCTGTTTGTGGTCGTATATTTGGATGACATTTTAATTTACTCGCCAGATCTTGTGTCTCACCAGGAGCATGTGAGACAGGTGTTGCAGATCTTGCGAGACAATAAACTATACGCCAAACTGGAAAAGTGTGTATTCGCCGTACAGGAACTTCAGTTTTTGGGTTTCTTGGTGTCAGCCTCCGGTTTCCGTATGGACCCTGAAAAGGTGAGAGCAGTGCTTGAATGGGATCAGCCAGAGGATCTTAAGGCTCTGCAGCGTTTTCTGGGGTTTGCTAACTACTACCGGAAATTTATTTGTAATTTCTCATCTGTTGTCAAACCTCTCACTGACATGACAAGAAAAGGGACGGATTTTTCTAAATGGTCGGACAAAGCTTGCCAAGCTTTTTCCTCTTTGAAAAAATGTTTTGCTTCGGCACCCGTTCTCATCCAACCAGATGCATCACAGCCGTTTGTTGTGGAGGTGGACGCGTCTGACGTAGGGGTGGGTGCAATATTGTCCCAGGGTCCGTCCCCTGGTAAATGGCATCCGTGCGCTTTCTTTTCTAAGAAATTGTCGTCCGCCGAAAGGAATTATGATATCGGCAATAGGGAACTTTTGGCCATTAAGTTGGCTTTTGAAGAATGGCGTCACTTTTTGGAGGGGGCAGTCCACCCGGTCACCGTCATTACTGATCACAAGAACCTGCTGTATTTGGAATCTGCTAAGCGTCTGAATTCCAGACAAGCTCGATGGTCGTTGTTTTTTACCAGGTTTAATTTTGTTGTCACTTATCGCCCTGGATCTAAGAATGTTAAGGCGGATGCCTTGTCTCGCAGTTTCCCAGGGGCCGGGAAAATGGATGACCCGATTCCTATCCTTCAGGAGGGGGTGGTAGTGTCGGCTGTATGTTCTGAGCTTGAGGAGGAGGTATTAGAGGTTCAGGGGGACGCCCCTGCAGGACCTCCAGGGAGACTGTTTGTCCCAAATCAGTTGAGACAAAAGGTTATTGAGGCACATCATAATTCTGCTTTAGCAGGACATCCAGGGAGTAAGGCTACTTTAGATCTCCTTTCTCGCCGGTTTTGGTGGCCTAACGTTAATAAAGATGTTTTAACTTTTGTCGCGTCCTGTGGGGTTTGTGCTCGCTCTAAGACCCCTCATACCCGTCCGTCTGGGACCCTCTTACCCTTGAAACTTCCGGAGCGTCCATGGACTCATTTGTCTATGGACTTCATCACGGACCTTCCTCAGTCGTCAGGCAAGACTGTCATACTGGTGGTTGTTGACAGGTTCAGTAAGATGGCACATTTCATTGCTCTTCCTGCCCTCCCTAATGCTAAAACTCTGGCGCAGGTGTTCATTGGGGAGATTGTGAGACTTCATGGGTTGCCTTCTGATGTGGTGTCAGATAGGGGGTCTCAGTTTGTGTCCAAGTTTTGGAGGGCATTTTGTTTACGTCGGGGGATGCAATTGTCATTTTCCTCGGCTTTTCATCCGCAGACCAATGGTCAGACAGAGCGTCTGAATCAAAGCCTAGAGACTTATCTTCGGTGTTTTGTCTCAGAGAACCAGAGGACTGGTCTTCTTTCTTGCCTCTGGCAGAGTTCGCTCTTAACAACAGGCGGAGCGAGTCCACTGGTAAATCCCCGTTTTTTGGGGCATATGGTTTTCATCCCCAGTTTTGTACTTTCAATGGGGGGGGCCCTTCTGGGGTTCCTGAGGAGGAGCGTTTCTCGTCGTCATTTGCTTCAGTGTGGAGAGGTGTATTGAATAATCTGAGTGCTATGGGGAACCGTTATAAACGTATGGCTGATAGGAGGAGAGTTTCTGGTCCAGATCTTAATGTGAACGATCTGGTATGGTTGTCTACCAGGAATATAAAACTTAAAGTTCCCTCCTGGAAGCTGGGCCCCAGATTCATCGGGCTGTACAGGATCAGTTCCATAATTAATCCTGTGGCATTTCGTCTGGACCTCCCTCCTACGTTTAAAATTCATAATGTGTTCCACAAGTCATTACTTAAGAGGTACGTGGCACCAGTCATACCATCACCTCTACCTCCTCCTCCAGTGGTGGTCAATGGTAACTTGGAGTTTCAAGTGTCAAAGATCATTGACTCACGTCTGAATCGCCGGTCCCTTCAGTACTTGGTGCATTGGAAGGGGTATGGTCCAGAGGAGAGGACGTGGGTTCCTGCGTCTGACATTAACGCAGATCGTTTGGTGCGGACCTTCCACAGAACTCACCCGGGCAAACCTGGCCCTGAGGGTCCGGAGGCCCCCCGTAGAAGGGGGGGTACTGTCATGTGTGCATCGCCACGAAGATCGTCGCGGTTGCACATTCTGACTTCTCACAGCTGAGTTGCTGTTTCTTTGTGTTTGGCAGTTAGGGAGTTAATTCTGTCTGTGCTCAGTTCTGGTACTGGGTGCAGTGTCTCCCGGCTGCAATTAATTATTTGTTGATTGGTTTCCTTTAAATCTCTGGTTGTCTGTTTGGGAGTTGCCAGTGAAATTCTTCATGCAGACCACAGATAGGATTGTATCTGTATAGACTTAAGTTAAAGAGCTCCTTAGTTGTTTTAAGCTCACCTTGCTTAGAGTTTAATATCCCAGATCATTTATGTTCCTTCTGTGTTTGAGTGTGTATGCAAGTCTGTGTTTTCTCCAGTCTGTCTTATATTTCTAATCTGTGTATTTAGCAGAGATCAGCCCATATTCCTTTGGTGGTAATCAGAATCCTTCTTAGGACTGATTACAGGGTTCAGGGACTGATAGGAGACAGGGTTAGGCTGGAGACTTGGACCTCTGAACCATTATCAGTACCTCCAAGGTGAGGGATTAGTTAGGACCCCAGTTTAGGGTCAGGTTAGACCCCCGGTCCTCTTCTTTCCTGTGACAGTGTATCAAGTCCTCAAGATTAATCCTGAGTTCAACGGATATCTTGTCAGGTAAATCTATTCTATATTTACATGCTGATGTTGCTAATCTATATGTTGTATAGAGTGTTGTTCTTTTAAAATAGTTTACTGACATCGTACACATATCATAAGACCGCGTGACATTAGGCTCAGCAGCTGTCTACATTGACAGAGCCACAGAGTGGTGATCGGCTGCAGCTGTCATGTACCACTGTGGCCTGAAAATAATCATTGTTGGAGAGGGCGCCCTCTGCAGGGGAAGGTGAGTATTGCTGTGCCTGTTATTCTCAACATCTGCAAGGGCTGAAGAAAGTTTAAATGTTTAAGGTCCCAACTCCACTTCACAGTCATGATTACAGTTATAGGCAGAAATAATGTTATGTTGAGCTAAATACAAATTTACTAATAATGTCTAATCTTCAGATTAAACAGTCCAAAAATGTGTCAAACTTTTTACTGCGGCTCATGCTGGATGACAAAACTAGACATTTTGTTTTCTAATTTTATACCAAGATTAGATTAGTCTACCTAAATATTTAACACCACAATTTTGGTGCAACTGGTCATGTTTAAGACATGCACCTTCCCATGCAGAGCTATGCCCCAATGTCAGGTATAATAATAATCTTTATTTTTACATAGCGCTAACATATTCTGCAGCGCTTTACAGTTTTGCACACATTATCATCGCTGTCCCCAATGGGACTCACAATATAAATTCCCTACCAGTATGTCTTTGGAATGTGTGAGGAAACCCACACAAACACAGGGAGAACATACAGACTCCTTACAGATGTTTTCCTTGGTGCGATTTGAACCCAGGACTTCAGAACTGCAAGGCTGCAGTGCTAACCACTGAGCCACCATGCTGGCGAAAAACAAATCTCTTAAAAATACATAGAAATTGCAATGCAAATATGGACCCTAGTTTTTTTTGGTATAAATTGAACCAGAATGCAATTGCATTTATCACTGTATCTTCCCCAATGTACAGTCATGACCAAAAGTTTTGAGAATGACACAAATATTATATTTTCACATGATCTGCTGCCCTCTGGTTTTTATGTGTGTTTGACAGATGTTTTTATCACAGACAGAAATATAATAATTGCAAACATATGAGTAACAAAAGCTTATATTGACAGTTAGAATGAGTTAATGCAACAAGTCAATATTTGCAGTGTTGACCCTTCTTCTTCAGGACCTCTGCAATTCTCCCTGGCATGCTCTCAATCAACTTCTGGACCAAATCCTGACTGATAGCAGTCCATTCTTGCACAATCAATGCTTTCATTTTGTCAGAATTTTAGGTTTTTGTTTGTCCACCCGTCTCTTGATGATTGACCACAAGTTCTCAATGGGATTAAGATCTGGGGAGTTTCCAGACCATGGACCAAAATCTCTGTGTTTTGTTCCCTGAGCCATTTAGTTATCACCTTTGCTTTATGGCAAGGTGCTCCATCATGCTGGAAAAGGCATTGTTGATCGCCAAACTGCTCTTGGAGGGTTGGGAGAAGTTGCTCTTGGAGGACATTCTGGTACCATTCTTTATACATGGCTTTGTTTTTAGGCAAGACTGTGAGAGAGCCGATTCCCTTGGCTGAGAAGCAACCCCACACATGAATGGTTTCAGGATGCTTAACAGTTGGCATGAGACAAGACTGGTGGTAGCGCTCACCTTGTCTTCTCTGAATGAGGCGTTTTCCTGATGTCCCAAACAATCGAAAAGGGGATTCATCAGAGAAAATAACTTTACCCCAGTCCTCAGCAGTCCACTGCCTGTACCTTCTGCAGAATATCAGTTTGTCCATGATGTTTTTCTGGAGAGAAGTGGCTTCTTTGCTGCCCTCCTTGAGACCAGGCCTTGCTCCAAGAGTCTCCGCCTCACAGTGCGTGCAGATGCACTCACACCTGCCTGCTGCCATTCCTGAGCAAGCTCTGCACTGCTGGTAGCCCGAATGAGGCGTTTTCCTGATGTCCCAAACAATCGAAAAGGGGATTCATCAGAGAAAATAACTTTACCCCGTCCTCAGCAGTCCACTGCCTGTACCTTTTGAGGAATATCAGTCTGTCCATGATGTTTTTTCTGGAGAGAAGTGGCTTCTTTGCTGCCCTCCTTGAGACCAGGCCTTGCTCCAAGAGTCTCCGCCTCACAGTGCGTGCAGATGCACTCACACCTGCCTGCTGCCATTCCTGAGCAAGCTCTGCACTGCTGGTAGCCCAATCCCACAGCTGAACACTTTTAAGAGACGGTCCTGGCGCTTGCTGGTCTTTCTTGGGCGCCCTGGAGCCTTTTTGGCAACAATGGAACCTCTCTCCTTGAAGTTCTTGATGATGCGATAGATTGTTGACTGAGGTGCAATCTTTCTAGCTGCGATACTCTTTCCTGTTAGGCCATTTTTGTGCATTGCAATGATGACTGCACGTGTTTCTTTAGAGATAACCATGGTTAACAGAAGAGAAACAATGATGCCAAGCACCAGCCTCCTTTTAAAGTGTCCAGTGGTGTCATTCTTACTTAATCATGACAGATTGATCTCCAGCCATGTCCTCATCAACACCCACACCTGTGTTAATGGAGCAATCACTGAAAAGAGGTTAGCTGGTCCTTTTAAGGCAGGGCTGCAATGATGTTGAAATGTGTTTTGGGGGATAAAGTTCATTTTCTAGCCAAATATTGACTTTGCTAGTAATTGCTGTTAAGCTGATCACTCTTTATAACATTCTGGAGTATATGCAAATTGCCATTAGAAAGAGTGAAGCAGTAGACTTTGTAAAAATTAATATTTGTGTCATTCTCAAAACTTTTGGCCATGACTGTATACCTTCATACCAAGCAGACGCTATGGAAGAAATGTAGAACTGAAGCACTAACATGTCAATACACAGGCACACTGCAAACACTAGCATTATAGGAGCTGAGTAACTCTCTTGGCTGAAGTGATCTGCCCCACACTGCTTCTGCAGCAAAGTAACGGACATATGACACTGCTTCTGCAGCAAAGTAACGGACATATGACACTGCTTCTGCAGCAAAGTAAGGACATATGACACTGCTTCTGCAGCAAAGTAACAGACATATGACACTGCTTCTGCAGCAAAGTAACGGACATATGCACAAAAAAATGTATATCCCAGTGGATGGAAGAAGACTTGTGTGACACAAAGCCTGATCCAATTATGTCAATTCATAGCTACTAATTTTTCATGAACACTTTCAAGACTTGGTGATTCTTCGCTTTGTCTTTTTTCTCTTAAATTATTTCAATAGCCATATTTTTTATATTTTTCCGTTGACATAGGCATACGAGGGCTTGTTTTTTGTTTCATGAATTGTAGTTTTGAATGACACCCTTCATTTAAAAAAAAAATGTACAAAAAAAGAGAAAACAGTCCCAAGTGGGGAGAAATGATGGAAGGCAGCGACCAAAAACAGCAATTCTGATTTTTCCATTTTTCTTTTAGACATTTAACCCCTTCACTACATATGACGCATCTTTCCCTGCACATGATGACTGATTCATATGCCTTTAACTCCTTCACGACCTTGGGATTTCCCTATTTTCGTTTTTGACTCCCCTTCTGCCCAGAGCAATAACTTTTTTATTTTTCCGTCAATATGGCCGAGTGAGGGCTTGTTTTTTGCAGGACAAGTTGTACTTTTGAACAACACCATTGATTTTACCATATAGTGTACTGGAAAACGGGAAAAAAATTCAAGTGAGATGAAATTTAAAAAAAAGTGCAGAATCCAGAATAGTTTTTTTTTCCCCCATGCTCACAAATGCTAAAATTGACCTGCCATTATAATTCACCAGGACATTACAAGTTTGCAGATACCAAACATGTATATGTTTTTTTTATTTATGTAGTGACAAAAAAATCCAAAATTTGCATAAAAATAAAAATAAATAAATAACAATAAAAAATAGCCATTTCCAAGACCCATAGCATCTCCATTTTTCGGGATCTGGGGCTGGGTGAGGGCTTATTTTTTGCACGCTAAGCTGTTTTTTCTGATACCATTTTGAGGCACATATGATGTTTTGATCGCCTATTATTGCAGTGTTGCGGCGACTAAAATAAATGCAATTCTGGCGTTGATTTTTTATTCGTTATGCCATTTACCGATCGGATAATTTATTTTTAGACTTTGACGCAGTGATACCAAATTTGTGTATTTTTTCCCTTTATTATTGTTTTATTTTGAATGGGGCAAAACGGGGGCGATTTGAACTTTTATTTTTTTTATATTTTTAAAAATATTTTTTTTCTATTCTTTACTTTTTTCAATAGTCTCCTTTGAAGACTTGAAGCTGCGATCGTCTGATCACTTGTGCTACACATAGAATTTCTTCACTCTGATGACATCTGAGTGCAGTCAGATTTCCATGGACTGATAGAATGGAGAGAGTAGAGACATTTTTCTCTCCATCTTCTCCTCAGACAAGAGAATCGGCTCACACTCTGCCCAGACATTGATCAGCGTGTGATTTGCTTAATCACCCGATTCTCTCAAAAGAGAGAATAAACACTGGTGGTCATCTAGCCTTAGGATAGGGTAGCAATATTAGATTTGTGCAGATTTGACTCCTGGTAACCCTTCTGTTCCAATCAACTGAGTGAAGGGCCTGCACTTATCCAGTGAGTGAGTTGTGCCATATAAATAATGAAGAGGAGCTGTGCCTTAGGCCGGGGTCACACTTAAGAGAAACTCGCACGAGTCTCGCACCTCAATACCCGGCACTGTCGCAGGCACTGGGACCGGAGTGTGTGGCTGCATGTATTTCTATGCAGCTGAACGCTCCGGTTCGAACCGCCAGCGGTAGTGCCGGGTATTAAGGTGCGAGACTCGTGCGAGTTTCTCGCAAGTGTGACCCCGGCCTTATAAACAAACTCTGGATACTTGAAGCTGGTGAACAATAGATACTAAACTTGACTTACCAACCACATTGCCAGGCAAAAACACCAGTATGCTCATAATGATTGAGCCCAGCCAGAAAAGACCCACTGTCTTGTAGTTCTTCCTGGGCAGAAAGACATGAAAGTACAACATTTCTTATCAGAAAGTAGGCTGAGGTTACAGGACAGTACCAAAATCATTCTGCATCCTCCAAGGTCCCACGCCTAGCAGTGAACAATCTATCAAAACTGCTATTATTAGCTATATGTTACCCAAATAACTAATTCTGACCAATAAAAACACTCGATTATTAACACTTCTTTTCATGGATTAGATATTTTTGTGGCTCACATTCATCCTTGCATAGCAAGACATTTAAAGACCCGAAGAACAGCACCATCCACCTCCTGGCCAACCCCAACATTTGTTTGTGACGGCAATTAGTCTTTAGCATGTCAGCATTGTTGTAAGAGCACTCAGCTTTATAATAGGTATGCTCTTCCACAGTGTATCTATATTAAATTTTATGCAAAGCTGAATCAGACAAAATTTTTGCTGGTTCACCTTTGCAAATGTTCTTAGCAATCCTTTGCTCCCCCAACCCCTCAGCCACACGCTTTGTCCCAAGTTGTTTTAAATGAGTAACAGAGAAACACAAAAGAAAAAATATTAAAATGAATTTAAGGTGCCCCTATACTTCCTTAGATGACCAGAGACATTTTTTCCTATTTTCTGTTATTTAAACCTTGGTGATCCTTATAGTTTAAAAAATTTAATATAGATTTTTCAACAATGGGCTTTTCCACGATTCTGAATACATAGAAGAAAATGACTTCTCACAAGTTAAAGCATAGATTTTCTCATTAATTTAAGACTTGCCTAGTAACAAGCTTAGAAATGTGAAGATAACATATCCAAATCCCAGCGCAAATAATTCCATTACTTACCCACGAGCAATTGCTCCCACCATTATCAAGTAGAGCAGGTAATGCACAGTCCCATCCCACAGGCAAATAAGCATTCCATGTGCAGTACGGAGGTATGGCTCCCCCTACAGGTAGAAAGTGATATCAGCAAATCAATATTAAATAGTATAATTCTCGCAGATGCCTGCTGTGTCAGCACATCATTGCAACATGACTAATATACTATGTCCCTGATATTATGGCATAGACTACACTACAGTTGTTGTAAAACTACAACTCCCAATATGCTGCTAACATTAACAGAGTATTTATATTAACCGCCACATAGAAAAACACAGAGAAACACAGAGAAACCCCCCATGAACTGGGGCTGGTATACACACTATTGTCAACCATACTATTATGCTGTTGGGTTTGGCCTGCTATTGTATGTGCAGGTTAATACAAATCCTCTATCTTAATAGCTATTGACTAAAATTGGCAAATTAATAAATGCACATTTCTATATTTCCAGTAAACAAAAGTATTTTCCCCTTTCAAATATGGTGTTTGTGGGTTCCAATAAGCTAAAGTCCATGTGCGTCTTATGCGCCCTCTGCTGGAGCTTTTGTCAGTATTAATATGCCATTAGCGACTCCAGCACATGCGCAGATCTTTATCTTAGGGTATATGCACATGGTCAGTAAAGGATGCGGGTTGGACGCCACATACTTGCACAGCGTCCAACTCGCAGCATCTAGATGTTACAGCATGCACAGATGCCCGCAGATCACCCTCCGAGACGGACATGCGGCACGTCGTTCCAGACCGCAGCATCTCTATGTATCTTGCAGAGACGCTAGTCTCCGCAAGATAAATCTCACCCATACAATGTATTGGACGCAGTGATTCCGCTCGGTTCAGTTAACACAGACTGTGTGAATCCACCAACATGAGCACAGTGTGCTAAGAGCATGTTCATGCTGTTATTACCCGATTCTTTTTTTTTCTCCTTGAAGTGGTAATGTGGTTTTCAGCTTAAAATGTAAATCTTCATCTTAATTATGTAAATCAGAATGTTTTGGGCATTTCACTTTTCCAGCTTGGCTACCTTTAAAGTGGTTGTCTTGTGTTCTTAAATCATTAAAATTGCCAAGTGCTTCTAAAAACAAGCAACTTTTGCAATTTACCTATCAAAAATCCTCTCCATTCTCAAGACAAGAGAGATTTTTAATTATATTACTACATACAATTTGCTGGGCTACTTAGGTGAGGGACACATAGCACGAGTAGGCTCAATGCTTAAGAGCAGGGATCCCAACCTGTAGCTCAGGAGCCACATATGGCTCGCAGGTGCGGCTGTCTGCCAGCTTGGCGCACCATTACCAGATCTAGCAAAGTGCTATCAGATGATGACTTTCGAGAGTTGCACCTCACAGAAGAGTCAATCTGGATGCACACATACTGGCATTTGAGTTGGAGAGATAAATTAAGTAAATTTTAAACTAGACATAGGATGACACTGCCAGATAGAGGATGTGCTTGAAGCTGGATGCGATAGCGTGGTGGGAGTGCTTGGTGCAAAATACCGAATGGGGGTAAAATGGATCTAGGTATACTGCTTTTGGTGTGATTTCTGGGGTAGAAGCTTTGGCTGTTATACTGTTCTTGTGGGCTCTAGACGTAATTACAGTGGGGGAGGCAGGAGCTGCATGTCACTATTCAAGGGGGCTCAGAGCTGAATATGGCTTATGGAGGTATAAGAAAGGTTGGGGACCACTACTTTAGAGCCTCCAAGCACAACTCTGAAGCTGGCCAATTTATTAGATCCAGCCAGCTTCAGTGTCTTTGCGCTTCTCCCTTTTACATCCGTCAGAGGCCACAGGCTCAAAAAGGTTAGCCAGACACACTTGACACTGACTTTTTATAGGCTCTCATTTCTTTTAATGGTGTCAAGAAAGCAATCACACTGTCTACTCTTGACTAGTCAGGCCGAAAAATGCTCTATTTTAAATACTTCATGGACTCATTATTGGAGACCTGCATGAATCTAATCAGCCAATATAAATTGAACATAGAAACAGAGTCGGCACTATGTAAAAAACATATACGTGCCTTTATGCTTTCTGCTCCACCTGCTCTTGCATTATTATTTGGAGCGAAGAAAGCTTTTCATTTGACCCTTTCTTTCTGCAATGGGCTATCAAGTTTAGAAATTATTCCCAAAGACACACCGGAATTTGTGATGATTTACAATAGTGCGTCGGTGGCTCGCAGCATGCCCTTTGTGAGGAACAACATGAAACAACAGAAAAGGATTGTCAGCTCGCATCTTTGGAGAGAGGATACTCCTACTAAATGCTGATCCTCCAAACACAACTGATCAAGAAGAGCACAGCTGACACAGCCCATACTTGTTTTCCATATGTGAAATCTCAGAAAATCCAAAACTCACTCAGTATTCAAGAGCTCTTTCTTTGGAAGACTTAGCAAGCTGACACGGCACTTGTATGGAAGGTATATACTGACTGCCTACATGCATATTTCAGCACATCTGTCACAGACTCTGATACTGCTTTACAGATACACTGAAAAATCTATAACGTGCTCAATCAGTCTTATTGCATGAGAAATAATTCTCTTTTTAAAAAATAGTTCTCACAAGGCAAAGTTTGCTGTATAAACACCTCCAAAATGTGGCTCAATAGCTGTATAATGGATACTTTCCGCATTGAGGAGGCATATTCGGCACCTCCACTCAGGTGGCTCTAATGGTTTGTAGCCATGCTATGAATGAAACATTTTTCCATGAGTCAAAATCAATCAATCCTTTTAGTTTCATGTTTCTAGGTGCCATGCCGTTTTATTAATATCACTTACTTATAGTAGAGACTTTAAGCCAACAATCCCTGCAGTTTTTTTTTTAAAGGAAGACAAAGTGCTTAAGCTGAAAGTCAATATAGATCTTACTGAAAGTGGCAAAAACTCAAAGCAGGTGGCCATTTCTTAGGAGCAATTCTTGTGGAAATTCATTAGCCATACTCGGAGAACCCTGGAGAGCAGGACACATCTGCAGTGACTGTGCACTTGACTGTAATGCTCACCTCTTTCATGTAGAACTCCATAAATCCGCTGATGTAGCCGTCCTCTTCCATCCAGATTATTAAGTCGATGACACTTGTGAAGGAGAAGATTGCGAAGACTAAATATGTTTGAAGAAAGAAAAGGAAGGAAATAAAAATTCATAAATGGGCAAGTGGCATGCCCATGTAATAGGCGAGCAGGAGGACAGAGGCATTAAACAAATGAAATATTTTCATAGTCACAACATCAAATGAAACGGAGCATTTTAAGGCACATTAAACCCATATAAAGAAGCTAAGATGGAATCAGTCTTCCCACGTCAGTGCTTGCTAACAGATAGCAGTACAGAATAAAAGATTCATCCAGATGGACACCTTTTATCGTTTTCCTGAGGCCACTGATAAACTGCTAATGTGCTGTCCAAAAAAATGCAGCTGTCACAGGGACCACTGAACACCAGCGAGAACTGCTCCATCCTGTCAATAACTGGTCTGCGCTGAAATAATGGCCTCTATTATCGTGACTGAGGCTGATCTGTAGCCATGGGATGGGGCTGCTCTGTGTGAGAAGGATGGAGCAAATGTTACAGAGGTCAGTGTTACCTAGACCGCATTAGTGTCACTATCAGTGTGCTCACTTCAGGGGAAATGCTGCTGGGTTACTGGAAAATACCCCATTCACAGGGGTGCGTGACACTGCAAGCTGCCTACGCAGAGGTTAGTCGCTGCCTAGGAAGTGTTATAGCGGGTAATTATCACCCCAGTACACCAATCAGCATGGACCCTCTATGTGTGCATATTAACCAAAATGAAAGCAGGAGTGTAAAAAACATTTTCATTGCTGGAGGAGGTTGTTTTTTTTAATTGTTTTCGGTATGAAACACTAGTCACTCAGAATTAATCTAAAGTTTAATGCAAAGAATCATATGTAAGCAAAGCATCCCCAGGTGTTCTTATCATTGGGAAACTAAAGTTGGCGTTTTGCTTACCATAAAATAAAGGATCTTTGGGTGGGTTTCCTTGTGCAAAGAAAAATAACACGACCAACAAGGATAGAAGCACCAGCACTCCCATGCCAGCTATGACAAGAGGACTGAAACAAGGACAAAATGTATGATCAGACACTGAAGCATGAGTTCTGCACCATAATCCGCAAAGACAGTTACTTTCATCGTTCCATCAAATCTACCCCGATAATTTACCACTTTGTTTTAGTAGTTGTCAGGAAATATGAACACATTTCAGACCTTGTGGACCAGCCAGAGGATAAAAAAAAAGTTCTGGTACTCCAATAACATACCTAAAAGGAAACCTGACCGCTGCTACATGTTGCTCGATTCACTAGTCGGACAGGCGCGTCCACGGCAGCTTCTCCCCACCCACTATCCTAGAGTGACAGGTCTCTCCTTAATGCGAGGGTAGACCCTACATATTTGAAGGATATAGTAACAGCTTTCCTCTGGACAGATGGATAATAATTTGTCATCTATCTGCAAATGCACTTTCTAACTTTAAATTATATAAATATATGCTATTCCAATTGCATTCAATTAATCCTTCTCTCATATTAAAGCCTGGTTACAGTGACTCTCTACACTCCCATAAATTTGACAGTCCATTTACAAAGCCAGTAGTGCTATGAGCTTAGAAAATGTACAGGTTGTGCGATAATGGATGTCAATGGGATCTTAAAATTAATTTTCTGCTAAAATTGACATACGGTAATTCCTCATCTCTTCTTTCTTGTGCCTTTTTTGGAGTCCCACATAAGAACATATTTTGGATTTGTGATACAACTTTTGACAGAAACAGCCTTCACTTTAGGATCAAACACTTATCTCCAGGACAAGAGCCCCGGGAAAGGTCGGTGCTAGTGCTATATCCAAGTGGAGAAAGAATGGAGAGGCACGTGTACATCTCTAGATCAGATAAATCCCATTGAAGCAAATGGAGAGAGGCATACCAGGCAGAATGGGGGTCGAGGAACCCTGTCCTGATCAAGGCCCAGAAGTAGAACCCGCATTTATCAAATACTTGTGGCATATACTGTACATATAAATGTCTAAGATCTAAATACCCTTTAAACACAACTGACTGCAAAGATACTGTAAGGCCACGTTCTCGCATCAGAATTTGGTCAGTTTTTAATTTCTACATCAGTATTTGTAAACCAAAATCAGGAGTGGAACTGTAAATGGAAGTGTCCCATAAGATGTGTAATATAAATTATAACAACATATTTTACACATCTTATGGGGATATATCTCCCCACTGCCACATATTCCCCACCTGTATATAATAATATCCCCCATATTTCTTCCTCTGATAATTCCCCCATATTCCACATTATTTCCTTTCATGTATAATGTCCCCTACACTGATAAGATATGACAGGACAAGACCAGTCCGGGCATATCAAAAGATGAAAGATGTCCATCTGTTGTCTGTGGCTATGTATATGTTGACATGATTAATTACAAAGTCAGGAGATAGCCACAGACTGCTAGGACAAAGCATCAAAGTGACCATTTGTCCTAGCAGCCGACACCTGCAAGGGTCCGGACGTTGACAGTGATGTAATAACATCGCTGTGAGCATGCGGTACTTCAAAGCGCACTGCTTGCTGAGTGCAAGCAGGGACGTGCGCATCGGTCGGTGACGCTGCTCCCGATGCTGGCACCAGAGAATCCTCACAGCGTTCAGTGCGCAACATAACGATTCACAAGTCTGCAGTCACATACAGTAACTGCAGACCTGTAGCCTAAGGCCGACAGCCTCTTTAAGTTAAATAAAGGGTTACTCCAACCATTAACATAGCAGACCTCACTCCATTTATAGTCTATGGGAGATAGAAACAGCCAAGGGATCATAAAAACTACATTAAAAAGTATGAACTGAGCTTTACATGCCATAACACTGGTAAACAGAGATTTTTGTGCAAACGATGTCCGAACGGTTTTAGATTACGTTTATGGTACAGATTAAGAATATGACTTCGATTTTGCCAGATTGGCTCTGATTTCTGAGATATTTAATAGTTAATTAATTACAGAATTCTGGCTTCAAAAAGTCACTTTTATAGCATTGTAAGCCTACAAATTGAAATGCAAAATTATTCTATGGGATATTTCATTACCTAAGGCTCACATCCCTTTCAGGCTGTGCTTTTTTTAATTATTAATTATTTTATAGGAAGGAACAATCGTTTGATCGCTTTTATACTATATATTGCAATACTATATAACAACCCTTTAAGAGCGGAGATGTAAAAATTCCATTCATGTATTGTTTATTAAAACAAAATGGATTTTTCTTTTAAAAGTACAGCATAATTATTTTCTTTTTGAAGCACTTTGATCAATAATTTATATTTTTTTGACACTTCAGGTGGCTTTTTGGAATAAGTTGTCTTGCGTGTGAACATGAGAAATTACACCATTTCCGTCCTTTGTATGGCCTGTATTCGGCACTTTTTTTTACCAGATTTCCCCTCTTGAGGCAGTTTTTCTAAGTTTCAGTTCCCTCTGAGCTGGTGGGAGGAAAGTAGCTACCACGATGGCTCCTATGCACAGAGGTGCATTTCAGTGGTTCTTTCTCTGTAACACACAAACAGCAGCATAAAGACAACATACAGCAGTACTGAGCTGTATGTGTCACGCTCCACCAAGGAGACAGACTGCGCAAGGCGAGAAGGATGGAAAGGGGAGCACTGACACTAGGGAAAGGTTAGAGGGACAACCCATGAAACTTCCCTGTGCAACCTCAAAAAACCTGACGTCCCTAGACGGGTTCTTTCACCCTGTGCGTCTATCACTTTCCTCTCCCTGTCTTGCCCTAAGAATGGCCCTAGCTAGTGTGTGGGGCAGCAGGTATGCTAGTCTTGCTTTATAATAAAGAGACACAGAAAAGGGTACAGAAAACAGCAATCACTTTAAGTGCACCTGACAATGGAATGATATATCAAAGGAAAGGAAGGGAGAGGCAAACCCAAATGGAGAAATGGAGAGGGAAGACACCAGACAAATTCCAAACAGAAATCTCCAGAGATGACTTCTCTTTCCACGGGTCACAGCTCCAAACCAATTCCAAGATATAGCAAGTTATCACTGGCAACTACCCAAGCTAAAAGGTGAGAATTTATACCAGAGGGGAGTGGAGAAATCAGAACAGCTGAGATACCTCAGCATGGAGAGCTCTGGGAGACAAACAGAACAGTTTAACCCCTGAAACCAACATACAAGGGTAATCTGCATAACTAACTGGAAAGCAAAGTAGATCCAACCAGTTCAAGCGTGCGTGTAGGCAAACGCTGCGATCTTCTGACCACTGAAATAGAGAAAAGCACTCTGTGTCACGATATCCAAGTGACAGTATGGCTGTGAATCTAAACTGGTATTAGATAAAACACTCAGTACAAAACAGCAGTACCATTTCTCAGCCTCTCACTCTGGCTCACCTCCCTTGATCAATTAACCAATATCTGAGCATTTATTTTCCAGAGTGGATGATAAGTTCAGGAGGCAAGGGAAACAAAAAGGGACTTAAAATGGAGAAAGAAGCGAATTTCTCTGCTGCGATTTATTACAAAGTTTCTTACATTTGCTTATAACACTGATTTATGACTTATGATTTATGATTTAAGTCTATTGAAACAGCAGTGACCACTTAAAGATAGTAAAAGAAATAAAATCATGACGTGTAGTGTACTGACGCTGTGTATTGTAGGTGCATATAGAAGTATTGCTCCATTTTGAATGTGCCACATGATTTCATTTATCTAATACCTTGGAGGCAAAGCTCACATGTGAACTGCTCCACATTACCAGGGTAATAAAATGAATCCACTTGTACACTCAACCTCAAACTGCAGGTTTTCTTGGCATAAAACTGAATCTGATTTCTTTATAAAAAGGATATGGATTTCCAAACGATGAAATACTCCCAGGAATAACTGCCATTGGTCAATTACCATTTTTAGAAGCTACTATATAATACACATTTTGCAAGAATTGAATTATTTGATTCTTCTGCCTGAATTAGATACTATAACAGGAATGAGAGGGGTATTTTATTGTCATGTTTTATTCATAAAACCACAATAAACCTGTATATTATAGGACAGCCTAAAATAAATTAGGTAAATTCTTATCTATGAAGCAAGAAAATCTGGACCAAATTTTTATTTAAATTAACAAGAAAAGATAGTGTCTGATCTCCAAATAACTGAAAATGCTGTACATTTTCAAGGCCAAACTTAGTAGGTATATATTTCCTATTCAACCTTTTTGAGACATCAATAACTAAATTTGCTGCAAACCACTCCAACTTCCATCTCTACTTTGTCAGTCTTAGGGTATGTGAACATTTTGCGGATTTGTTGCAGGATTTTCCGAGCGGAATTGCTGCAGATCCGCAAGTGTTTCACCAACTAATGTTATTAAGGCTGTGTGTCCACGTTCAGGAAACACAGCGCTTTGGACGGAGCGGAAACACGGATTTTGGTAAGAACTTACCTGTAAAATCCTTTTCAGCGAAGAAGGAAGGGAGACACACTAGTCATTACTAGTGGGTAGGCGAGCCCACATAGGATAGAAACACCTCAGATTAAAAAAGTGTTGACCGGCCCCTCCAGCATATAGGGCTCCTCCTACTCCAGCTCTCCAGTCGTACCCAAGCTAAGGAAGAGCAAATATCACCAGCGGAGCAACATAACCCCTTCTGAAGGATTTCAGAGAGAAAAACAAGGAGACAGGTTATGCATATAACAGAAATAACCACACAGTCTCAGGTACTACTCACTGAACCTGACCACTGCGATGAGCTGGCAATGCTGGAACAGAGCCTTAGCGCGTCAACCTCAGCCCAGATAATCGCTATCAGAGAAGGGTCACGCCGCATCTGAAAACACAACAACACACCTCTGCCATGGGAGGGATGTGTGTCTCCCTTCCTTCTTCGCTGAAATTTAAGGATTCTTCAGCAGCAGATGAAGGAAGGGAGACACACTAGTCATTACTAGTGGGACGTCCCAAAGCAGTCCAAAAATAAGGGTGGGCAAAAAAAAAAACCAAAAGAGGCAGATACCCAACAAACTAAATAAATGTGCAACTAGCGCTAACTACAAGTTCACAAGAACTTTAAACTACAGCCGCCTGCAGGACCCTACGTCCTAAGGCTGCATCAGCGGAAGCACTGACGTCCACTTTATAAAATTTTGTAAATGTGTGGACGGAGCGCCAGGTCGCCGCCCGGCAGAGCTGAGCTGCCGAGGCTCCTTGATGGAAAGCCCCCAGATGAACCCACAGCCCTTGTGGAGTGAGCTCGAATCTTAATCGGGCAAGGTTCGCCCTTAAGTCGGTAAGCCTCTAAAATGGCCGACCGAATCCAACGAGCTATAGAATCCTTGGAAGCTCGTTGCCCACGTCGACGACCTGCTGGAATCACAAACAGAGAATCCGACTTCCGAAAACTTTGAGTAATAGACAAATAGAACTTCAAAGCCCACACCAAATCCAATGTGTGCAAGGCCCGTTCCTTCGCATTCCTTGGCTCCGGACAGAGCGAGGGCAACACAATATTCTGGTTAACATGAAACTGTGACACCACTTTAGGTAGAAAGTCGCCCCGTGTGCGAAGCACTACGCGATCTGGGAGAAACTCCAGAAAAGGAGGCGAGCAAGAAAGAGCCGCAACTCAGAAACCCTTCTCAAAGAAGTGACCGCCACTAGGAAGGCAACCTTTCAAGAGAGAAAGGAAAGATTAACAGAGTCCATAGGCTCAAAAGGTCCATGTTGAAGAGCCTCCAAGACAAGATTGAGCCGCCAAGGAGACACAGGCGCCTTCCGCGGCGGAAATTGACGGGTTACCCCGCGAAAAAAGGAACGTACGTCCCTACGCGAGGCGATAGTCTTCCGAAAAAGCAAGGACAGAGCAGAAACCTGTCCTTTCAGAGTGCTAACTGCCAAACCCTTGTCCAGCCCGTACTGCAAAAAGGCCAACAAATTGGGAATGGAAAAAATCCTCGGGTTCCTAGCAGAACCCGAACACCACGAGAAGAAGGCTTCCCAAGTCTTGTGATAAATCCTAGTAGTAGCCGGACCTCTGGCAGCTCGCAGAGTGGCAATGACTTCGGCTGAAAACCCTTGACGGGTCAAGATTTCGGTCTCAAGAGCCACGCCGTCAAACGCAGAGACTTCAGGTCCGGGTGACGAACGGGCCCTTGGGTTAACAGGTCCGGGCGAAGAGGAAGTGGAAATGGAGGCGCTGCCAGAAGCGACACCAGTGTCGAGAACCACGTCCTCCTCGGCCAATCTGGGGCTATCAACATAGCCGGGACTCTCTCCAGTCTGATCCGACGCAACACCAGAGGAAGTAAGGATATCGGCGGGAACACATAGATTAGCTCGAATTGGCCCCAAGGAGCCACCAGAGCATCCACTGCCACAGCGTTCGAGTCCTTGTACCTGGACATGAACGTCGGTAACTTGGCATTGAACCTGGATGCCATCAAATCCACTTGGGGAGTTCCCCAACGGGAGCACAGCAGTGCAAAAATTTCCGGATGAATACTCCATTCTCCGGGATCCATCTTTTCGTGACTGAGGAAGTCCGCTGTGATATTCTGAACTCCTGGAATGTGAATCGCAGAGATGGCTGGCACTCTGGCCTCGGCCCATACCAGAATTCGAGACACTTCCATCATGAGCCTGAAGCTCCTCGTCCCACCTTGATGGTTGATATACGCGACCGCCGTCGCGTTGTCTGTCTGCACTCGGTACTGGTAGACCGCTTAAAGGGACCGTCTAGTGTTGGAGGCAAAGGAAAACTGCCCTCAATTCCAGGATGTTGATCGGCAGGACAGACTCTTCCAACGACCATACTCCCTGAATCCAGAGATCGTTCCAGACACCCCCCCAGCCCGTCAGGCTGGCATCGGTGGTTATGATCGACCACCTCGGAGGAAGGAAGGACTTCCCCGGGGATAATGCTTCCGGACGTAACCACCATTGTAGAGACTCTCTCACCCTGTGGGAGATGATGACACTGCAATCCAGTGAAAACTGCGATCAATCCCAACGGTTCAAGATGAACATTTGGAGAGCCCTGGAATGAAATTGGGCAAACGGAATTGCTTCCATTGACGCCACCATCAAACCCAGAAGGCGCATACACCTTCGAAGGGACATTGCTGTCGCAGACTTCATAACCTGTACATGACGAAGAAGACTCGCTTGCTTGTCTGGAGGCAGAGACACCACTGCTCGTATTGTGTAGAAATGCATTCCCAAAAAAAGGATTGACTGCGACGGTTCCAGAGACGACTTCTCCCAATTGACCAGCCACCCGAAGTCCTTCAGGAGCTGAAGGATAGATTGCGAGCCGTCACCGCCTCCTCCTTTGAAGACGCCACAATCAAAAGGTCGTCCAGATAGGGAAGAATCGTAACCCCCTGTCTTCGCAGAATCGCCATAAGAGGAGCCAGAATTTTTGTAAAAACTCTGGGTGCTGAGGCCAACCCGAATGGCAGAGCCACAAACTGGTAATGGTCCTGGCCTATGGCAAAACGAAGGAAGCGTTGGTGGGCCCTTCCGATGGGGACATGCAAATAAGCGTCGCGAATGTCGATTGACACCAAAAAATCGTTCTGCGACAAAGCCGCCACAACGGAGCAAAGTGACTCCATGCGGAATTTCCGGGAGCGGACATGCCGATTCAATCTTTTGAGATCTAGAACGGGGCGAAATTTGTCCTCCTTTTTGGGGACCACAAAGAGGTTGGAATAAAACCCTCTTCCCCGGTCCTCCGGTGGAACTGGTACCACCACACCCTTCTGTAGAAGGGAATCGACCTCCCGCAGTAGAGCGGCATATAGCTCTGGCTCTGACGGAATGCGGGATTGGCAAAAACTGTCTGGGGGTCGAGAAAGGAACTCTATGAATAGCCTGCCGACACAACCCGCGTCACCCAGACGTCCGACACGCGGGAAGCCCAAATCAGTTTGAATTGGAGCAGGCGACCTCCCACTCGAGAGCCCTCGAGTGAGGCCCAGGCGTCAGTTCGCCTTAGCGGGCTTTTTATCAGCTTCCCGCTTGTCTTGGCGGAAGCTCTGTTTCCAGGAAGTGCGGGATTTCTGAACGTTCTTTTTTCCCGAAAAAGAGGGACGCCCCGATCCCCAAGAGGGCTGACCGAACCGTCCCCTGGACCGAAAGGACCGCCGACTAGTACCGCACTATGCCTGCCAGCCGCAGAAGACACAGCTCTTCGCTGCGGTAAAGCCGTTTCTTTTGCCTTTGCCTTGGCAATCAGCTCCGTGAGGTCAGATCCAAATAGCTGACCACCCTTGTAAGCTAAAGAAAGCAAACCTTGCTTGGAAACCGCGTCTCCGGTCCACTGTCTAAGCCACAGAGCTCTCCTGACTGTGATCGCCGAGGATTGTGCCCTGGACAGCAGTGAGGCAGTATCCAAACCTGCATCACTGCCATATCGTGCTGCATCCTCCAATGACTTAAAAAGCCCCTCTACCTCGGATAGTGGGGATCCATCTTGCCACGCCGATTGTAGACGGTCTAACCAGCTCAGGGAAGCTTTACAAGCACACATGGATCCTAGCACTGCTCTGAATCCATGACCCGCGGCCTCGTAGATGGATTTCGCTGCCATCTCCGTTTTTCTGTCCAGCGGATCCTGCAGACTCGCCTTCCCTTTAACAGGAAGCAATGAGGATTTGCTAAGCTGGGATAAAGGGACATCCACTTCAGGAGAAGGAATCCAATTATCAATCAACTCCGTCGTACACGGATATAGCGTCTCAAAAAACCGTGTCCCCTGAAAACGTTTATCTGGACACAGGCGTTCCTTCTCCACTGCCTCATTAAGCTCGTCCAGAGATGGTAAGGCTGATCGCGAGCTATGCGACTCCTGAAACATCCGGGCCGACTTACCAGGACGTCTACCAGTGGGTAAGGTCTCATGCACTCTTTTGTAAATAGGTGCTACTGGGGAAATGGTAAGTGTCAATGTTTAAGGAAACACCCCGAGCACACTTAATATGGTGAAAAATATTGAAGAAACTCTGGTATTCTTTCTTGAATTTTATTAAAGCGTTCCAGTGAAGTTCAAAGTATTTGGAAAGTAAATAGTGCACAGCCCCAGGGCTATTTACTTTCCAATACTTTGAACTTCACTGAACGCTTTAATAAAATTCAAGAAAGAATACCAGAGTTTCTTCAATATTTTTCACCATATTAAGTGTGCTCGGGGTGTTTCCTTAAACATTACCAGGACGTCTAGTTACCTCCTCCGGTAACTGTAACGCCTCCCTCATGGCTCCAATAAAAGCCTCTGTACGGCTCAAAAGAGAGGCAGAGTGTCCCTGCCGATCCTCCTTATCCGAATCGGACACCTCCCCATCCGAGCTTGAAGGGGAACCCTCCATGCCCGAAATCTCCGAGTCGCTAAGCGGGGAAGAAGGCACTGGCCTGTGTCGCTTCCTACCAAGAGAGGATCTAGCTGACACCCAATAACCTAGAAGGTCAGAAAGGCCATTAATAGAACGAGTGAGGGCCTCCATTTTGTCATCACTGACACCTCCGACCGCTGCGCTTGATGCCGTCGAGGTCTGTGTGTCAGATACGCGAGACTGATCCTGTAGCGGATCTGGGAGACGGTCCGCACCTCCTGGACCCCGATCCGACATGCCCTCACACAGTATATGGCAGGTCAAAAACCTGTCAGCAACTAGAACAGTGTGGTTTTCAAAGGCAAAACGTACGCTGAAGGGTTAAGCTCTTAAAGAGAGAGCTACCCCAGCTGTCTCCCAATAAAGGGTTAACCGCCAAAGAAGGGGTTAATGTCGCAGACTCCCCACAACCCTTGTGTAATGAAAGGGTGTGCGAGCCCCAGGTGCCTCTTATGAGGTAACAGCTGCAGGACAGAGTTTCAAAGGCATGCCACACTAAACAAGAACGCCAACGAGATCGCTAACATATTGCGCTGGATTGTACATCGCAATGACCGCCAAAGTCGCTAAGGAGATCGCTAACCATTTATGCGTCGTCAATGAGATCGCCAACTGTGGCAGCTACTAGCGACATTAAAAACGATCACAAAAAAAAAAAAAAAATGATCGCAAAATTAAGCGACGCTATTGTGATCGTAGCGGGAGCGTTCCGTGTGACTGTACCTCCTGCGCTGTGGGTGTGAGGGGGTCAAGCTTCTGCCCTGACAGGTAGAAGCGACTCACCCAGCTGGCCGCGGTGTAGTGTCTTCCTTTCGGTCGGTCAGGGGAGCGGAGAGTGAGGAGCCCGAGAAGGCCTTCAGTAATGGCCGCCGCGCTAGAGGAGAGACCGGAAGAGAAAAAGGCAGGGAAGCCACGCCCCCCACCGGTTTAAAAAAAAAAAAGAGCGCGACTCACTCCGCTCCCGCTCCCATGTCCTGCAGGTATCCACCTGCGGACAAAAGTACACAATCACCACACATGAATACAGTCATGGCCAAAAGTTTTGAGAATGACACAAATATTAATTTTTACAAAGTCTACTGCTTCACTTTTTCTAATGGCAATTTGCATATACTCCAGAATGTTATAAAGAGTGATCAGCTTAACAGCAATTACTTGCAAAGTCAATATTTGGCTAGAAAATTAACTTTATCCCGCAAAACACATTTCAACATCATTGCAGCCCTGCCTTAAAAGGACCAGCTAACCTCTTTTCAGTGATTGCTCCATTAACACAGGTGTGGGTGTTGATGAGGACATGGCTGGAGATCAATCTGTCATGATTAAGTAAGAATGACACCACTGGACACTTTAAAAGGAGGCTGGTGCTTGGCATCATTGTTTCTCTTCTGTTAACCATGGTTATCTCTAAAGAAACACATGCAATCATCATTTCAATGCACATAAATGGCCTAACAGGGAAGAGTATCGCAGCTAGAAAGATTGCACCTCAGTCAACAATCTATCGCGTCATCAAGAACTTCAAGGAGAAATCTTCCATTGTTGCCAAAAAGGCTTCAGGGCGCCCAAGAAAGACCAGCAAGCGCCAGGACCGTCTCTTAAAAGTGTTTCAGCTTCGGGATCGGGATACCAGCAGTGCAGAGCTTGCTCAGGAATTGCAGCAGGCAGGTGTGAGTGCATCTGCATGCACTGTGAGGCGGAGACTCTTGGAGCAAGGCCTGGTCTCAAGGAGGGCAGCAAAGAAGCCACTTCTCTCCATAAAAACATCATGAACAGACTGATATTCTGCAAAAGGTACAGGCAGTGGACTGCTGAGGACTGGGGTAAAGTTATTTTCTCTGATGAATCCCTTTTCGATTGTTTGGGACATCAGGAAAACGCCTCATTCGGAGAAGACAAGGTGAGCGCTACCACCAGTCTTGTCTCATGCCAACTGTTAAGCATCCTGAAACCATTCATGTGTGGGGTTGCTTCTCAGCCAAGGGAATCGGCTCTCTCACAGTCTTGCCTAAAAACACAGCCATGAATAAAGAATGGTACCAGAATGTCCTCCAAGAGCAACTTCTCCCAACCCTCCAAGAGCAGTTTGGCGATCAACAATGCCTTTTCCAGCACCTTAACATAAAGCAAAGGTGATAACTAGATGGCTCAGGGAACAAAACATAGAGATTTTGGGTCCATGGCCTGGAAACTCCCCAGATCTTAATCCCATTGAGAACTTGTGGTCAATCATCAAGAGACGGGTGGACAGACAAAAACCTAAAAATTCTGACAAAATGAAAGCATTGATTGTGCAAGAATGGACTGCTATAAGTCAGGATTTGGTCCAGAAGTTGATTGAGAGCATGCCAGGGAGAATTGCAGAGGTCCTGAAGAGAAGGGTCAACACTGCAAATATTGACTTGCTGCATTAACTCATTCTAACTGTCAATATAAGCTTTTGTTACTCATATGTTTGCAATTATTATATTTCTGTCTGTGATAAAAACATCTGTCAAACACACATAAAAACCAGAGGGCAGCAGATCATGTGAAAATATAATATTTGTGTCATTCTCAAAACTTTTGGCCATGACTGTACATGTAGCAGCGGCTGCCGCAGCGGCCGCTGAAGCACTCAAAACACATTAAAATGTGGAGTACTCACCCAGCTGAGCGCCACAGGGACCCCTCAGAGATTTGTGGTGCTGTGCCCGTAGCTTCCCACCAGGGCGGGGAACGCAGTGACCCAGAAGCGCGGTTTGCGTCCCCGCCAGGGAAGCAATCCTCATCCCCCAGGGCCGGCAGGGTTCTGCAAGGACCACCTTACAGGGTAATACAGATCCGCCAAGGGAGAGGTGGGGGTCCAGCAGCGCTGAGACCCCTGAGACCTCTAGACCACTGGCGGTCCAAGTCTCTGTCCGACTAAAATAAAAAAATCTTCTGAGGAGCTGCTTCCAGCAGCGACTATCCTCTGTGACCTCAAATTTTAGACTGGAGAGCTGGAGTAGGAGGAGCCCTATATGCTGGAGGGGCCGGTCAACACTTTTTTAATCTGAGGTGTTTCTATCCTATGTGGGCTCCGCCTACCCACTAGTAATGACTAGTGTGTCTCCCTTCCTTCATCTGCTGCTGAAAGTCCGCTCCGCCCAAAGCCCCGCCCCCTGTTGAACGCGCGATCAATCCGGATGTGTTCATGGAACACATCCGGAACACATCCGGAATGACCGCAGGGCTACATAGCCCTGTGTTATTTCCCTTGCGGCGACGCAGCGTCGCCGCAAGGGAATAGGACATGCTGCGGTCTAAAAAGACGCGCCGCATGTCCGTAAACGCAGGTCTTCCGCCTGCGTGTTTGTAAGCATAGTGGAGACGGGATTTCTTGAAATCCCCTCCACTATGCTGTAACATCTGGACGCTGCGTGTTTGACGCTGCGCCAACGCACAGCGTCAAACGCAGCAATTCTGGACTGTTTCCTGAACGTGGAAACATACCCTAAATGGGAGAAAAAAAATGCTGTGCACATGCTGCGTAAAATTCCGCACTGAATCCGCAGCGGTTTATTTTCCGCAGCATGTCAAATATTTTTACGGATCCACTGCTTTCCTACACCCATTAAAATAGTGAATAAGGGCATAAAACGCGCACAAATTCAGCAAAAATCTGCATAAAAAATGCGTGGATTTTTACATGAGTTTTCTGCCAAGAGATACAGAATCCGCTCATGAAATTCCACAGCCCAAACCGCAATGTGTGCACATACCGTTAGGCCACGTTCACACGTTCAGTATTTGGTCAGTATTTTACATCAGTCTTTATACTTGTGTTCATCAGTGTTTCTGATTCAATTTCCTTCAGCGTTTGATCAGTATGTCAATTTTACCATCTGTGATAAGTAAAGAAATTGCAGTTTCTTCTATTCATTGCAATATTAACCCCTTCACGACACACGCCATATATATACAGCGCTGCAGGAGCTGCGTTCCCACAAAGCGCAGTATATATCCGGTGCCATTATTTTCAGTCATCGCATGGTGACCGAGTTAAGATGGCTGCTCTCTGTGACAGCTGGCTATCCATGCATGTTGCCCCGGGGGCTGTACAGCATCCCCCACCTCTGCATTTACTGTGATAGGCTAATCAGTTCTGACCAGCGAATCACAAGTATGTCATAATAAAGTTTAAAACAAAAAATAAAAATAAAAGTAACATACTGTGATTGGTGCGGTCTGAGACAGCACCAATCAAGCAGTCACGACGTCACCTCTCCTGATTAACGTCTTTGGCGGTGATTGATTGAACAATAGTTACTGACCAATCAGCGCCAAAGGGGTTAATCTGAAATAGCCATCAGAGTTGGAGTTGTTACCCTGAGAGAGAGAAAATCATTGGTGACCAGTGTGATACTCCTGCAATCTGTCTGCTGTGATGTGTGCTAGCGGCTGTGTGAGAGTGATCTGTGATCACAGCAGCAGTTCCCCAATCCCTGTTCCAACTCCCTTCACATCACTCCATCCAAACCACTACCAATTGTTTTTTTTGCGCACTTGTTTTGCGGGTTTTGTGTGTGTGTGGCATCCTGCGTTGAGCATTTCTGCTCTTCCAGTGGCTGCAGCGCTCTGATCAGTATTGCTGCTGATCAGAGTCTGAGCCAAAGGGACTTTCCATTTTTTTAGCTAGTTAGAGTAACGGACATCCCAGTGTACTTGAAGACTGATTTTTTTTTTTTAAGAAAAAAAAATAATAGTAGTTAGTACAGAGCAGCTTTATAGGAAGGGAAGTAACGTATTAGAGTAGAGGACGTCACAGTGTTAGTGACATCTGGCTTTCTTTTAGAAAAAAAAAGTTAGTATAGAGTAGCTTTATAGATAGGGATGTAGTGTTTTTCTTTTGCAAAAAAGTCTTAGTTACTTACCGGTAATGTGATTTTTCGAGACCCATGACAGCACCGCCAAGGACAAGAAACCTACAGACTAAAAAGGGTGGCACCCTCCCTCGCATCAGTTAGGTTACAGAATATGAGAGGACCACCAATGGTTATTACATAAAAGAACATAAAAACAACATAAAAAACTAACACCACCTAAACCACTAAAGGGGTGGAAACAAAATGGTGGCGAAAGGAGTGCTCACCCACATGTGATGGAGGGAATCAGGGGCGGACATATGACTGGTGCAACCTATGCAGCCGCACAGGGGCCCAAGAAGTGAGGGGGCCCATTTATACCTCCAAAGCAGGTACAATTTTGCATTTTTAGGAGATCTTGGGCTGCAAAGGGCCCATGTATTGTTCTTGCACAGGGGCCCTTTTCCGACTGTGTCCGCCAGTGGAGGGAATATAATGGTGCTGTCATGGGTTCCGAAAAATCCTGTTACCAGTAAGTAACTAAGACTTTATCGATCACCCATGACAGCACCACGAGACATTACAGAGAAAAATAACAATCCAGGGAGGGACCACTGCCTGAATAACCCTTCGCCTAAAGGTGCGGTCGGAGGACGCATCCATATCCACTCTATAATGCCTATAGAAGGTAGAAGGAGAGGACCAGGAGACTCTTTAAAGATATTTTCTATCGAGATGTCCGACCTCTCCGCCCAGGAGGATGCCAAGGCTTGAGTATAATAAGCCTATAAGACCTTCTGGGACTGTCTTGCCACTTGCTGAGTATGCTAGAGAAATGGCCTCCCCAATCCCCCTAGCAATTGTGGGTTTTGAGTCTCTACACCCTTTCTTAGCACCCTGGAAGGATACAAACAAAGACCTCTCCTTTCTCCATTCTTTTGTAGGGACAGGTATCTAACTACACATCATCTTACAACCAGAGTATGCAGTTTTTCCTCCTTCTGGTTCTTTGGATTAGAGCAAAAAGAGGGGAATACGACTTATTGTAGCCTATGGAATCGTGACGCTACTTTGGGTAGGTAAGCTGGATCGGGCTTAAAGACTATCTTATCGTCTAGGTTTTGGGTGAATGGTGGGGCTATAAAGAGAGCCTGAACATGGGCAGCACGGTGGCTCAGTGGATAGCACTACAGCCTTGCAGCGCTGGAGTCCTGGGTTCGAATCCCAACTAGGACATCTGCAAGGAGTTTGTATGTTCTCCCCGTGTTTGCGTGGGTTTCCTCCCGGTACTCCGGTTTCCTCCCACACTCCAAAAACATACTGATAGGGAATCTAGATTGTGAGCCCCATCGGGGACAGTGACGATAATGTGTGCAAAACTGTAAAGCGCTGGGGAATATGTTAGCGCTATATAAAAATAAAGATTAATTATTATTATAATATCACTGACCCTTCTGGCTGATGTCAATGCTACCAGCAGGGCCATTTTAAGCGAAAGAACCCTTAGGGATAATGATTCCATGGGTTCAAAAGGAACGTCCTTTAAGGCTGTCAAGACCAGATTTAAGTCCCATGGTACTAAATTTAATTTAGACATGGGCCTAGATCTTAATGATGCTTTTATAAATCGTGAGACCCAATAATTACTGGCCAGATCAAAGCTGCACAGTGTCCTAAAGCCGGCACTGTACTTTAAGGATGCTGGTGGACAACCCTAACTCAAGGCTTTTCTGTGAAAATCACAAGATCTTCACCACTGGTGACCCCTCTTCAACCTTAGAACCTGAAGAGAATAAATATTTTCTCCAAGTCCTAGCATATATCCAGCTCATGACTGCTTTCCTACTCTGAAGAAGAGTGGATACGAGATTTGGGGAAAAACCTCTCTACCTTAACAGCGCCCTGTCAAATTCAACGCTGTCAAATGGAGGCTGGCTGCTTGCGGATGGAAGACTGGCCCCAATAAAGCAGATTCGGCACTTCCGGTAGAACCCATGGATCTGACAGACATCCTTCTTAGGCTGGGTCACACTTGCGAGTGTGATGAGAGAACCATCCCCATCCTTGTCTGCATGGCTCCTTATTCCCATCCTTGTCTGCATGACTCCTTATTCTCATCCTTGTCTGCCTGGCTCCTTATTCCCATCCTTGGCTGTCTCCTTATTCCCATTCTTATCTGCCTGGCTCCTTACTCTCATCCTTGTCTGCATTGCTCCTTATGCTCATCCTTGCCTTATGGCTCTTATCCCAGTCCTGGTATACATGGCTCCTCATCCCTATCCTTGTATGCATGGCCCCCATAAGTAAAGCATTAAAAAAAACATCCTACTTACCTAAGCGCCCTCGCAGCATCTTGTTCATGTGCCAGCAGCATCAGCTGCCGCCGGGCGATCACGTGTCCTCACACATTAAGGTAATGAATATTCACCTCTCTCCATGACTATGGGAGTGGAGAGAGGTGAATATTCATTCCCTTAATAAGCAGGCACCCGTGAGAGCCCGGCAGCTGCTGGTTACGGCTCATGAAACTGTGCGCGCTATATGAGAAATGAATACTCATTGTCAGTGCAGTGAATATTTATTTCTCTTTAGCAGCGGGCACAGGAGTTAGCTGCAGAAGCCAGCTCCTGCCTCCTATGACCTGCCACTCCCCCTCCGTCTTCTAGTCCTGAGATGGCGCGCGTGCCCACCGGGAGGGCTCTATGTACCAGAGGTTCGCCGCCACTGTCCTAGAAGATACTGACATGCTGGCCCTGTAGACATAAAGGGAATTACTTACAGCCTACTCTACCGCCAGCAATCAGGGCTGTGGAGTCGGTAAGCCACAGTTGCGACTCCGACTCCTGGATTTTATCAGGTTCCGACTCCGACTCCTTCATAAATGGCCAATTCGTAACAATAAATTTACTGTTGTAAAATATTAACATCGTGCTTATTCAGTTTCTCACCATCATATTATAAGCAATCAGACCACTTAGAGCAAAAACTATATTTATTAGAATACAAGTAGAATATAGCAAATAACTTTTATAAACTCTTGTAAGTAAATATGCAATAAACACTGTTATGCAGTTAATAAGAAGAAATCTATAAATTTGTCCTCAGAAAAAGTATTGCCTCTGTCAGTTTCCTCCTTCATGGATGCCCTCAAATCTGATCTAATTATTTTGAGAGCAGAGAACAACCTCTCTACACTACCTTGGGTTGGTGGCAAAGCAGTAACCACTTGGGCAACATCTCTGACAATGTCAGGATGCAGAGAATCGCTTGTTGCACTGTTATTTTTGATGAATGGTCAAATTTCTCAATTTCTTTTAGTGCACATGAAAAATTCTGCTGAAATGTACTGGCTGTGTTCTTTGATGGGGATGACTCTTCTTCTATGTGGGAACGCTTTGCACGGTCCTTGTGATCCAAATATTTTTCGAAATTAAATTCTTCATCAGTTGATGAGGGTGAAGATGTGGCAGGAGACCAAATTCTTCTTGTTCCTCCTGATTGTTCTGCAACCCTTTCATCCTTACTGCTATTTCAAACAGAGCTTCTTTTCCTTTAGTTATCTGTTGATCATCTAGAAGAATCCAATGCATTGGGTCTACATAAACAGCTGCCAAAAGAATGTTATTTTGTAATAGCAGCTCCTCTCTCTGTTTCATTGATGTAGCAATGCCACTTGCAATTAACCCTCCTCCTTGGGACAGGCGAAACATCAGGTTCTTCCACTCCTTTAAGAAAATACCTGGAGTTAAGTCCTCTGCTTGTAATTTTTTAGTCATTAAATGGATGCTCTAGCAATTTTTCCAGCTCAGTCACCTGATTCCACTGACTTTCATTTAGCGTCAGTTGAGGGTTAGCCATGTCTACAAGAAAGGTTTTCAGTTCAACCAAGCGCTGAATCATTAAGTACTGCCCCATCGTGTGGCTTGATCAATAATTGCCCCTTTTCCAGCACGTCTCTTCAAAATTGAGTCAACTTTAGGGGTTCTGGCAACAGTAGCCAATTTTCTCACCTTGCCAATCAGTGCAGCAGCATGTCCTTATTGCAGACTGTCTCTTATAGCAGCTGTAGCGTATGCACAACACAGCGCATGTGATGAATGAAAGAACGTATTGACACAGTTTCAACAAGATCATCTAAACTATCATGTTGCTGTTCATCTGAAGCAACTTCAGTTTGCTCCTCAGTTACAATACTGTGTTCCTCTATTTCAAACATTTCTGGTCTGTGGACCCAGAATGTTCTTCTAGCTGCTTGTCACCATCATTACTCTCATTCATTAGCTTAGTAGTACTTATCATATTTGAAGCATTGTCAGTTACGACAGAAAGAACTTGCTCTTTTTTAAGTTCATAGTCTTGCAGAACCTTTTCCACCAAGACCTGGAGAAACTCACTGGTGTGATGAGCTTTGGTGTCTTTTACTGCCAATGTCTTGGTAACTATTTCATTTTTGTCACAAACAAATCGGACATTGATGGCAAAATAGTTCACTCTGTGACGTGTGCAGGCATCCATTTTAAGAAACAGAAAGCGTCCCTTGAGAGTTTTTTTTAAGTTCTTCCTTTTGTTTAAAAACTTCTTCGATTACTAATTTTCTAATACTCTCTCTCTCCAGAGAAACACCAAGCTTGCGGGCCATTTCCCCATTCAGACACATAAAAGCTGGTCGTGAAAATAATGAAATAGGCACACTATCCTTTACAACAAGCTCTATGATCTGTTTTTAAATGTATCTACTGTCATTGTCACAGTAACTTTGTCACTGACAAAATATCTTGCAACTGATGTCTGCAAAGTTCTCTGCTCCTTTCTTTGGCTGGAAGAGCTGGGCACTGGTTCATTGGTTTGGATGCAGTCTTTCTCATCCACTGCTTTCAGTACTTCTGGATGAAAGCGCTGTAAATGTCTCTTTAGATTAGAAGCTCTGGTAGGAGCATTTTTATCTTTGCCTGAATATGCACTGATCTTGGCTTCACAGCATTTGTTTTCGTCTGGATCATTTGTCATACACTGACAGACATAATATTTTCTATCTTGAGTGATGGTGAAATGTTCAAATACAGCTGATTTAATGTGACGCTTCTTTGACATTCTCAGGTTTTTAATTCTGCATTCACAATCCAAATGACAATTGTTTTTCCTAAAAACAATTGTACAAAATTATAGCCAGGTCGTACAACTGATATAGTGGTCAGTAAAGGTACTGCCACATTTAGCGATTGCACTAGCGATTACGACGACTTAACCTGGCGAGATCGCTAGTGCGATCGCTATGTGATCGCTAGTTAGATTCCAAACACATCTCATCAGCGATCTGTATAACGACCTCTGCGTCGTTGGGAAAACCTAGTCCCACCTGCGATGCTGGTGAAGTCGTTCATAAAGGGTGTCACACTCAGCGATTCAGGCTCACCAGCGAGACACCAACGACCAAAAAACGGCTCAGAACGTTCATAAGCGATCAGCGACATCTCAGCAGGGCCACATCGCTGCTACATATCACACACAGTTAAGTCGCTAACGAGATCGCTACTGCGTCATAAATGGTGACGCAGTTGCGATCTCGCTTAGTGTGGCATACCCTTAATACTGTTATTCCTCATGTACTCACAGTTAACTGATGCAAAGTTTGTTAAAAGGATAATACTTCTTACAGTCTTCCTCTTCTGAGTAGCAGCTGTGAGATGCTTGGAAGACACACATCTAGTAAACATCTAGTCTAGAGGAGGAGCTTTACTACTAAGAATTTGCAACACATTTTCACTTTCAGTTTCATACATTGTAAGTAGGGGGGTTGGGGCAGCATGAGGTTAACCAAGTATAAGATTAGATAAGGGCAGTGGAGAGCAGTGACACACAAGAAGTAAAGCCCCCGTCTCACATAGTGACACACCAGCGATCCGACAACGATCAGGATCGCTGGTGTGTCGCTACATGATCGCTGCTGAGCTGCCAACACAGAGCAGCGATCAGGACAGCGACACTGCGGGTAACAAGCGACGCACGTCGCCTAGTTACCCGCAGTGTACGTTGGATACCAGCGCACTGATGCAGGGAGCTGGTAACCAAGGTACACGTCGGGTTTCCAGGCACCGCGCAGCGCCTGGAAACCCGATGTTTACCTTGGTTACCAGGAGATCGCTGGTCTCCTGCCTGCCACACGCAGCGATGCGTGCCTGCCAGCGGGAGACCAGCGATCAAAAAAATGTCCTGACATTTCTGACACGACCAGCGATTCACAGCATCAGCCTGATCGCTGGTACGTGTCAGACATAGCGAGATCGCTGCTGAGATCGCTGTTTAGCAGCGATCTCGGTAGCGATCTTGCTATGTGAGACGGGTCCTTAAGAAATGTCTCTATCTCCAGCAGAACTGCTTATCACTGTTGTTCATAGTTTGATAGAACATACAGTATATATTTGAGTAACATTTATAAAATTCATATGAAAGTTCAATTATGAAATATTAATAAATTTTTTTTAAAGCTGGAGTCGGAGTCAGTATATTTCTACCGACTCCGACTCCAACCAAAACTAACTCCGACTCCACGACTCCACAGCCCTGCCAGCAATTCCTTTGCATTTGATGACAGTGTTTTCTCACTCCAACTAAATATTCCCTGGACCACCTCCTTTCCTGGATGAGCCACCCCCCATTCCGTGGGGCTCACATCCGTGGTGACAACCTGTGTAATATTCACAATCCAGAAAACCCCTCTGGACATGTTTGATTCTTCAACCACCACAGAAGGGATTGTACTGTATGCAGGGATAATGTCATCCTGCCTTCCAGGTGCCCCCTAAGGGAAGATTCATTATTTAACACATCCCACTCAGAATTCTGGAATGGAATTGGGGCCACAGAACTGCTGGAAATCATGAGGTCAAAGTACCTAAGAGGGACACTGCCCTCCTAAGGGACATGGAGGGGACTTCTATAGCTTTCTCCACCTGGCACTGGATCTTTGTTATCGTAGACACTGGAGGTGACACTCTGGCATTTCCAAGTTCAATACGAGCCCAAGAAACTCTTCAGTCTTCGGGGGACTAATCTGGATTTTTAAAAAAATCAGTAACCAGCCCAGGCCCTATAAAGTAACCATCAACACATCTAACCGATTACTACACTGGAAGACTGATTTACCTAGCAGCAGGAAATAATCTAGATATGGAATGATCAAGACATCTTTTCCCCAGATACGAGCCATTACCTCCACGACCACCTTTGTGAAGACATTAGGGGCTACCGCCAGCCAAAATGAGAAGGGCCTAAACTGAAAATGCCTAACCACCCTGTCAATGGTAAATGCAACTCTAAGGTATCTCTGATGTTCCATGTGTATGGGCACATGATAATACGCATCCTTCAAATCCAGGACTGCCATGAAACAACCGGGAAAAAGCAACTTCAGTGCTGACTTAATGGATTCCATTTCGAAGGACTGGACCTTCAGAAACTTGTTTGGAGCCTTGAGATTAACTATAGTTCTGAAGGAGTTGTCTAGCTTGGTTACTAGAACGAGAGGGGAGTAGAACCTCCTCCCTCCATGAGACTCTGGGACCTCCAGGAGGACGACTTTCTGAACCAAGTTCAGGATATCCGTCTCTAGTGCCAATTGGAAGGGTCACCCATTTGTCCTGTGGAACACATGCTCGATCTGGCCACAATTTCAGCCATAAAGCTCTAAGGGCTGCATTAGAAAGGGGCCGATCTTGCTGCCAACCTTACAGAGTCCGCTGAGGCATCAGATAGGAAGGCTGCTGCCACCTGCATAAACGGAATGATGGCCAAGATGTCATCCCTTGCCACCTATCCTTTAACTGGGATTCCAATCTGTCCAGCCATACTATCAGGGAAATAGAAAAAAATTAACCAGCTCACCCAAGCTAGGTGTACCAGGAGGCACGGATCTGTAGAAATGCAGAGAGGAAATAATCCAGCTTCAAAGTTTGCAAAAATTTATTGGATTAAAAAATATTCATAGATTCCACCATGAATGTAGACACAGCTACGTGTTTTGAATATTCACTGCATTCTTTAACAAAGCTTGGTGCCAGCTTACCTATTATACTTGTACCTGTGTTCATCAGTACCCCCAGCATTTATGGGACAAATGGCTCCTGTCTGACATGCCTCCTGGCGTTGTCGCCATGATATGCCCCTTCCTAGCAGGAAGCGCCTTCCCGCATCCTCTGCACACCTTTAAGTGTGATTCAATAGTGATGTCGCCTTCTGGTCACCTCACCTCATGTCATGGGGTGCGTCCTTAGGATGTCATCAGCTGCGTCACCACTCGTCATCCAAACGCCTCCTGGTTCCAGGAATGCGTTACTTCTGGCTTTGGCCACTCTGCACAACGCTGCGAGGAGCGTATGCAGGACAGGGTAGGAACCGGCGCCACACCAGAGCCGTTTATCCCCAGTCAGGGAATGCTGCTCCCCATGCATTTGCTCACGTGTGAAGTCCCCTTGGACCAACTGTGGCGCTTCCAGGCATTCTGCACTGGCCTGCAGAGAAGGGATCCTTGCCTCAGTAGCAGGCCAGGTCTGGGAAGGAAGGAAGGAAACGTTCATCCTCAATATCTTCACAGGTAAGCCTGCACAGTTCTTCATCAAGGACAGGAAACCAGCTGATGCGAGGGAGAGGTGCCGCCTTTTTAGTCTGTAGGCTTCCTGTCCTTGGTGGGCGGATCGCCTCTCTCGTGGTGCCTTCATGGGTGATCGATAAAAAAAGAATGGTTATCACAGGGTAACTTCTTAGCTAGTGCATTAGGTGAGAGTATGTTGCAGTGTTAGTGACGTCCATTTTTCTTTTGCAAAAAAAAAAAAAGAATAGTTAGCACCAAGTAAATTTATAACTAGTGCATTAAGGGAGCATATGTCGCATTGTTAGTGACGTCCATTTTTATTTTGCAAAAAAGAATAGTTAGCTCAGAGTAAATCAATAGGTAGTGACTTAGGGGAGAGTATGTCCCAGAGCTAGTAGTTAGCGCTGAGTAACTTTATAGGTAGGGCATTAGTGTAGTGAACATCACTGTAATTTTTTTATATAAACTTTTTTCCTTTCTTTTTTTTACATCTACTGATTTTTCTTTTCATTTTTTTTTCTTATTAGTGTTTCTCCTAAATTTTTCCTTTTTTCTCTCTACTTTTTATAATAAATAGTACCCTTTACACAAACCCCAGACTCCCAGACTATAAACGTGTAAAAGCACCACACATCCCCAGTGTTTTGAAGAATAAAATAAAAATGGCCCATTTGTCAACAAGACGCTATTAACCAGAGGAAGTATATGCTTTCGTTGTCTCCGAAACAGATTCCAGGCAGTGAGGACGATAACACATTACTCTATTTCTCTTCCTCCTTCTCATCTAGTGAGGAGGGGCCCATAGCCAGGTGACCTAGGAACCAGACAACCCCTTCTGCAATCGATCCTATATGGATTCCACCCCGCAAAAATTATCAGACTGTTTTACCGGATTTCATCTGCAGCTTAGGAATCCAGTTTGATATTACAGGCCTCACTGAAACTGACTTTTTCAAATTCTATTTCAACAAGGAAATAAAAAAATCTTATGGTGACCAAGACAAATTTGTATGGCCATTAATTTTTCAATGAAAATCCCACATCATCATATGCTAGATGGACCCCTGTAAATGCAGCAGAGATTATGACATTTTTGGGGTATTGTGCTGCATATAGGCATAGTCAGAAAACAGAGATAGCAATACTGGAGTACTGATATACTTACAGTACACTGATATTCTGTATGGCCATGACAAGGACACAATTTGAAGCGATCCAAAAAATGTTTACATAAGGACGGTGTCACACTTGCGTGTGTGATGCGAGAAACTCGCACGAGTCTCTCGCATCAACACCCGTCACTGCTGCTGGCTCTCGGATCGGAGCGTGCGGTTACATGTATTTCTATGCAGCTGAACGCTCCGGTCCGAGTGCCGGCCGTAGTGACGGGTGTTGATGCGAGAGACTCGTGCGAGTTTCTCGCATCACACACGCAAGTGTGACACCGGCCTTATAGTGATAATGCGCAGTGTTCTCCCCGAGATGATCCTAACTTTGATCGTCTATATAAAATTCAGCCAGTAGTTAAACACTTTAGCAGAAAATTTGCTGAGGCGTACAGATCTCAAAGGCACATCGCTATCGGAGGCTAAACTTCTGACAATACCTGCCCAGTAAGAGGGACAGGTACAGAATTAAACTGTACAAACTGTTCAAGAGTACCTCAGGGCACACCCACAGATTCAAGGTCAATAAAGGGAAGGACACCCAGATTGACCCCCCTGAATTCCCCCCCCCCCGTCCAGGGCGTGAGTGGGAAAATTGTGTTGGAATTGCTGCACCCATTATCACTACATAGATAACTTTTACGCCAGCATCCCACTCTTCAAGACCCTCTCTGTCAGAGGTACAGCTGCATGCGGCACCCTGTGAAAAAAAAAACAGAGAGGTCCCCCTAAACTGCTAATTGGAGAAATGCTAAGAAAGAGCGACAGCAGAGCCCACTGCAACGACAACATGCTGGTGGTCAAGTATAAGGACAAAAGTGATGCCCTTATCTTGACCACCATACACCGTGACAACTCCCATGTAACTGTCCAAGGTACTGTAAGGAGGTGGCGGGGACCCTTGTCAGCCCCCTCTCTCTCGTGTGCAGGGTCCGTGCATTTTATGCGTTACCCGGACGGTGTACCTGTTTAGTAATGTGTGTAGCCCAGCTGTGCCTGGAATCACATGCCCCAGGGGGATGCACCAAAGGTAACACCCACGGAGACCTGATATGCACACAACAAACCTTCACTATTCCCTAGATCCACCAGAGGGAGCCCTTTCAGAGTATATAGGATGGTGAAGACACTGAGTTTCAGTTCAGTCACAGCAGAGAGACAGTCTAGTTACCTCAGACAAGGCAGATTAGCTGGGAGTGTGAGACAGTTTAGTCACCTCAGGCAGTCTAGCTGAGAACGTGCCTAGACTATTCACCTCAGAGCTGAGAGGAGTAGAGAGATGTGAGAGAACCTGAAGACTGCAGCTTGAGCTTAGTTCAAAGAGTGGAGGCTAGTAAGAGTGGAGGAAGATAGCCACTTCAGCCTGGTCAGAACTGAGTCAACTGAGAGCAGTTTCAGTGAGTAAGCGTGCCGACGCTTTGAGAGCGGTGAAGAGAAAGAAGAATCAGCTAACTTCTGCTAGTGTGCTTATGTTAACGGTCGGAGTAGAACGAAAGGCGAGTGGAAGAGGAGAAGAGAGTAACAGAGGTTGAAACAGCATTGATAGCCTACCTCTACTCTGAACAGCCGGACACCGGGTCCGAGCTTGCTAGCATCTACACAACTAGTAGGAGATACTGGAGACCCTGCGGGACTACAGGTCGCGGGGGCCCACAAGTGTTGATACGTAACCGGGGTCAGGAAGACAGGAGTCCGGTCGACCAACCATTAGAGACACTGTTCTATCCAAGAGAAGGCCTCACCACAAAGTCAGCCGGGCGTATACGTGAAGACAGAGTTAGACTTCGTTTCATACAGGTCAGAAACTCACACTACAGGAGTAAGGAGGCCCTACACCTACTCAGTGGGAATTACTGGACATGCATCCTCCACCCTGCCAGCATCCTGGGATGTGCCTGCTATTCCACCAGTAAAGGTACAGAAAGAGACTTTTGTGTGTGTCTGCATTATTGCCCTGCGGCTGAAAAGCCCCTTCTCCATCCTGCACCCCTACACCGCCATCTACCCTGAGGGACCCAGTCTTGCCTGTGGAAGACTTAACACCTTGCTGCCTGGTAACAACCCCTCAGTGGATCTACCCTGCAGCGCTGGTCACCCTGACCAGGTACCACAGGTGGAGTCACGAACAAACTGTAAATACTTTATTCCGCTGTAAATATCCCACATTTAAGGTGAGCCCCAGGGCCACGGACTGAGCTGTGCTACCCGTGACATCCCCCATTGAAGTGAACGGGCTCGGTGCCGAGTACCCCACAGGCCCTGGCTGTGCGACTCAAATGCAATGTATGTGTTGTGTTTGCAATGTTTTTTATGTGTGTGTTAATGCAATGTATAATATCCGCTATTGTGTTAATGTGTTACTAGTGCCATGAGTGCTGTTCCTGTATGCCATGTTTCTATATGGTGTATACTGTATGCTAGAGTCAGGCATAGCAGGAGTTAACCTTGTGGGTTGGTTTACAGCCCCAAAAAGTGTGTAATGGTTATGTGTTAATATGCATTACATTTTGCATACACATCAACTTACTTTTTCAGTTCAGATTTAGTTTCCCAAAAAGGAGCAGGAAGTTCCTGCTCAGTTGGAGCCAGGCAGGCTTGCCTAGGGCAGGAGTGCTCCCTGCTGGAAGCTGGCTAAACCCCAGGAGGGGTAAAGACTGCTGTCCCGGACTCACGGCAGTGAAGCAGGCACCTGGACTGTGTGGTGCTCGCCAAAGGATTTTAAGCGTTCAGGAATCGGCTAAAGGATCTGTATCTGTTGCCGCGGCTGCCGCCATGGCTGCTGCCACTGACTCAGCAAAGAACTTAGAGAAAGAGCAGGAAGGTTATATGTTTTTGCTGCAACTACATTTTGTTTTTGTTTTTTTTTCTTTTTTCCCTTTTTCTACTTATTACTACATTCTTCACCTACCAATAAATAGTTATACCTGTTGTTGGATTATAACTGAGTCCCTGGATCCTGTTTGCTGGTGCTGCAGAGACTGCGGAGAAGAGGCATGTGCAAGGGGCCAGGGTGCTCGCTGACCATTTGCTCAGTGGACTCCGTTCGTGGACTGTAAGTTTAAGTGAATTGGCCATAACTACCACCCTGTGCCACCTTATTACACTTGGCATAGTCGGCAGGATCGTGCCCAAAGACTGTCAGAGAAGTGTCGGGGATCTACGACCGGGGCGGGGACAGCTGAGATGGCGTTCCCGGCACCTTTCCCAATTGGAACCGGACGAGGGACTGACAGTGACGTTGAAATGCTGATGGAGAAGATTCCTGAGATGTGTCATTTGTTGACCGCCGTGAAAGAATTGAAGATGGCGGCTGACAGAGACTTTGAGATGTTGACCGCCGTGACAAAGGTAAAGATGGCGGATGTTGTTGATTTAAAGATGGGGCCAACCGCTACCAAGAAGATGGTGGCCGTTGGTGCGAAGATGAGAGATGTGGCCACCTTTCGTGGGTGTCATAGAGAAAATTTGGCGCCAAAGGCAAGAAGGCCGCATCCCACTGTGAGGAATGCCCACCCTAAACAGGCGTGGGCAAAGAAGCTGCCGCCCTCCCTGTATGACCAGAAGAAATGAGTGAAGCCGAGAATAACCCACCCACGAATGGGTGGAACCCCGATGGAGAGACGGCATTACCTGGGATCATGTGGAGAGGAAGGATGTTTTTCTGCGGCGGCATCAGCCGCTAGGACTGGAGAAGGTCTATGGCCCGGGCGGAGACGGGCTCACACTTCAAGGCCTGGTGGTCAGGGGGATTTGTGGAGTGGCATCCTTTCCGGTGGTCGGACAAGCGGCCAGTGGAGAATGAGGAGCCTGCAGAACTAAAGGAGCCGGAATCGGAAGGTGCGCGGAAGACATTTGAAGCGGCCATGAGAGGGATCGTTGTGGTTTCCACGGCCGCATCAAAGGACTGTCATCAGACGCAACGGCAGTGAGTAGGAAGTTTCCGTCTGAACAACCTACTGCCCCGATCGCTGCCCCTGCACCTTCTGTGGCCCCACCGTCCTCACCGGAGGTCTCCCGTCTCCCAACTCCGCCATCGTCCCCGGCGTTGGCGACCCCTGTGTCCTCCCGGCCGCACCTGTCTTGTTCGGCACTGGCAGCATTTATGTGGAGGAGCCCCGGACACCCTCGGCAGGAGAGACCCAGTGGCTACGCCACATGAGCCAGGAAAAGCAGCAGGAGCGCCGTGTCGTTAAAGAGTTGCAGCGCCTCGGCGGGGGAGCTGCTGCTGGCTGGATGACCAGTGGCATGGTTCGACACCTGGATATACCCAAAGGATCATCCAGGAGGCCAAAACAGGAGACGAAATTTATGTTAATGCTGGGTCCCTTACCTTCCATGGCCCCCTGCAGGTGGGGGGACCGTGTAGCCTTTGTAAAGGGACAAAGACCTCGAGGGCCATATGCGGTGGCCGTACGGATGGCCTCTCACTAGGAGGCAAGCACACTGCAGCAGGCTCAGCATGAAGGATGGCCAGTTGCCAAGGCCTCAGTTTCTGCGGATGTGCAGGAAAAAGCGGCACCTGGATGTAGTGAGGCGGCCGCAGGAGTGACAGCAGAGCCGGAAGCTCTGAGAGCAGTGGGACCATGGCTGGAGGGTGAGCGGAGCCATAGGAATAGTGGGGACTCCTCCTCCCCCAGTGGATCCTTGTCCCACAAATACATAGTTGTGGCAGGGTCCTCATGTGGCCGTGCATAAATTGACGCGACACCTTTAAGGGCTGATGTTAAGTGGTGCCGGTTGCACCTGAGCTAAGGACCAGGGACTGTTCCGCGTTCCTGAGAGGGCAAGGAGCTCTGTGGACTGAGGTGTCAGGAGTGGCCACCACGGTCACCGTTGAAAGACTGAAAACTGTTCGTTCTCCCCTCCTCCAAGTTTATTTGCGCACGTTTGCGCATCCCTTGCTGGATCACGGGCCTGACAACACTATCAGGGTTAACTGACTGTGTGTGCGACTGTGGCAAAGACTCTCTTCACCTGGGACTGGGTCCCCAATTTTTTTACAATGGACTGGCCCCCTGTTGAAGCCCCGCACACCTATATGTTGCTAAGCCCGTGGTCTGGTCAAAAGGGGAAGGGGGAGAGCTTGGTCCGGTGGACCCGCTTCAAGAGAGACTGGGACTCTTTTTCTGCAAGTTCTTGCACTAAAGTTTTTATATACAGGGTGGTCCAAAAGTAGGTGGACAGTATGTGTAATAGGGTTATGAAGGGGGAGATTTATCAAACATGGTGTAAAGTGAAACTGACTCAGTTGCCCTTAGCAATTTAAGGGCTTTTGTGTTATTGTTCAGAATAAAATTTAATTGTCAATGTTATGCTTATGTTAGTAAGTATAATTTTATATATAAATCAAAATAAATGTTATTATTTTCTGTCCACCTACTTTTGGACCACCCTGTATATGGGCCGTTTTTTCTGTCATGGCAGGGGACGGCCATGTTTTAGAGGAGAGCGGTATAAGGAGGTGGCGGGAACCCTTGTCTGCCCCCTCTCTCCGTGTGCCGGTTCTGTGCATTTTATGTGGTACCCGGACGGTATACCTGTTTAGTAATGCAATTTTTGCAATGTTTTTTATATGTGTGTTAATGCAACGTATAATGCAGTTCCTGTATTCCCTGTTTCTATATGGTGTATATTGTATGCTAGAGTCCGGGATAGCAGGAGTTAAACTGGTGGGTTGGATTTACAGCCCCAAAAGACAGAAGTTCCGCCCAGTTGGAGCCAGCAGCTTGCCTAGCAGGAGTGCTCCCTCGGAGCTGGCTAAACTAGAGGGTAAGACTGCTGCCAAAGAGCATGGACTTTTGCACTTTAAGGTGTATGCTAAGGAGTGCTGCCGTAAGTAGGAGAAGAATTGCTGCTACATCCCTGCTGTGCGTGGGAGCTGCAGGTGCTGATAACCTCAGGTATGTGGGTATAGACTGTAAGTGACTGGCCAAACTACCACCGTGATTGTAGTACCTACAGATTGAGATTATAATAAATACATGGGGGTTGTAGATATTTCAGATTAGTTCCTAAAACCATACATTGCCATGTGAAAAGCTAAAGTATGGTACAAAAATTGGCCATGCACATTGTACAGATGGCACTGTACAATGCTTTCGTGCTGTTTAGATCTGCAGGGAAAACAGCGGCTTTCCTTCAGTTTCAAGAGGTAGTCATAAAGCCCTAATGTTTGGCACTCGGGAAGATGACTTATGAAACTGATAGTGCACGTATTGTCCCAGGTCAACATTTTCCAGCAGAAGTTCCCTAAACAGCGAAGAAGGGAAGAGGAGCTCAAAAAGTTGCAGAGTATGCTAGAAAAGACACAATTTACCACTGTGAACCTGCCCTGTGACACCTGGCCTTTGCATTAAGGATAGCTTCAAAGGTACCACATCCTCAAATTAATAAAATTTGTTTTTATCTTGTTGACACAAAATACTTTTATAATCTGATGTACTCCGCACAACTTACACATACCGCTACATTATAAATTCATACACCAGTAAAACCAAAAGCATTATAATCATTACTATAAAACTATGCCTCTAGATAAATTTCTTCAGGGGTGTAGTTTCAAAAATAAGGTCACTTGTGGGGGGTTTCCACTGTTTAGGCACATCAGGGACTCTCCAAACACGACATGGTGCGCGCAGACCATTCCATCAAAGTCTGCGCTCCAAACCGTCTCTCCTACACTTCCAAGCCCTGCAATGAGCACAAACAGTGGTTTTCCACCACATATAGAGTATTGGCGTACTCAGGGGAAATTACTAGTGATGGGCGAGTAGCATCGTTGCTCGGGTGATATCCGAGTATTTTGGTGTGCTCGGAGATTTCGTTTTCGTTGTCTCAGCTGCATGATTTGCGGCTGCTAGACAAGCTGAATACATGTGGAAATTCCCTGACAAACAGGCATTCCACACATGTAATCAGCCTGTCTAGCAGTTGCAAATCATGAAGCTGAGACGACGAAAACGAAATCTCCGAGCACGCCAAAATACTCGGAGATCACCCAAGCATGCTCGGGGAGTCCCAAGCAACGAGTATACTCACTCATCACTAGTGCTCAGAGATTTAGTTTCTGTTGCCGTAGCTGCATGATTTGCGGCTATTTGACAGCCTGAATACATGTGAGAATTCCCTAACAGGCAATCCCCACATGTATTCAGGCTGTCAAGTAGCCGCAAATCATGCAGCTGCGGCAACAGAACCTAAATCTCTGAGCACTTCCAAATACTTGGAGACCACCCGAGCAATGAGTATACTCGCTCATCAGTAGAAATTACACGTGTTAATACAAGTATGCGATTTACATACTTCAGCCACATTCCAACTAAACTTGTCTATTTTTGCTCATTACACTTGCATTGAGTGAGGCCGCACTTCCAGTCGGCACATGACTGCATGTATGCCAGTCACATACTTGCAGTCATGAGCCCGCTGTTCCCGACTCTGGCATCAGTGAATCCTCAAAGCAGTGAATCCTCAAAGGATTCACAAGTGACTTGTACCCTGAAACCGGACAACCCCTTTAACAACATCAGTCAGTGACTACTCAATCTTAATTGATTCATGTAAATGGGGGGGGGGGAGCAGAGTTACTCTGGACTCCGTCTGGCCTCTGTTCAGCCTTGTCCTTCTTTTCAGAAGTGCATAAAACTGTGGCCAACTGCGCTTTATGCACGCCTAAAATGACGGACACAGCCGGATCATAGGTCAGACGGCATCCACAGTGCTTCAATCTGCCTCATTATAGGGAATCTTCCGCCGGGGCTTCCGTCTGAATCATGTATTTGAAAGATTTACACAGAAACCCCAGTGTAAGCGCTCAACGCAGAGCGCAGGATAAATGTGAGCCGAGCCTTACTGCAATCTTTGGGAGGCAGAATGAAAAAATCAACAGCATGTGTAGAATTGGTTTTATTTTTTACGCCGTTCCTCGTGCAGTATGAGTGATTAGACAACTTTATTCTTCAGGCCAGTGCAATTACAGCGTTACCACATTTATATCGTGCTTTTCTGTTTGGTTGCAGACACACTAAAAGACGCTTTTTATTGCAAAAACAAGTTTTTGCATCCCCACATTTTCAGAGCTATCATTTTTTCATATTTCGGCTGGAGTCATGAGAGGGCTTGTTTTTGTTGGATGAGTTGACGTTTTTATTGATACCATCTGAGGGCACATATCATTTTTTGATGGTTTTCTACTCCAATTTTTGTTAGGCAGAATGAACAAAAACCAGCAATTCAGGAATTGTTTTTTGGAGGGGTGGGTTATGTCATTCCACGTGTGGTGAAGCTGATAAGGCAGCTTTAATATGTGGGTCAGTACGATTACAGCGATACCACATTTATTTTGTTTTATAGGTATTGGCTTTATAGGTTGGGTTGTTCCAGATGCGGTGATAACAAAGTTATATATATCTTTTGCTTTTTCACTGGAGAGCATTAGATCAGGGTGTCTCACACAGGGAGGAGGCGTGTCAGCTCCTGCTCTGAGCATGAGCTGACAGGCCACTGTCCCAGGGTGACCCATTTTTCAGCCCGGGGTCACCTCCTTCTGCGATGCCCAGTGATGTCAATGTCACCATTGACAGTGGCATCAGAGGGGTTAAACACACCCGATCATGGGCATTGCTGCAGGGTGACAGCTGACACCCGCATTTGATCACGGTGGCGCTCAGCAAGAGCAAGCACGAATACCAAGCCGCATATATACGGCGGTTTGCCGAAACGCAGCTCATCCCATGTCGGGAAGAAGTTAAAGGGGTTGTCACGTTTTAGGCCTCATTCACACGTTCAGTATTTGGTCAGTATTTTACATCAGTATCTGTAAGCCAAAACCAGGAGTGGAACAATCAGAGCAAAACTATAACAGAAACACGTCACCACTTCCGTGTTTATCACCCACTTCTCGTTTTGGCTTACAAATACTAAGAATACTGACCAAACTCACCAAATACTCAACGTTGTGAACGTGGCCTTAGGTTACAAGTCTGCAGTGTTATGTGACTGCAAACTTGTGAATCCTCACATCACACCACTGTACGCTGTGAGGATTCTATGATTCCATACATGCAGTCACATGCCAACTAGATGGGCTCGGCCTCACTCAGTGCAAGTGTATTGAGCGAGGCCAGAAACAGTCTAGTCGTAATGTAGCTGTTGCTGTCTCATGACCGCCCTACTCCTGGCACCTGAGAATTCTCACAGTGAGCAGTAAGCGCGGTGTGAGGAGTCACAAGTCTGCAGTCACATTGAATAACTGCACACTTGTAGCTTAAGGACTGACAACCCTTTTAAATTACCAGCATTTTGGGTGAGGTTCTAGAGAGTCTCATCCACTTGTGGGGAAAACACAAATCAAATTGTGAGGTGGAGATTTCACATCCACAGGTCAATTCATGTTGAGGATTCTTTCTGTAGATCTCACCATTTGCAATACAGAGGGTGAGATCTGCAGAAAGTCTTCTGTGTATCACAGTAGTAATGGCACAATAGTAATGGTGACACAGTAGCAGTGACACAGTAGTTCTGGCACAGTATTAGTAGTGGTTGCACAGTTGTAGTGGCACAGTAATAGTAGAAGGGGCACAGTAGTAGTGGTGACACAGTAATTGTAGTAGTGGCACAGTAATAGTAGTGGTGGCACAGTAGTAGTAGTGACACAGTAGCGGTGACACTGTATTAGTAGTGGCACAGTAATAGTGGCACTGTAATAGTAGTGACATAGTAGCGGTGACACAGTATTAGAAGTGGCACAGTAATAGTGGCACTGTGGTAGTAGTGGCACTGTAATAGTAGTGGTGGCACAGTAGTAGTGACACAGTAGCGGTGACAAAGTATTAGTAATGGCACAGTAGTAGTAGTGGCACAGTAGCGGTGACAAAGTATTAGTAGTGGCACAGTGGTAGTAGTGGCACAGTATCGGTGACACAGTATTAGTAGTGGCACAGTAGTAGTGGCACTCTGGTAGTAGTGGCACTGTAATAGTAGTAGTCGCACAGTAGTAGTACAGTCATGGCCAAAAGTTTTGAGAATGACACAAATATTATATTTTCACATGATCTGCTGCCCTCTGGTTTTTATGTGTGTTTGACAGATGTTTTTATCACAGACAGAAATATAATAATTGCAAACATATGAGTAACAAAAGCTTATATTGACAGTTAGAATGAGTTAATGCAGCAAGTCAATATTTGCAGTGTTGACCCTTCTTCTTCAGGACTTCTGCAATTCTCCCTGGCATGCTCTCAATCAACTTCTGGACCAAATCCTGACTGATAGCAGTCCATTCTTGCACAATCAATACTTTCATTTTGCCAGAATTTTTAGGTTTTTGTTTGTCCACCCGTATCTTGATGATTGACCACAAGTTCTCAATGGGATTAAGATCTGGGGAGTTTCCAGGCCATGGACCCAAAATCTCTATGTTTTGTTCCCTGAGCCATTTAGTTATCACCTTTGCTTTATGGCAAGGTGCTCCATCATGCTGGAAAAGGCATTGTTGATCGCCAAACTGCTCTTGGAGGGTTGGGAGAAGTTGCTCTTGGAGGACATTCTGGTACCATTCTTTATTCATGGCTGTGTTTTTAGGCAAGACTGTGAGAGAGCAGATTCCCTTGGCTGAGAAGCAACCCCACACATGAATGGTTTCAGGATGCTTAACAGTTGGCATGAGACAAGACTGGTGGTAGCGCTCACCTTGTCTTCTCCGAATGAGGTGTTTTCCTGATGTCCCAAACAATCGCAAAGGGGATTCATCAGAGAAAATAACTTTACCCCAGTCCTCAGCAGTCCACTGCCTGTACCTTTTGCAGAATATCAGTCTGTCCATGATGTTTTTTCTGGAGAGAAGTGGCTTCTTTGCTGCCCTCCTTGAGACCAGGCCTTGCTCCAAGAGTCTCCGCCTCACAGTGCGTGCAGATGCACTCACACCTGCCTGCTGCCATTCCTGAGCAAGCTCTGCAGTGCTGGTAGCCCGATCCCGCAGCTGAAACATTTTTAAGAGACGGTCCTGGCGCTTGCTGGTCTTTCTTGGGCGCCCTGAAGCCTTTTTGGCAACAATGTAACCTCTCTCCTTGAAGTTCTTGATGATGCGATAGATTGTTGATTGAGGTGCAATCTTTCTAGCTGTGATACTCTTCCCTGTTAGGCCATTTTTGTGCATTGCAATGATGACTGCACTTGTTTCTTTAGAGATAACCATGGTTAACAGAAGAGAAACAATTATGCCAAGCACCAGCCTCCTTTTAAAGTGTCCAGTGGTGTCATTCTTACTTAATCATGACAGATTGATCTCCAGCCATGTCCTCATCAACACCCACACCTGTGTTAATGGAGCAATCACTGAAAAGAGGTTAGCTGGTCCTTTTAAGGCAGGGCTGCAATGATGTTGAAATGTGTTTTGGGGGATAAAGTTCATTTTCTAGCCAAATATTGACTTTGCAAGTAATTGCTGATCACTCTTTATAACATTCTGGAGTATATGCAAATTGCCATTAGAAAAAGTGAAAAAGTGAAGCAGTAGACTTTGTAAAAATTAATATTTGTGTCATTCTCAAAACTTTTGGCCATGACTGTAATAGTAGTGGTGGCACAGTATTAGTAACGGTGGCACAGTAGTTCCCACAAAAGCTCATCTACGTTCTACAGCGCAAGTTGCTGCGCAACTTTGAAATCCACCATTAGCCACAGGTGATTTTAAGCAGATTAGCTGGTCTACTCCTGCCCCATAAATTGTAGGCTTTTTTGCCCAAGAGAGGTGACATTACAGGACAGGGACCCAATTTACGAAGGACGCCTTGACATGGCAATTGGGCACACATATATTGGCCCATCTATGCGCGAAGAACCTTCCTTTTTTCATAGCAATTTTTGCAGATAAATATTTCATGTATACACTATATAGCGCTTTTTTTCCATTTTTTCCTATTTCCTATGGCAGCAATGCAGTTTCAATGTTCTAGAGCAGACCTGGGCAAAGTGCGGGCCGAGGGCCACATCCAGCCCTCTGGCTGTGTCAGTCTGGCACGCGGACCAAAACAGCCGAGGGGCTGAAAACCTGAGGTCCGCGAGCCGCACCATTGCCGCCTGCTCGCTGTCTCCCACAGTCAGCATTGGTGGAGGAGGGGCCTCCGGCCACTTCCTCCACCAATCAGCGTGTGAAACAGCTGACGCGATGACATCATGTCATCGCGTCAGCTGTGTACCGCCGGAGAGTCAGCGCATCAGAGACAGAAGCGCCCTGGGAATGGGACCGAGGTGAGTATGTGGTGATTTTTTTTTTTCATGTGTATGAATATGGGGGTGAACATGGGGATTCTATGGGGGTGAACATGGGGATTCTATGGGGGTGAACATGGGGATTCTATGGGGGTGAACATGGGAATTCTATGGGGGTGAACATGGGGATTCTATGGGGGTGAACATGGGGATTCTATGGGGGTGAACATGGGGATTCTATGGGGTGAACATGGGGATTCTATGGGCTGAACAAGGGATTCTATTGGGTGAACATGGGGATTCTGTGGGGCTGAACATGGGGATTCTGTGGGGGTGAACATGGGGATTCTATGGGGGTGGACATGGGGATTCTATGGGGTGGACATGGGGATTCTATGGGGTGAACATGGGGATTCTATGGGGATGAACATGGGGATTCTATGGGGGTGAACATGGGGATTCTATGGGGTGAACATGGGGATTCTATGGGGTGAACATGGGGATTCTATGGGGTGAACATGGGAATTCTATTGGGTGAACATGGGGATTCTATGGGTGACATGGGATTCTGGGTGATGGGGATTCTATGGGGTGAACATGGGGATTCTATGGGGTGAACATGGGGATTCTATGGGGGTGAACATGGGGATTCTATGGGGGTGAACATGGGGATTCTGTGGGGGTGAACATGGGATTCTGTGGGGGCTGAACATGGGGATTCTGTGGGGCTGAACATGGGGATTCTGTGGGGCTGAACATGGGGATTCTTGGGGTGAACATGGGGATTCTATGGGGTGAACATGGGGATTCTATGGGGTGAACATGGGGATTCTATGGGGTGAACATGGGGATTCTATGGGTGAACATGGGGATTCTATGAGGTGAATATGGGGATTCTATGGGGGTGAACATGGGGATTCTATGGGGGTGAACATGGGGATTCTATGGGGGTGAACATGGGGATTCTATGGGGGTGAACATGGGGATTCTATGGGGGTGAACATGGGAATTCTATGGTGAACATGGGATTCTATGGGGTGAACATGGGATTCTATGGGGTGAACATGGGAATTCTATGGGGGTGAACATGGGGATTCTATGGGGGTGAACATGGGGATTCTATGGGGTGAACATGGGGATTCTATGGGGGTGAACATGGGGATTCTATGGGGTGAACATGGGGATTCTATGGGGTGAACATGGGGATTCTATGGGGTGAACATGGGGAATTCTATGGGGTGAACATGGGAATTCTATGGGTGAACATGGGATTCTATGGGGTGAACATGGGGATTCTATGGGGTGAACATGGGGATTCTATGGGGGTGAACATGGGAATTCTATGGAGGGGAACATGGGATTCTATGGGGGTGAACATGGGGATTCTATGGGGGTGAACATGGGATTCTATGGGGGTGAACATGGGGATTCTATGGGGTGAACATGGGGATTCTATGGGGGTGAACATGGGGATTCTATGGGGTGAACATGGGAATTCTATTGGGGTGAACATGGGGATTCTATGGGGGTGAACATGGGGATTCTATGGGGTGAACATGGGGATTCTATGGGGGTGAACATGGGGATTCTATGGGGGTGAACATGGGGATTCTATGGGGTGAACATGGGGATTCTATGGGGTGAACATGGGGATTCTATGGGGTGAACATGGGGATTCTATGGGGGTGAACATGGGGATTCTATGGGGTGAACATGGGGATTCTATGGGGTGAACATGGGGATTCTATGGGGGTGAACATGGGGATTCTATGGGGTGAACATGGGGATTCTATGGAGGTGAACATGGGATTCTATGGGGGTGAACATGGGATTCTATGGGGGTGAACATGGGGATTCTATGGGGGTGAACATGGGGATTCTATGGAGGTGAACATGGGGATTCTATGGGGTGAACAAGGGGATTCTATGGGGTGAACATGGGGATTCTATGGGGTGAACATGGGGATTTATGGGGTGAACATGGGGATTCTATGGGGGTGAACATGGGATTCTATGGGGGTGAACATGGGGATTCTATGGGGGTGAACATGGGGATTCTATGGGGGTGAACATGGGGATTCTATGGGGGTGAACATGGGGATTCTATGGGGGTGAACATGGGGATTCTATGGAGGTGAACATGGGGATTCTATGGGGGTGAACATGGGGATTCTATGGAGGTGAACATGGGGATTTTATGGAGGTGAACATGGGGTTTCTATGATGGTGATATGCAGCACATAGGGAGGCTATGGGAAGGCTGTATACTGTCATGCAATATATGGGGAGGCTGTGTGGGGCTCATTCAGTATATGGGGAGGCAGTGGGGTCTCATGCAGTATATGGGAGGCTGTGTGGGGGCTCATGCAGTATATAAGGGGCTGTGGGAGGGTTCAAAGATATATAGGGGGTGTCAGCATACTTAATTATGCTCAATATTAAGTGATACAATTAATATTAATAAATTAATATTGAGTAGAATTAATTTCAAGCTATTGGTTCGGCCCTCCACAACAGTCATGGTCTCTCATGTGGCCCCTCTGGAAAATTAACCGCCACCCCTGTTCTAGAGTATTCCTTCTTTGTATATTATGGTGCAACCTTACTATTTGTTGTTTGAAATCCACCTATATAATAATATACCACAATTTATGCTGCAAATCTAATGCAACCGTGTAATTCACAGCTAATCTACAGAAACTCCGTAGCTGATAGCCCTCAAAGTATAAAGCAATAATATTTATAAATACAAAATAAACAGCAGGAAAAAACACAAAATACAGTGTGAAGTCAAAAAGAGTAGCACTAGGTACATTCTAGGAGGGACATGCACACAAAGCACATAGGCGGCAGCAGGGGGCTGGGGACCCCCGACGTCCTGACAGGACTAGCAGAGTGTGGCCTCCCAGGTGTGCGCGCTGTACTCACTCTGACACGGCGGCCATGGAGTTCACCATGTAGGAGACGGGGATAGCGCTGAGGGAGAGTAACAAGGGCCCGCTGGGCTCCGGGAGAGCCATGGCTGCCGGTGTGCTGTGCTGCAGGTGGCGATGCTTCCCGGCACACAGGAGGCGCAGCCCGGGACGGGAGTGACTGCTGCGGGCGGAGGGCGGCAGCTCGTCTTCCTGGACACACAAAGTTCACAGGTCTCTGCTCAGATATTGCGACATTAGCTGATAACCGCGGCCATGTGAGGGATGGAGGACAGGCTCTAGCTTATCCCATCCAGGTCCCCCTGTGCCTGGAGGTGATCCTGGTGAGAGGACATTAGGGAAGAACTGAGCCCAGCATCCATTTCCTATGGGAGGCATGTGTTCAGCTTCGGGTCCCGTTCACACTACATTTTTGGAGTGAGGCAGGAGTATCTGCCTGAATCCCTCGAAAAAGCCATAGCCCTAACTCGTCACTGCATTGTGTCCTATAGAAGAAGCTTTGTGACTCATCCAGACGTGAAAATCACTGGATGACACTGGGACCATTGTTTGAGTACAGGAAAAACACTGATGTCTGAATGAGGCCTAAGGCGGATCTCCCAACCGCACTGTAGGAACCGCAGTGTGAACAGGGCCAATCAGTGGTGCAGTCTGCAACCACCAGGGGTCACTACGCCAGGACCCCCTGGTCCTGCAGTTTGCGCTTCATTCTTAGGAACATTTAAAAAATAATCCAAATTGTGAGCGTCTCCCATTTACGGATTCAACCAAGATCATGGCGTTACAAAGCCAGAGTAAAGGTTGTATCATCAGCTTAGTAACTGGTTATGGATGAGGTCATGTCTTTGGTGATAAAAAGCCTCGTCAGATTCCTTGTGGATATCTTTCTTTGTTATGGACTTTAGCCCCAGGGCTGCTGAGTGGCACAGTGTCACAATGCTGGGCAAATCCAAAGCCCATGTGCTGACTTGTGCCTGGACTCTGCTCCTTCTTATCTCCAACCCTGCAGACATACACAGGACTCCTGACCTGACCCACATTCTGTCCTAAATAAAAGCTGCTAAATAAAAGAAATTGTATATGAAGAATTTTTGTATTGTTAATTTTTTAAAACATGACACAATTTTTTCCTTAAGTAGAGATCGGTGGTCCAGAGAGTCACATGTAGAGTTTCTGAAGCGGTTATATCAGACGGAGAAAAAGCTGCATTTTACAGTACCAGCACGAGGTGAGATTTCAGATATCTCATGCACGTGCTTGGTTTTGAAGACCTGCAGCATGTCAATTCTTTCAAGATTTTTGCAGCTTTTTTACCCATTGAAAGTAATGAAATGCTGATAAAACAGCATAACATTTGATTTGCTTTTTTGGTGAATAAAACTAATTTTATTAAGAATTAAACAGTCACATTACACCAGTAAATAGCTGCGTTTTATATGAAGTATTTTTGCTGCTCAGAGTCAGGGTATTGGCTGCAGGAAAAAAACACTGCAAATGTATGAGCACACCCTATGGCACTGTGTGAGCACACCGTATGGCGCTGCGCATCACAAACTGTGCAGGGGCAACTGGACTCTTGTACAGGGACATTCTGGTATGGAAGAAAAGCTCAGTGCATCCGGAATCTGACGGAGTATGCCACTATTTTTTTTTTAACGAGCCATATTAAAGCCAATAGAAATCTGTATTAAATGTGAGGCATAGGGAGAGGACCCAAATCACTTCTATGGCTGTAGTGCTTCAATTAGTGTCATAGCTTCATTGTTTGCACAGCTACAACGCCTCACATACAAGTGTGGATGTGCCCGGTACTACAGTTAGCCTGTTTCACCTCAACACTGACACACGCGTCGGTGCTCACTCCATTTCTGCTTCCATCTCTGGGTGACGCAAAGCAAAATTGAAGTGATCCTGTAGGATTCTGGGAATTCTGGTATCATCTTGACCAGGAGCCTTAGGCCGGGATCACACATGCGATGAAGTCGACCGACACTCGCATGTGAAATCCCAGCTCTGGCGCCGGCAATCGGGAGTGGAGCGAGCGGCTGCTGCATAGACATGCAGCCGCTCGCTCCACTCCCGATTGCCGGCGCCAGAGCTGGGATTTCACATGCGAGTGTCGGATGACTTCGTCGCATGTGTGATCACGGCCTTAGGGTTAGGCCGGTATCACACTTGCTAGAAACTCGCATGAGTCTCACGCATCAACACCCGGCACTCAGACCGGCATGTGCGGCTGCATAAAAATACTTGTAGCCGCACACTCCGGTCCGAGTGCTGGCAGCAGTGCCAAGTGTTGATGCGAAAGACTCACAAAACAAACGCAAGTGTGACACCGGCCTTACCTTTTGTTTTGGATTCCTGCTGTCCCAAGGTTAAGATCCTGATTGCCGATTCCACAGCGCCAGTTATTAAATTCAGCTTGACCATGTCCAGATAACTGCTCTCTAGTGATGAGTGAATGTGCTCAGATAAGGTGTTATATCCAAGCATACTTGGGGGATAATCGAGTGTGTTCAAGTCCTCGCGGATGCATGTCTCTCGCATGTGTTGTGGCTATCTAACAACCGTGAAACGTGCGGGTGCGGGAACTCAACCATATTATTCGAGCACATCGAAGACACTCAGCACACAAGCATGCTTGGATAACACCTTATCCAAGCACGTTCGCTCATCACTACTGCTCTGTTCCTGTAGTGTAGTTTTCGGTTTTCTGACTTTGGCTCATGTACTGACCACCTGCTTCTTACCGATTCCTTGTCTTTAATATCCTGGTAACAACTCAGTGTGCCATTTCTTAATGCCAGCTTGCGTTATCAGCCTACTCTGTGGCCACAACTCAGGGGCCCATATGTAAATCCAGATACTTATGCTGGGTTTAAAGGGTGAAAGCGGAGTGCAACTAGACCAAGTCTGTCTCTAGAAGCCCTATTAAGAGCTACCATGCTACCAAGAACAATGCCCTTGTGACAAATGTAACTACTCCATTCTGCAATAGCATTAATAAAGTTGTGACAAGGGATTACAGAGTGGCAAATTAAAAATTCTAAAGGGAAATAATAAAGACTTATTTTATATCCAGAAGACCCTTATTCAAATTGTACAAGTCTTTAGAAAGAATCTGCCTCGGGTATTACAGGGAAAGCAAGGGAGTCTATTTTCTGTAAGTTTATAAGTCGTAGTGAAATCGCCAGTCACCCAAAACATTGACAATTTTCTTCTAATTTACAATCACGTTCGCATTTTATGTCTATGTGACATCTGTTTTCATACAACTACATTAAATATACAGGATCAAATAGTTTCCTAGGTTTCTAATAGAAATGTATCCATAAAAATGGGATGCCACTCAGATGTTCCATGTGAGATGTTTTTTTTTTTCTGCACCCATGGACTTGAATGGGCGAGTCTCATCCAAGATTCGGAAGACAGTAGTTTCCCTGACTACTGCTGCTCCTCTACACTACAACTGGACTCCTCGATGCCCTCAGGCTAACAACACCCAGCGAGGGTGTCATGGGACCCCTGCAGCCTTCACATTCTGAGTGAAAGAAGCCAACTGGAACAAAATGTAAAGGCTGCAGCAATCATATGATGCCCCGAGGCTGGGTGAGTAGTGATGAGCGAATTTGTTCGGAAAACAATCGCCAAAAATAAATTTGGCACAAATATGGCACATTCGGATTTGTGATCGGAAACATAAGCAAAATTTTATAAAATCTGTAACATTCGATAAAAGCGCGGGAAAATATTTGCTTTGCCACAAAATTATTTTCAGCACTTTAGCAACGATAATGGTGGTGCATCATGAGCATTTGACATGTGTTTTATGAGGGCAGGGAGTTTGCAGAGCTCAGAGGCGCGGCGTTCTTGTAAGCAGTCATTTATTTTCCTAACTTTATGTGCGCACATTACAGCTAGCCAATCAGGGTGCTGGAAACACCCACAATGTCCTGACAAAACGGCTTGTGTCATTGGCTGCTGAAATCACATGTCCCTCTCCATATAAATAGCGGACATCTTGTTGTAGCACCATTTTGACACTGTAACAGCGCAGAGAGGCTGCTCCTGACGCTGCCACTGTTAACAACAAGATTTTAGCTAGGTAGTTAAGCGGTTGTATATCAGTCAGATAGTGGAGCTAGATAGTGTCCAGTGTGGCTGTTACATTTACCTTCCTGCACTTTTTTTTTCTTTTTTGGATATTACCGAGGTTCACAGGCAAAGCCAGCAGGGCACATGTCCTACAAGTGTGTTGTGCACTGCTTCTATTCTGCTCCATGCACAAGTATCGCATTCTAATTAATATTTTTTCACTAGCTAAATGTGAAAAAGCCTGCTGTATCCCACCTTTTAGCTAGGTAGTTGTATATCAGTCAGATAGTGTTTCTAGCTAGTGTCCAGTGTGGCTGTTAAATTTACCTTACAGCATGTATTTTTTTTTTTGTCATTACGGAGGTCCACAGACAAAGCCAGCAGGGAACATGTCCTACAAGTGCACTGCTTCTATTGTGCTCCATGCAAGAGTATAGCATTCTAATTATTTTTTTACTAGCTAAATTTGAAACAGCCTGCTGTATCCCACATTGTCATTTTGTGGCAGTAATATGAACCTGTCTGCAGACCTAAGGCACATTAAAAAAAAATTGTAATTTTGCTCCTGCAAAAAGTCAGACAACCCGCCGTATCACATTTTGTTGGGTTGAAATTAAGCTGTAGAGGCGTGATCCAGAGGTCACAAAAAATTCTTTTGTTTCTAGTGTCATACAGTAGGGGACCTGACTTGAAAATTGTTTGTAGCATAACTTCTTTATCATACAGGCCTCATCCAAACTCAAACAATTCTTTTTTCTGTGACTAACATGATACAGCACGCCATATTTCAACTTGAAATTTACTGTCGCTGAAGTTCAGCTGTTTGCAGAGGTGGTGCAGAGTTTAAAATCTAACTTTTTGTTGCTAATACTGTGCTCGTACCACACTATCTGAGCAACGTGACTAGGCAAAAGCGAGGCCGTAGTGGAAGGGGAGTTAGGCTTGGTGTTCAAGGTGTACGTTAGATAGGTGGTAATGTTTGTGAAAGCACTAGTGAAGCAACGTCACGTCCTATGGAAAGACAACTGACAACTTATGTTACTATGTTTTTTTTCTATGCAGCAATGCAGTTCCTATGCTCTAGAGGAATCATTCTTGGTAAGTTATGTTGCAAACCTTAGAAAAATATTTAGAGTTGAGAGTCCTCAGTGGTTGATACCTTTTAATGGCTAACTGAAAAGATGGTAACAAATTGCAAGCTTTCGAGACTACTCAGGTCTCTTCATCAGGCTGAACTAATACAAAATCTGAAGAATCACATATTTATACACAAAAACACAGAAAAAATGCAATAGGTAAGACAAGTGACGTGAAGCAGAATAGTCATTATGGCAGAGGGATGAGCATAAATATTGGAACAATTCATAGATAAGGAGAGAAAGTTTTATTACCCTCTGATTGGGGTCTGGTAATGTTTTGTGATGTTTTCACAGGGTATTTGGAGTAAATTCCTTAATTGATGTAATAGGCCATAAAACCATGTGACAGGTTCATTCCAGCATTAAGAGTGTCAAAGGTCACCATCAATTTGTATTCGCAAATTCTTCTCTGCCTCTGAGATGTGAATCTGCTTCTTAGTACCAGTATTTTCATATCTGACATGCTATGATCAGGGGAGCAAAAATGTTTTGCCACAGGTAGATCCATTCTTTTTTCTCTTATTGCGTGGCGATGAGAATTCATCCTTGTTCTCAGTTTTTGCCCGGTCTCCCCCACATACAGACCCCCAGTTGGACATTTAGTACATATAATTAGGTACACAACATTAGATGTGATGCAGCTGAAAGTACCTGGTATCTTGTAGTCCTGATGTGAGTTGGGGATCTTTATCTTGTCCGTGGTCATTATAAATGGACAGGTTTTGCATTTCTTCTGATTGCAAGGCAAGGTTCCTGCAGCTGTTGGGGAGGACAGGGAACTTCTGACAATGATGCTTCTTAGATTTGGGGGCTGCCTAAAACACAGTAGTGGGGGGTCTGGAAATATGGATTGTAACCGGGCATCTTTTTGTAGTAAAGGTTGTAGTTTCCGTGCAGCTCCCCTTAGCACCTCCAGATTTGGATTGTAGGTGACCACTAAAGGCACCCGGTTATTTTCTTCTTTAGCTTTGTAATGTAGCAGGTGATCCCTTGATATTCTGGTGGCTCTTGTAATTTGGTTTTCAAACCAAAAGGTTGCAAACCTTAATATTTTTGATTTGTATACTTTCTTTGGTTGGCGCCTGTTCACACTAGCTTAGATGTGCTGGTCCTTTTTTTGTCTATTTATGTTACTAGACAGGTTACACCACTACCTTTCTTTGGCAGACCCACAGTGGTACGCCCTGTCGATGTTGCCCAGAAAGAGCATGTACTCGACTGGATGGCAAGCGCGGCTTCAAGTGGCCTGAACTTCCTCCACCTCAACATCACACCCAGTACAGTCCACAGAGGTGGCACCCAAATCCCCCTTGCTTCCCGCCCGCATCCTAACTATCCAACCGTTCAACTGACTGTACGGAGCCACAGATGGGTGAGCCTGAAGAGCTATTCACACATTCTATGCCAAGTTCATCAGAAGTGTACTCAAAAGCTTTGCAGAGTCAAGAAGAGGAAATCTGCACCGATGCCCAAATTTTTTTTTTAGCTTGGATCCGGGGCAGGACGAAGTACAGCAGCCTGACCTTGTCATCAGACGTTAACCCCTGGGGGAGGTGCTCCTGATGAGACTCAGATATTGGAGGCTAACGCAGACTGCACTGTGCTGTCAGGGCAAGAAGAGGAGGGTGACTCCAAAGGCGAGGAATGTGTTAACACAGAGGATGATGATGATGAGGTGTTAGATCCCCCCCCCATAGGCGTGAACATAGAGGCACACAGCTGAGTAGGTCTTCTGAGGAGGAAGACGAAGAGGTTACATTGCGCCATGCGTCGCATACACGTAGTGATGCAGCCACGACGAGCAATGCATTCTCAGCCACAACTGTGCCTGTGACCAGCAACGTCTGCAGGTCTGCAGCTCACAGGGGTGGCAAGGGTTGCTTAGCCTGGGACTTTTTTGGCACTGCAAAGGATGAGCAAACTCACGTAATCTGCCAACTTCGTGGTAAAAAGTGCAATAATTTGACTACTACATGTATGCACCTTCACATACGCAATCAACATGCTTTACTGTGGCAATACCACTGTGCAAAACGCGGACCTCAACAACCATCAGCCGCATCTGCTGCTTCTTCCTCCTCTGTTACGGTGTCAACTATTGAGATTCAGGTCTTTGACCGCAGAACCTCGGGTTCTTTACCTGCTCCAGTCACGCTGACTGAGAGCCCACCTTCAGCTGTAACGGAAGCGGACATGCCTGCTGTTTTTGACCGATCTCAGTGAATGAGAACCATCGCACGACCAGCTCTACCCTTTCCTAGTGTATTCTCACCCATCCCCGCAGACTGTGAGCCCTCGCGGGCAGGGTCCTCTCTCCTTCTGTACTTGTGTGTCCCTTGTCTAGCACATGTTTATTGTACCCGCCTATATTTTTCCCTTTTCATATGTAAAGCGCCATGGAATAAATGGCGCTATATAAATGTATAATGATAATAATAATGAGCACCCAACAAGTTTCTTGATCCACCGTAACATCTCTGCCTGCACCTCTCTCACGGTCCAGCAGTTTGTCCGATTCACCGTACTCCGCCTTCTCTCAGCACTGCAGCCAGCCCACGGTTCCGCAGTTGTGGTCATGTAAAAATATTATTTCCTCCTACGCATGACAAAGCTAAGACGTTGAACTCCTCCATCTCCAATCTGTTGGCCATGGATATGCTACCTTTCCGCCTGGTAGACACAGACGGTTTCCGAAAGCTGATGGCCATCGCAGTCCCCCAGTACCAATTACCCAGTTGCCTTTACTTTTCTAAGAAAGCTGTGCCCACGCTACACCAGCATGTCGCAGACAACATGACCCGTTCCTTGACAAAATCTGTCTGCCAGGGTGCATTTCACCACAGACACTTGGACGAGTAAGCTTGGCCAAGGGCGTTACATCTCACTGACTCGGTCACTGGGTGACTCTGGTGGCTGTAGGGACAGGCACTGCTCCACAAGTCTTGGAATCCTCAAGGCTTGCAGGACAATCCTCTACATTTAACACTTCCTGCACTGCTTAAGCCTCCTCTATCTCCTCTAGGGCCTCCACCCTCAACCTCTGCCTTAACAAGACATGCGTTCCAACAGTGCAGAGCGAATCCCCACCACCTCCGTACAGCGCAGTCAGGGCTCACCGCAATCAGGCAGTATTAAAAATTGATATGCCTTGGAGATCGCAGTCATACAGCTGAAGAGTTGTGGACAGCTCTCCAGGCTGAGTTTGATCAATGACTGTCTCCGCTGAACCTGCGGGAAGGCTGGGTCAGATTACGGTGCGAACCTGGTAGCGGCTCTACGTCGAGGCAAGCTCACACACGTGCCTTGCATGGATCATGTCCTCAACCTGGTGGTACAGCATTTTCTCCGCCACTATCTTGGCCTGGGTGAGCTGCTCCAGAAAGCAGTAAGCTGTGTGCTCATTTCCGCCATTTGCACTCCTCTGGTCATAGACTTGCATCCATACAGAGGTCTTTGTCCATGCCAGTTTACATGTTGATATGCTTTGTGCTGACACGGTGTAATTCCACTCTGCACATGTTGCAGCGACTGTGGCAGCAGCAATGAGCCTTGACGCAGTATGTCATGTTATATAGCCTGGGCCAACGCAGTAAGGACGTAGCGCATATCACGTTTACAGAGTGGGCACAGATTAAGTACCTCTGCACTCTTCTGCAGTTTGAAAATAGATACCAAGATGGTTAGCAGTGACGACACAGTCATCAGCATCACTATACCGGTCATCTATATGCTGGATCCACGGGAGGAGATTGTGGTCCCAGAAGAAGAGGAGGAAGCAGAGGAGGATGCGGAAGGGATAACATTGTCTCTAAGTTCAAGACTGTCGTCACATAGGCGGGTGCCAAGGGAGGGAGGATTACTGTGATCGAGTGTGGCTGGTGATGAACTATTTTCGAAGGTGCAAGAACCGAGGAACAAATGGAGGAGGAAGAGGTGATGGGCGAACAACTGTCAAATGAAGAGGATAATCCTCCCCTCTCTGTTGTTCGTGGCTGGCGGGAGGAGAGTGGAAATGAGCCTCATTGTTACCCAGCCACCAACACAGCATAGGTTTGGACCTCATGGTAGAGCCCGACATAGTGCCTTCTTGCTGCACTATCTGCAACATGATCCCCGTATAGTTATGATTAGGAATAGCGCTGACTACTGGGTTGCCACTGTTAGATCCACGTTATAAAACCAAATTTTGCTAGAGGATTCCCGCCCTAGAAAGGGACCCGTTAATGCTGGAGTGTCGAAATACGCTTTTACACAACCTTAAGAGAGCTTTTCCCCAATACAGCTGTGAAGTACACAGTGTGCATCACAGCTCTAAACTTCCAACCTCCGGCACATCAATTCGTCAACGCCAAAACATTAGCTGCAGCAGTGTTGGAAGTGGAAGAAGAAATTTCTGTGAGTCCTTTGACAATTTTTTTTAGACCAACTCGTGCACCAGCACAACAGAGTCCCAGTCTTACACATGGTGAACGAATGGAGAGGATGGTGCAGGAGTATCTAGAAAAGAATAAAAATACCATCAGGAAGATTTTGGACCCTTTCACATCTTGGTCTTCCAAAATGGATGAGTGGCCTGAGCTCACCTCACATGCCTTGGAGGTTTTATCATGCCCGGCAGCCAGCATTCTCTCAGAACGTGTCTTCAGCGCTGCTGGTGGTGTCCTGATGGATAAGCGTAGCTGGCTGTTCCCTGAAAGTGTACACCGCCTAACTTTCATCAAGATGAATAAGTCACAGATCTCCAAGGACTTTTACACTCCAATCGCAGACTGTACAGACTAGATGATATTGCATTTTTTTACTGTGATGCATTAATGTCACGTAACTGTCCCTATACATTTCTACTGTGGTGAAATTGATGTCACTTTGGTGGTGCCTGCCAATATTTTTTGGAAATGCGAACATTCCTGGTTGGGTGTCCATCTGTGAATTGATTTAGTGGAAGACCCATTGGTCACTATTATACTATTTCTACTGTGGTGAAATTGATGCCACTTCTGTGGTGTAAGGCCCTCATTTGTTTAAATGTGAATACTCCTGGTTGGGTGTCCATCTGTTGGATTGTGTGTAGTGGAAGACCTGTCGGTCCTTATTACACTATCTATACTGTGGTGAAATTGATGCCACTTTGGTGATGTCTGCCAATAATTTTTGGAAATGTGAACACTCCTGGTCTGGTCTCCTTGATGCGTTTTTCCTGTAGCAGTAGGCCTCCGAGACCGTCAGGCCTCCATTACCATGGACTAAACTACCAGTATTACTATCCTTAAATTTTTCTGATAATGGTAGTCTACAAAACTGATATTTGTGCCACCTGAGTGTAGCTCAGCATGAAAGCAGGTAGAGGTGTTGCATGTCGTGTTAGGACTCCCAGAATAGGGGGCCTACATCAATCACTCACCCACCTCGTCTTACTGTGATATTCAATTGAAAGCTGTAAATGCTGTCCCAGACCCCGATACCTCATGCCTGGCTGATTGCTGCAGTTCCATGCTAAAATTTGAACTGTGGGTGGCCTCCATGGTGCGAGTGCTGTCCGATTTTTTATCGCATCCGTTGACTTGCATTAGCAATTATCATGCCAAAATCGCTGCAAATCGCAGCATGCTGCGATTTTTTTCTCAGACCGATTTCAGCTGAGAAAAAAATCGCAAATGAGAAGTCACCTATTGAATAACATTGGTCCGATTGCAATCCGATTTTTTTATTGTCTTGCAATCGTCTGTTTTTGTCTCCAGTGAGTATGAGCCCTAAGTAGGAATACGGACGAGTGAGAGGCGTGAAAACCAAGCATTACACATGGACCAATACTTCTCTATGGGGTAGCTCTGATCATGCGTTTTTTTCTCGGCCGTATCTTATGGTGCGAGACACTCGCAGCATGCTGCGATTGTACGCGTATTACGCCCGTTGTATGCCAATGAAAGTCTATGGGTGCGAGAAAATAACGGATTACACATGGACCAGGCGTGTGACTTGCGAGAAATACGGAAGACTTCTGCAGCTCACAGAAAATGGTGCAACACATGCAGGAGGAAGCTGGCACATGCAAATTAGTGCAAAAAGAGCGCCAGACATCCCGGAAGAATGCCTCCACGGAGTCGGCCATGATGCCTACGCACATCAATGTGGACATGTTGAGACTCTTGCTGCAGGAGAGAGCCGAAATGTGCCACAAAAGAGATGCACATTACGCGTAACGCGCAAGGAAGGAGGCGGCATGGAGGCGCATCTGTGGGCAGATGTTTCACCACTTTGGTGACAGCCCACGTGAGAGGCATCAGCGAATCAGTAAGTTACATGATTTTGTGACAATTGTGTCAACGCTAACAGCGTAGATCTAGCGCAGAATTAGCCCCCCATTTATTTTCCTTATTTTATCCGCCACATTTGTCGTATAGTCCCATCCTACTAGACCCTCATGACTATATAACGTGTCTGCAGAATAACTATGCTTTGTCCAGCTAGCTAAATGATTACACTATATGTCTCATTGCAGTGGATGACGTTATGAGAAGATGGAGAAGCAGCCGCGACCAATACAGGCAGCAACGCAAGCAGAGGGCCAAGAGCGGGTCAGCAGCACCCAGAAAGCGAAACTACGTTTACTTAGACAGGCTGAGTTTTCTTACACATATTCTGGATCTCAAACCGTAAGTACATACATCACACAACATACCACATATGCAGTTTAGGCTCACCTCTCAAACATGTTCTAATCCCCTTTCCTTTCCCAACAGATCTGATGATCCTCCTGCACGGGCGCCTACACATCTACCCATTCCCCCAGCGAATCAACGTTGGCAACAACAGGGTCAAATGGCTGCCTATAATCCGACTTCCCAATATGACCACTTGTACAGATCCAGTGTTGCAGGCTAGTCCCAACCTGGATGTGCTCAACATGGTCATATTGGGGGGTATGATTCTCGTGTGTATCATCTTACACAGGAATATAATCTCCCTTATCTGTATGGCAATGTGCCCACACACCAACCTGACCATGGCCAGATGTTAGCTCAGGGGCGTGAAAATCTACCCCAACTGGGTGATGGTCAAGGTGGTGATCCAAGCCAACCACAAAGATGCTGGGAAGCCGCCAACCCCACCACCCACATACCACCAGCTGTGATTTAGTATGTAAATTATATTTTTGGATTGAAAAAGCAGTTTGTAATGGTTTTATATTTACTTTAAACTCCTATTGTGTCTTAACACATTAGCAGTCATTTAGATGGCTGTAAACAACATATGCTAGCAATATGCTGTTGACTAGGCATAGACAACCTATATTATTTTTATTATCTGCTCCGATTACGAGAAATCGTAGTTATTTTTTATCATTTCTTTTAACAACATGTTGTGTAACGCATATTTGCACTAATCTGAATGCCTACAAATACCATATGGTACTTAGCTGCTGGTATGTGGGATATGGGAAAATTATTATTTCGTTAGATATTATAATTTCTACCAATGTTTGTTATTTTGTCCCCATTCCTGTTAAAAATTGTTGGCTAATGCATCATTGCATTAGTCTAGTTTTACAACCTAACCATATGGGCCAGATATGGTGCTCACTAGTGGTAGTGAAAGTTGTTTATTTGGTTACATGTAATTTCACTCCATGTTGGCTACTGCATATATGAAGTAGTATAATCTTGTCAAACAAACATATGTGTAACATATATGATCAGCATTACCCATAGTCACTATTGGTTTTAGCCTTTACATACTATTATGTATGGAACAATTTGTAATGTTGTCATGCCTTATTTTTTTTATTGTGTAAGACTGCACACTTACACTATTTTGATATAACGAAATATACCATATGAAGCTAAAACGGTAGTCACTACCTCAAGTGCCAGTTTACACATATAAAGATCTATTTTTTTTAAAAAAAGTATGGAGTCTTTTTTCATTACTTCTTTGTAGTCATACACAAATACATATGTTATGACCATTAACACCAGAGACTATGAGAATATGGGAAGTTGCATTGTTCCTCAAATCCCCTGGCAATCATCTTCCACTCTCCCATCTTTGCCTCAGCCATCACCAGTTGATGGAGTGTGTAACACAGTTGTGAGCATGTATCACGAACAATGGCAGAGATGTTTAACGTCCCCATACAAAAAAGCAGATGGAGTGCCGAATAGGATATGCCAGTAGTTAAGAAGCGACAAGTAACCCAATGTACAGAGAACAATCAATGCAGATGCAGAAACATTAATAAAACACACAAAACATAACCCTTACATGACTGAATGTCCAAAACAGGGATTTTTGTGTACTCACCGTAAAATCCTTTTCTCCGAGACGCTCATTGGGAGACACAGACCATGGCTGTTATGCTGCTGCCACTAGGAGGACACTAAGCTAATGCACAAAGAGATTGGCTCCTCCTCCGCAGTATACACCCTCTGCTGGCTCTAGCCTGAACCAGTTCGGTGCAAAAGCAGTAGGAGAAGGTTAACATCATACTAAGGTACGATCACTCTCATAATATTAGCGATCACCACATTGGCTGAAAGAGACAAGCAGAAGTCGTTAGACTAAAAAGGGTGGGTGCTGTGTCTCCCAATGAGCGTCTCGGAGAAAAGGATTTTACGGTGAGTACAAAAAATCCCTGTTTCTCCATCGCCTCATTGGGAGACACAGACCATGGGACGTCCTAAAGCAGTCCATGGGTGGGAAACAGCACGACAGCCGAAACCTTAATATACGCAGCGAATAATCTGGTCCACAGATGCACTGCTGTCGATTGCAGAATTCATCTGCTAAGGGTAGCCTGTGAAAGGGCTTAAGTGTAATGGTTAACTAACGTGAGAAGACTGGACCAAGTTGCAGCCGTGCAACCTTGCTGTATCGACATCCGGGGCCGAATGACCCAGCACGCCTGTACTGATGTAGTGGAGATTACTCTGAGGTTCGCAAAGATAGGAGACCTCAGACTTGGAAAGCTTCTTAAATTGGAGAGCAGGTATACCTGTCTACTATGGGATTTTTTTTTTTTTTTTTTAAAAGTCAGGCCTTTTCTATGTCGCTCTGGAAATATAGAGAGAAAGTCCTATTTGGAGAAAGGCGCTGTTCTGGAAGTGTTTGTTACAGCCACCAGAAAGGGATCTTTCCAAGAAGGAAGAGTGATAGATACATCTTACAGGAGTTTGAAGAAGACCACTTGAAAGCACCTGAGATCAGATGAAAACAGGGTGGATAGCATTGAGAGAAAACAGTGCCAGGCTTGAATGGAAACCTTTTGGAGGAACTCCAATATGAACGAAATTGCAAACACAAGTGGGAAACAAACGTGGTTGTTAAATCCACCTAGGGAACAAAAGCTTTCTCGAATACGATGGAAAATACGCCTGAAAGTAAATTTCTGAACATTGCCGATAACGGTGAACGCTACGTGTGGCGGTCAATGCTCAGGTCGTTAGGCCCAGCCCACTCGAGACCTGGCGCTCTGGAAAAAGAAAATCTGGAAGGTTTTGTAACCGCAGAGGTATGGGTCTAGATGCACTAGAACCACGTACCACGCTTGTCGTATTCAGACTGGTGCGACGAAAAAACAGTGGGATTCCCTCCGCCTTAACCTTCTGGAAGACAATTGGAATTAGCAGAAGAGGCGGAGAAAAAGTTTTGGAAGCGGAAAGCTGATGCCACGGAAGCACCAGGTCATCTGACCCGAGGACAATTGGGTCACAGAACGGATCTAGAAATGCCGGGACTTTGGCGCTTAGCGTAGAGGCCATTGAGGTCTATATGCAGCGTTACCCAGCATTGCAAATCATGCTAAAAGGCTTCCAGGGAAATAAGTGTCGTGGGATCGGGCCCTGGCGGCTGGGAAAAAAACATACGCCCAATTTCCTACCCCTAGAACGAAAGCTGCCGACAAAGAAAGGGTAAATGGTTTGTATCGGCCTTTTGCAGACTGTGAGCTACATCAAGCATAGTTCCTGTGGTTCGTGAGCCCTTCTGACCACCGATGTATGCCACAGTCGTGGCGTGGACTGATTGGAACCGGGGGTAATGACCATCAGGAAGCAGGCAGAAATTGGATGACTAGTCTTATTGCCCAAATCTCAAGAAAATTGATCAGGAGACCTGATTCCTAAAGGGCAAGCGTCCCTGGACCGTGTAGAGGCGAGGGAGCACTCTCCAACCTAGGAGACTGGCATCAGTGGTCAACACCAGCGCGGGAACAGGAAGAAAGTACTTTATCTGAATCAATAAGGACAACAACGTCCACTGCCTCAGAGATCGTTTGATCCGGAGGGACTGGCGAAAAATAGCGGTCCAGAGGGAATGGATATCCGTCCCACGCTGGTAGCAATGTCTGCTACAGACGACGGAGATGTAGACGAGGGAATGGTACTGATGAATTGTCGGCACCATTTTTCTCTTTTTTTTTTTTAGACCTGCGTTCCAGACTGCGGGAGAAGGGGACCGCCGAAAGGAAACTTCAGAGGTTCCTGAATCAGTGAGAATCTTTCCTGAAGGGGGAATTATCAACACTCGGGAAGTGTCCAGGCCTAAAACGAGGATCCTCTGAGATGGGATGACAAGGAATTGCGCAAGTTCTCTAACCGACCTAGATGTGAGAGTGTCCACAGTGATGCTGACCCTGTCTGCACAGGCTTGAACGTGCGATCTCTTGAAAAGGAGGTCGTCTGGGTAAAGTGGAATCACTAAGCCCCGAGAGCACGGAATAGAAATAACGACTGCCATGACTTTGAAGAACAGCCAGGTAGCAGAGGCGAGACCGAGGGTTAAAGCCGTGAACTGTAAATGGATGTTTGCGATGGCGAAGCGGAGAAAACCCTGCTGGGAAGGATTGGAACGAGAGGAAACTTTGATGCGAAGCTACATGAATGGCCTAATAAGGTGAGGCCGCTTGTTCCTTTAAAAGACGGGACCGGAGGAAGTAAGTTGGCGAGGGGAACAGAAATTCTATGTCGGCATCTCTTGATTTCAGACTCATGGTCAAGAATAACCGCCAACTAGAACTGGCAAACAACAGGATTAGGCAGATGCCTACCCTGTCCGAGTTTCTCAGAAACTGCATTGAGTCATTGAACAGAGAAACTTGATCCGTGAGTGTCCGTGCTTCCAGGGATGGAAGAACTTAAGGAAGTTAGAGATTTCCTGAAGCGGAATCTGCTCGCCACTCTCGAAGCCATAGGGCTCTTGGTATCGTCGTTGGGAGCTATAAGAGCGTCCCCGTCTGATATATCAAGGGATGCATGTACTCATAATCCCCAGCGGACTGACAACCTTCTGGCTTGGGTCCTATTCCAGACCCTCATAGCTCTGGCCACGTAGGCGACAGTGAGGGAAGGGGAGAGAGTTGCCCTAGAAACCTCAAAAGACTGACCGCGGCCAACTGGATGGTCAGTGGGAATTTTAATAGACAAGCCGTGGGCCAAAGACAGTAGAGGTTAATAAGTGAGCCGCAACATAGGATCCATTGTAGAAGACTTCGTCCACTCTGCTTTTAGAATGTAGACAAAAAGGTATACCGTGAGTTAAACGGCTTTAGCACAGAAAATCATTTGTCCGGCAACTGCTATATCTCTGATCTATGTCAGAAAATTCAGGGAGGTTAATAAAAAAAAGTGAAGAATTAGGCCCCCTTGAAGGACTCAGTGAGATAAAGACTATTGTTTTGACACTGTACGGCTCTCTGAGATCTATTAACTGATTCGATGAGAGCATCTAAGGACTTCTGGTAGTCAGATATACGGCCACATGAGACTCATATTCTGAGTCATGTTTGTTGCAATCCCTAAGAAACGGAGCACGCGTACGCCAAAACAGCAGAATGCCTGAGGACAAGCTACTGAGACGTTAACTAGAAATTGGGCATTCTTTGCTGCTGTCAGCCCCTGTCTGAAGACGTGATTGGTAGAGGACTTTCATCGTAAGGTAAACCGAAGCCGTAGGTATTCCTATTCGTTGAGCTCTTGTGTGCAGACCGCATGGATTGCAGTGCGGAGCCTTCGCGGTAGTGGGGCATTACCCGTAGTACACTAGGCGTAAGCGTGCGTCTCTATCAACCAGTGCTTCCAGGTCACATGTCCGTGCCGCCAGAGACGGCAGACCGCGTAGCAGTGACAGACGAGTAACGAAGGTCACAGGAGATTGCAAACCACTCGCCATCCGCACTGATCATCTCCTCAATCCACCATCCCTTTGATAGGGAGGTGGAGAGGTTTTGTTAGCCTCTAGTCACCATCCACTTTTGGGCAGTGGTGATACAGTGGGGCCGCACGGACGCCGCATGGAGCCTCAGATGTTACCTGAGGTAATTTTTCTGTCAGAATTGCTGAGGCAAAAGAGCAACTTGGCTCCAGAAGGGGGTACTTGGGGGGAAAAAAACCCTGTTCCCGACTATCACCTGTGGATGATTCTGCTGATCGGCAGCAGGAAATATTAGCCCATCACACATTGCACGTCTTCGGCTTTTGACCGGGTCTTTTGAGGAAGACTCTCACATAGCTGATGGGTCTTCTATGAACTAACCACCTTCTAAGTCAAACTGATGCCCTGGCCTGAGAAGGGCAGCTTTAGCTAGGAAGGCCCTGGACAGCGCCAGAAACATGTCCTGCTCGGGTCGGGTTAGTGGGGGCTCCTGTGCACATGAGGGTTCGCAGGCTGCACAGATAGCAGAACAGTGCGAGTTACAGGAGCCGTACAACACTGAGTGTGTCTTATCAGCCTTTTTTAGATGTCTTGACCAAGACATATTGGTCTGGATTGCTTATGGGCTAATGCAGGGAAGGGGTTAAGCGCTTTATCCAGCTGCGGCTGCGCTCAGCTTACCAGGTCCTGTGCGCCCCCAGAAAAGGTAGTTCGGCTTATAGGAGATGGCTGAGGTCGCAGAGACAGGAAGTAATGGCCCAGAAAAAGTTGGCGCTTCTCGTAAGGAACGAGAAGCGCCAGAAATGTGGGCGGAGGCCTGGTCAGGAAGCAGGGGTTCGGCCGGAGCGCTTCTCATTGAGCGAGAAGTGCTGAAGAGATGGGCGGGGCCTGCGTGGTGGGCGGAGGGGACTACATTTTATGAGAGAAGCAGCGGCGGCGTCGATTATGGCGCGATGGGCGCACGGCAAGAGGAACGCCGCTAGCAGGGCATCCATCTCTGAGTACCAGGCCATCCCTTTGAAGGAGCCCTGTTGCCGACCAGGGAGCTGCGCTTACTCACACCGATGCGGCAAAGCCGGAATCGCGGCTGGAAGGTGTGGTAGCGTGGATCATCCTCAATCCACCATCCCTTTGCTAGGGAGGTGGAGAGGGCTTATTCGCCAGCTGACATCAGCCACTGTTGTGGTATGGCGTAGCTCGGAGGCTATTGTGAGAGGAACGCGGCGGCTCCTGATGTCGCGCCACCCACAACTGTGGGGAAGCCGCGGCGCCTGTACGGTCGCAGCGGTGCCTACCATGAGTAGGCCGCGGCGGGTACTGGGTAGCCTGCGGTCGTGGCGGCGACTAACATGAGTAGGCTGCGGCGGCTTTCCCTGTTACCGTGCCACCTAGTCTCGTTGGGAAGCCGCGGCGCGGATTGCTATGCGAGGACTGCGGCTCCAAAGAGAAGGCCACGGCGGCGGTCTGGAGCAGGCCGCGGTGGTGTGCTCAGCCAGGCCGCGGCGGCGTGCCTAGCTGCTGCAATCCCCTGGGGCGTCCATCAGCCAGGCCGCGGTGGCGTGTTCAGCCAGGCCGCGGTGGCGTGCTCAGCCAGGGCGCGGCGGCGTGCCTAGTTGCTGCGATCCCCCGGGGCGTCCATCAGCCAGGCTGCGGTGGCGTGCTCAGCCAGGCCGTGGCGGCGTGCTCAGCCGCTATGGGGGCTTCGGCAGCGGCTGCTATGGGGCAGCGCGCGTATACTCACTGTGGCCCATGGGGTCGTCTTCTCAATCCGCCATCCCTTTCGATAGGGAGGCGGAGAGGGTTAAATTCCCAGCGCCAGGTTCTGTTCGTTGGCGGGGACACTTTCTGAAGGCCTAGCTCCGGAAGGGGGTACCTGGGGCGACAACCCATGTTCCCGTTTGTTGAAGGTGTGGGGAGAACGGACCCATTAAAGGGAGCCGTCGCCTCAAAAGAGCTCAGGCAAGGTATAGTTGCAGGAGTGGGTACGGGGAGGCGACACTCCACGTTCCCGCCTGTTGAAGGTTTTGGGAGATCGGGACTTTTCTATAAGACCCCGTCGCCCTTCCATTCCATGAAAATTAAAAAGCAAGAATAGGAAAAAATAAATTAGAAAAACGTTTAGAAAAGATTGGGGTCTGAAGACAGACCCTAGTGCCTCCTACAGACACTAAGCAAGAACTGGTTCAGGCTAGAGCCAGCAGAGGGTGTATACTGCAGAGGAGGAGCCAATCTCTTTGTGCATTAGCTTAGTGTCCTCCTAGTGGCAGTAGCATAACACCCATGGTCTGTGTCTCCCAATGAGGCGATGGAGAAAAATCATAACTTACATGTAGGGCAAGTACCATTTTACTGTAATGTCAATATTGACATGATTGTTCTGGTATTTAAATGTCATATATGGGCTAAATTATGAGGATATTTCTGCAACACACATAAGGGTCAATGGAAACTAGTGGTAAAACACATCATCAATAGACAACTAGTGGTAAAACACATCATCAATAGACAACTAGTGGTCAAACACATCATCAATAGACAGTATGTAGCTAAGAAATCCAGACGGTTGCGTAAGGAGAAGTCGCTCCGGTGCACAGATAGCTTTCCGCATCCTGCTATGTGATCCGTGGCCGCACTATTTCCCACAAAACCTAACATCTGGGAATGGTCATCAGACAAAACGGGAGAAAATAATATGGAAGAGGCTGCAGACATGCATACAGCCGGTGAAAATGAGCTATATTATTCAGTGGTTGGCTCAAATGCGGACAAGCCCACATTCGCCTCCTCCTTCGCGCATCAACGATCACTGGGTAAGGCTGGCCAAAACGGCGGGACAAAACCCAGTTGTACAACACTATCATTTGGGGTGAACTGCAGACTCTCAGACATGTTGGCAACCAAGCAGCAGCCCTCCAACACAAGCACAGCACCAAAATGGCAAGATTGGGGTTGCAACCGGATGCAGAGGCAATAAATAGCCTTGCTGATGATGATTTGAATGAGTTTCAGGCCTAAAAACAGTTAAATCTCCATTTTGCAAGGCTGCGAGAAAAATACGCTATACGGATGCCATACGGATGCTTACATGCGCGAAATACGCAGCCGCACCCTGAAAACGCATAAAATACGGATTGGTGTGCCAGCAGCATTTTTGCGTAGTACGGCCGTACAATACGCTCCATATTTTTGTACGGTGAGTCTGACGCCGGCCTCAGACTCAATCGATGAAGGAAAAAATAGAGGAAAGTTCTCCAGCAATAAAAAAATGGTCCAATGGATGGATAAAAACAACTTTTTATTTAAACCATTTAAAATTGTAAGCAACCAATAAGAGTAACTGTACAGATGATGCACATATGAGAAACCTACGCGATAAGCCTTAGCCATGGTAACCTAGAATATGATGCATGCATGATACTTGCCGGGCACACTCCGTGTTGCAGCATTTCTCCACACCAGTTCTCAGACTGGGTGGTAAGATAAAGAACATACCATTTTAGTATAAATTACATTTTTCATGGTAGCAGTTGGGAAAGGTCCCTTGTGCAGATAAGAGACTTCCAACCAGACACAGAATTGTGAGCTGGTAGAAAAAAAAATCTGTATTTATATTGCAATATGAAACCGAACAAAATCAAAAGGACAGGCTATGAATTGAGGAATGGCCTGCCATCCAGGTTGGACACCCAGAGTTTTTTTTTTCCCCCAATGATTACGTTGATTACTTAGCTTAGAACTGGCTAAAGGTACTGCCACACTAAACAATCCCGCTAGCGATCACAATAACGACGCATACTAATGCGATCGCTAGCGGGATTGTTTCTATATCGCTAAATGCTGCCGCATTTAGCGATATAGTTAACGACGCTATCGCCGTTAGCGATCTTCTTAACGACTTTAGCGGTACAAAAGTACCGCTAAATCGCTAAGAAAAGGTGCCACACAGCGATTAGATACTTACCCAGCGGGAGCGCCGACGAGAAAATAGGGTCCGGAACGATTCCAGCGACGAGCGAGATCACAGCAGGAAGCTCGTCGCTGGAAGCTGCCGCACTGAACAACATCGCTAACAGGATCACTAAATAGTGACGTTTTTTAGCGATCCGTTAGCGATATTGTTTAGTGTGACATACCCTTTAGTGTGACACAACAGTCTGCCCTCCTCACTGCAAAGTGATGACAAGTGCTGGAGCACAGCAGACCCGAGTGTGATTAACTGAGTTTTCAGCTCTCTTATCAGGCAATCAGTGTGGGGTGAAGGGGCAGTGCTTCCGAGCAGTTCTCCTGTCATGGTGATTGTCAGCTCGGACAATCATAAGCAGTCGTCCACATGCAAAAGGTAAAGCAAACACACCCCTACTATAGCATAGAACAAGCTCTGTGTGAGACATAATGACAGCCTGCTCTCATCACTGCAGAATGATTACATGTGACAGTAGTGATGAGCAAGCACTCGTTACTCGGGTTTCTCAAGCATGCTCAGGCGTCCTCCCGAGTATTTTGGTGTGCTCTGAGATTTAGTTTGTCGCCCCAGCTGCATGATTTGCGGCTACTAGACAGCTTGAATACGTGGAGATTGCCTGTTTGTTAGGAAATCCCCACATGTATTCAGGCTGTCTAGCAGCCGCAAATCATGCAGCTGGGGCGACAAACTAAATCTCTGAGCACTTCCAAATACTCGGGAGACCACCCGTGCATGCTCGGGAAAACCAAAGCAATGCTAATGTGTGTTTGGTCCTGCCAATAAATCGCATTTGAGAGTTACTAGACGTGTTTGTAATGAGTCTCTCCCTTGATACAACCTGCTTGAGATGAGAGCTTAAAGCTATGAGTTTTTCACACTCGGCTCTGTTGTGCTCCAGCACGTCATCACTGCACAGTAAAGAGAGCAGATGGTTTGTCAACTCAAGTCTCAAGCTGAGCCTGTTGTAAGATTTTGGGTGTGAGTATTCTACTTCCCCAGTGTGTTGCTGCCTGCTTATAATTGGTCAGCATCAGAGATAGAAGTATATACTAACCATGAAATCTTTTTGGTAATGCCCACTTGGACTTTAAAAAAATTTAACTGTTTAGGTGTCAAATGCTTTTATCGCTTATATCTCCACAACTAAGAGGCAAAATTAAAGAAAAAAAAATAGCTTTTTTGCAGCGCCTATTATATCTTGTGTCCAGTTCAACATGAAAAATTTGTTGTATGGTCTTTTTTAACTTTTGATACAATATCAATCTGCATGTGCTTCAGATGCAACTTAAAAAAGAAGAACCGTCTCCGGGTCCAGATGGGCTGACGTATTTATATTTCAAAACCCTTTTGGAGGAGCTTTTTCCTCATATGGTTAAACTGTTTAACTAATTTCTGGAGGGCTCCCCCATTCCAGATACGCTAACACATTCTTATCTAATTCTCATCCCAAAACCGGGGAAGGATCCCTTGGATTGCTCAAATTATCATCCAATTGCGTTATTAAATTCTGATTTAAAAACATTCACTCCTATATTAGCTAATAGGCTAACTGTTGGCTCGCTCAACTTATTAATAAGGATCAAGTGGGATTTGTCCCTAACCGTCAGGGGGAGATAACACTAGATGGGCTATATACTTAATAGAGGTTGCTAATAGAAGTAAATTACAGTCTATCATATTGAGCCTGGACGCAGAAAAGGCTTTTGATCATCTTAATTAGTCTTTTCTGTCTGAGACACTGAAGATGTTTGGCATTTCGGGCCCTTTTCCAACAGCTATAGGAGCACTGTATAGTTCCCCTTCGGCCTCTATTAAGCTTCCCTTCAACACTTCTCCCTCAATTAAAATAGCAAATGGTACCAGTCAGGGCAGCCCCTTATAGCCCCTATTATATGTTTTATGTATAGAACCTCTAGCGGTGATAAGACAAAATCAAAACATATTGGGAGTAGATATTAAGATATTTAACCCCCAAGGGTGGTTTGCACGTTAATGACCGGGCCAATTTTTACAATTCTGACCACTGTCTCTTTATGAGGTTATAACTCTGGAACGCTTCAATGGATCTTCGCGATTCTGAGAATGTTTTCTCGTGACATATTGTACTTCACGTCAGTGGTAAAATTTCTTCCATATAACTTGCGTTTATTTTTGAAAAAAACGCAAATATGGCAAAAATGTTGAAAATTTAGCAATTTTCAAACTTTGAATTTTTATTCCCTTAAAACAGAGAAATATGTCACACAAAATAGTTAAGAAATAACATTTCCCACATGTCTACTTTACATCAGCACAATTTTGGAACCAAATTTTTTTTTCTTAGGAAATTATAAGGGTTAAAAGTTGACCAGCGATTTCTCATTTTTACAACAAAATTTACAAAGCCATTTTTTTTAGGGACCACCTCATATTTGAAGTCAATTTGAGGGGTCTATATAGCAGAAAATACCCAAAAGTGACACCATTCTAAAAACTGCACCTCTCAAGGTACTCAAAACCACATTCAAGAAGTTTATTAACCCTTCAGGTGCTTCACAGGAGCTGAAGCAACGTGGAAGGAAAAAATGAATATTTAACTTTTTAGCCACAAAAATGATCTATTACAAACTTTTTTTTTATTTTCACAAGGGTAAAAGAAGCAAATGGACAGATAAAATTGTTGTGCAATTTCTCCTGAGTTCGCCAATAGCCAATATGTGGAGGAAAACCACTGTTTGGGCACACGGCAGAGCTCGTAAGGGAAGGAGTGCCGTTTGACTTTTTCAAACTAAAATTGGCTGGAATTGAGATTGGACGCCATGTCGTGTTTGGAGAGCCCCTGATGTGCTTAAACAGTGGAAACCCCCCACAAGTGACACCATTTTGGAAACTAGACCCCCTAAGGAACTTATCTAGATCTGTTGTGTGCACATTGAACCCCCAAGTGTTTCACAAAAGTTTATAATGCCTGGGTCTGAAAAATAAAAAAAAAACAATTTTCCACAAAAATGATTTTTTAGTCGCAAATTTTTGATTTTTCCCAAGGAAATTTGACCCCAAAAGTTGTTGTCCAATTTGTCCTGAGTACGCTGATACCCCATATGTGGGGGGGGGGGAAACTGTTTGGGCGCACGGCAGGGCTTGGAAAGGAAGCAGTAACGTTTTGGAATGCAAACATTGATGGGGGTCATGTTCCGTTTGTGGTACCCCAGATGAGCCTAAACAGTGGAAACCCCCCACAAGTGACCCCATTTTGGAAGCTAGACCCCCTAACGAACTTATCTAGATCTTTGGTGAGCACTTTGAACCCCCAAGTGCTTCACACAAGTTTATAATGCCCGGGCATGAAAATAAAAAATCCTATTTTTTTCCCACAAAAATGATCTTTTAGTCACTAATTTTTTATTTTCCCAAGGGTAACAGGAGAAATTGGACCACAAAAGTTGTTGTCCAATTTGTCCTGAGTACGCTGATACCCCATATGTGGGGGGGGGAACCACTGTTTGGGCGCATGGCAGAGCTCGGAATGGAAGGAGCACCATTTGACTTTTTCCAACCAAAATTGGCTGGAATTGAGATTGGACGCCATGTTGCATTTGGAGAGCCCCTGATGTGCCTAAACAGTGGAAACCCCCACAAGTGACCCCATTTGGGAAACTAGACCCCCTAAGGAACTTATCTAGATATTTGGTGAGCAATTTGAACCCCCAAGTGCTTCACACAAGTTTATAACGTAGAGCCGTAAAATTAAAAAGGGGATTTTTGTGTTACTCACCGTAAAATCCTTTTCTCCGAGACGCTCATTGGGAGACACAAACCGTGGGTGTTATGCTGCTGCCACTAGGAGGACACTAAGCAATACATAAGCAAAAGAGATTAACTCCTCCTCCTGCAGTATACACCCTCTGTTGGCTCAATCCTGAACCAGTTCGGTGCCAAAGCAGTAGGAGCTCATAACAAATGCATATGTCATAACCAAACAGAGGCTCGAGGCTACTGAGTAGACAAGGGTGGGAGCTGTGTCTCCCAATGAGCGTCTCGGAGAAAAGGATTTTACGGTGAGTAACACAAAAATCCCCTTTTCTCCATCGCCTCATTGGGAGACACAAACCGTGGGACGTCCCAAAGCAGTCCCTGGGTGGGAAGAAACATCACCACAGATGTAGCCTTGTAAGCCAAATGCATAAACGCTTTAAACAGCTTAACAGAAAACAACTCACAGATGCGCAACAGCTGATTGCAGAATCTGTCTGCCAAGAGTCGCATCCGAAGAGGCTTGAGCATGAATTTTGTAATGCTTGACCAAAGTGTGCAGACTGGACCAGGTCGCAGCTTTTCACACTTGCTGTGCCGAAGCCTGGTGCCGAATGGCCCAGGAGGCCCCCACAGATCGAGTGGAAGGTGCCTTAATCCCAGTCGGGATAGGCTGACTCTTGACACGGTACGCCTCTTGGATCGTTAAACGAATCCATCTGGCTAACGTGGTTTTGGAAGCAGGAACAAAACCTTGTCTGCGTCCCACCGGAAGCACAAACAGGGCGTCCGATTTGCGGAAAGATGCAGTCCTCGAAATGTACCTTAGGAGAGCCCTCACCAAATCCAAGGTGTGAAGGGCTTTTTTTCAGTACGGTGCATCGGAGCCGGGCAGAAGGAGGGCAGGACTATCTCCTCATTGATATGAAAAGCCGAGACGACTTTAGGCAAGAAAGAAGGAGAAGTCCTGAGGACTACCTTTTCTGGTGAAAATTGAGAAACGGAGGTTTACAAGACAAGGCTGCCAATTCAGATACCCGCCTGATAGAGGTAATTGCAACTAGGAAGACAACCTTCCAGGAAAGAAGAGATAAGGACGCTTCCGGCAAAGGTTCGAAGGGAGATTCTTGTAAGGCACTGAGGACCAGATTAAGATCCCAAGGGTCCAGGGGCCTCTTGTAGGGTGGAACAAGATGTGCCACTCCTTGGATAAAAGTCCTGACCTGAGACTTGGAAGCGATCCGTCGTTGGAAAAAAAGGACGGATAAGGCAGAAAACTGTCCCTTGAGGGAAGAGAGTGCTAACCCTGAATCCAACCCTGCCTGGAGGAACTCTAGAATGGAAGGGATAGAAAAAACCAAAGGGGGACGACCCTTATCCTTACACCAGGAAAAAGAATGTTTTCCACACACGATGGTAAATGCGTATGGAAACCGGTTTCCTGGCATTGACCATTGTAGAGATAACCTCTTGTGAAAAACCAGCCTGGCCTAAGATCCAGGCTTCAATGTCCATACCGTCAAATTCAGCGCTCTCGAATTGTGATGGTAGATTGGGCCCCGAGAACGAAGATCCGGACGATCCGGTAATCTCCAAGGAACGTCTGCGAGCAGACGTACTAGTTCCGCATACCATGGACGGCGAGGCCAGTCCGGTGCGACCAGGATGAGAGGAACGCCTTCCGTTTTGATCTTCCGAATCACCCTGGGGATTAACGGAAGAGGAAAGAAGTAAGGAAGACTAAATTGACTCCAAGGGAGGACTAGTGCATCCGATCTGATGGCTAGTGGATCGCGAGATGGACTTATGAAAGTCTGAACTTTGGTATTCAGCCTGGATGCCATGAGATCCACATCCGGCATACCCCAACGCTGGCAAATGATTTGAAACATTTCCGGGTGCAGGGACCCTTCTCCTGAGTCTAAGCCTTGGCGACTGAGAAAGTCGGCCTCCCAATTGTCCACTCCCGGAATATGAACTGCGGAGATGGGCGAGCGGTTTTTCTCTGCCCAGTGCAGGATGTGTGATACCTCGAGCATCCCTGACGGTTGATATACGCCACAGCCGTGGCGTTGTCTGACTGGATCCGGATGGGACGACCGGCCAGAAGATGCTGGAAATGCAAGAGAGCTAGTTTGATAGCTCTGATCTCCAGGATGTTGATCGGGAGACGGGTCTCTGGAAGGGACCAGCGGCCCTGAGCCATGTGGTGAAGGAAAACCACTCCCCATCCGAGGAGACTGGCATCGGTGGTCACCACCAACCAATGGACGGGCAGAAAAGAGTTCCCTTGATTCAATGATGAAACAATTGTCCACCATTTTAGGGAGCGTCTGACTCTGGGAGAAGGACGAAAGCGGCGACTTAAGGACGCTGGGTTCCTGTCCCAGACTGATATTAACTCCTGTAGTAGAGGTCGGAAATGGAAAAGAGTGAACGGTACTGCCTCGATGGAGGCTACCATTTTTCCCAGGACCTGCATGGCGACTCGCAGAGAGTGAGAGTGGGCTAGAGACAACAGGAGCACTCCCCACCTCAGAGAAGCGATCTTCTCTGGAGGGAGAGACACTAACCCTTGGCAAGTGTCCAGAATCATTCCCAGAAAAAAAGGATCCTTTGAGAAGGAATGGGAGAGGACTTGTCCAATTTGACTAACCAACCTAGGCGAGAGAGGGTGTCGATAGTGATCTCGACACTTTCTACGCAGTCCGGAAAGGTTGGACCTTTGATGAACACGTCGTCTAGGTACGGGAGGACCACCACACCTCGAGAGTGTAAAATTGACATGGTGGCCGCCATGACCTTTGTGAACACTCTGGGGACGGTTGTGAGTCCGAAGGGCAGAGCGGCAAATTGAAGATGATCCTCTCCGACTGCAAAAAACGCAGAAAACTTTTGATGGCAACTGGAAATCGGGACGTGCAGATACACGTCCTTGATGTCGATTGACGCCAGGTATTCCTTTCTTTCTAGAGATGCGACGACAGAGCGGAGAGATTCCATTCTGAAATGGCGGCCTCTGATAAATTTGTTTAGCAAATTTCTTTTTTTTTTTTTTAATTTTCCGGGTCCAGACTAGAACGCAAAGAGCAGTCCTTCTTGGGAACCACAAAGGAGTTTGAGTAAAACCCTTGAACCTTTCCTCGTGAGGAACTGGGACGATGACCCCGCTGGTGCGAAGAATGTCAAGGCCTGAAGAAAAAAAGGAGTTGCGAGGTCCTTGGACTTTGGTGGGCGAGTGGCCGGGAACGACCTTGGTATTAAGACCGAAAGGGTCGATTGACTCTGCGCTGCAGAAGGAATAAAAACTGACCGCAGCCCAATGGGACGGTCAGTGGGGGTTTTAATAAACAGACCGTCAGTCAGAGACAGTAGAAGTTAGTAAGCGAGCTGTGGTATAGGATCCATTGTTGGAGACTCCATCCGCTCTGTACTAGAATGTGGCCAAAAAAGGACACTGTGATTAAACGGTTTTAGCTCCGAGAAATCTTTGTCCGGCAACTACTGTATCTCTGACCCATGTCAGCAAGTCAGGGGGGTTGGTAAAAAACCCCGTGAAGACGTTTGATCCCTTTAAAGATCTCAGTGAGCTAAGACTGATAGTCTGGCGAATCCGGATATACCCACATACGACTCATATTTTGAGTCATGTTTGCTGCAATCCCCAGGAACGGGGGAGCTGGGTGCCCATCCGTTGGACTCCTGTGAGAAAGACAAACTGCACAGATTAAAGTGTAGAGTTGCCGCGGTAAAATTACATTATCCGTAACACACTAAGCGTCAGCGTGCGTTCTATCGGTCAGTGCTCTAAGGCCATATGTCCGGCCCGGCAAGAGACGGCAGACTGCCTATCGGCGACAGACAAAATAACGTAGGTCACAGGAGATTGCAAACCACTTACCATCCGCACTGATTATCTCCTCAATCCACCGTACCTTTGATAGGGGGGTGGAGAGGTTATGTTAGCCTCCAGTCAGCATCCGCACTGATTATCTCCTCAATCCACCATACCTTTGATAGGGAGGTGGAGAGGTTTTTGGTAGCCTCTAGTGACCATCTGCACTGATTATCTCCTCAATCCACCATCACCTTGATAGGGAAGTGGAGAGGCTTTTGTTAGCCCCCCAGTCACCATTCACTTTGGACAGTGGTGACATAGTGGGGGCGCACGGGCGTCGTATGGAGTCTGAGACGCGTGGGGCTCCTGGACTTATGAAAAAAACGCAGGCCCCACAGACAAAAAACGGAACCGTGCCTTCACTATAGCGAGGTATCGCATGAAGCACACCAGGCATACACAACTGAGTGTGTTTGTCAATCCTCTTAGAGCTCTTGGATTGTGACATTCTGCAATTAAGCGAGCCTGTAGACTGCTGCAGGGAAGGGGTTAAGCCATTTATAAGCTTACCCCTTTTTTTTTTTTTCTGTGTTCGTGCCCGCCAGGAAAAAGAAAAATTCAGATGTCTCGGGTCCTACCTGAGAGGAGACATGGCGGCCAAGAGTAAATTCAGGCCGCACAGAACGCGGAGCTGCTTACACGGAAGCGAGGGGCTGCATGAGGAAGAGTGAGCTCACTGGGGTAGAGAATAGCTGGGGCTCCTGATCGTAATGACCGGAGGCTCCTGGTCGCTTTGGCACATAGTGCGTAACCTAGCTTTCTTGGCAGCGAAGCGCTGCATGAGGCACAGGTGGAATACACCGCAGTGTGTGATTTGTGAGCCTTTTTATTGACCTTGGTTGCGACATTATTACAAATGGGGCTTCGGCAGGAGAAGGGTTAAGCGCTATTGCACTTACCCAGGTACTGTGCCCCTTAGCAGAGGAAAACGTCTCCAGTTAAAGATGGCGCCCGAGACTAGGATTGCGCTTCTCGTATGCCACGAGAAGCGCCAGAAAGTGAGGGGGGGCGAAGGAGTGACCAGAAAGGAGCCCTGTCCAATCCTGGGCCGCAGAAAGTGCGCGCGACGTGGGCGGAGTCACAGGGGAGAGCCAGGAGACCCTCCCCCATCGAGGCCTATCCCGGCCTGAAGCCGGGGACTAAATTTCAAGCTGCGGCCTATCCCGGCCTGAAGCCGGGGACTAAATTTCAAGCTGCGGCCTATCCCGGCCCGAAGCTGGGGACTAAATTTCAGGTTGCTTCCTATCCCGGGCCGAAGCTGGGGACTAAATTTATGGCTGCGGCCTATCCCGGGCCGAAGCCGGGGACTAAATTTATGGTTGCGGCCTAACCCGGGCCGAAGCCGGGGACTAAATTTGAGACTGGGGCCGCGGCGCGACAGGAAGCGCCCGCGGCGCGACGCTGAAGCCGCGGCGGCGCGACACAGAGGCGGCCGCGGCGACAGCCGGCCGGTACACATTGCATCCAGGTGCATGTACTCACTGCGGGGAGAAACCCGAAGATGGAGAAGGGAGGGACCTCTGCAGGGACTACGGCAGATATGGCCGTACTTCCTCAATCCACCGTCCCCTTTGATAGGGGGGTGGAGAGGGATCTTAAATGCCTCCAGACCGCCACCGCTTTCAGGAGAGGTGGTGAGGGGTATCCATCCATGGTGCCACGTCAATAACATCGCCCACATCGAGGGGTATCTCATGGGGAGAGCGGCCCATTCCAGGGATCTGTCGCCCCATGGTAGCGTAGCAGGAGGGGTACGTGGAGGCGACACTCGCACGATGCCGCCTGTTGATGGCTTTTGGGAGATCGTGACTTTTCGTACAAGTCCCGTCGCCCATCCGTACGTGAAGAAAGCAAAAATAATAAAAAGGTAAAAAATGTGAAAAAAATGGGGTCTGAGAGCAGACCCTAGTGCCTCCTGTTATGTTTCGGTAGCTGAGGAGTGCAGGTAAAAAAGGCAATACACCAGAGCAGTTGGAATCTATGAGATTGCAGTACCCTGACTAACCACCACAACTAGAGGCAGCCGTGGAGCGTTCCTACGTTGGTCCTAGACGCCTCGTCACAGCCTGAGAAACTAACTACACCTAAAGATAGAAATAGGAAAGCTATCTGCCCCGGAGCAGAACCCCAAAGATAATAGAAAGCCCCCAAACATGTAATGGCGGTTAGACAAGATGAAATACTGACACAGAAAGAAAATAGTATGAGCAAACGCTGGGGCCCAAACTAACTAAATAGAAAAGGATAGGAAGGGAACTTACTGCAATCCCAGAAAACCCTGAAAGGCACCAACTCTACTAATTTCAAAAACACCTGAGATCACACGACCTCTTCCACCTAAATTAGTTCTCTGGTGTAACAAAATCAAAACAGCAGCCACTGAAAAAACTGGAAAAAGCAAAAGTACAAACATCAGTGGCTGAACTAAACTGAGAGGGCAGAAGCCCCCAGAGGGGACCCTGAAGGCCCCCACAGAAGTGCAGGAAAAAATGCAAAAATATAGCACAAACACAAAAGAAGAAAATGTCTTATCTGTTAGCAGGAGATGCAGACACGACACAGCAGGCTACAAGGGAAACAGGAATAAAGGATCCAGACCAGAACAATTGATCACCGACAACCCTGATGGGAAGGTGACTCCCTTATATAAGACCAATCAGTAACACCTGATTCCCAGTCCTCACAATCTTCACTGGACAGACTAGCACCGCTTGTAACCACCAGAGGGAGCCTCTGCTCAGAACTCATCTCAAACCCATTCACAACAGCCTCCTACAGACACTAAGCAAGAACTGGTTCAGGATTGAGCCAACAGAGGGTGTATACTGCAGGAGGAGGAGTTAATCTCTTTTGCTTATGTATTGCTTAGTGTCCTCCTAGTGGCAGCAGCATAACACCCACGGTTTGTGTCTCCCAATGAGGCGATGGAGAAAAATATATTTTTTCCACAAAATTGATCTTTTCACCCCAATTTTTATTTTCCCAAGGGTAACAAGACTCCAAAAGTTATTGTGCAATTTGTCCTGAGTACGCTGATACCCCATATGGTAAACCACTGTTTGGGTGCATGGCAGAGTTTGGAAGGGAAGGAGCGCCATTTGACTTTTTCAACACAGAATTGGCTGGACGCCATGTCGTGTTTGGAGAGCTCCTGATCTGCCTAAACAGTGGAAACCCCCCACAAATGACACCATTTTGGAAACTAGACCCCTCAAGGAACTTATCTAGATGTGTGGTGAGCACTTTGAACCCCGAAGTGCTTCACAGAAGTTTATAACGTACAGCCGTAAAATAAAAAATCTTTTTTTTTTTTTTACAAAAATGATTTTTTCGCCCCCAATATTTTATTTTTACAAGGGTAACAGGAGTAATTGGACCCCAAAATTTGTTGTCCAATTTGTCCTGAGGACGCTGATACCCAATATGTGGGAGAAAACTACTGTATGGGTGCACGGCTGGGCTCGGAAGAGAAGTAGTGATGTTTTGGATTGCAGACTTTGATGGAATGGTCTGGGGGCGTCATGTCGCATTTAGAGAGCCCCTAATGCGCCTAAACAGTGGAAACCCCCAAGTGACCCCATTTTGGAAAATAGACCCCACAAGGAACTTATCTAGATGTGTGGTGAGCGCTATGAAGCCCCAAGTGCTTCACAGAAGTTTTATAACATACAGCCGTAAAAACAAAAAAATCATTTTTTTTTTTTTTACAAAAATGATTTTGTCGCCCCCAGTTTTTTATTTTACCAAGGGTAACAGAAGAAATAGGGCAAATTGCACAATAACTCTTGTGGTCCAGAGTACGCTGATACGCCATATGTGGGGGTAAACCACTTTTTGGGATCATGGCAGAGCTCAAAAGTGAAGGAGCACCGTTTGACTTTTTCAACGCAGAATTGGCTGGAATTGAGATCAGACGCCATGTCACATTTGGAGAGCCCCTGATGTGCATAAACAGCAGAAACCCCCCAATTCTAATTCCAACCCTAACCCAACACACCCCTAACCCTAGTCCCAACCCTAACCACAAACCTAACCCTAACACACCCCTAATCCCAACCCTAACGTTAGAACCAACCCTAACTTTAGCCGCAACCCTAACCCTAATGGGAAAATGGAAATAAATACATTTTTTAATTTTATTATTTTTCCCTAACTAAAGGGGTGATAAAGGGGGGTTTGATTTACTATTTATAGCGGGTTTTTATGATTGGCAGCTGTCACGCTAAAAGACGCTTTTTATTGCAAAAAAATAGTTTTTTGCATCACCACATTTTGAGAGCTATAATTTTTGCATATTTTGGCCCACAGAGTCATGTGAGGTCTTATTTTTTGCGGGACGAGTTGACGTTTTTATTGGTACCATTTATGACCACGTGACATTTTTTGATCGCTTTTTATTTCGATTTTTGGGAGGTTAGAATGAACAAAAATCAGCAATTCATGAATTTCTTTTGGGGGAAGCGTTTATACCGTTTCGCGTGTGGTAAAATTGATAAAGCAGTTTTATTCTTCAGGTCAGTACGATTACGGCGATACCTCATTTTTTTATGTTTTGGCGCTTTTATAGATTAAAAACAATTTTATATAAAAAATTATTTTTGCATCGCTTTATTCTGCAAGCTATAACTTTTTTATTTTTTCGCTGATGATGCTGTATGACGGCTCGTTTTTTGCGGGATAAGATGACGTTTTCAGCGGTACCATGTTTATTTCTATCGGTCTTTTTGATCGCGTGTTATTCCACTTTTTGTTTTGCGGTATGATGATAAAGCATTGATTTTTTGCTTAGTTTTTTTTTTTTTAAGGGGTTCACTAAATGGGTTAACTAGTGGGACAATATTATAGGGGGGGTCGTTACAGACGCGGCGATACCAAAATTATATATGTACTTTTATTGTTTTGTTTTTTTTTATTTACAGGAAGAAATGAATTTATTGGGGAATATTTTTTTTTTTTTATGATTTTTTTTACCATTTTTATTTTTTTTTACTTTGGGGTGGGACATCACAGTATTTTAGCAGATCGCGGTGTGCCAGGGGTTAATGTGCCGGGAGCGGTCCGTGACCGCTCCTGACACATAGTGCTGGGTGTGATAAACAGCTGACACCCGGCCGCGATCAGCTGCGCTCCCCCCGGGAGAGCAGCTGATCGCATATGACGTACTATTCCGTCCATGGGAATGAGGTCCAGGGTCACATGGACGGAATAGTACGTCGGATGGCAGAGAGGGGTTAATTTGGCCTCTCCTAACTCTCCAATGATTTCATTCATATTTCAGCCCTTGTTGCCAAATAGCATGGATCGTGCGATGGCTCACCCCTGCAGGTCTGTTTAGGTTTGCTGATCTTGTAGACTGGGACACGCTGGAGCTTCTCACATTTGATGTTGTCAAGTCCAAGTTTGCTATTACTAATAAAGAGTTCTACCAGTATTTACAGATCAAACACTTCGCTCCTTCAATTTATGGATCTTCTGGGGTCTCGCTACCGACTGATTTTTAGAGAATCTTCAGGAAACTAAAGGACTAATAACAGAAATATATAAAATATTGGGTTCTCCTAAAGAAGGTCAACAATTAAAACATTCCTACATGTGCAGATGGGAGTCTATTCAGGAAAAAGGGTTATCACCTCAAAGTTGGCATATTATTTGGGAAAAATTGGCCAAGTCCTCTATTTGCACTCTTTACTGAGAAAATCAGTATACAATAGTAATGTTCTGGTATCACAATGCCGATCTCCTTCACAGACTGAACCCTTTAATTTCAAATGTGTTGGCGTTGTGGCTCTGATGTGGGCACACAGTATCACATTTTTTGGTCTTGTTCTATGATGACGGGTTTTTGGGAGGAAGTGAGACTGTTACTCTCCGGGGTTCTTTATTTTGAGGTGGGGCTTGATCCGATTACATATCTGTTGAATGGGATGGGGAAAAATTCAGCTAAGATGTTATTACATATTATTACAGTGTCTGATCACCCATAACTGAAACGGAACTCTCCTCTTTCACATCAACACTTATTATATAAAATTAATGACATTCGTAGGATGGAATATATGATGGCTCTTTTGAATGCGAGAGTGGAGAGTTTTGATTCAGTTTGAGCCCCGTGGGATTTCCTCTGGGCTCAGAGAAACGCTTAGGTCATCTTTTAAACAATTTGATTCCCCCCCTTTCTTCCCTTCCATGTGTGTGTCCTGTCCTGTCTTTTTGTCCGTCTATATGAGGTTATATTTATGATAACTTGCTTTCGTTTTTTTTTCTTAGCTTATTGTTGGATATTTCTAGCTAGGAAATGTGTACCTAGCTTCGCTCGGTATAATAGGTATTCATTGACCCATTGTATATTTTACATCTGAGCATTCTATTATTCTAGGAAGTTCCTCCCTTGCCACATTACCTTGCCAATGTAATTTATTTTGTTTTTTAATGTAATTGTTTGCCCGGATTTATGTCCATTTGTTAAAATTTGTAAAACTTTAATAAAAATTTACAGTTAAAAAAAAAAAAAAAAAAACACACAGATAATGGCTTAAACATATTTATTAGATTCTATGTTTTCACTGAAGATCCTTCTATGAACAATAAACTAAGGTAAAAGTGGGTGTAAGTTACCAGCCAAAATGATGGTTTGTAAACAACGCGACAAATAAGTGATTGCCACCTGAAACAACATGAATGTATTTTATGTAACTGATGAATCCAATTGCTCTTGCATGACATTCTCACAGTATGAAACCGATGGAATCAACCCTCTAGTAGTAGGGGCGTCTCGGGTTATTCTACAAATAGAAAGTGAAATAAAGTTAGAAAGCAGCATTAAAGAGTAACAAAACTTTTGCAAAAAGATTGCTGCAAAGTGGGAAGCTCAGAACGCAGGAGCAGATTAAATAGAAAGGCAGTCGGCGCTCCTGCCTCCTGAACTCTGCCCTGCTAACTAGTCTTGAATGATTGGTTGAAGTTTTGAGACCCCCATTGATCTGAAGGGGGAAAAATATTACAAATTTTTCAATTAATTTTCTTTGGGTTTTTTTTTTTGTTTGTTTTTTAACAGAAACAAGACAAAGTCACTGTAAACTCTCCAAACCCAACTAGTTTGGGACACCAACACAATACAAAAGCAGTTAATCAGTTTCAAGGTCCAAGTAGCATAATTCCTGCTAAAATTATACTGGAGTCATTCGTAAAGTGGTTTGTCCTGACATAGATGCATCAACACTCATTTTGTACACTGGCTGTGCTCAACCATGCCCACTCCCTGGCCCTGACTGGCCTAAAAATGTCAAGACTTTAAATTACCAAGAATGGCATTTTTCACGCGGCCCAAGTGTAGCAAAAATTTCAAGCAGCTTTATGGCAGAATTCTGGTGAAAACTGTTTGACTCGGCCTTTTGATGTTTTTAACTTTCAGGCAGAAAAACAGTAAAGGCCTTTTAACACAGGCTGACGATTGGCCATTTAACCCCTTAAACCCCAAGGGTGGTTTGCACGTTAATGACCGGGCCAATTTTCACAATTCTGACCACTGTCTCTTTATGAGGTTATAACTCTGGAACGCTTCAACGGATCTTAACGATTCTGAGACGGTTTTCACGTGACATATTGTACTTCATGATAGTGGTAAAATTTCTTCGATATAACTTGCGGTTATTTATGAAAAAAAAAATGGAAATGTGAAAATTGTGAAAATTTTGCTATTTTCAAACTTTGAATTTTAATTCCCTTAAAACAGAGAAATATGTTACTAGTTATTAAATAACATTTCCCACATGTCTACTTTACATCAGCACAATTTTGAAACCAATTTTTTTTTTGTTACGAAGTTATAAGGGTTAAAAGCTGACCAGTGATTTCTCATTTTTACAACAAATTGTACAAAACCACCTCACATTTGAAGTCACTTTGAGGGGTCTATATGGCAGAAAATACCCAAAAGTGACACCATTCTAAAAACTGCACCCCTCAAGGTACTTAAAACCACATTTATGAAGTTTATTAACCCTTCAAGTGCTTCACAGGAGCTGAAGCAACTTGGAAGGAAAAAATGAACATTTAACTTTTTAGTCACAAAAATGATCTTTTACAAACAACTGTTTTTATTTTAACAAGGGTAAAAGGATAAAATGGACAGAAAAAGTTGTGCAATTTTTCCTGAGTACGCTGATACCCCATATGGGGGGGGGGGGGGGAAACCACTGTCTGGGCGCACGGCAGGGCTCGGAAGGGAAGGAGCGTCGTTTGACTTTTTCAAACCAGAATTGGCTGGAATTGAGATTGTACGCCATGTCGCGTTTGGAGAGCACCTGATGTGCCTTAACAGTGGAAACCCCCCACAAGTGACCCCATTTTGGAAACTAGACCCCCTAAGGAACTTATCTAGATCTGTGGTGAGCACTTTGAACCTGCAAGTGCTTCACACAAGTATATAATGCCTGGGCATGAAAATAAAAAATCCTATTTTTTTCCCCAAAAAATATTTAAGTCACCAATTTTTTATTTTCCCAAGGGTAAGATGATAAATTGGACCATAAAAGTTGTTGTCCAATTTGTCCTGAGTACGCTGATACCCCCTATGTGGGGGGGGAAACCACTGTTTGGGCGCACGGCAGAGCTCGGAAGGGAAGGAGCGCCATTTGAATTTTTCAAACAAAAATTGGCTGGAATCGAGATTGGACGCCATGTCGCATTTGGATAGCCCCTGATGTGCCTAAACAGTGGGAATCCCCCAAAAGTGACCCTATTTTAGAAACTAGACCACCTAAGGAACTTATCTAGATCTGTGGTGAGCACTTTGAACCCCCAAATGCTTCACATAAGTTTATAACGTAGAGCCGTAAAATTGAAAAATCATATTTTTTCCACAAAAATGATCTTTTCACCCCAATTTTTATTTTACAAAGGGTAACACCACCTGAAAAGTTATTTTGCAATTTGTCCTGAGTAAGCTGATACCCAATATGTGGTGGTAAACCACTGTTTGGGTGAATGGCAGAGTTTGGAAGGGAAGGAGCGCAGTTTGACTTTTTCAACGCAGAATTGGCTGTATGCCATGTCGAGTTTGGAGAGCCCCTGATGTGCCTAAACAGTGGAAACCCCCACAAGTGACCCCATTTTGGAAACTAGACCCCCAAAGGAACTTATCTAGATGTGTGGTGAGAACTTTGAACCCCCAAGTGCTTCACAGAAATTTATAACAGAGCCATAAAAATAAAACACGGATTTTGGTAAGAACTTACCTGTAAAATCCTTTTCAGCGAAGGAAGGAAGAGAGACACAGTATTCATTACTGATGGGTAGGCGGAGCCCCAGATCAGGATGTCACCTCAGATCAAAAGAGTGCTGACTGGCTGGCCCCTCCAGCTCGGGCTCCTCCTACTCAGCTCCAGTCGTACCAAAGCTTTTAGGAAAAGAGCCAAGATCACCAGCGGAGCAACATAACCCCTTCTGAAGGAACTTCAGAGAAAAAACACAAGGATACAGGTTATGCATGCAAAGAAAGCCAAAAACCACAGAGTTCCAGGTACTACTCACGGAACCTGACTACTGCGATGAGCTGGCGATGCTGGAACAGAGCCTTAGCGCGCTGACCTCAGCCCAGATAATCGCTATCAGATAAGGGTCGCGCTGCATCTGAAAACATCAACACACTTCTGCCTTGGGAGGGTGCTGTGTCTCTCTTCCTTCCTTCGCTGAAAAGGATTTTACAGGTAAGTTCTTACCAAAATCCGTGTTTCAGCTGCAGATGGAAGGAAGAGAGCCACAGTATTCATTACTGATGGGACGTCCCAAAGCAGTTCAAAAATAAGGGTGGGAAAAAACCAACAAGAGGCAGAAACCCAACAACCTTAACAACAAAGCGCAACCAGCGCTAAACACAAGTTCATCCAGAACTTTAAACTACAGCTGCCTGCAGGACCCTACGTCCGAAGGCTGCATCAGCGGAAGCACTGACGTCCACTTTATAAAACTTCGTAAACGTGTGGACAGAGCGCCAAGTCGCCGCCCGGCAGAGCTGCACTGCTGAAGCACCTTGGTGAAAAGCCCACGATGAAGCCACAGCCCTCGTGGAATGGGCTTGAATCTTAATCGGGCAAGATTCACCCTGAAGACGGTAAGCTTCCAATATAGCTGACCGAATCCAACGAGCTATAGAATCCTTGGAAGCTCGTTGACCACGCCGACGACCGACTGGAACCACAAATAGGGAGTCCGTCTTACGAAAACCTTGAGTAATAGATAGATAAAACTTCAAGGCCCGCACTAAATCCAATGTGTGTAAAGCACGCTCTTTCACATTCTTCGGATCCGGGCAGAATGAAGGCAACACAATATCCTGGTTGACATGAAATTGTGACACCACTTTAGGCAAAAAATCACCCCGAGTGCGAAGCACTACACGATCCGGAAAAAACTCCAGAAAAGGAGGCGAACAAGAAAGAGCTGCCAACTCAGAAACTCTCCTCAAGGAAGTGACTGCAACAAGGAAAGCCACCTTCCAAGAAAGTAAAGAAAGGCTAGCAGAAACCATAGGCTCAAAAGGTTTATGCTGAAGAGCCTCCAAAACAAGGTTGAGCCGCCAAGGAGACACGGGTGCCTTCCGCGGCGGGAACTTACGAGATATACCTCGGAAAAAGGAGAGCACGTCTCTATTTGAAGCAATGGTTCTCCGGAACAATAAGGACAGAGCAGAAATCTGACCTTTCAGGGTGCTGACTGCCAAACCCTTGTCTAGCCCATGCTGCAGAAAAGCCAACAGGTTGGGAATGGAAAATTTTCTCGGGTTCCGAGAGGACCCCAAACACCACGAAAAGAAGGTTTCCCAAATTTTGTGGTAAATCCTAGTAGTAGCCGGACTTCTTGCAGCACGAAGGGTAGCAATGACCTCGGCTGAGAAACCTCTACGGGTCAAGATTTCGGTCTCAAGAGCCACGCCGTCAAACACAGGGACATCAAGTCCGGATGACAAACGGGCCCCTGAGTCAACAAGTCCGGTTGAAGAGGGAGTGGAAAAGGAGGTGCCGCCAACAGCGACATTATTGTCGAGAACCACACCCTTCTTGACCAGTCTGGAGCTACCAAAATAGCTGGAATTCTCTCTAGTCTGATCCGACGCAGTACTAGAGGAAGTAAGGATATCGGCGGGAATACATAGATCAGCTCGAACTGATCCCACTGAGCCACTAGAGCATCCACCGCCACAGCCTTCGGGTCCTTGTACCTGGACATGAACGTCGGTAACTTGGCATTGGACCTGTATGCCATCAAATCCACTTGGGGGGTTCCCCAGCGAGAGCACAGTAGTGCAAAAACTTCCGGGTGGAGGCTCCATTCCCGGGATCCATCCTTCTGCGACTGAGAAAGTCCGCTGTAATATTCTGAACCCCTGGAATGTGAATCGCCGAAATGGCTGGCACACTGGCCTCTGCCCAAATCAGAATTCGGGACACCTCTACCATGAGTCTGGAACTCCTTGTCCCACCTTGGTGATTGATATACGCGACAGCCGTCGCGTTGTCTGTCTGCACTCGGACTGGCAGACCGCTCAAAGGGACCGTCCAATGTTGGAGGCAAAGGAAAATCGCCCTCAATTCCAGGATGTTGATCGGAAGAACAGACTCTTCCGATGACCATACTCCCTGAATCCAGAGATTGTTCCAAACACCCCCCCCAGCCCGTCAGGCTGGCATCGGTGGTTATGACCGACCACTTCGGAGGGAGGAAAAGCTTTCCCAGGGATAACGCTCCTGGACATAAACACCATCCTAGGGATTCTCGCACCCTGTGAGAGATGATGACGCTGCAATCCAGCGAACCTTGCGATTGATCCCAACGACTCAGAATGAGCCTATGGAGAGCTCTGGAATGAAATTGGACAAACGGAAAAAAACCTCATGGACGCCACCGTCAGACCCAGAAGGCGCATACCTTCCGAAGGGACACTGCTGTCGCAGACTTCATAGTCTGTACATGCTGGAGCAGACATGCCTGCTTGTCTGGAGGTAGGGACAACCCCGCCCGTACCATGTCGAAATGCATCCTCAAAAAAAAAGGATTGCCTGCGACGATTCCAGAGACGACTTCTCCTTTGAAGCCACAACCGAAAAGGCCGTCCAAATAGGGACGAATCGTAAATCCCCGTCTTTGAAGGATTGCCATGAGATTCTGGCGTCAGAATCGTTGTAAAAATTCTGGGCGTTAAAGCCAAACCGAATGGTCGAGCCACAACCTGGGTGAGGTCTTCCGATGGGAACATGCCAAAAAGCGTCGCGAATGTCGATTGATCGTTCTGCGACAGGGCTGCCATAACTGAGCGAAGCGACTTCATGCTCGGCTCTGACGGAATGTCAGAAGTCAGTCCGCCTTAGCGAATTTTTTTTTTTTTTTTTTTTTGCCAGCTTCTGCCTTAACAGAAGTTCTGTTTCCAGGGTATGCGGAATTTCTGAGAATTCCCCCTTTTTTTTTTTTTTTTTTAAAAAGAGAGAGACGACACAAACCCCAGAGGGTTGGTCAGATCATCCTTGAACCGAAAAGGACTGCCGATAACTATCGGCACAAGTCCTGCCAGACGCAGAAGTCACAGCTCTGCGCTGCGGTAAAGCTGCTTCTTTTGCCTTTGCCTTGGCATCAGCTCCGTGAGGTCAGTCAAATAGCTGACCACTTTCTAAGCTAAAGATAGCAAACCCTGTTGGAAAACTGCGTTCCATCCAAGTCACAGTGCTCTTCTGACTGTAACTGCCGAGGATTGCGCCCTGGATAGCAGTGACGCATTATCCTTCAACTAGAAAAGCCCATCTACCTTGATAGAGGGAAACTTGCCACGCCGTCCTTAGACGGTCCAACCGGCTCAGGGGAACTTAACAAGTACACCTAGATCCTTAATACCGAATCTATGATCCACGGCTACACAGATGGAAATTGTTGCCATCTCCGTTCTTCTGTCCAGCGTGTCCTGCAGATTCGTCTTCCCTTTTACCAGGAAGATTTGCTAAGCTGGAATAAAGGGACATTCACTTCAGGAGAAGGGGTCCAATTAACAAATAACTCCGTAGAAAAACGGATAGTTTGTAAGGTCGTCGCGACCCATGCGACCCTTGCAACATCCGGGCCGACTTACCAGGACGACTAGTTACCTCCTCCGGTAACTGTAACGTCCACATGGCTTCCACAGAAATTTTAGTACGGCCCCTGAGAGAGAGGCAGGGTGTCCCTGCCGATCCTCCTTGACCGAATCGGACTTCTTCGCTAAGCGAGAAGGAAAGCACCGATTTGTGTCGCTTCCTTGAGAGGATCTAGTTGACACTCCATAACCTAAAAGGTCATCAATAGAAACCAGTGAAGGCCTCCATTTTGACACCATTGGAACCTCTGACCGTGTATGAGTCGAGATCTGCGTGTCAGATACGCGATGCTGATCCGTAGCGGATCTGGGAGAGGGTCTCTGACATGCCCTTGCATAGTATATGGCAGGATAAACCTGTCAGTAACCAGAGCAGTACTTAAATAAAAAACAAACGCTGAAGGGTTAAAGCTCTAAAGCGAGAGCTACCCCAGCTGTCTCCCATTAAGAGTTAACCGCCTAAGAAGGGGTTAAAGTAGCTGACTCCCACAACCTTGATAATGAAAAAAGGGTGTGCGAATCTCAGGCGCCTCTTATAAGGTCGCAGCTGCAGGACAGCCATGCCACACTAAACAGAAAAACGTTCCACAAGATCGCTAAAAAATTGCGCTGTTTTTTATAACGCAATGACCGCCAAAGTTGTCAAGGAGATCGCTAATCGCCTATGCGATTGCCCAGATTGGCAGCCACCAGTGACACTAAAAATGACACACAAACGATCGCAATATTATGCGACGCCATCAGGATCGTCAGCGGAAACGTATAGTGGCAGCATTAATGTCGCAGACTCCCCACAGCCTCTTTATTAATATTAAAAGAGTGTGCGAGCCCCTTATGCGAGAACAGCCGCAGGACAGCTCAATCTGTCACTCAGTAGTGCCCCAGACGGCGCCCGCGCTGTGGAGGTGAAGGAGTTAAGCTTCTGCCCGGCGGGCTAGAAGCGACTCACCAAGCTGGTCACGTATTCTTGCCGGGAGGGGAGGAGAACGATCCGGGGAGCTTTCAGCTTGCAGCGCTTTATCAGCAATGGCCGCCGCGCTCTGCCTCCATGTGCTCCATGTAGAGGAGCCGAAAATGGAGGCTGCAGTAAAGCGCGCGCTCAGAAGCGGCGCGAAATTCAAAAATAAAAAGAGCGCGTACTCCCCTCCTTTCCCTCGTCCTGCAGGCATCCTCCTGCGGACATAGAAAAAACTAGTCACCGGCATATATATGTACAGCGGCTGCCGCAGCAGTTGCTAAAACACTCACACACATTTTACCAAAATGTGGAGTACTCACCAGCCGAAACGCCACAGGGACCCCCAGGGGTTTCTGGCGCTATGCCCATGCTTCCCCCCAGGGCGGGAAGCGCAGTGACCCCAGCGTGTGGTTTGCGCCCCCGCCAGGGAAACTCTCCTCATCCCCCAGGGCCGGCAAGATTCTGCAGGGACGATTATGTAGTTACAGATCCGCCAAGGGAGAGACTGGTGAGATACACTGATAAACATGTAATAGCACTGTCACCGCAGCGCTGAAGCATACTGATATACATGTAATAGCGCTGCCATCAGACGCTAAAGCACTCACACATTAATAATAAAATTTTGTGTGGAGTACTCACCAGCCAAAGCGCCACAGGGACCCTCAGGGGTTTCTGGCGCTATGCCCATGCTTCCCCCCAGGGCGAGGAACGCAGTGACCGCACGTGTGGTTTGCGTCCCGCCAGGGAAGCTCTCCTCATCCCCCAGGGCCGGCAAGGATTCTGCAGGGACTATTTATGTAAAATACAGATCCGCCAGGGGAGAGGTGGGGTCCAGCAGCGCTGAGACCCCTGAGACCTTTCAGACTCATGTCCAAGTCTCTTGTCCGATAAAAATAATAAAATCTTCTGAGGAGCTGCTTCCAGCAGCGACCATCCTCTGGACCTCAAATCTTAGACTGGAGCTGAGTAGGAGGAGCCCGAGCTGGAGGGGCCAGCCAGTCAGCACTCTTTTGATCTGAGGTGACATCCTGATCTGGGGCTCCGCCTACCCATCAGTAATGAATACTGTGTCTCTCTTCCTTCCATCTGCAGCTGAAAAATCATTTTTTTCCACAAAAATGATATTTTTGCCCCAATTTTTTATTTTCCAAGGGTAACAGAAGAAATTGGACCACAAGAGTTATTGTGCAATTTGTCCTGAGTACGCTGATACCCCATATGTGGGGTAAACTACTGTTTGGGTGCATGGCAGAGCTCAGAAGGGAAGGAGCACTGTTTGACTTTTTCTACGTCGAATTGACTGGAATTGAGATCAGACGCCATGTCACATTTGGAGAGCCCCGATGTGCCTAAACAGTGGAAACCCCCCAATTCTAACTTCAACCCTAACCCCAACACACCCCTAACCCTAATCCAACCTAATCAAAACCTAACACAAACCTAACCCTAACACACCCGTAACCCTAGTCCCAATCCTAACCCTAACTTTAGCCCCAACCCTAACGGGAAAATGGAAATTAATAAATTTTTTAATTTTATTATTTTTCCCTAACTAAGGGGGCGATAAAGGTGCGTTTGATTTACTATTTATATCGGGTTTTTATGATTGGCAGCTGTCACATGCTAAAAGACGCTTTTTATTGCAAAAAATAGTTTTTGCATCATCACATTTTGAGAGCTATAATTTTTTCTTATTTTGGCCCACAGAGTCATGTGAGGTCTTATTTTATGCGGGACGAGTTTGTCGTTTTTATTGGTACCATTTTTGGGCACATGACATTTTTTGAACGCTTTTTATTACGATTTTTGGGAGGCATAATGAACAAAAACCAGCAATTCATGAATTTCTTTTGGGGGGGGCGTTTATACCGCTCCACGGCCATCTTGGATCTGGGGTCCTGCAGGGAGGAGGGTCCCTCGGAACAGCGCGATGCATCCGAGAGTCTCAGGGAAGCACGCAGTGAGCCCCCTCACTGCGCGATGCTTCCCTATGCCCCCGGTACACTGCGATCATCTTTGATCGCAGTGTGGCAGGGGCTAATGTGCTGGGTGTCTGCTGTGATAATCAGCTGACACCCGGCCGTGATCCGGGGGGGGGAGCGCAGCTGATCACATATGACGTACTATTCCGTCCTTGGGAATTAGGTCCAGGGTCACATGGACAGAATAGTACGTCAGATGGGATAAAGGGGTTAAACATGCCACTAATCATCCACGAATGTGCAAAAACAGCATAAAATCAGGGTTTTCAGCAGCAAAAAGTCTTGTGTAATCGGCAAATGTGCTGCCAACATGATGCAATGTGTAGTCAGAACGAATAGATGATCAACCATTTTTCTCCCACACTGTTATTGTCAACCTGAAGGTTTCACCCTTTTGACTCTCACACCTTATTATTACAAAAGTATCCTGTCTCTAGTCAAGTTAATCAGTGCCAAACTTATTAATCTAGCCCATAAACAGTTAATCTTTCTGGAGCCTCTCATCTTGTATAAATCCGCTTATAGACAGATGTAGCCAATACAGATATAAGCCAATTTACTTAGTCACTGAAGTCTTCTATTGTACACTGGAATTGTAATCATTTTTTTGGCAATACATTTTCTGGCCATGTGCATCCTCACCCTAAATTTTGGGGCTCTGTGGTGGGCTGATACTCCACACCCCAAAGATATATACATAAGGTGACCGATTTATGAAAAGATGGTACATGGTGTTCACCAATTCATTCCAGAAATGTTCCAATCTGAGACCTGACCACAACATATGTGCCAGATCCGTCGAATGTGTTTTACAGCAGTTACGTACAAGATAGTCTCAGTCTCTTTCATTTTCTCTTTTCTAAAGTTTTAGTCAGGAGATTTTGGTATAGTCTGGATATAAGGCAAGACGATACCTTGGTGAAAGCTAGTGTATTTGTCATACATTTTATCCATGTCATCCTATCATGTGATGTCGGAATTGCTAAAAGTTTGCTATAAAACAAAAATCTTTTTTCAGTCTGTCCCACAGAAATCGGCCTAATAGTACAATATTGTCATGTCACCTACCAGTGGATTTGGCCGGAAGCGGTATGCCAGCATCATTCTTTTCCGGAAAGCTTCAAATTCATCGTCACTTTTCTTTAACTCTGCTGGACGATCAATGCCAAAGCCTGCCCCATCAACTGCTGTAGAGCCCCTGCAATATAGGCGTAAGTGACAGTTTGTAGATCAACAATTAAACTGATGTTCTATGAATCCACTAACAGAAAACAAATTAACCCGCACAGCTTTTATACATTTTCTAATGAAAACCGGTTTTACCATCTCTGACGGCTTAGAGTGGATAAATATTCAAAAACCGGTCTTGACTTATCCTGGAGACATGTATTAAAAGCATTTGCAATCAAATTTTAGTGTAAAAGTGCGTGTAGCAAATTTATAGTTATATGACATTACACTATTTCTATTACCTGTGCCAAAATCTAAAAATTACAAAACAAGGTGGCGTGGTTAACATTTTTGGAGTAAAGTACCACGTTTTTATGACTGTTTGTAAACAAGTCCAAAAAAAATTGTATATTCTAGATAAGTCATAGCTGTCTTAAAAAAAAAAAAAGCTTGAAATTAATTTGCTCAAAAATTTCTACATTATGCTAAAACATCTAACACATAGGTCTTTGGCTCTTAATATTGGGAAGTGCGTTGCCATGCTAAAAGTTGTGCTCATTAAAGTGCAATATTTGATAAAGATGGTGTGGGGGGTGTTGAAGTGAGTGCACGAAAGATTGGTCACAAACTATGCCATTTTTGATAAATATGGGGCACGGAATTTTACATTTGCGGTAAATGATATTCTACATTGCCCTCCAGTGGCAAGATGAGTTATTATTTAGAATAAATTCCAAAGCCTTAAAATTGTGTTACGTGGACTAGGCACCTTTATCGTTCACACTTGACCTTCATGCTTTTCTGTTGTGTAGTCATGGAAATATTCATTGTAGGTTTCTATACATGTACAGTATATATGTTGCTATAATTGTCATGACTAGAGTTGAGCGAAACAGGTCGGTCAGAAACCGAAACCCGACCATAGCGTGAGGTCGGCCATGCTTTCGGCGACCCAGGTGCCAAAGTAGGTTTTCCCATAATGCTTGAAGGGCCTTTTCTCAGCCAATGAGCAAGGAAGCACACTGTGGGCAACGCGATGACATGGGCAGCGGCCGCCACCATCTTAGAGAAGGGCATTGCAGTGATTGGCTTGCTGTGTGTGGCGTCACAGTGCCTATAAAAGCCCTCACCTCCGACCGCCATTTTACTTCTGCCGATCTTAGCGTAGGGAGAGGTTGCTGACGCTGGTTCTCAGCAGGGAGAGCGTTAGGCAGGAAAAAAACAATAATTCAGTGCTTGCGCTGATAGCAATTAGCTGTACAGTTACTGTGCAGTGACAGAAGAGGATTTTGGTGTGTGCAGCAGCGCTGGTTCTTAGGCTGCCTGCCAGTGACAGGGGAGGAATTGCTTGTGTGCAGCAGCAGAGCTGATTATTAGGCTGCCTGCTACCTGTATTGCTGTGTGTACACTGCTGTGCAGACTGCTTTTTAACACAGCACTAATACTTTTTTTATGCACAGTTACCGAGCGTTCATTTTTTTCCCCACACCGTATAGAGCTGTACGCCCCTTACACACTACCGTGTACCAGCTGGTATCACAGACACATACATGCTGACTATCTGTGAGTAACTCCGGAAATATATTCAGAGATTTCAATTTTCCCCAAAACAGTATACAGCTGTACTCTTCTGATACAGTACCGTTTTTCTGGCTTGTGTATTACGGTCAAATCCATACTGAGAGAGCGTCTGTGTGTGACTACGGAAATATATACGGAGATTTAATTTTTCCCCAAAACCGTATACAGCTGTACGCTTCTGATACACTACTGTTTTTCTGCCTTCTGTATTACGGTCAAATCCATACTGAGAGAGCATGTGTGTTACTCCTGAAATATATACGGAGATTTCAAATTACCCCAACACTGTATACACCTGTACGCTACTGATACAGTACACTTTTTATGCTTTTCATATTCTGGTGTAATCTGAGCCTGTGAGCGTGTGTGTTACTCCTCAAATATATACGGAGATTTAAAACTACCCCAACACTGTATACAGCTGTATGCTACTGATACAGTACACTTTTTCTGCTTTTCATATTCTGGTCTACTCCATACTGAGCCTGTGAGAGCGTGTGTTACTCCTTAAATATATACGGAGATTTAAAATTACCCCAACACTGTATACAGCTGTACGCTACTGATACAGTACACTTTTTCTGCTTTTTATATTCTAGTCTAATCCATACTGAGCCTGAAAGCGTCTGTGTGGGAGGGCCCACTCGCTGTCAGACACACCGGCGTACTATGAGTGGCCCCCCTGCTTGCTCAGGGCCCCAGCACTTGTAATACTTACCTCTCACTGCTCCACCGCTGTGACGTCTTCCGCGTTTCCTGACAGTGACATTCAGCTTAGAGAGCGCGATGACGTCACGTCTGTACGCCCTCTGCCTGAACAGTACAAGTGCAGAGAGCTGTAACATGGCGACGCTGAGGAGTCCAGAGTAGAGCAGTGCACAGCGAGGAGAGGTATTACATTTTTTTTTAATTTTTGAAGCAATATATGGGGAGCATTATACACTGGAGAATTATATATGGGGCCCAGCATACACTTGAGCATTCAAAATGGGGCAGATCAGACACTGGAGCAGGATCCTTGGGGCCCATCATATACTGGAGCATTCTAAAAGGGGGAAAGACACTGGTGCATCATTTACGGGGACCATGATACACTGGATCATTATAAATGGGGCCCATTATATATGGAGCATTATATTGGCCCATCATACACTGGAGCATCATCCATGGGGCCCAACATATACTGGAGCATTCTAAATGGGGCAGATCAGACACTGGAGCAGCATCCATGGGGCCCATCATATACTGGAGCATTGTAAATGGGGCAGATCAGACACTGGAGCAGCATCCATGGGGCCCATCATATACTGGAGCATTCTAAATGGGGCAGATCAGACACTGGAGCATCATCCATGGGGCCCATCATATACTGGAGCATTCTAATTGGGGCAGATCAGACACTGGAGAAGCATCCATGGGGCCCATCACATACTGGAGCATTCTGAAAGGGGGAAAACAGACACTGGAGCAGCATTTACAGGGACCATTATACAATAGTATGCAGAGAGAATGGGGCATAAGCCCCTGCCAGCTCACCTAACATCCACCGGAGCACGGAACCACAAGTCCAGACCAGGACGTTGAATGCGTTTCGACCACCGAGGGTCTTTGTCAAAGCTTTGACAAAGACCCTCGGTGGTCGAAACGCGTCGCTGTTTTAACTAGGTGCCACCCCTCCGTTTGTTGCACATTTTGGAGGACACCGTTTGTGACGATTTATCTCGATGAAAATAAAGCATTTCACTTTTTAAGAAGCCGGACTGCTCTCGTTTTCTCTCCTCACCATTATACAATGGAGCATTATAAATGGGGCCCATTATATATGGAGCATTATTTTGGCCCATAAGACACTGGAGCATCATCCATATGGGGTTCATTATTTATGGGGCATCATATAGGGTATGGAGCATCATATGGGGCACATATGGGGCCTATTCTGTATGGAGCCCATTCCGTATGGAGCAATATATGGGGCCCATCATATACTGTATGGAGCTTTATATGCGACTCATTATACTGTATGGAGCAATATGTGGGGCTCATTGTACTCTATGGGGACTGTCCTATACTTTATGGCACATTATATGGGGACTATTATATACTAGAGCAGTATGTGGAGCTCATCATATACTGTATGGAACATTATATGGGACCAATTATGTATTGATCAATATATGGGGCTCATTATTCTGAATGGCGCACTATGTGGTGGCCATAATACTGTATGGAGGAATATACTGTCCGTTTTTTGAGCTATTGTAGATTTTAACATAGATATCAGTCATGTCATGTAAGAAGTGAAGTATTTTTCATTGTACTATACCTATATTTCTCTGCCGTATCGGAGCATCATGAATTGTGGTATGTGTTAAAGGGGCCCACTGACACTCTTTGGCCCAGGCACATGAAAACCTGAAGCCAGCTCTACATACCACAACTTTAGCCAAATAACCACCAGTTTTCGATGCATAACTATTATTCTAAAGTAAATTAAGGTTGACAAGCTTAAGTAATAAGAATTTATGTCGTTGGCATTGAAATGGGCACTGTAGGTGTGTTTACTGTCCTCCACTCCCTGCCGACTTTGCTTCCCCATTGACTTGCATTGGGTTTCGTGTTTCAGTCGGACCCCTGAATTTTCCCGATAGTCGGTCGATTTCGTTTGACCCGACTTTTGAGAAAGTCGGGTTCATGAAACCCGACTCAACCCTAAAAAAGGGAAAGTCGCTCATCTCTAGTCATGACGTAACCGGTTCTCAAGCTCAGCGGGATAAATGGGACACACAGAAAAGAATGTGAAGTTTACAGCCTGCATTCTTTGCGGAACGAGATGTTTTCATTGATACCAATTCTTTTTCTTTACAACTTTTTGATCACCTTGCATTCCATTTTTGCACCAATATGATGAAAAAGCTAAATTTAAATAGTGCTTTTTTTTTTTTTTTTTTTTTTTACAGTGTTCATCGTATGGGTTGTATTATTATCTATTATGCCATGTGCCCCTGCCCTCTTATATATGTGGGACTCACCACTTGTCAACTCAAGATCAGAGTCAGGGAGCACGTGTTAGGCATAGAGGCAGCGGTGAATGAGGACGACATTTCCATGTTGAAAACTATACCGAAACACTTTAAGACACATCATAGTTGTGACAGTAATGGGTTAAGGGTCAGGGGCATTGACTGCCTTGATCTAGGTATACGAGGTGGGAGGATTACTCAACGCCTGACACAATTAGAGACTAGATGGATTTGGACCCTCAACACGGTCCATCCATCGGGTTTAAATGAGAATCTTAGTTTTGCGTCTTTTCTGTGATCGCTGTCCCGCTGGGTTTTGATTGGCACGGGCAAAGTGTGCCATCTTTGTTTTTAACCGGTTTTAACATATCTGTCTTCTCACACTTTAGGTATTCATGTTTGTCCTGTCGTAATATTCCGTGATGGCGGCCTTATCAATATACTGGGTGGATACCGTCTTCATCTTCTATTTTGGATCCTGGACATGGGTCCAACTTAATTCAGGTTTTGTTTTTTTCTTGTGTTCTTATTTGTATTGTCCATATATGTTTTTTGTTTTTTTTATTAATTTCTTATAACTGTTATGTGGTGAGGTTTATTGCCCACTGTATATATGGATATCCTGATTGATTATATCCTCTGCTATGCTGTTGTATTTCCATCATGGATGTTTGTCACATTTCCACATGCATGATTCTGATCCATCTTTTATTATGTATATGGTTCTCTGCAGTTTGTGAGATACTTACATGTAATCCTTTTGATTTGGGTCAGAGTTATATGTCACATTTATTAGGATTTATGTGATGCATTGATATCTATGCACATTACCTATAGTGTGATCAGATCGGGAGTTTTACTGCCGTGGTCTTGTACGCTCACTTGCTGCACTCTGCTTGCTGGGCGGTTCCTGGCGTCTCCATGTGACGGGTTGGCATGGCAATGGCTTGCTCGCCTGCCCCTCGCATGACGCTGGCGCCGCTCAGCATAGCACGTTGCTGTAGCAACGTGAGCGTCACTTCCGGTCCGCGGCAGACGTACTTCCGGTTATATCACTTTTTAAACCCTCCGGTCACAACATGTAGCACGCCCCCTGACGAAGGTTTTCTCCGAAACGCGCGTCGGGGCAGACGCGCTGATCCCGGCCCTGATTACACACTCCACTGCGAGGTAATTATCTGGCACATGCCTTGGTTCTTTCTGCCATTTATGGCATAATGTGTTTATAGTAGTTGCCTCTTGAGCTAATAGTTCATGCATTTAGGGATGTGTGTTTAATGTGATCTTATCACTCCTTTGATTGTGGGGTATTAACCCTGTAGTGGTTTAGTTTAATACTATTTGGAGTTACATTTGTTATTTATACACAGTCCCACTTGTTTTTCTGATTTGTGAGGCATCTATTATTCATTCAGGTGCTGGGATCAGTTTGTCTTTCGCGCTCATAGGCGGTGCAATTGTTCATTCCATTTCATCTGCTATCAACTGTCCTTGCTTTTACTATACCCACACTTGTTTATGAATTTGTCAATAAAGATTTATATTTTTTGAATTAGTACCCTCTATCGTTTTCTTTGGTGATGTTTACATCACTATTCTTCTGCATGTTACATTGGACGATGGGTAAATCACATTAGTCTATGCTAGATGGCTTCCACACAGAGGATACCTTTCACTCTGATTTGCCATGTTTTAGCTATCGTCTCCATTTGCTTTTCATCGTATGGGTTGTAGAATAGTTTTATAGGTTTGGTGGTGGTACCAAAAGTTTTTTATTTTTACATAAAACAGCATTTTTATTGACTTATTATTTTTTCATATTTTAGATTTTTTTCTTTATTAGAATTTTTTTTTCTTTTTACTTATTCCTTATGGGACTTTTACTTTGCTAATTGCGGATCTGATATCATGCAATACTTCTGTACTGCAGGATATTAGATCTGTCAGTTTTTTACTGATACTTCACCACCATAGCTGGCTGACCCAAAGGTCTTGGGTTGCCATTGTGGAGAGCAGATAGGCTTAAATAGGGAGCCACCATCCTCAGGTATGCTATACAGATGAAAACAGGAGTTGGTTCCATCATTGCGCCAAATACAGTATGTATGGTGGTTTGCGGGAATCAACTCCCACAGCATCGTACATGCACGGTGGATGTTAGGAAGGGGTTAAAAATTCCTTCCCTCTATATTCACCTACCACCAGCAGCGCAGGAAAGAGACACCTTGGCTCCAACACACAGTACTCTGACGTGATGACATTATGGGGTGCTGGCACAATCCTCCTTCAATCTGCTCTCTGCTGTCTCAGGAGCTCAGGTACCCCTTGGGCCACAGATGACAGCCTCAGCCCGGGATGCGTGCCTGACACCCCTATTATAACAGATGAATTAAGCCTGCCCCACTTTTGATGTCGCTTTTCCCATCATATACCAAAAAGACTGACCAGCACCTCCAAACAGAACAAGTCAAGTGTGAACAGGTGCATGCGTTTCTCATCATGTGATTGATTTTTCTCTTGTGACACCTGTTTCATTTTGTAGGTAAATTATTTGTTGTATAAAGGGAAGCTTTATTAACATAAGGTTAATACACTGTAAATCAAAGCACAGTTCCCTATGTATTTAATATGGTAAGGATTATAGTCCTCATGAGCCTCCGTTTCCTTTGTGTGCTTAAAGTGCAGGATCATTGTCTCTCCAAAAGCAGCAATGTGGTCTGTGCAGTCTCCCAAATTTTAATCTTTAGTGCAGAAGGCAGCCATATAGAATCACAGAACAGTAACTGTATCCCAGCGTCATATTCATCCCAACACTATGCCCGCTTTTGGAGGACATACTAATTTCCACAACGTTTCAGGAAATAGCAACCACAACAGAACTAACCTAGAAGAATCTGTTTTGCTACTATATCAGCCTAAGTTCTAAGTTGTAAAATATTTTTAAAAACTTACTTGTTAACAGGGTTCTTAATTCCTTGGCTCTCAGAACCTAACCCTTCTCCTTCTTTCCAGCCCATCTTCATTAGCATTTGGTATCCGATGTTCTCCACTGTCAGTTTAAATTCCTTGTATTCTGAATAGTCAGGCTCACGTCCCTCCTATAACAGAGACCAGGGAACAGGAAAACTTTACTGATATGATTTACATGCTTTGTTCACATTTGCGTTTCGCCTTTCATTTATAACATAAGCCACAGAACTTTGACCGGTCCATCAACCAGTGGATGCCTGCGGCACCAGACAAACCCTACTGACCAATGATGGGGTCCTTCACTATTTGTAATAATAGCCAAGAACCAACGTGGTGTGTGATAAGGGACGACCCATCCTCATCCCAATCAAGCAAAATCTATACCACCATAAAGTATCATTCAGAAACTATAATTCTCAGCAACACAGACAAAGGAATAAAAATATTTAAAAATGAACAAAAGTGCCTACAAAGAATACACCGGGCCTAAACCCACACTCCGTTCCCCTCAAAACAAGACATATTAGTATGGTATAAAAACGAAAAAATGAAGATTAATGCCATTATGGGCCAACATAAGCAGACAGTATTAAGGTAAAAATAAAAGGTGAAGATAAATGTGCAAACACCAGCTAATAAATAATACCAGCCCAAAGAAAAAGAAGGGAAAAAAATGTTAATGAGGAAAGTGGTTTGCGCTTTTTTTTTTTTTGTACAATTTTATGGCTCAATATTTGATCTCAAGTGCTCTTATAATGCACTGCAATACTTCATCATAAAACAGACAGGCATCCTTTGTCTGGCCAAATGTGTACTAATATGGTAGGACCTGGGGCCACTTTTAGGCTCCTATCTTCCACAGCAACTCATCGGCACCCCATGATTACAAGGAAAGATCAATGCAGGAATAAAGGGAGTCCCCTTCCTTTGTCACTCTCTTCAATGCCTTGATTACTGCTGTATGCAGCACCTTGCACCAGTTTTTACATCCTTGCTGGGTTTTTTTTTATTTTTCATCTTCATTGCGTGATTTTGTCTTGTTTAATGTTAAATTTCATCTTCTACCAAGGGCGTTGACAGATTTTTCTCTGAACTCGTTCTTTTACCTCTATATGATGTTGCCCAATTTTAAGAGGGGGGTGACACAAACTCCCCCAGAGAAAATCAGAACTGGCTTTTTCAGTGTGATGTGGTAAGCCTCATATGTCTAACTTTGTCTCACTGAGATGTCACAGCTGCTTACTATCAATACAAGCACAGGGAGAGGGAGAGCTGTGCTGTGTGTCTTTACATACAATGTTTTCTATCTATGCCAGGCATTGTGTAATAGTGTCCCGATAGCTGGCATAGATTCATAGAGGTGTATGTGACCAGCTGCTCGCACGCTGAAGCTCTCCTCTTTAATATCATTCGTAATGTAATGACAACAGTACAGGGAGAGGAGAGCGGGGTGTGCGAGCAGTGTTACATACACCATTTGGTATCTAAGCCAGGTACCATGGCATTATTCCCTGATGCCAGGGATAGATGCAGAGTGTACGAATTAATGACAATACAGCAGAGCTCTCCCCCTCTCAAGGTGCTTGTAACGACAGTGTCAGCAGTGAGCTCTCAGTGTGATAAGTTTAGACATGTGAGACTTTCACTTTACACTGAAAAATCGCATTCCGACCTTCTCTGGGGGGGAATACATTTGTTTTTTTTTCCCCTGTATGACGCTGCCATATAATTGGGCAACTTCATACAGGGGAAAAAGAGCATCTAAACTTTACAAATCAATATCTCTGCAACACACATGAGAAATAAAAAAGAACTACATTTTATTACGCTCTTCAGCCACTTGATCATTATGTAGCCAGTTTAGCATGTAAAAATTGATGAAAGATCCCTTCAAACAGCAGGGACTGGCGTCTGTTTAATGCCAACCCTCAGAGGGATGCCAACAGTATATTACAGCAATCAGCTGCTCCATATCCGAGACCATAACAGTATGTCATTGTGCTAGACGTCAGTCCTCACCACAATGAACAATGTGAGTGCAAATATGGGTTAAAAATACCACCACATTTTATGACTTTTCAATGATCTATTAAAAATGTTTGTATCTTTAATAAATCGAAAAGTATGAGCAACAAGTTGTAGCAATGTCCTACAAAGTTGTCTCACATTGTTACCTTAAGAGCCTTGAAAGTCTCCATAAATTTCTCTAGTTCATCTGGAGGCAAGAAATCCCCAATAAAATGTTTACCACGACCCATTTCGGTCAGCTGTTCTGCCCATTCTGTCAGAAAAGAAAATTTTGATCACATAAACGTACTTTCAATCTATCCGCGTTGCCAAACAGCATTTTGTATCGCTGTGTGGTGCGGTTACATGTAAAGCCATTCCAAAATGACACCTGGCCATATACTTTACCCCTTGTCTTGCCCATTTCCATTCTTCTCAGCTGGTGTTCCCAGGTGCCTAGTTCATTATCTACTTCTTCATCACTGTCATAGTCATGCTGATGTTGTTTCATAGCATTCTCCCACAAGAGCTGCACATCCTGCATGGCCTGCTTGTGTTTCATTATCAGGTCATACATTTGCTGCATCTGAACAGAGAATGACGAGATATGCAATCATGCAATAATTAAAGTGGTAGTCCAGAGGCAAATCCATTTTGCTACTAACTCTATATCTATTTAGACCCATAATCTAAGCTATTTTCTAACATACTTGCTTTAAAAATTCTCTATTGTTCCCGAACTACACTGTCTAACACCTATTTTATTTTTATTTCTATTTCCAGTCTGACAATTTGTTTGAGTATCACCAGTGCATTATGGGATACTCAAACGAAGCATCATCAGGGGGTAGAGTCCGTGGTCACTGACACAGCCCCTGCCTCCTCCCTGAAACAAAGCGTCATCATTGACGCTCATTTCAGGGGCTAGGCTGTCCGTGCGGTGTCTCCCCTGTGCATAGTGTCCGCTCTTGTGAATAGGAATAAGTCGGCAACAGCGCGGTCTCACTATACCCGGCAGTGACCAGTGGCGTCATCCGAGGGGGCAGCACTAGCTTTTTTCACTTTGTTTTGCTGGAAAAGAAAAAGCGTCCAAGTTTGGAATTGCAGACTGCTGATTCGTGATAGCGTGTGGTCTGCGTCCTGTTACAATTTCCTAGTAATAGTGTGATTGTGCTGTTATGTGACCGCATGCATGTGAATTGCATACTTGCGATCACGTGCTGACTAGAGGTGTTTCAGCTTCTCTCAATAGCAGGGCTGTGGAGTCCGATTCGTGGAGTCGAAGTTGGTGTCCATTTTGGTGAAGTCCGTATAAAATGGACCGACTCCAACTCCGAAGCTATGAAATGTCCTATAAATGTCTGTTCTGTTTCTGATCTAAGACTTTTAGCTGAGATGAATCTGTGCTGCACTTCATGTACATGTGAGGCAGTGCTGTGGGGTCGGGAGTCAGGGAAATTGAGGAGTCGGAGTCAGAGGTTTGGCTTACTGACTCCACAGCCCTGCAAGAAAAGTGAATTGACAGAAGCCAGATGAGTCTGCAGACTTTTGTCTGAAGTCTGGACAAGCCCTTTAATAAAAGTACTAGAAAAAGACTTGCTGCAGCTCATTATTATCTGTATAAAGAGAATTAGAAATACAGGAGCAGATTATGGTGTCAGTAGTAGACTACATGACGGATCTTGCAGTATAAATATGAAAAAAAAACACCAACACGCAATGGTACATATTGAGCATTGTAGTTTACCCACATACAAAGATATGTAAACTGACATTTCCAATGTAGTACACAATACAATTGCACGATATATTTAGTCTAAAATTGACTTTCACCCTTTTATGCATTTGACACAACTGAAGACAGCAAATTTCTGTGGCTGGCTGGATCTGGTTGCATTACAAAAGAATTGCACCATGGGAAGAATAGCTTTCCTATTTTACAGTTAAAGGGAAGAACCATCATTTATCAGCAGATTCGCTTCTTCACAGTTCACTATACAGAAGAGAAAACCTTCCTACCTCTTGCTGTTCTTTTATCTGTTTCTTTTGGGCATCAGATAATTCCGTGACCCCAACCAATCCCACTGGTTTTTTATTCTCATATCCTAAGCCTTTCAAATCCTGGGCTAAAAATAAAACAAGGGGGATTGGAAATTAGGCTCTGAATCCAGTACCTGGGCAGCAATCATATATGCCTTCTAAAGCCATCTCACCTGTTAGAAGACTGGTGGTATTGGGGGGTTCACTAATCACAGCAACAGGAGGCAACTCCGTTTTGTCTTCCTCAGGCCCCCACCGACTCTTTCTCTTCTTTTTTGCAGATGCTTGCTCTGTAAACTGTGGCTGTGTTGGTGGACTAGTAGTAGATGAGGAAGCAGGGGGGTGAGTAGTAGACGTCATCGGTGAGGAAGCTGGGGCTAACTTACGCTTAAGATCTGATAAGGTATGATTTTCTGTTGAAGATTGCTTGGCTCGTCTGAATTCCTCCACCTTCATTTTATAGTACTGGTAACCTTTGCCATTTGTGTCATATAAAAATCTTCAAGGGACAGAAAAAAAATTGTGTATGAAGTCTGACAAAACACAAATCTAGACGAGACAATATCCAATTTATCAACTCTGTAGTTGACATTTTGCTCCATAAAAAAGGGGAGAATGACTGCAGAGTTTCCATAGGGGTGTGAATTTAGATTATTCAATATTTTAGTCAATTTGGACATATTGTCTAAACGTGCCTTATACAGTTGTGCTCATAAGTTTACATCTCTCGGCAGAATTTTTGATTTCTTGGCCTTTTGTCAGAGAATATGAATAACACCAAAACTTTTTCTCCACTCATGGTTAGAGGTTGGGTGAAGCTATTTATTGTCAAAACTACTGTATTTTCTCTATTTAAATCATAATGACAACCCAAAACATCCAAACGACCCTGATCAAAAGTTCACATACCGCATTTCTTAAAACCGTGTATTGCCCTCTCTAACATCAATGACAGGTTAATGTCTTTTGTGGTAGTTGTGGATGAGGTTCTTCATTTTCTCAGGTGGTAAAGCTGCCCTCTTCTTGGCAAAAAGCCTCAAGTTCCTGTAAATTCCTAGGCTGTCTAGCATGAACTGCGCACTTGAGATCTCCCCAGAGTGACTCAATGATAATGAGGTCAGGAGACTGAGATGGCCACTCCAGAACCTTCACACTGTGTTCTGCTGTAGCCAATGACAGGTCGACTTGACCTTGTGTTTTGGATCGTTGTCATGTTGGAACGTTCAAGTACGTCCCATGCGCAGCTTCCGGGCTGATTGCAAATTTGCCACCAGTATTTGCTGATAACGTGCTGCATTCATCTTTCCTTCAACTTTGACCAAGTTTCCTGTGCCTCTGTAGCTCACACATCCCCAAAACATCAGCGATCCACCTTCTGGCTTTACAGTAGGAATGGTGTTCCTTTCATCATAGGCCTTGTCGATCTCTCTCCAAAAGTAAGGTTTATGGTTGTGCCCAAAAAGATCAATTTTGGTCTTATTACTCTAAATTACCTTGTTCCAGAAGTTTTGAGGCTTGTCTCTGTGCTGTTTTGCATATTGTAGGTGAATACTTTGTGGCATTTGCGCAGTAATGGCTTTCTTCGGGCGACTCGACCATGCAGCCCATTTTTCTTCAAGTGCCAGCTTATTGTGCATCTTGAAACAGCCACACCGCTAGTTTTCTGAAAGTCCAGTATTTCAGCTCATATTATTAGAGGGTTTTTCTTTGCATCCCGAACAATTTTCCTGGTAGTTGTGGACGAAATTTTTGGTGGTTTGACAGTTTGAACGCTGCTGACTGGCATTATCAATTCCTTGGATATCTTTTTTTATCCCTTTCCTGTTTTATACAGTTCAAATACCTTTTCCCTTTGATCTGTTGACAATACTTTTGCTTTCCCCATGACTCACAATCCAGAAACATCAGTGGCTGGATGAAAGATGTAAGAGTCTGTCTGGATCCCAGAAACTCACTCAGCTATAATGCACACACATTGATTACAAGCAAACAGGTCACATGTGGGGATGTTAACTTTTGTAGCCATGCAAACCCATTTGTGTCAAATTCTGTGCATGTTATCAGGCCAAAATCACCAGGGTATATGAACTTTTGATCAGGGTCATTTGGATGTTTTGGGTTGTCATTATAATTTAAAAAGAGAAAACACAGTACAGTCATGGCCAAAAGTTTTGAGAATGACACAAATATTAATTTTTACAAAGTCTACTGCTTCACTTTTTCTAATGGCAATTTGCATATACTCCAGAATGTTATAAAGAGTGATCAGCTTAACAGCAATTACTTGCAAAGTCAATATTTGGCTAGAAAATGAACTTTATCCCCCAAAACACATTTCAACATCATTGCAGCCCTGCCTTAAAAGGACCAGCTAACCTCTTTTCAGTGATTGCTCCATTAACACAGGTGTGGGTGTTGATGAGGACATGGCTGGAGATCAATCTGTCATAATTAAGAATGACACCACTGGACACTTTAAAAGGAGGCTGGTGCTTGGCATCATTGTTTCTCTTCTGTTAACCATGGTTATCTCTAAAGAAACACGTGCAGTCATCATTGCAATGCACAAAAATGGCCTAACAGGGAAGAGTATCGCAGCTAGAAAGATTGCACCTCAGTCAACAATCTATCGCATCATCAAGAACTTCAAGGAGAGATGTTCCATTGTTGCCAAAAAGGCTCCAGGGCGCCCAAGAAAGACCAGCAAGCGCCAGGACCGTCTCTTAAAAGTGTTTCAGCTGCGGGATCGGGCTACCAGCAGTGCAGAGCTTGCTCAGGAATGGCAGCAGGCAGGTGTGAGTGCATCTGCACGCACTGTGAGGCGGAGACTCTTGGAGCAAGGCCTGGTCTCAAGGAGGGCAGCAAAGAAGCCACTTCTCTCCAGAAAAAACATCATGGACAGACTGATATTCTGCAAAAGGTACAGGCAGTGGACTGCTGAGGACTGGGGTAAAGTTATTTTCTCTGATGAATCCCCTTTTTGATTATTTGGGACATCAGGAAAACGCCTCATTCGGAGAAGACAAGGTGAGCGCTACCACCAGTCTTGTCTCATGCCAACTGTTAAGCATCCTGAAACCATTCATGTGTGGGGTTGCTTCTCAGCCAAGGGAATCGGCTCTCTCACAGTCTTGCCTAAAAACACAGCCATGAATAAAGAATGACACCAGAATGTCCTCCAAGAGCAACTTCTCCCAACCCTCCAAGAGCAGTTTGGCGATCAACAATGCCTTTTCCAGCATGACGGAGCACCTTGCCATAAAGCAAAGGTGATAACTAAATGGCTCAGGGAACAAAACAGAGATTTTGGGTCCATGGCCTGGAAACTCCCCAGATCTTAATCCCATTGAGAACTTGTGGTCAATCATCAAGAGACGGGTGGACAAACAAAAACCTAAAAATTCTGACAAAATGAAAGCATTGATTGTGCAAGAATGGACTGCTATCAGTCAGGATTTGGTCCAGAAGTTGATTGAGAGCATGCCAGGGAGAATTGCAGAGGTCCTGAAGAAGAAGGGTCAACACTGCAAATATTGACTTGCTGCATTAACTCATTCTAACTGTCAATATAAGCTTTTGTTACTCATATGTTTGCAATTATTATATTTCTGTCTGTGATAAAAACATCTGTCAAACACACATAAAAACCAGAGGGCAGCAGATCATGTGAAAATATAATATTTGTGTCATTCTCAAAACTTTTGGCCATGACTGTAGTTTGACAACAAATGGCTTTGCCCAACCACTAACCATGAGTAGGGTTGAGCATTCCGATACCGAAACCGGTTCCGATACCTGAAATCCAATGTAAGTCTATGGGAACAAAATATCTGAATATTTTTAATTCCGATATTTTGTTCCCATAGACTTATATTGGATTTCAGGTATCGGAACCGGGTTTCGGTATCGGAATGCTCAACCCTAACCATGAGTGAAGAAATACAGATTTTTGTGTTACTCTCCGTAAAATCCTTTTCTCCGAGACGCTCATTGGGGGACACAGGACTGTGGGTGTGGCTATTGCCGCTAAGAAGTCGACACTAAGTAAACATAAAAAAGGTTAGCTCCGCCTCCGTCGTATACACCCTGCTACTGGCCGTAGGCTAACTCAGTTTGGTGCAAAAGCAGTAGGAGAACGAAGCATAAATCAACATCACCACAGGAACAGCATATACAGAATTAAACCCACCAATAACATAAAATTAAATCAAAATAAAGCCATCTGGTTAAAAAAGGGTGGGCGCTGTGTCCCCCAATGAGCGTCTCGGAGAAAAGGATTTTACGGTGAGTAACACAAAAATCCGTATTTCTCCTTCGTCTCATTGGGGGACACAGGACTGTGGGACGTCCTAAAGCAGTCCCTTGGGTGGGAGACCGCTTACACAGTGTCAGTAATCATGTCAGGCATAGTCTATCGGTGTGCCACCGCCGCCTTCAGAATCCTTCTACTCAGATTTGCATCCCCCGAAGCCTGGGTATGGATATTATAATGCTTGGAGAAGGTATGCAAGCTAGAACAGGTTGCCGCCTTACAAACCGGTTCTCATCCGCGATACACACCTCCTGAGTGCTCTCACCAGGTCCAGCGTATGGAGAGCCTTCTCCACCCGATGCTTTAGTGCCGGGCAGAACAAGGATAAAACAATGTGTACGTTGATATGAAAGAATGACACGAGCTTTGGTAAAAAGGGCAAATTAGGTTTAAGCACCACCTTGTCCTGGTGAAAGAATATGGGGCTCAGCAAAAGAGCCGCCAGTTCCGAGACCCGCCTAATGGAAGTTATGGCTATCAAAAACACGACCTTCCAGAAGAGGTACGTTAAAGATACTTCCCGAAAGTGCTCAAATGGAGATTCCTGTAAGACTCCCAGCACCAGGTTTAGATCCCAGGTGTCTAGGGGAACCCTGTAGAGGGGTACTGTATGGACAACCCCTGTATGGAGGTTCTCACCTGCCAATTGGTGGCAATTCTACGCTGAAAAAAGTACAGACAAAAGCCGATAATTATCTACTATGAGTGCCTGGAGCTAGACCTGCATCTAGAACCAGCCTGGAGAAAAGCCAGAATGTTGGGAATCGAGAACTGTAGCAGGGAATAACTATGCTCCCTGCACCACTTAACAATGACCCTCCAAATATGGTGATAGACCCGAGCTGAAGTCGGCCTTCAAGCGTTTGGTCATTGTGGTAGCGATTCTCTGGGAGAACCCTGCCCGGGATAGAATCCAAGATTCAACGGCCAGGTCGTCAAACACAGGGCTCCTGAGTTCTGGTGGTAAACCAGGCCCTGGGACAGTAGCTCTGCGTGGTCTGGTAGTCGCCACGGTACGTCGGTGAGCAGCTGCACCAGATCTGCCTACCGGGACTGAAGAGGTCAATCCGGAACGATTAATATTGCGGGCCTCCCTCTGTCTCGATCTTCTCGATTCCCCTGGGTAGCAGCGCTAGCAGAGGGAACAAGTATGGGAGGTGAAATTGATTCCTAGGCAGAACCAGAGAGTCCACTGCAATTGCCTGCGGATCTCTGTACCGAGAGACAAAGCTGTCCCCCTTGGCATTGTTCCTGGAGGCCATCAGATCACTATCTGGCGTGCCCAAGCGCCAGCAAATCCGCTGAAATACGTCAGGATGTAGGTACCACTCCCATGATGCCAGACCCTGATAGCTGAGGAAATCTGCTGCCCAGTTCTGCTCGCCGGGAATGTGCACCGCCGACAGCACCGAGTGGTTCCGCTCGGCCCATCCTAGGACTTGCTTCACTTCGAGCATGGCCGCCCTGCTTCGGGTACCCCCCTGATGATTTATGTACACCATGACCGTGTCGTTATCTGACTGAATCCGGATGGGGTGGCCCGCCAAATGGTGACGAAAGCACCGCAGGGTCAGCCGAACTGCTCGAATCTCTAATATATTGGTCAGGTGAGCTGACTCTTGCGGAGATCAACGTTCCTGGGTTGTGTGGTGGAGAAACACCGCTCCCCATCCGAGAAGGCTGGCGTCTGTCGGGCCTACCAGCCCATGGACAGGGGGAAAGGCCCTTTGAAGTGACGAGTTCCTCGTCCATCATACCAGAGCTAGTCTGACTTGAGGAGACAGCCAGCATCGGCGGTCTAGGGAGCAAGGACTCCTGTCCCAAACCTTGAGGAGAGCGTGCTGCAAAGGACGAAGATGGAGCTGCGCAAAAGGTACTGCCTCTGTTGGCACCATCATCCTCCCTAAGACCCTCATATGCAGACCCAAATCGTGTGGGGGACCGGCCGGCGAAGGACCTGGATCTCTCGGCGAAGAAGTAAGGTGTTCTCCCGTGGGAGAATTGTCAACCCCCATGCTATGTCGAAGATCATCCCCAAAAAGGTGATCCTCCGAGACGGCACGGAAGACGACTTCCTGGAATTCACTAACCATCCCAGGCGAGACAGAGTGTCCGTCTTGGACATCGATTGATGGCGGCCGCCTACTCTGGAGTGACGGACTGGACTCTGCCTCCAGCCATTTAGCCGAAAATCTCTGGGACCTAGATCCCCTATATCTTAGCTGATGGGAGCGCATTCTTCCCAATGGATTGGTCCTATATTAGATCTGAGTCCTCTGGGCCTGGCTGGGTTGACCTGCACCACCGGAGCCTGTCTCCGTGGCTCAACCGTGGTTGCGAAAATGGGTATTAAACCTACCGGTAATTCGGTTTCCAGGACTCCATCCTGACAGCACTATGGAGGACGTCCTCCTCCTCCTTACAGGGACAGGAAAAGCACACGAGAGGTTAAAAGGTCCCACTCCCCCTATACCTCAGTGATTTGACAAGTACCACACCATGGATCAATGCAAGTGATAACACTTTAATTTACTAAACATATTACATCATATGAATTAGCATATAGATCAAAATAAACAAGGGGGGTAACTAACCGTGCTGTCAGGATGGACTCCTGGAAACCGAATTACCGGTAGGTTTAATACCCATTTTCCAGGACGTCCCCCTGACAGCACTATGGAGAGTACCAAAGAAACCCTCCTTAGGGTGGGACTACGGCCTGTAATACTTTTCTACCATATGCCGTATGCTGTCCTGACAGCACATCTAATTTGTAGTGCTTGCAAAAGGTATTTACTCTAGCCCAAGAAGTTGCCTTACAAATCTGTTCTAATGATGCTCCTGCTCTCTCAGCCCATAATGCGGACAAGGCTCTAGTAGAATGGGCTTTTACCTTTATAGGACAATCTACGCTTTCAGATCTGTAAGCTTTTGTGATTATAGTGGTAATCCATCTTGCAATGGATGTTTTGGAAGCTTTTTTACCCCTGTTTTTACCTCCGAACAAAATAAACAAATTAGGGTCTTTCCTCCAGACCGGAGTGGCTTCGAAGTAATCAATCACTGCCTGTCTAACATCCAGGGAGTGTAAGGCTTGTTCTTTTATGTTTAATGGTCTCTCACAAAAGGATGGGAGTACGATTTCCTGATTGCGATTTTGCAATGAAGCTACCTTAGGCATAAAAGCAGGATCTAGTTTTAATACTATGTGATCCTCTCTAATCTGCAGATATGAGTCTTTAATGGATAAAGCTTGAATCTCCCCTATTCTTTTGGCTGTGGTGATGGCTACCAAAAAAAGCTGTTTTCATCGACAAGAGTGAAATAGGCAAATCCTTATTTGGTGTATAAGGAGTTTTACAAAGTGCCGCTAGAACTAAATTTAAGTCCCAGGGGGGAGATAATTGTCTTATGGTGGGCCGCAATCTTTGGATTGTTTTGACAAATCTAACTACCCAAGGGTGTGAAGCTAATGGATAGTCCATGTAAGTGCTTAATGCCGAGATCTGCACCTTAAGTGTACTAGGTCTGAGACCCATATTAAAGCCTACCTGTAGGAAATCCAATACTCGAGGGACATCCGGGACTCCGGCTACAACATCGGACCTGCCACCCTCCAGACAGAACCTCTTCCAGATTTTATAATATATTGCCGAAGTTACCGGTTTCCTGCTGGCTTGGATCGTTGTTGTCACCTGATCTGATAGACCTCGAGCTTTTAGAATGTCCCGTTCAGGATCCAGGCTGACAGATGCAATCTTTATGGATCCTGGTGTATAACTGGACCCTGGTGAACTATGTCCTTCCACCGGGGAAGCTCGATTGGATCTTCTCTGGTCATGGCACCTAAAAGCGGAAACCAGTTCCTCCTTGGCCAGAACGGAACTATTACTAAGACTCTCACTCCGTCTTCTCGTATCTTCCTCAGAACAGCTGGTATCAGCGCTATTGGTGGAAATGCATAGTTCAGGGGTTCGTGCCACCTCTGACTCAAGGCATCCACCGCTTCTGGATTGTCCGCTGGGTTCAGCGAATAAAATCTTGGTAATTTCGAATTCTTCCTTGTAGCGAATAGATCTATCTGAGGTTTTCCCCCATCGTCGACATAATAAATGGAAGACTTCCTGGCTTAGCTCCCACTCGGTCGGGTGGATCTTCTGTCTGCTTAAATAGTCCGCTACTAAGTTCTGCCAACCCTCCAGGTGTACCGTGGTTATAGAAAGGACCGTTTGTTCTGCCCAAACAAATATCTTCTCTGCTAGATCCTGCAGAGTTCTGTATCGAGAGCCTCCTTGATGTTTGATGAATGCTACTGCTGTCATGTTGTCCAACAGGATTCTGACATGCCGGTTTTTCAAACGATCTTCATTCCTTCTTAAGGATTCCCAAACCGCATACAGCTCTCGATAATTTGATGACTTCCGTCTGATTTTTTCAGGCCATTTACCCTGCAAAATTTTTCCTTCCAAGTGGGCTCCCCATCCCCATGCGCTGGCGTCCGTAGATATTACTATGTATGGGGATGGTATCCAGAGAACTCCTCTTCTAAGATTTCGGCTTTGCATCCACCATTTTAATGATCTCTTCACTTTTGCTGATAGCTGGATCTTTTTGTCTAGGGATGATTGACGACGATCCCAAATTGATAGAACTTCTTTTTGTAAGGGTCTTGAATGAGCCTGTGCCCACCTGACGCACGGTATACATGTCATTACTCCCAGAACCTGCATAGCTGTTCGTATGGTAATTCGGCTCTTCACCATCTCTGCAACTTTCTTTCTCAAGGACTGTTGCTTGTCTTCTGGCAAGAAGACTGTCCTGGATCTGGAATCTAGGAGTACCCCTAGAAATACTCTTTTTGACCTGGGTGTTAAATGTGATTTTTCTCGATTCACCACCCAACCGAGAAATTCCAGTACCGCCACCGTCCGTTCTGTGTGAAGATTCAGAATTTTTGCTGTTCGAGCCACTAAAAGAAAGTCGTCCAAGTAAGGCACCACTGTGATTCCTTGGTTTCTTAGATAGGCTACGATTTCTGATATTAGCTTTGTAAAAACTCTGGGAGCAGAAGCTAGCCCGAACGGAAGGCCCTGAAACTGGAAGTGGCAGGTACAGTCTGGTAGGCTTACGGCAAATCTTAGAAGTTCCTGCGAGGCTGGATGAATCGGGACCTGATAGTACGCACTTTTTAAGTCTAGGGTACACATTACAGAGTTTTTGTCTATCAACGGAATTGCCGATCTTATTGACTCTATTCTGAATCTCTTGTACCGAACAAACCTGTTCAATGGTTTGAGATTCAGAATTGTCCGTGACTCGCCTGATGGTTTCATTATCGGAAAAAGAGAGGAATAATGCCCCATTTTTTCCTCTGGCCCGGGAACTGGCACTATGACTTCGGAAGTGATTAAGTCTTGAAGATATTGAAACATCCCTGAATTTGCCTGAACCACAGTGGGAGATATGTACCTCTGGGGCGGAGTGGATATCAGCTCTATCCTGTAACCTTCCTTTATTGTTTGTAAGACCCACTCGTTTTTGGTGACCTGCTTCCAGTTCTCTGCAGAGAACAGGAGTCTGCCCCTATGCGCCTGGCGTCATTGTCTCCTAGATTTAGACGAAGTTCCAAATAATGAGCTCCTATTTCCTCTATTTTGACTGTAGGAACTCTTATATGTTCCCTGCTAGCTCTCCCTGTGTCCTTATAAAATGGTTGTCTACGGGTAGCTGGTTTTCTCCGAAAGGACTGAAACTTTTTGGGTTTGTCCTCTGGAAACCCTTTTTTGCTATCTGACGCCTCTAGGATATCGTCTAACGCTTGACCAAACACCTTTGATCCTGTAAAAGGTATGGAACATAACTTATTTTTGGAAGCATTATCCCCCGACCAGGATCTTAACCAAATAGCTCTACGGACTGCATTAGACAGTGAACTATTTCTGGCAGAAAACTTTACTGACTCTGCCGAGGTATCTGCCAAAAAAGCCGTCGCTGATTTAATAAGAGGAAGTGACTAGTATTTCCGCTCTAGGGGTCTTGTTGGCTAATTGCTCCTCCAACTGACCCATCCACAAAAACATGGACCTTGCTACCGAGGTAGCAGCAATGTTGGTTCTTATCAGAGCCGCCGATGATTCCCAGGCCCGTTTAAGAAGGATGTCCGCCTTCCGGTCCATGGGATCTTTGAGACTTGAGGAGTCCTCAAATGGAATCGATGTCTTTTTTGCAACCTTTGCAACTGGCACATCAACTTTAGGAATTTCCTCCCATAGTTTTGTGTCCTCAGGATCAAATGGAAGACGACTCTTAAGGTCCCGTGACATTACCAGTCTTCGCTCTGCCTCTTTCCAATCACTCAGAATCATGGCCTTAATATGGTCACTTATAGGGAATACTTTTTGTATCTGAGCTGTGAGACCCCCGAACATCAAATCCTGTCGGGATTGAGGCCGTGGGACATCTTCCATTTGCATCGTATTCCTCACTGCCTGGACTAGATCCTCCGTATCTTCCACCGGGAATAGGTACCTCCTGGCCTTTTCCTGGATTTCTGCCTGTACTTCACCTTCTTCCTGCTCCGAGTACTGTATATCTGAATTTTCTTCTGATTCTGGTTCCAAATCATCTTGCTCCAATTCCCACCTAGGTCTCTTACGACATGGACCCTGACTAGTGGGCTGCTGTTGTGAACTAGCAGATAACGATGCCTGCACTTCTTCCCTAATCAGGATCTTCATGTCAGATAATAATGAAGATTTTTCCTGCTCCAAAACTGCTGCTGTGCAAGAACAACAGACCGTTTTTTTTATAAGTGTCAGGAAGTTTCGTGTGATATGCGGAACAACGATTAGATTTCGCCGAGGCTTTGCCCGACTTCTTTGCTGTCTGCAGAGACATCGATGAAGTATCCTTGACCTAAGTAATACAATAATACGTATACTAAGGACTGAGTCTGAATGTTGATGCTTAAATTGTGAGGGTGTCTTTTTTGCGCTATGCGCACTTACCCCCGCATCCTCTCTCTCCTCCGTCTTGGATTTCTCAGACTCCATGTCCTTCAGCAGAAAAGTTTCACCTTGCTGCCTTAGGACTGCTATGGTGGCTATAGCGCTTTCCCTGTGTTAATATTCACAGAATGGCGCTCAGTAATTCAAACGCCACCCATACACGCGCTTGCACCTTAATATGACGTCATGAAAAACAGCGCTGCTGCGACGTCTTTAACGCCGCCCATACTGCGTTCCACCCTGGAACGCATTAAGATTGGCGACACACCTGCGCTTCCAAACGCGACGCGCTCTTTGTATCTTTTGCGTTCCACTCTGGAACGCATGAAGATTGGCGACGCACCTGTGTTTCCAAATGCGACGCTCTCCGGCCTTCCTGCGTTCCGTCCTGGAACGCACGCTGATTCCCCGCGTTCGCGTCACCGGAAGTGACGCTCAGCTCCCAGCCGAGGCCTGTTCGGCGTTCCTCCCTGGACCGGAAGGATGACGCCTGAGCCGAGAGCCCCCCACTAAAGAGGATCGGCTCTTACCCGGGAGCTCGTCCACCCCCGGTCTTTGGGGCAGAGGGACTCCCAAGGAGGGAGTTTCGGCCCTGGACCTCTTGACAGGGGGAAGGATATTGGACGAGCCGCACGATCCCCCTGGGCCCTCCGGTAAGCTTGTAAAGCGATCTCTCGTGTGTCCCTCCATGCAGGGACAGGAAAAACACTGAGGTATAGGGGGAGGAGTGGGACCTTTTAACCTCTCGTGTGCTTTTCCTGTCCCTGTAAGGAGGAGGAAGTCCTGGAAAAAGCCTTTAATTACGCCTAAGGCCTGTGACGAAAAGGCTGCCTAACCCTCTGCTGAGGGAGAGAACTGCTCTTCCCTCCAGTGATATCGGATATGAGCTGATCCAATTTCTCGCCGAAAAATCGGCCACTCCAATAGGGCAAGGGAGTAAGGGAGTTCTTTGAGGTTGAGTCCCAAGCTGCTGCGTTAGTTTAGAATGGCAGTTGACATCCCGCCAAAATCTCAATCATAAGGCTCTCCTTATACCATAATTAACACCTACCTGTATGTCTTTGGTGCATTGGTGGCAGGCCACCTGAGCATAGGGAGAACATACAAACTCCCTGCAGAAGTCGTCCATGGTGGGATCTGAACCCTGGACTCCTATGCAGCAAAGCACCAGTGCTTTCCACTGAGCTACTGTGCTGCTCCCTGCAAGAGCGATCTGATTGGTGATTTCGAATACCTCTGAAGGAACGTCCCTACCGCGTAGTGCCTCAGTCAGGGACTACAACCAATCCAAACCTTGGCTACCTAGCTAGCCGCAAAAGAAGGGGAGAGCGCAGAACCTGATGCCTCAAACACTGACCGAGCCAGGTCTCAATGAGACGGTCAGTCGGATCTTTTACAGAGGATTCACTGGGGAGGAAAAGCAGTGATTTAAACGCCAAAAGAGATATGGGGGGAATCAACCGCGGAAGACTCCGCCCACTCCTTAAGGAGGTCCGTGGGCGAAAGGATATCTCTGTTAGCTTTGTACCCAGAGAAGCGTTTGTCTGGCTACTCTCAGTGGTGCCAATTCCTTGAATCTGGGATGAGAGCCAAAGACTTTGTGAGCCTGCTTGGTGCGCTTAAAACACATCTTCTGTACGGCAGACAGGGTGGGTTCGTCCTCTATACCCAGAGTCTGGTTTACGGCTTCAATGAGACTGTCAATTGTCTCTCGGTCACTAGGTGACTGCAGATCAAGGGGCTTAGCAGATGCCATCTGACGAGCACAAGCAACTTGAGCCTAGAATGGCAGTTGACCTCTTCGGAATCATAATCCGAACCCTGTAGACCTGCACCTGAAGGGGAAGGAGACCGAGAACCAGAGCCGACCTCCTCCAGGTCTTACCCTGAGATTGTGAAAAGGGCACCATCTCAGCCCCTGGTGTCCGTACCCTGGTCCGCAGACCGGTAGAACGGAGCAACCAGCTGCGCACTCTGGTGGAGAGCGAGGATGAATGCAGCGGCCTGCGGCTAGATCATAACTCCCAGGAAGCCGTGGTTAAGGCACTGTCACACCAAGCGAGATCGCTAGCGAGATCGCCTAAGCGCCAGATTTTATGACGCAGCAGCGACTTCGCCGAGTGCGGCATGCAGCGGCGACGTCGCTGATGCGATCGCCAACTGCGACAGCGCCCCCACACTGCTATCCCATTAATGCCAAGAACCACCGCGTCGGAGAGGGGGGGGAGGTTCCTTAAAGTAGGCCGAAGCCAGGGACTAAATTTCCGGCGCCGACCCGATGACACGGGGGCGGGCTCGCCGAGAGTAGACGCGGCTGGGGGCGGGACTTCTGCCCGCGGCCTAGAACAGGTCGAAGCCAGGGAGTAAAGTTTTGGCGTCTGCTGAATGACGGCGCCGACGCTGGAGCCACCGCAGGGTCAGCCCTTCCAGCATTTGCGGTGCGCTCCGGTAGTGAGGCGGCAGCGGTCCACGGGGCGTGCAGCGTTACTCGCCGGGCACCAGCATTTGCGGCGGAGCCCCTGTAGAGCTCCCTGTACAGAAGGAGAGAACACCAGGCTTCAACCCGGAAGGAATGCGCCCCTTACCAGGAGCAGCGGTCATCTCCAACGTGTGAGTATCACTCAAGCAATGATCGAAGTCCCCGATACATAATGTGGAGCAGGGGCCCGCCGCTCTGTTGCAAAGCCCCAGTGCTTATCTCGGTGTGCTGAGCCACAGTCTTGCTGTGACAGGGGACAGTGCAGGAAAATCTCAATCCACACGTCCCTCTGAAAGGGAGGTGGAGAGGGGCCGTCCAGCTTCTTGTAGTACCGCTGTTCTATCAGCGGAGGTACAGTGGGATCAGCACGGACACCATGGCCTCAGTCCAGTGCTTTACACTCACCAAGGTGCGCGTCCCGGCCTAAGCCACCGCGATGAGGCTTCACGGGTAAACTTCAGGAAGGTACTGGGTAAGAGAATGCCTCAATCCATCATCTTTTAGAAGAGAAGTGGAGAGGAACCTTCCGCCTCCTTGCATCATCCACTTTTAAAAGTGGTGAAGCAGTGGGGGCTGCACTGACGCCATGTAGAGGCCTCTGATCATCCTATGGGTTCAATCCCTAAGGATGGGCAGGGCAGGTTGTCCGGTATAGGCCTGGCTGCGGATGAGGATACATGAAGGTGACACTCCATGTGGTCGACCGTAAGTTGGTGCGGGGAGAAGACCCGTCGCCCTTGAATCAGCTCAGGCATGGCATCCCACGTCGCAGGAGAGGATACGTGGAGGCGACACTCGCACGTGCTCGCCTGTTGCTGGTTTGGGGAGTTCGGACCCCTTCAAAAGAGCCCGTCGCCCCTGTCTCATCCTCATGGTAAAAAAAGAAAAAGGTCTAGGAAAAACCAGACATGTGCCTCCTACTTACACTAAGCAAATACTGAGTTAGCCTACGGCCAGTAGCAGGGTGTATACGACGGAGGCGGAGCTAACCTTTTTTTTATGTTTACTTAGTGTCGACCTCCTAGAGGCAATAGCCACACCCACAGTCCTGTGTCCTCCAATGAGACAAAGGAGAAAAAGTTTTCATATTCTCTGAAGGGAATACTTCTCCGTCCAATTATGACAAGAGCATTCTTAAAGTGATACCTTTATTGGCTAACCAGAAAATTATATGTTCGCAAGCTTTGCGAACATATAATTTTCTGGTTAGCCAATAAAGGTATCACTTTAAGAATGCTCTTGTCATAATTGGACGGAGAAGTATTCACATCGATTTTTCTGGCTAACACGGTACCACAATATAATTTATTATTGTACACCATATTCTCTGAAAAAAGGCCAAGAAAGCAAAAACTCTGCTGGGGTATGTAAAACTTTTGAGCACAACTGTATATATTATACATATATTACCTGAAGGCTGGGTTTTCTCTGTTATTTTGTAAAGCAATAGCTTCAACCTCAGGACCACCATCTGCCACAAAGCTAGCTAACTTCTCTGCAAACATCTTTGTTTCTTCATCCTCAGGAACTAAAAGGTAAGAGAAGGCAAGAACAATCATAGTGGACACCCTAAATGCTTATATCTTAAATATTTGCGGCAGAACCTCTTTAAATGGTTGCTCTGATAAATGGTTTCTATCACTCTGTATTCTTAATACAGATGATTGGCAAATAAAAGCCCCCCTAACATGGGTTGTCAACCGATATTGATCGGTTTGGCTAATGTTAGTCTAACGTGTTTGGGGGCCTATATTCCGCCATATAATGGCTGAGCACGCCAATATTGTCCGACAGTCTAATATGTGGGGGGGCCTCCAAACTCTTGCTTAACAGATGATGTTGGGGGAGATAAGGATTTGGCATGTGGTTTCTGGCTGGTGATCCATTTTGTTCTCAAACCAACGCCATAGACGAATGATAGTGGCTCTCACTTTTGCGTATGGGGTAATTGATAAAGTCTCATTGTGAGACGAAACGTCGCCATGCTATGTGGATCTAAATAAACTCCATTTTTTTCACCACTGCAACTTGGAGTGATGCCTTCCTATTTTGTTTTGGGATAATTGGGAGCGATAGCTGTTGGCCAAAGCATCAATCAGGTAACATTTATTTTGTATGAAGTAGAAAAAAAAAAAAAGGTATCCAGCGAAGTGACAGGTAAGTAGAATAAAATCCCCGATTTAATGAAGATATTAAAACAGTGGCACTAGACCAACGTGTTTCGGCTTAACAAGCCTTATTCATGGTTACACAATGTCTATACATAGAATTAAATACCGATCACATGCTGGTTAGACAAATAGAATTTACTCAACGAGTTACAACACCAGGACATATACAGTGGGTACGGAAGGTAATCAGACCCCTTTAATTTTTCAATCTTTTTTTCATTGCAGCCATTTGGTAATTTCAAAAAAGTTCATTTTTTCCTCATTAATGTGCACTCTGCACCCCATCTTGACTGAAAAAAATAAATAGAAATTTTTGCAAATTTATTAATAAAGAAAAACTGAAATATCACAGTCATAACTATTCAGACCCTTTGTTCAGACACTCATATTTAAGTCACATGCTGTCCATTTCCTTGTGATCCTCCTTGAGATGGTTCTACTCTACTCTATTGTTTTTACAGTGTACATTTTGTAGTAAAAATGACTATGCATTATGATTCTCCTCATCAATACGATAACGGCGATACTAAACACGTTCCAGTTTTTTTTATTATTTTAGAGGTGACAAAAAAAAATCTGAAGTTTCTAAAAAAAAATAATTTGGAGTTGTGTCGCCATTTTCCAAGAGAAAACTTTTTACTGATTTTGTTAGCTCCCTCATCCGATCACTTGTGCTATATACTGTACAGCGATACCTCAGCATTGCTGCACATAGCAGAAATCAGTCTCCTTTGAAGCTCGTCCAAGACAAGCTTGGGGGTTGTCAGCTGTCCTTACTTCCGATAGGCAGAAGGAAGGACACGCGCTATAAAAGTTTTTATTGTGAAAACAGCTGCCTTACCAATTTTACCACACGCGGAATGGTATAAAAAAAAAAATAAACAAAAAGTAATTCCTGAATTGCTAGTCTTTGTTCATTCTGTCTCCCAAAATTTGGAATAGAAAGCGATCAAAAAAAAGTCAGCTCGTCAAGCAAGAAACAAGCAATAAAATTACTCTGTTGGCCAAAATATGGAAAAATTATAGCTCTCAAAATATGGTGATGCAAAAAACTAGTTTTCACAATAAAAAGCGTCTTTTAGTGTGTGACAGCAGCCAAACATAAAAGCACAATATAAATCTGGTATCGTTGTAATCGAACCAACCCGCAGAATAAAGTCGCCTAATCACTTACACAGCACGAGGAACGGCGTAAAAATAAATAAAACCAATTCTTCACATGCTGTTGATTTTTTCATTCTGCTTCCCGAAGACTGCAGTAAGGCTCGGACAGTTATCCTGCGCTCATACTGGGGTTTCCGTGTAAATCTCTGAAATACACAATTCAGACAGAACTCCCAGCGGAAGATTCCCTATAATGAGGCAGATATAGGCACTGTGGAAGCAATAGGACCTGTGATCCGGCGGTGTCCGTCTTTTTAGGATTGCATAAAAGTGCCGTCGGCCACAGTTCTGTGCTCTTCTGAAATGAAAGACACCGCTGAATAGAGGTTAGAGGGAGTCCAGAGTAACTCTGCTGCCTCATTATAGTGAATGGAACCATCGGGGGTTTCATCTGTCACGTCACTGAGATTTAGATGGAAACCCCAAAGTAAGTGTTCAGTGTAGAGCGCCGGATAAAAGTGATCATAAATGTTACGTAAAATGCTCCCAATAAGAGCTTCAACTCAATCCACAAAAAAAGCAAGTCCCCACTTAGGTCCATCATTAGTTAACAGAAATATAGGGGTCTTCCATGTTACTGGTAGCACAAAGGCTCTAGAAAAGCGAAATGGCTCCTCGCACCCCAAAAGAAATTCAGCAAATTTTCTGCTCCCAAATCCAAATGCTCCCCTCCCTTCTGAGTCCCAATGTGCCTAAACCACATTTTGCGCCCACGTTTGGCATTTCTGTAGTGATGAGAGCCTGCCTAACTTACGGGTGCGTGCCTCCAGGAACATGAACTGGGCATAATGTACTCGTTACTACAACGACAGTTTGCAGTTTTCACTCAGCAACATCCACTGCTGCTTGTTTCTAGAAAACTCCCACAGAGTCAAAATCGTCACTACATCTGTAGATAAATTGCCAAAGGGTTATAATTTCCAAAATGATGTCCCTTGTTGGGGGGTTTCCATTGTTTAGGCACAAGGGCTCTCCAAACACGACTTCCGCTAATTGTGCCAGCAAATTTTACATTCAAAAACTGAAATGGCGCTCCTTCCCTTCTGACCCCTGCCGTGTGCCCAAACAGTAGATTTCCCTCACATATGAGGTATCGGTAAGCTCAGGAGAAATTGCACAACAAATTGTATGGTCCATTTTCTCCTGATACCCTTGCAAAAGTAAAAAAAAAATTTGACCTAAAGGAAATTTTATGTGAAAGAAAAGTGTTTATTTTTTACTTTCACATTCCAAAAATTCCTGTGAAGCACCTGAAGGGTTAATAAACTTATTGAATGTGGTTTTGCGCACCTTGAGGGGTGCAGTTTTTAGATTGGTGTCACTTTCGGGTATTTTCTGTCATACAGACCCCTCAACATCACTTCAAATGTGAGGCGGTCAACTTTTAACCCTTACAACTTCCTAACAAAAAAATATTTTTAAAAATTGTGCTGATGTAAAGTAGGCATGTAAGAAATGTTACTTATTAACTACTTTGTGCGATATAACTCTCTGATTTAAGGGCATAAAAATTTAAAGTTTGAAAATTGCAAAATTTTTGCCAAAATTCCATTTTTCACAAATAAACGCAAGTCATAGCAAAGAAATATTATCACTATCATGAAGTACAATAATGTCACGCATAAACAACGTCAGAATCACCGGGATCCATTGAACCGTTTCATAAAGTGATAGTGGTCAGAATTGTAAAAATTGGCCCGTCAGGAAGGTGAAAACAAACTTCGGGGTGAAGGGTTTAACCCCTTAATCCCCAAGGGTGGTTTGCACGTTAATGACTGGGCCAATTTTTACAATTCTGACCATTGTCCCTTTATTATGAGGTTATAACTCTGGAACTTTTCAACGGATCTTGGCGATTCTGAGATTGTTTTCTCGTGACATATTGTACTTCATAACCAACCAAAGTCCGTTTATAATGGTGAACCCACCTCCAATTAAACATTCTAAACCAATATCGCTGCTATTTTGTATTGCAGACCTGTGATTGTAGTCATGGATATTTAACCCCTTAGTGACAGAGCCATTTTGCAGCTTAATGACAGGGCCAATTTTTACAATTCTGACCACTGTCACTTTATGAGGTTATAACTCTGGAACGCTTTAACGAATCCCACCGATTCTGAGATTGTTTTTTCGTGACATATTGTACTTTATTTATGAAAAAAACGGAAATATGGCGAAAATTTTGAAAATTTAACAATTTTCAAACTTTAAATTTTTATGCCCTTAAATCAGAGAGATATGTCACACAAATTTCTTAATAAATAACATTTCCCACATGTCTACTTTACATCAGCACAATTTTGGGACCAAAATTTTTTTTTGTTACGAAGTTATAAGGGTTAAAAGTTGACCAGCGATTTCTCATTTTTACAACACCATTTTTTTTTTAGGGACCACATCACATTTGAAGTCACTTTGAGGGGTCTATATGATAGAAAATAGCCAAAAGTGACACCATTCTAAAAACTGCACCCCTCAAGGTGCTCAAAACCACATTCAAGAAGTTTATTAACCCTTTACGTGCTTCACAGGAACTGAAGCAATGTGGAAGGAAAAAATAACATTTAACTTTTTTTGCAAAAACTTTACTTCGGAACCTATTTTTTTTATTTTCACAACTGTTAAAAGAAAAAATGAACCACAAAATTTGTTGTGCAATTTCTCCTGATTAAGCCGATACCCCATATGTGGGGGTAAACCACTTTTTGGGCACACGGCAGAGGTTGCAAGGGAAGGAGCGACATTTGACTTTTTCAACGCAGAATTGGCTGGACGCCATGTCGCGTTTGTAGAGGCCCTGATGTGTCTAAACAGTGGAAACCCATCACAAGTGACCCCATTTTGGAAACTAGACCCCTAAGGAACTTATCTAGATGTGTGGTGAGCACTTTGAACCTCCAAGTGCTTCACAGAAGTTTATAACATAGAACAGTGAAAATAAAAAATCATATTTTTTCCACAAAAACAATCTTTTCACCCCAATTTTTATTTTCCCAAGGGTAACAAGACCCCAAAAGTTTTTGTGCAATTTGTCCTGAGCATGCTGATACCCCATATGTGGGGGTAAACCACTGTTTGGGTGCAAGGCAGAGCTTGGAAGGGAAGGAGCGCCGTTTGACTTTTTCAGCGCAGAATTGGCTGGACGTCATGTCGTGTTTGTAGACGCCCTGATGTGTCTAAACAGTGGAAACCCCCCACAAGTGACCCCATTTTGGAAATTAGACCCCCCTTAGGAACTTATCTAGATGTGTGGTGAACACTTTGAACCTCCAAGTGCTTCACAGAAGTTTATAACATAGAACCGTGAAAATAAAAAATCATATTTTTTCCACAAAAACGATCTGTTCACCCAATTTTTATTTTCCCAAGGGTAACAAGACCCCAAAAGTATTTGTGCAATTTGTCCTGAGCATGCCGATACCCCATATGTGGGGGTAAACCACTGTTTGGGCGCACGGCAGGGCTTGGAAGGGAAGGAGCGCCGTTTGACTGTTTCAAACCAAAATTGGCTGGAATTGAAATTGGACGCCATGTCGCGTTTGGAGAGCCCCTGATACGCCTAAACAGTCGAAACCCCCCACAAATCACACCATTTTGGAAACTAGACCCCTTATGGAACTTATCTAGATGTGTGGTGAGCACTTTGAACCCCCAAGTGCTTCACAGAAATTAATAAACGTAGAGCCGTGAAAATAAAAAATAATTTTTTTCCTCAAAAATGATTCTTTAGCCCGCTATTTTTTTTATTTTCCCAAGGGTAACAGGAGAAATTGGACCCAAAAAGTTGTTGTGCAATTTTTCCTGAGTACGCTGATACCCCATATGTGGGGTGAAACCACTGTTTGGGCGCATGGGAGTGCTTGGAAGGGAAGGAGCGCCATTCTGTAATGCAGACTTTGATGGAATGTTCTGCGAGCGTCATGTTGTGTTTGCAGAGCCCTTGATGTACCTAAACAGTAGAAACCCCCTGCAAGTGACACCATTTTGGAAACTAGACCCCCCAAGGAGCTTATCTAGATGTGCGGTGAGCACTTTGAACCCCCAAGTGCTTCACAGAAATTTATAAACGCAGAGCCGTGAAAATGAAAAATCATTTTTTTTCTCAAAAATGTTTTTTTTAGCCAGCTATTTTTTATTTTCCCAAGGGTAACAGGAGAAATTAGAACCCCAAAATTGGTGTGCAATTTATCCTGAGTACGCTGATACCCCATATGTTGGGGTAAACAACTGTTTGGGCACACGGCAGGGCTCGGAAGGGAGGGAGCGACATTTGACTTTTTGAAAGCCACGTCGTGTTTGGAGACCCCCTGATGTGTCTAAACAGTGGAAACCCCCCACAAGTGACCCAATTTTGGAAACTAGACCCCTTAAGGAACTTATCTAGATGTGTGGTGAGCACTTTGAACCCCCAAGTGTTTCACAGAAATTTATAAACGCAGAGCTGTGAAAATAAAAAATCATTTTTTTTCTTAAAAATGATTTTTTAAGCCAGCTATTTTTTATTTTCCCAAGGGTAACAGGAGAAATTAGAACCCCAAAATTGGTGTGCAATTTGTCCTGAGTACGCTGATACCCCATATGTTGGGGTAAACCACTGTTTGGGTGCACGGCAGGGCTCGGAAGGGAGGGAGCGCCATTTGACTTTATGAAAGCCACGTCGTGTTTGGAGACCCCCTGATGTGCCTAAATAGTGGAAATCCCTCAATTCTAGCTCCAACCCTAATCCCAACACACCCCTAACCCTAATCCCAACCCTAATCCTAACCTAAATCCCAACCCTAATTGTAACCCTAACCTTAATTGTAACCCTAACTCTAATTGTAACCCTAACTCTAATTGTAACCCTAACCCTAATTTTAACCCTAACCCTAATTGTAACCCTAACCCTAATTCTAACCCTAATTATAACCCTAACCCTAAGGCTAGGTTCATTTTGCGTTTTACCAGCCCGTTCAACACATAGCGTTGACGGGCTGGTAACGGTATAGCATAACGCAATCGCGTTATGCTATACCCGCTAGTGCAGAGGAATCAGATGATTCATAAGCACTAGCGGTGACGGAGCCCAGACGCTGCAGCCCGCGTCCGAGGCTCCGTCACTGAATGATGGCACATCGCAAACGCATGCCGCTTTACGGCATGCGTCGCGATGCGCCCTCAAATGGGGGTGAATGGCAGCGCTATAACGCAGTATGAACCCAGCTTAACCCTAACGCTAATTATAACCCTAACCCTAATGCTAACCCTAACCCTAATGCTAACCCTAACCCTAATTATAACCCTAACCCTAACAGAAAAATGAAAATAAATATAATTTCTATTTTTTATTATATGTCCCTAACTAAGGGGGTGATAAATGGGGGGGTTATGTACTTTTTTTTTTATTTTGATCACTGTGATAGTTTATCACAGTGATCAAAATGCACTTTCTGGAGAATGAATGAAAAAAATGTTGAATCTGCCGCCAAGCAGATCGGCGGGCACACTGCGCATGCGCCCGCCATTTTTTTTTTTGCAGGAAGAAGACGCCGGGATCCTGGGGCCTGCGGGAGGACGGAGGACACCGGTAAGTATAGGGGGGGGCGATCGGGGGACCCTCATTTTCTCCCCTCTGATGTGCGATCACATCAGAGGAGAGAGAAATCATTTTTTTTTTTGCGATCGCGTCTATGCTTGCATAGACGCGATCGCAACACCGGTGAATACCGACCCGGATCATGTTCTCTGGGGTCTCGGCTACCCCCGGTAGCCGAGACCCCAGAGAATATTTGCCCATCTCCCCCCCCCCCCCAGCACAGCGGCACATAGCGGCGGGCGCACTGAGCATGCGCCCGCCATTTTCTTCATCGCGCCGGCCCCGGGGGACACCGGAGGGCCCTGGGGCCACATGCAGGACATCGGGGGCCACATGGGGGCCCCGGGGACCCTTTTTCTCTGGACAGAGAAATTAAATGGCACAACTTTTTTTTTTTGTTGTTGCGGTCGCCGTTATAGGGTTAATAACGGCGATCGCAACATCGGTGTCGGTAAAAACCGACCCGATTCATGTTCTCTGGGGTCTCGGCTACCCCCGGTAGCCGAGACCCCGGAGAAAATGCGCCTCTGGGGGGCGCTATTCACTTTTTCCACAGCGCCGTTAATTAACGGCGCTGTGGTTTAAGTACCCTTAATGACCGCCGTTAAAAGGCGTATCGGCGATCGTTAAGGGGTTAATGATACATATCTAAGCACTTATATTTATTTTGCAACATTTGCATTGCGCACTTTAAAAGTATATTTTGCTGCTATTTTAATTATGGATTGATGTTACATATGTTTATCATTGATTTTGTTACGATAATTGCACTATGCACTTTAAATATTGTGTGTATTATGTTTTTGGAGTATATTGTTGCAACTGATATTATCATCGCCTGGCCCTTTTTGTACCCAGTTTTTCTTCCCTGTTTGTTGAGTTAATTATTTTAGTGTCAAGAATAAAATTAAAAAATTTTTGCCTCTGTATCCCTATTTATTTAATGGGGAATTGGTTTAGAGTATTGTACTTCATGTAGTGGTAAAATTTCTTCGATATAACTTGCGTTTATTTATGAAAAAAAAAACTGAAAAATTTGAATTTTTATGCCCTTAAAACAGAGAAATATGTCAAATAAAATAGTTATTAAATAACATTTCCCACATGTCTACTTCACATCAGCACAATTTTGGAAACACAATTTTTTTTTTGTTAGGAAGTTATAAGGGTTAAAAGTTGACCAGCGATTTCTCATTTTTACAACTAAATTTACAAAACCATTTTTGTTTTAGGGACCACCTCACATTTGAAGTCACTTTGAGGGGCCTATATGGCAGAAAATACCTAAAAGTGACACCATTCTAGAAACTGCACTCCTCAAGGTAATCAAAACCACATTCAAGAAGTTTATTAACACTTCAGGTTTTTCACAAGAATTTTTGGAATGTGCAAGAAAAAAGACGGATTTTGGTAAGAACTTACCTGTAAAATCCTTTTCAGCGAAGGAAGGGAGACACAGTATTCATTACTGATGGGTAGGCGGAGCCCAGATAGGATTGACACCTCAGATTAAAAAGAGTGTTGACCGGCCCCTCCAGCACGGGCTCCTCCTACTCAGCTTTCTTCAGTCGTACCCAAGCTTAAAGAAGAGCAAGATCACCAGCGGAGCAACATAACCCCTTCTGAAGGACTTCAGAGAAAAACACAATAGTACAGGTTATGCATGCATTTGGCAAAACATCACACAGTTCCAGGTACTACTCACTGGACCTGACCACTGCGATGAGCTGGTAATGCTGGAACAGAGCCGTAGCGCGTCGACCTCAGCCCAGATAAACGCTATCAGAGAAGGGTCACGCCGCATCTGTAAATACAACAACACACTTCTGCCATGGGAGGGAGCTGTGTCTCTCTTCCTTCCTTCGCTGAAAAGGATTTTACAGGTAAGTTCTTACCAAAATCCGTCTTTCAGCTGCAGAGGGAAGGAAGAGAGCCACAGTATTCATTACTGATGGGACGTCCCAAAGCAGTTCAAAAATAAGGGTGGGAAAAAACCAACAAAAGGCAGAAACCCAACAACCTAGATAAAAGCGCAAACAGGCGCCAAATACAAGTTAACTAGAACTTTAAACTACCGCTGCCTGCAGGACTCTACGTCCTAAGGCCGCATCAGCGGAAGCACTAACGTCCACCTTATAAAACTTTGTAAATGTGTGGACAGAAACGCCAGGTCGCCGCTCGGCAGAGCCGAGCTGCCGAAGCCCCTTGACAAAGGGCCCACGATGAAGCCACAGCCCTCGTGGAGAGAGCTCGAACCTTAATCTGGCAAGGTTCGCCTTTAAGTCGGTAAGCTTCCAAAATGGCCGACCGAATCCAACGAGCTATAGAGTCCTTGGAAGCTCGTTTACCACGCCTGCGACCTGCAGGAATTACAAACAGAGAAACTGACTTCCGAAAACTCGAGTAATAGGCAGATAGAACTTCACGGCCCGCACCAAATCCAATGTGTGCAAGGCCCGTTCCTTTGCCTTCCTCGGGCCCGGGCAAAGCGAGGGCAACACAATATCCTGGTTAACATGAAAATGCGACACCACCTTAGGTAGAAAGTCGCCCCGTGTGCGAAGCACTACTTGATCAGAGTAAAACTCCAGGAAAGGAGGCGAGCAGGGAAAAGCCGCCAACTCAGAAACTCTTCTCAAAGAGGTTACCGCCACTAAGAAGACAACCTTCCAAGAAAGTAGAGAAAGACTAGCATAAATCATAGCCTCAAAAGGCACATGTTGAAGAGCCTCCAAGACAAGGTTGAGCCGCCATGGAGACACAGGCGCCTTCCGCGGCGGAAACTGACGGGTTAGTCCGCGAAAAAAAGGGGAACGCACGTCACAACGGGAGGCGATAGCCCTCCGAAACAGCAAGGACAGAGTAGAAACCTGACCTTTCAGGGTGCTCACTGCCAAACCTTTGTCCAGCCCATGCTGTAGACAAATTGGGAATGGAAAAAACCCTCGGCTCCTTGAAGAACCCGAACACCACGAAAAGAAGACTTCCCAAGTCTTGTGATAAATCCTAGTAGTAGCCGAACTACTGGCAGCTCGCAGAGTGACAATGACTTTGCTGAAAAAACCTCTAAGGGTCAATACTTCGGTCTCAAGAGCCACGCCGTCAAACGCAGAGACTTCAAGTCCGGATGACGGCCGGGACCCTGGGTTAACAGGTCCGGGCGAAGAGGAAGTGGGAATGGCGGCGCCGCCAAAAGCGACACTAGTGTCGAGAGCCACGTCCTCCTTGGCCAATCTGGGGCTATCAAAATAGCCGGAATTCTCTCCAGTCCGATCCGACTCAGCACCAGAGGGAGTAAGGATATCGGCGGAAACACATAGACTAGCTCGAAATGGTCCCACGGATCCACCAGAGCGTCTACCGCCACAGCCTTCGGGTCCTTGTACCTGGACATGAAGGTCGGTAGTTTGGTATTGAACCTGGACGCCATCAAGTCCACTTGGTGAGTTCCCCAACGGGAGCACAGCAGTGCAAAAATCTTCGGATGAAGACTCCATTCTCCGGGATCCATCTTCTCGCGACTGAGGAAGTCCGCCGTGGTATTCTGGACTCCTGGAATATGAATCGCAGAGATGGCTGGAAACCTGGTCTCGGCCCATATCAGGAACCGAGACACCTCCATCAAGAGCCTGGAACTCCTCGTCCCGCTTTGGTGGTTGATATACGCGACCGCCGTCGCGTTGTCTGTCTGCACTCGGACTGACAGACCGCTCAAAAGGACCGTCCAGTGTTGGAGGCAAAGAAAAAATTTTGCCCTCAATTCCAGGATGTTGATCGGTAGAACCGACTCTTCCGATGACCATACTCCCTGGATCCAAAGATCGTTCCAGACACCTCCCCCCCAGCCCGTCAGGCTGGCATTGGTGGTTATGACCGACCACTTCGGAGAGAGGAAAGACTTTCCCAGGGATAACGCTCCTGGACGTAACCACCATCCTAGGGATTCTCGCACCCTGTGAGAGATGGTGACGCTGCAATCCAGTGAAACTTGCGATCGATCCCACGACTCAGGATGAGCTTTTGGAGAGCTCTGGAATGAAAATGGGCAAACGGAAGTGCCTCCATGGTCAAACCCAGAAGGCGCATACCTTCCGAAGGGACATTGCTGTCGCAGACTTCATAATCTGTACATGTCGGAAAAGACATGCCTGCTTGTCTGGAGGTAGGGACACCACCGCCCGTACCGTGTCGAAATGCATCCCCAAAAACAGGATTGACTGCGACGATTCCAGAGACAACTTCCCCCAATTGACCAGTCACCCGAAATCCTCCAGGAGCTGAAGGGATAGATTGCGAGCCGTCACTGCCTCCTCCTTTGAGGATGCCACAATCGAAAGGTCGTCCAGGTAGGGGCGAATCGTAAGTCCCCGTCTTCAAAAAAAATTGCCATGAGATTTAGGCGCCAGAATCGTTGTAAAAATTCTGGGCGTTAAGGCCAAGCCGAATGGCCGAGCAACAACCTGGTAATGGTTGATCTATGGCAAAAACGAAGGAAGCGCTGGTGAGCTCTTCCGACGGGAACATGCAAATAAGCGTCGCGAATGTCGATTGACCAAAAAGTCGCTCTGCGACAGGACTGCCATAACAGAGCGAAGCGACTCCATGCGGAATTTTCGGGTGTGGACAAGCCGATTCAATCTTTCCAGAATAGGGCGAAATTTGTCCTTTTTTGGGACTACCAAGAGGTTGAATAAAAGATCCTCTTCCCCGGTCCTCTGCGGAACCGGTATCACCACACCCTTCTGCAGAAGGGAATCGACCTCTCGCAGTAGAGAGGTAAATAGTTCGGCTTTGACGGAATGCGAGATTGGCAAAAAAAACTGTCCGGGGTCGAGAAAGAAACTCTATGAAGTAGCCTGCCAACACAACCTGTGTCACCCAGGCGTCCGACACACGGGAAACCCAAGTCGGTTTAAATTGGAGTAAACGACCCCCCCACTCGAGGGCGCTCGAGTGAGATTCAGATGTCAGTCCGCCTTAGCGAATTTTTGCCAGCTTCTGTCTTAACAGAAGTTCTGTTTCCAGGGTATGCGGAATTTCTGAGAATTCCCTTTTTTTTTTTTTTTTTTTTAAAAATAGAGAGACGACCCAAACCCCCAGAGGGTTGGCCGGATCATCCCTTGAACCGAAAGGACCGCCGATAACTATAGGCACTAGTCCTGCCAGACACAGAAGTCATAGCTCTGCGCTGTGGTAAAAGCTGTTTCTTTTGCCTTTGCCTTGGCAATCATCTCCGTGAGGTCAGATTCAAATAGCTGACCACTTTGTAAGCTAAAGATAGCAAACCCTGCTTGGAAAACCGCATTCCACCGTCCAAGTCACAGTGCTCTTCTGACTGTGACTGCCGAGGATTGCGCCCGGATAGCAGTGACGCATTATCCTTCAACTTGAAAAGGCCATCTACCTCGATAGAGGGGATCCATCTTGCCACACCGTCCTTAGACGGTCCAACCAGCTCAGGGGAACTTAACAAGTACACATAGATCCTTAATACCGAATCTATGATCCACGGCCTTGCAGATGGATTGTTGCCATCTCCGTTTTTCTGTCCAGCGTGTCCTGCAGACTCGCCTTCCCTTTACCAGGAAGATTTGCTAAGCTGGGATAAAGTAACATTCCCTTCAGGAGAAGGGATCCAATTAACAAACAACTCCGTAGAAAAACGGATACAGTTTGTAAAGCCGTCGCGACCCATGCGACTCCTGAAAAATCCGGGCCGACTTACCAGGACATCTAGTTACCTCCTCCGGTAACTGTAACGCCCTCATCTCCAATAGAGATATTAGTACGGCCCATGAGAGAGGCAGTGTCCCTGCCGATCCTCCTTGTCCGAATCGGACTTCTTCGCTAAGCGAGAAGGAAGGCACCGATTTGTGTCGCTTCCTTGAGAGGATCTAGCTGACACTCCATAACCTAAAAGGTCAGACAGGCCATCAACAGAAACTAGCGAAGGCCTCCATTTTGACACCACTGGAACCTCCGACGCCGTGCATGAGTCGAGGTCTGCGTGTCAGATATGCGAGGCTGATCCGTAGCGAATCTGGGAGACGGTCTCTGACATGCTCTTGCACAGTATATGGCAGTTTAAACCTGTCAGTAACCAGAACAGTGTTTCTTAAAGAAAAAACAAACGCTGAAGGGTTAAAGCTCTAAAAGAGAGAGCTACCCCAGCCGTCCCCCATTAAGGGGTTAAAGTAGCAGACTCCCCACAACCTTGATAATGAAAAGGGTGTGCGAATCTCAAGCGCCTCATAAGGTCGCAGCTGCAGGACAGATATGCCACACTATACAGAAAACGTTCCACAAGATCGCTAAAAAATTGCGCTGTTTTGTATAACGCAATGACCGCCAAAGTCATTAAGGGGATCGCTAACCGCTTATGCGATGCTAATGAGATCGCCCAGATTGGCAGTTACTAGCGACATTGAAAATAATCACACAAACGATCGCATTAGTATGCGTCGTTATCAGGATCGTTAGCGGGAACGTATAGTGGCAGTATTAATGTCGCAGACTCCCCACAACCTCTTTATTAATATTGAAAGAGTGTGCGAGCCCCTTATGCGATAACAGCCGCAGGACAGCTCAATCTGTCACTCAGTAGTGCCCCAGACGGCGCCCGCGCTGTGGAGGTGAAGGGTTAAGTTTCTGCCCGCGGGCTAGAAGCGACTCACCCAGCTGGTCACGGTTCTTGCCGGGAGGGGAGGGGAACGATCCGGGGATCTTTCAGCCTGCATCTGATCAGCAATGGCCGCCGCGCTCTGCCTCCGTGTGCTCCATGTAGAGGAGCCGGAAATGGAGGCTGCAGTAAAGCGCGCGCGCTCAGAGCGGCGCGAAATTCAAATAAAAAAGCGCGTACTCCTCTCTCCCGCTCTCTATGTCCTGCAGGCATCCACCTGCGGACAAAAAAACACAGTCACCGGCATGTATATTGTAACAGCGACTGCCGCAGCAGTCGCTGAAAACACTCACACAATTAATAAAAATGTGGAGTACTCACCAGCCGAAAGCGCCACAGGGACCCCCAGGGGTTTCTGGCGAGTGCCCATGCTTCCCCCCAGGGCGGGGATCGCAGTGACCCCTGCAGCGCGGTTTGCGTCCCCGCCAGGGAAGCCATCCTCATCCCCCCGGGCCGGCAGGGTTCTGCAGGGACCACCATATAGGGTAATACAGATCCGCCAAGGGAGAGGTTGGGGTCCAGCAGCGCTGAGACCCCTGAGACCTCTAGACCACATTAGGTGATCCAAGTCTCTTCTCCGATAGAAAATAATAAAATCTTCTGAGGAGCTGCTTCCAGCAGCGACCATCCTCTGGGACCTCAAATTTTAGACTGAAGAAAGCTGAGTAGGAGGAGCCCGTGCTGGAGGGGCCGGTCAACACTCTTTTTAATCTGAGGTGTCAATCCTATCTGGGCTCCGCCTACCCATCAGTAATGAATACTGTGGCTCTCTTCCTTCCCTCTGCAGCTGAAAAATGAACATTTAACTTTTTAGTCACAAAAAAAAACATTTTTTCCACAAACATGATCTTTTAGTCCCCAATTTTTTATTTTCCCAAGAGTAAGAGGAGAAATTGGACCCCAAAAGTTGTTGTCCAATTTGTCCTGAGAACGCAGATACCCCATATGTAGGGGGAACCACTGTTTGGGCGCACGGCAGGGCTCGGAAGGGAAGGAGCGCCATTTGACATTTTCAAACCAAAATTGGCTGGAATTGAGATCGGACGCCATGATGCGTTTGGAGAACCCTGATGTGCCTAAACAGTGGAAATCCCCCAATTCTAACTCTAGCCCCAAACCCAACTCTAGCCCCAACCGGAAAATGGAAATAAATACATTTTTATTTTATTATTTTTCCCTAAGGGGGTGTAAAGGGGGGGGGGGGGGGGGTTGATTTACTATTTATAGCAGGTTTTTATGTTTGGCAGCTGACACATACTAAAAGACGCTTTTTATTGCAAAAAATAGTTTTTGCATCACATTTTGAGAGCTATAATTTTTCCATATTGTGTCCCAGAGAGAGTCATGTGAGGTCTTGTTTTTTGCGGGAAAAGTTGACGTTTTTTTTATTGGTATAATTTTCGGGCACGTGACATTTTTTGATCACTTTCTATTTTTGGGAGACAAAATGAGCAAAAACCTGCAATTAATGAATTTCTTTTGGGGGGGGCCTTTATACTGTTCTGCATGTGGTAAAAATGATAAGGGAGTTTTATTCTTCGGGTCAGTACGATTACAGCGATACCTCATTTATATCATTTTTTTATGCTATGGCGCTTTGATATAATAAAAACTATTTTATAGAAAACATAACTTTTTGCATCGTTTTATTCTGACAGCTATAACTTTTTTATTTTTTCACTGATGACGCTGTATGGTGGCTCGTTTTTTGCGGGACAAGATGACGTTTTCAGCGGTACCATGTTTATTTATATCTTTTTTTTATCAAGTGTTATTCCACTTTTTGTTCGGCGGTATGATGATAAAGCATTGTTTTATGCCTTGCTTTTTTTTTTATGGTGTTTACTAAACGGGTTAACTAGTGGGACAGTTTTATAGGTCGGGTCGTTACAGACGTGGCGATATCAAATATGTGTACTTTTAGGCTATGTGCACACGTTCAGGAATGTTTGCAGAAATTTCCTGAGCAAAAACAGACTTTTTCAGCGAAACAAACGCATGCGTTTTTTGCGCGTTTTTACCGCAAAATTTTCCTGAACATTCTAGGTCAATAATATAGCGGGAAAAACACAGATTTAACGCAAAATTAATGAACATGCTGCGTTTTTTTCCGCGATGCGTTTTTTTTGCACCTTGTGCATAAAAATTGCGAAATTCATTCTAAATAATAGGATGCTTCATTCATGCGTTTAAGCGTTTTTGCCGCGAAAAAAAAAACGATAAAAATACGCAACGTGTGCACATAGCCTTATAGTTTAGATTTCTTTTTATTCAAATACTTATTTAGTGATATAATAAATATTGATTTTTTTTTATTATTTTGGTTATTTATTTATTTTTTTTATATTTTTTACAATTATTTAAAAAAAATGTTTTATTTAATTCTTACTTTTACACTCTGTCCCACTATGGGACACTCATTTTGTGCAGGCTGATCGCTTCTATAGCATGCAGAAGAAGCAGCATCTGCATGCTACAGAAGCTGTCAGCGCTGCACTCAGTGTACACTGACCTGAGAGGCTTCCGATCCAAAGGCAGAGGGGCTGTCAGCCAATGTGCCGGCTCAGGAACGCTGCGATCATGTTTAACCCCAGGAACACTGCGATCAAAGTGCCGTCCATTACCGTGTGAGAATCAGCTGACATCCGCCCGTGAGAGCGGCCGATCACACATGACGTACTATCCCGTCTATGGTCAGATAGGCACAGGGCACATGGACGGGATAGTAAGTCAAAGGTCAGAAAGGGGTTAATTCTGTGTAACATAATTAGGTCAGTATATTTCATATGTACTATGTGACAGGGCCATTACCCTCATTTGGTGGGTATGTGTGACTTTAAAGTGTTAATAATTGTTGTTGGAGCTCTGCATTAATAAAATTATTTGGTATATTTAATTCTTGTGATCCTTTTTGTGTAGCATGACCTTTGCAAGGTGCAAGGAGGCGCAAGACCACTGCGAAGATGTGCTGAATTAAGTGGCAAACGCCTCTCGATGAATATGGCACATCATAGTACACCATGCCACTTCATTACGTGTGGTGTGTACCATGCCAGGGTTAATGAATCAGCCCCTTTAAATGTAAAATCTGGACAAACCTTTACATGGTGCAGTTTTCTGTCTCTGACTTCCTTGTCTATATTCTGCTATCTTCTTGCGGTAATATAGGAACTCCCGGCTGTTCTGATCATGGAGAAATCTGTGGGAAAGGAATTGTACAATAGTCTTAGAATTAGTATTGCAACATAAAGTGCTACAGTTATTGGACACTCTCTTATATACAGTAGATAAGCTTAACCCCTTGCCGAAATGCTCATTTTCCTTTTTTCCTCCCCTTCTTCCAAAAAGTCAATGTTTTTCATTTTTCTGTCCACATAGACGTTGGATGACTTTTTTTTTTTTTGTTTGATTTCACAATTCAACGTACGGTACTGGAAAACAGGAAAAATTTACAAGTACGTCGAAACTGCGCAAAAATCACAATTCCACATAAGTTTTTCCAGTTTGGTTTAGTCAGCGTTTAGTGTGTGGTAAAAATGACCTCGTAATATTATTTGGGATTCTTCAGGTCTGTACGATTATAGCAATAGCAAACTTACCATATATATATATTTTTAACCCCTTCCCGACATGGCACACTATGTCGGATCCCTGACTTTGATGCAGGCTTGCAAACCAAGCCCACATCTTTTCTGGCAGATAATGGCTTTATTATTCATTATTTTTTTGAGCTGCTGCAACACTGCAATTAAGGGTCATGAAAATATCATATCTGCCTCAAAATAGCATCATAATGTCAGTTCAGGGCGCAAAAAACAAGCCCTCACGCAGCCCCATATCCCGAAAAATGAAAATGTTACAGGTCTCACAAAGACTTGCAGAATCATATTGCCAGGTCAGTTCTACCGTATAGTGAACATGGTAAATAAAAACCACCAAAAAATTGTGGAAATGCACTTTTTTTGCAATTTCAACGCACTTGGAATTTCCAGCGCACCACATGATAAAATTAATGGTGTCATTCAAAAAGTATAACTTGTCCCACAAAGAAAAAGCCGTCATACAGTTATATGGATGGAAAAATAAAAGTTATGGCTCTTGGAAGAAGAGGAAAAAACGAAAAAGAAAAAAAAAAAACGGAAAATAGTCCACTCATGAAGGGGTTAAATTTGTGGGAAAGTTAGTAAAATTGTTTTGTTTTTTGCTTGTGTCGCCATATTCTGAGAACTGTAACAGTCTCAATTTTCTGGCAATGGAGTTATGCGAGGGCTTGATTTTTGCAGGGCGCACTGCTGTGTTTATTGATACCAGTTTAGGGTATGTACATTAATTTAATCACTTCTTATTGCATTTCTTTGAGGCGTTCTGAAAAACAAATTCTGGTGTTTCGATTTTTTCTCTATACGGTGTTCACGGATTGGCTTAATTTTAGGTTTTGATAGACTAGACTTTTATTTTTAAAAAAACTTTTTTTAAATTGCTGTATTTTTTCTAAAGGCATAAGGAGGGTAATTCAAACTTTTACGATTTTTATTCTTCATATTTTTAAAGTCTTTTTATTTTCTTACTTTATATTTTGCCTCATTTTAATATGAATCAAAACAGCTACTTTTCAGGCAGGTAGTAACAGATTGCATCAGCAAAGGTATGGATAACATGGTCTTTCAGAGAGGAACATTATCTTATAATGCCTTCAAAAGTTTGGATACACTTGTTTAAGCATTAGTTTTCCTTGTTCCTTTTGGATGTGCACATTGTTAGATTCAGACGGAAGGCAGCAAAACCACAACGTAAGCTATATGAAAACAAAGCGTAAAGGAACGCGTGTGAAACAAACCAGAATATGCGTTAAGCCTGAAATTCCTCAAAGTACCCCCTTTTTTGTGGAGGACATATTTACCCCCCCCCTTGGCATTCTCTCAGGTAGCTTCATTAGGTAATCACCTGAAATGGCTTCCAACTAACAGGGGTGCCTTGTTAAGAGTTCATTTTTGGAATCATCAACCTTTAACAAGGGTTGGCGACCATCAGGGGTGTTTTGCAGAGTAAGTGTTAGTCCTCAGTTCCATACAGAGCTGAGCCCTATTCCACAACTGTTCTAGGTCACAATATGGCAAACGACAGTCCATTTCTTTAAGACATGAAGTGCAATCATGAAAACCATCAATCAGTATGATGAAACTGGCTCTCGTACTGACAGTCATAAGAAAGGAAGACCAAGAATTACCTCTACTGCAGAGGATAAGTTCAGTTACCAGCCTCAAAAACTGCTAACTGAGCGCACCTCAGATAACATCTTTCATAAATGATGCACAGACATCAAGTAGCAGACCTCTCATCATCAACTGTCCCAGAGGAGACTGCAGCAATTTGACCTTAACATTTGATTCTTGCAAAGAAGTCACTATTCAGGACGGCAAACAAGACTGTTAACAAATTGTTTTGGCAAAGTAACGTAAGATTAGAGGAAATCTGCACTATAATATGATGAATCAAAAATTAGAGACTTTTGGTGCCAAACACTATGCTTCTATAAGGTGCAGAAAAGGTGAATGCATGTTTTTATACATGTTTGGTGCCCACCATGAGGCACGGAGGGGAAGGTGTGATGGTGTGTGTGGGCTTTGCTAGTGGCAGGGTCTGTGATTTATTCCAAATTCAAGAGGCACTTAACCCCTTTCTACCATACGACGTACTATCCTGTTCATGTGACCTGGGCCTTAAGTCCCAGTGACGGGATAGTACGTCATATAGTATCAGACGCGATCGGACGCGCTCACAGGGTGAGCGCCACCGGGTGTCAGCTGATTCTCACAGCTGACACCCATCACTAAGTGCCAGGAGCGGTCACGGACCGATCCCAATACTTCAACCCCCGGCATACTGCGATCAAAGACGATCACAGCGTTCCGGCAGCAGCCCCTTGCGGGTCCCGATTATTCCCATGGAGACCCGGATAATGTCACGACAACATCCGGGTCTCCAGGTCAAAGAGACTTCCTGACATGCGCAGTGCAGAAAATAGTTGCAAAAATATTTAAAAAAATAAAAAAAATGTAAAAAAAAAAATCAGTATTTATTATATCAATAAATATTTTAGTGAAAAAAAGCTGAACAATAAAAGTACACATATTTAGTATCCCCGCGTCCGTAACGACCAAACCAATAAAACTGTCCAACTAGTTAACCCCTTTAGTGAACCCCTTAAAAAAAAAAAAAGAAAAAAAAAATGGCAAAAAAACAGTGCTTTATCGTCATACCGCCGAACAAAAAGTGGAATAACACGCGATCAAAAAGACGGATATAAATAAACATGGTACCACTGAAAACGTCATTCTGTCCAGCAAAAAAACAAGCCACCGTACAGCGTCATCAGTGAAAAAATAAAAAAATTATAACTCTCAGAATAAAGCGATGCAAAAATAATTATTTTATATATAAAATAGTTTTTATTGTATAAAAGCACCAAAACATAAAAAAAATATTTAAATAAGGTATTGCTGTAATCGTACTGACCCGACGAATAAAACCGCCTTATCAATGTTACCACACGTGGAACGGTATAAACGCCCCTCCCCCCCAAAAGAAATTCATGAATTGCTGTTTTTTGTTCTTTCTGCCTCCCAAAAACCGGAATAAAACCTAAACTTTTTTTTAAGCAATGGTGTATATGCTGGCATGTTTTAAGGTTGAAGGAAAGATGCCAGATTAGAGAGAGATTAAATATTTTAGTGAGGCGAGTGGTGACAGCCAGGTAAAAGCACTGAAGGAGATGTGAGGGTATAGGCTCACTGGTGCAGGTAGTAGGCGAGGAGCCTGGCAACCTGTTCTTCAGTGACCAGTTCAAAGATAGAAGGTGAGTTAGATGAAGTGCAGGAGAGAAGACAATGCATGATATTAGGGGATTTGGAGAAAATTTCCTGTCGGACATAAGGAGATTTTTGTGTACTCACCGTAAAATCCTTTTCTCCGAGACGCTCATTGGGGGACACAAGACCATGGGTGTTATGCTGCTGCCACTAGGAGGACACTAAGCAATACATAAGCACAAAAGATTAACTCCTCCTCCTGCAGTATACACCCTCTGTTTGCTCAATCCTGAACCAGTTCGGTGCCAAAGCAGTAGGAGCTCATAACAGAGTGCAATATGTCAACAATTCAAAGAAACAACGAGGCTACAGGCTAAACAAGGGTGGGAGCTGTGTCCCCCAATTAGCGTCTCGGAGAAAAGGATTTTACGGTGAGTACACAAAAATCTCCTTTTCTCCATCGCCTCATTGGGGGACACAAGACCATGGGACGTCCCAAAGCAGTCCCTGGGTGGGAAGCCATAACAGTATATGAAGCCTCGTGAACCACATGCATCAAACGCTTAAACAGTCAACGGAAAACTTACAGATGCGCAACAGCTGATTGCAGAATTTGTCTGCCAAGCGCCGCATCTGAAGAAACTTGAGCATGGATTTGGTAATGCTTGACGAAAGTATGAAGACTGGACCAAGTCGCAGCCTTGCACACTTGCTGTGCCGAAGCCTGGTGCCGAATGGCCCAGGAGGCCCCCACAGATCGAGTGGAGTGTGCCTTAATCCCAGCCGGGATAGGCTGACCTTTTACACGATACGCCTCTTGGATCGCTGAACGAATCCATCTGGCTAACGTGGCCTTGGAAGCAGGAAGACCCTGTCTGCGTCCTTCCGGAAGCACAAACAGGGCGTCCGATTTACGGAAAGATGCAGTTCTCGAAATGTACCTTCGGAGAGCCCTCACCAAATCCAAGGTGTGAAGGGCTTTTTCAGAACGGTGAATCGGCGCCGGACAAAACAAGGGCAAGACTATCTCCTCATTGATATGAAAATCCGAAACGACTTTTGGTATGAAAGAATGAGAAGTCCTAAGGACTACCTTGTCCTGGTGAAAAATGAGAAAAGGAGGTTTACAAGATAAAGCTGCCAACTCCGATACCCGTCTGATAGAGGTAATTGCCACTAGAAAGACAACCTTCCAGGAAAGAAGCGATAAGGACACTTCTGACAAAGGCTCGAAGGGGGATTCCTGTAAGGCACTGAGAACCAGATTAAGATCCCAAGGCTCCAAAGGCCTCTTGTAGGGCGGAACAAGATGTGACACTCCCTGGATAAAAGTCCTGACCTGAGACTTAGATGCGATCCGTCGTTGGAAAAGGACGGACAAAGCGGAAATCTGCCCCTTGAGGGAGGAGAGAGCTAACCCAGAGTCCATTCCTGCTTGGAGAAATTCCAGAATGGAAGGGATAGAAAAAATCAAAGGGGAACGACCCCTGTCCTTACACCAGGAAAAGAATGTTTTCCAGACCCGATGATAAATGCGACCATTGTGGAGACAACTTTGTGAGAAAAACCAGCCTGACCTAAGATCCAGGCTTCAATGGCCATACCGTCAAATTCAGCGCTTTCGAGTTGTGATGGTAAATTGGACCCTGTGAAAGTAGGTCCGGACGATCTGGTAATTTCCAAGGGACGTCTGCGACCAGACGCACTAGTTCCGCATACCACGGACGGCGAGGCCAGTCCGGAGCGACAAGAATGAGAGGAACGCCTTCCACTTTGATCTTCCGGATCACCCTGGGGATTAACGGAAGAGGTGGAAAGATGTAAGGAAGGTGAAATTGACTCCAAGGGAGGACTAGCGCATCCGAGCCGATGGCTAGTGGATCGCGGGATCGACTTATGAAAGTCTGAACTTTGGCATTCAATCTGGATGCCATGAGATCCACATCCGGCATGCCCCAACGCTGGCAAATGAGTTGGAACATTTCTGGGTGCAGGGACCACTCCCCTGAGTCTAAGCCTTGGCGACTGAGGAAGTCGGCCTCGCAATTGTCCACTCCTGGGATGTGAACCGCGGAGATGGGCGAGCGGTTTGTCTCGGCCCAGCGCAGGATGTGTGATACCTCGAGCATCGCTGTTCTGCTCCGAGTGCCTCCCTGACGGTTGATGTACGCCACGGCCGTGGCGTTGTCTGACTGGATCCGGATGGGACGACCGGCCAGAAGATGATGGAACTGCAAGAGAGCTAGTTTGATAGCTCTGATCTCCAGAATGTTGATCGGGAGACGGGTTTCTGGGAGAGACCATTGGCCCTGAGCTGTGTGAAGGAACACCGCTCCCCATCCGAGGAGACTGGCATCGGTAGTCACCACCAGCCAATGGACAGGCAGAAAAGATTTCCCTTGATTCAGCGATGAAGCATTTGTCCACCATTTCAGGGAGTTTCTGACTCTGGGAGAAAGACGGAAGCGGCGACTTAGGGACGCTGGGTTCCTGTCCCAGACTGATATTAGCTCCTGTTGAAGAGGGCGAAGATGGAACTGGGCGAACGGTACTGCCTCGATGGAAGCTACCATCTTCCCGAGGACCTGCATGGCGCCCCGCAGAGAGTGAGAGCGGCCTAGAGACAACAGGAGCACTCCCCGCCTCAGAGAAGCAATCTTCTCTGGAGGGAGAAATACCAACCCTTGGGAGGTGTCCAGAATCATTCCCAGAAAAGGAATCTTCTGAGAGGGAATGGGAGAGGACTTGTCCAAATTCACTAACCAACCGAGACGAGAGAGGGTGTCGATAGTGATCTCGACACTCTCTGCGCAGGCCCGAAAAGACGGTCCTTTGATGAGTAAGTCGTCCAGGTACGGAAGGACCACCACACCCCGAGAGTGTAAAATTGCCATGGCGGCCGCCATGACTTTTGTGAACACTCTGGGGGCGGTTGCAAGTCCGAAGGGCAGAGCGGCAAATTGAAAATGATCCTCTCCAACTGCAAAACGCAGAAACCTTTGATGGCTTCTGAAGATCGGAATGTGTAGGTACGCATCCTTGATGTCGATGGACGCCAGGTATTCTTTTCTTTCTAGAGATGCGACAACAGAACGGAGGGATTCCATTCTGAAATGGCGGACTCTGATGAATTTGTTCAGCAATTTTAGGTCCAGAATAGGACGCAAAGAGCCGTCCTTCTTGGGAACCACAAAGAGGTTTGAGTAAAACCCTTTGAATCTTTCCTTGTGAGGAACTGGGACGATGACCCCGCTGGTACGAAGTATGTTCAGGGCCTGAAGAAAAGGAATTGCGAGATCCTTGGACTTTGGGGGGCGAGACTGTAAGAAACGCCTTGGGGGGAGAGATAAGAATTCGATCTTGTAGCCGGAGTGTACAAGATCTCTGACCCATCGGTCTTGAACGACCGACCCCCAGACCTCGCGAAACAAGAGTAGGCGGCCGCCTACCTTGTTTGGGTCCCCCGTCCCCAGCAAGGAGTCATTGGGAAGATAATTTGCGAGAGGAGGAGCTCTTATTTCCTGCCTGAGAGAATCTGTTTCTCCAGGGCTGAGCGGACCTGAAAGATGATTGTGAGCCCCTGTCTCTGCGAGATGAACGGGGTGCTCGAGCTGAGGTCGAGGCAGAGGACCAATTAAAGGAGCTACGAAATGGCCGGGAACGACTTTGGTATTGAGACCGAAAAGGCCGATTGATTCTGCGCTGTGGAAGAAATTTACTTTTGCCACCTGTAGCGTCGGAAATAATCTGATCAAGACGATCTCCAAAGAGACGCCCTGAAAGATAAGGCAGCGAAGTCAAAGTCCTCTTTGAAGCAGAGTCTGCACGCCACTCTCGGAGCCAAAGGGACCTCCGAATGGCGATAGCATTGGCGGCTGTGAGTGCAGCGCAATTAGCTGCATCTAGGGACGCATGAACCATGTAGTCGCCTGCCCGAGTAATCTGATAGGCCAGATTACGTGCCTCGGGAGGAAGAGGGATATCACTAGTAATTTTAACTAGACTTTCAGCCAGGCCACCATGGCCCTTGCTACCCAGGTGGCCGCAAAAGAAGGAGAGAGAGATGCTCCAGCCGCCTCAAAAATCGATTTGGCGAGATTGACGATCTTTTTATCTGAGGGATTCTTAATGGATGAACCATCTGAAACAGACAGAAGGGTTTTTGAAGCTAAAAGAGATACTGGTGGATCTACAACTGGAGATTCAGTCCACTCTTTTGCTACAGTTGCTGAAAATGGGTATCGTGCTTTCAGAGACTTCAGTCCTGAAAAACGTCTGTCTGGACGATCCCTATGTCCCCGAACAATGTCCGTAAATTCAGGGTGGTTACTAAACACCTTTTGAGGACGTTTGGCTCTTTTGAAAGAGATATGATGATTCGGTTGAGACCCAGGTTCTTCATCTAGCTTGAGGATTTTATTAATCGCCTCAATGAGAGAATCTGGAGACTCTTGAAACTCTGGTGAATTCGGGTCATCACCTGTATCCGACTCGTACTCAGAATCATGATCACTAAGATCTCTGGAGAGGGGGGAGCGAGAGCCTGAGCTCGCCGATGCTGAACCGCTAGATGGATTGGGAGATGCATTATGGCGGCGTTTTCTAGACGACCGCTTGGCTGACGCCGTGGGTCGGCCCCTGTCTGATGAGGTCTCTCTGAAGGCTAACGGGCCCCTTTCTGGAAAAGGGACGCCCTGGCTAGAAGAGGAGCCACGGAAGGTATCCAAGGCCCTAGTCAGAGAATCCATGGACTGCGCCAGAAACGCGGGCCACCCTGAAGGACCTGGCTCGTTGGGATCAGGAATAGGTAGGGACTCCTGAACGGTAGTAGGGGGCTCCTGAGCGGAAGAGGCAGTGGGCTCTTGGGCACATGATGCACAGAATTGGGAACCATGCTTAGACGGCAGGGAAGCGTTGCATGAGACACAGGCGGCATATACGACAGTGTAGTTTTTGTCAGCCTTTTTAACGCCTTTTGATTGCGACATATTTCTGCCCTGTGAGCCTGCTGCAGGAGAAGGGTCAAGCGCTGTGTAGACCTAGTCGCAGCGTGCACTCACCTAGGTCCTATGTCTGAGCCAGGGAAGAGGAGAATGGCGTCTGCAGCTCCAAAAACATGGCGGCCGAGATTACAATAGCGCTTATCGTATGACACGAGAAGCGCCAGAAGCAGTGGGAGGAGAGGGGGAGGAACCAGGAGGGGTCCCATGCTAGCTGAAGCCGGCCAATGGCGTGCGATGTGGGCGGAGTCACGTGGCCAGCCCTCCCCCATTGAGGCCTATCCCGGCCTGAAGCCGGGGGCTAAATTTATGGCTGCGGCCGCCTATCCCGAGCCGAAGCTGGGGATTAAATTAACAATTGCGGCCTATCCCGGGCCGAAGCCGGGGACTAAATTTCAGGCTGCGGCGCGATGGAGAAGCGCCCGCGGCGCGACGCTGAAGCGGCCGCGGCGCTGAAAAACGGTCGCGGTGTGACGCAGAGGCGGACAAGGAGATCGGCAGCCGCCCAGATATAAGCATCCATGTTTGTACTCACTGCGGGGAGGAACTGGAGAAGGGGGGGCATCCGCAGGGACTACGGCAGATGTAGCCGTACTTCCTCAATCCACCGTCCCCTTTGATAGGGGGGTGGAGAGGGATCTTACAAATGCCTCCATATCGCCATCGCTTTCAGTAGAGGTGGTTGGTGGGGTATCCATCTGTCGTTCCACGCCAATCACATTTCCCACATCAAGGGGTATCTCATGGGGAGAGCGGCCCTTGCAAGGGATCTGTCGCCCCATGGTAGCGTAGCAGGAGGGGTACGTGGAGGCGACACTCCACGATGCCGCCTGTTGATGATTTTTGGGAGATCGTGACTTTTCATTAAGTCCCGTCGCCCATCCGTGTGTGAAGAAAGAAAAATAATAAAGTGGTAAAAAATGAGAAAAAAATGAGAAAAAAGTGGGGTCTGAGAGCAGACCCTAGTGCCTCCTACAGACACTAAGCAAGAACTGGTTCAGGATTGAGCCAACAGAGGGTGTATACTGCAGGAGGAGGAGTTAATCTTTTGTGCTTATGTATTGCTTAGTGTCCTCCTAGTGGCAGCAGCATAACACCCATGGTCTTGTGTCCCCCAATGAGGCGATGGAGAAAATGAATTTTTTCTTAGAAATAATTGTCCAGAAAATCAGCGCTGAGGTTGGTGGTTAGTGACTGCACTTTTGGACTGAGGAGAGAATGAAAAAAATGTAAAAGGCGTTTAGGATTTTTGGATGGGGAGGTGATGAGTGCAATGAAGTAGGTTTGTTTGGAGAGGTGAAATGCACAGTTGTAGGTTTTAAGTATAAACTTATAATGGATGAAATCTTCGGCCAGACTGGATTTTCTCTACTGACGTTCATGCCCCCCTTGACTTCAACCGAATCGAGCTAGCTTGGGATGTGTTGGAACGCATAGTGAACGCTAAGCAGTCAACAAGTGCTCAGCACCTCTTGGAACTCCTTCAGAATTATTGGAAAGACATTCCAAGTGACTACATGATGAAGCTGCTCTAGAGTATGCCAAGGTGGTGTAAAGCTGTCACCAGAATTAAAGGGGATTACTTTGATGATTAACACATTTGTGTGCGTATTGTGCACACATTCTTTACTAATTTTTTCCATATATGTTTCCTTGTGCCTTTCAGTCTGAACATACAATGTGAACCTTCCTCTGATGAAGCTGCGATATTCAGCGATACTCATGGGGTCCTTCTACTTATGTCTGAGATATGCATTTTCTTACTCTAAATGCATTACAGAGTATAATCTCCCTATAATGGCTATACCTGATATGTTAGGTTGGTATGGGTCCTGTCAGTACGATGACATGAATTTGTATTTCTTGTTCATACTTTTATCTTGTTAGTTTGGCCTCAGTATTGGTCCTTTACAACCTCGATCATTACCATCATATTTTTTGATATAGGGACTTAGGTGGCATGCAGATAGTGATTACATATTTTTCTACTTGTCGTGTTATATTTCTATCTATATTAAGATAAAAACACGGATATAAAAAGTCTACATGTCCCGATTAAAATGCCAGGTTTTTGTCATGTTAAAAATCACATCAAAAAGAATTTCAGAACAATGTCCACCTATAATGTCACCCATAATTTGTACACACCAACTGAAAAATCAACTTTTCGAGTGGAAAAATAAAAAATAATGTGGTTGATTTAAATATGCATACTGTTAATATTTTGTGGATATACCTATTAAGTTTATAACAGTATTCAATGTTTTTGGGTAGGAGTCATGCAACATGGCAAATCTCGAATTTGCTATCTTTGTCCACTCTCCCTTGTTATAGCGCTCCACATCTGATTGTGAGGACATCTCACAGCTCTCTTCAGGTCAACCACCAGATTTTCAATTAGATTCAGGTCTGGGCAATTTGAAAACTTTGATCTGTTTTTGGTTCGCCATTGCTTTGTTGATTTAGAGGTATGCTTAGGTTTGTTGTGGTATTTGAAGGTGAAATTCCACTTCATCTTTTTAGCCGAAGCCTGAAGGTTTTTTTTTTTGCAAAAATTGTCTGATATTTGGAATTGGTCATAACTCCCTAAAAAATAAAGCCTCAAGGCATAATGCTGCCTCTACAATGCTTCTCTGTGGGTAAGGTGCTCTTTAGGTGATGAGCAGTGTTGGCTTTGTGCCAAACATACCTTCTGGAATTATGGCCAAAAAGATCAACTTTGATCAGTCTATAACACATTTTAAGTGATCCTTTTGGCAAACTTAAAGGGGTTGTCGGGGACTTTCACATTGATGGCCTATTCTTAAGATAGGTCATCAATGTCTGATCGGTGGGGTCCTGACACCCAGCACACCATTCTCCCACAGTGTTCGTGGCAGCTGGAATTGATCATTTACGGAGCTGCACACCTCCCTTGACGGAACAGTGGCCACAGCCAGGTACTGCACATACACCACCCCCCCCCCCCCTATTAATTTGAATAGTTAGGGATGTGTAGTACACGGCCACTATGCAGTAGATGAAGCTGTGCAGTTCTGGGACCAAGCAATTCCAGTGTCGAACCCCCAACGATCAGACACTGATGACTTCTCCTAAGGCTGGGATCACACATGCGAGAAACTCGCACGATTCTCATGCGAGTCTCTCACATGAACACCCGGTACTGCCGCCGGCACTCGGACCGGAACGTGTGGCTGCATAGAATTACATGCAGCTGCACGCTCCAGTCCGAGTGCCGGCGGCAGTGCCGGGTGTTCCTGCGAGAAACTCGCACGATAATCGTGCGAGTCTCTCGCATGTGTGATCCCGGCCTAAGGATAAGCCATCAATGTTCATGTTTGGGACAACTCCTTTACTATAGGTTTTGGCAAAATGTAGCTGGGCTTGGATAATTTACTTTGTAAGGAAAGGCTTCCGTATTGCCACTGAACCCCACAAGCTAGGCATATGAAGAATACCGAAACTTTGTGTCACATGCAATACGCAACCAGTATTTGTCAAACATCTCTGCAGTTCCTTTAAAGGGGTTGACTACTACTCAAGACAACCCCTTCACAATCCCTGTTTCCACCCAGCAAAACAACACCACCTATACTGAACTCCGGTGCTGGCGCTATTTCAATAGTATTGGCACTTGTTCTCCCGGAACTCACGTGACTGTCACATGATCCTTACAGCCAGTCAGCACTGGGTTCACTCTCCCAATCTTCAAACAAATTCGACATAAGGAGGAAGTGAGATGTTGCTGCTCACTTACTTCCTCCGGATGTTAATTATGTCCGTAGAAGAGGAGATTGAAGTCAGCACCGATTGGCCTCAGGGATTGACAGACAATGTCAGGTGAGCCCTGGCAGAGCCAGTGCGACACTGCTAGAATGGCCCTTGTACCCAAGGTGAGTATAGGTGTGGTGTTATTTTACAGGGAAGGAAACATAAGGATGGAAAAAGGGTCTGTCTGAGTAATGGAAAACCTATTTAGTGTTGCTGTAGGCCTAGTCACAGACTTCAGTTCAATTTTCTTGTTGTCTTTTCTTCAATTTATGAGGGACATCCCATTCTAGGTAATATCACTGTTGTGCCAAATTTAAACCGCTTCTTCATTACACTCTTCATAGTGTTCCTTGGTATATCTAATGAGTTATAAACTTTGAACAATGAAATCCTTCTGCTGTGTTGTAAGCTATTTACTGACCACTTTGTTGTAAATTGCAACTAAAATGTCAGGACGATCCTACTAGAGCAGATAAACTTTATATGGAGTTAATCCGAATCACTGTAAATTATGGCAGCTGTGTACAGACTGCTATTTAACATGGGTATAAAAGTGATTGGCACATACTTATGCAACTACATTATTTTAGAAGGCCTCTTTTACACATCCGTTTTGTGCCATCAGGCACAATCCGTCCAAAACCGTAAAGGACGGATCCGGCGCTGATTGTGAAAAAACTGATGCAACGGATCAGTTTTTTTTTGCCGGATCCGTCCTGAACTTTTCAACCCGGAAAATGCAAGTACGCATGTCGAGAGAGAGAGAGATTGGTTTCCAGAATCCGGATCAGTCTTTTGTGCAATCCGGCACCATAAACTTGTATTGTTTGCGCCTGCCGGATGCGCCGCTTCAGGCGCTATCCGGCGGGTGCGGCAGAAAAAAAAAAAAAAGTTGCAGTGACCGTTTTGTCTGTACATTTCCGCCGAATCCGGAAAAAAAACGGATGCAACGTAATGACATCCGGCGGTAATGATAGTCAATGACAAAACAACGCATCCGGCGGTTTAAAAAACAGGATGTTTTTTTCAAAAAGCGCCGGATCGCGCCTGACGGAAAAAAACGGATGTGTGAAAGAGGCCTAATATTGTTTTTATTTTCCCTTTCAAAATCATTTTAGTTTGCTTCTTAATTAATATGTACAGAATATGGGTGACATTAAAAGGTTTAAAAAGTTCTGAGATGATTCGTTTTGGTATTTTTTTTTTTACATGACAAAAACCTGGCATTTTGACAAAGGTGTGCAGACTTTTTCTATCTACTGTAGCTTATACTGTATATCATTTTTAAGCTCCCAACTGGACAGTAAACCCAATGAAAAACAGTGTGCTTCTTAAAGCTTTATACAGTACAGACCAAAAGTTTGGACACCTTATTTAAAGATTTTTCTGTATTTTCATGACTATGAAAATTGAACATTCACACTGAAGGCATCAAAACTATGAATTTAACACATGTGGAATTATATACTTAACAAAAAAGTGTGTAACAACTGAAATTATGTCTTATATTCTAGGTTCTTCAAAGTAGCCACCTTTTGCTTTGATGACTGCTTTGCACACTCTTGGCATTCTCTTGATGAGCTTCAAGAGGTAGTCACCGGAAATGGTTTTCACTTCACAGGTGTGTCCTGTCAGGTTTAATAAGTGGGATTTCTGGCCTTATAAATGGGGTTGGGACCATCAGTTGTGTTGTGCAGAAGTCTGGTGGATACGCAGCTGATAGTCCTAGTGAATAGACTGTTAGAATTTGTATTATGGCAAGAAAAAAGCAGCTAAGTAAAGAAAAACGAGTGGCCATCATTACTTTAAGAAATGAAGGTCAGTCAGTCTGAAAAATTGGGAAAACTTTGAAAGTGTCCCCAAGTGCAGTTGCAAAAACCATCAAGCGCTACAAAGAAACTGGCTCACATGAGGACCACCCCAGGAAAGGAAGACCAAGAGTCACCTATGCTTCTGAGGATAAGTTTATCCGAGTCACCAGCCTCAGAAATCGCAGGTTTACAGCAGCTCAGATTAGAGACCAGGTCAATGCCACACAGAGTTCTAGCAGCAGACACATCTCTACAACAACTGTTAAAAGGAGACTTTGTGCAGCAGCCATTCATGGTAAAATAGCTGCTCGGAAACCACTGCTAAGGACAGGCAACAAGCAGAAGAGACTTGTTTGGGCTAAATAACACAAGGAATGGACATTAGACCAGTGGAAATCTGTGCTTTGGTCTGATGAGTCTAAATCTGAGATCTTTGGTTCCAACCACCGTGTCTTTGTGCGACGCAGAAAGATGGATTTTGGTAAGAACTTACCTGTAAAATCCTTTTCAGCGAAGGAAGGAAAGGAGACACACTAGTAATGACTAGTGGGTAGGCGGAGCCCAGATAGGATTGACACCTCAGATTAAAAAGAGTGTTGACCGGCCCCTCCAGCTCGGGCTCCTCCTACTCCTGCTTCTTCAGTCGTACAAAAGCTTAGGGAAGAGCAAATATCACCAGCGGAGCAACATAACCCCTTCTGAAGGACTTCAGAGAAAAAGCAAGAATACAGGTTATGCATGCATGCATGTAGGCAAAAAACCACACAGTTCCAGGTACTACTCACTGGACCTGACCACCGCGATGAGCTGGCAATGCTGGAAAGGAGCCGTAGCGCGTCATCCTCAGTCCAGATAATCGCTATCAGAAGAGGGTCACGCCGCATCTGAAAACACATCAACACACTTCTGCCATGGGCGGGTGCTGTGTCTCCTTTCCTTCCTTCGCTGAAAAGGATTTTACAGGTAAGTTCTTACCAAAATCCGTCTTTCAGCAGCAGAATGGAAGGAAAGAAGACACACTAGTAATGACTAGTGGGACGTCCCAAAGCAGTCCAAAAATTAAGGGTGGGAATATAACCAAGAAAAAACAGGCAGAATCCCAACAACCTTGGTAAATGCGCAACAGGCGCCAAATACAAGTTAACTAGAACTTTACACTACAGCCGCCTGTAGGACCCTGCGTCCTAAGGCCGCATCAGCGGAAGCACTGACGTCCACCTTATAAAACTTTGTAAAAGTGTGGACGGAGCGCCAAGTCGCCGCTCGGCAGAGCTGAGCTGCCGAAGCCCCTTGATGAAAGGCCCACGATGAGGCCACAGCCCTCGTGGAATGAGCACGAATCTTAATCGGGCAAGGTTCGCCTTTAAGTCGGTAAGCCTCCAAAATGGCTGACCGAATCCAACGAGCTATAGAGTCCTTGGAAGCTCGTTGACCACGTCGACGACCTGCTGGAATCACAAACAAGGAGTCTGACTTCCTAAAACCTTGAGTAACAGACAAATAGAACTTCAAGGCCCGCACTAAATCCAATGTGTGCAAAACCCGTTCCTTTGCATTCCTCGGGCCCGGGCAAAGTGAAGGCAAAACAATATCCTGGTTAACATGGAATTGCGACACTACCTTAGGTAGAAAGTCGCCCCGTGTGCGAAGCACTACTCGATCCGGGTAAAATTCCAGGAAAGGAGGCGAGCAAGAAAGAGCCGCCAACTCAGAAACCCTTCTCAAAGAAGTGACTGCGACTAGGAAGGCAACCTTCCAAGAAAGCAAAGAAAGGTTAGCAGAATCCATTGGCTCAAAAGGCCCATGCTGAAGAGCCTCCAGGACAAGGTTGAGCCGCCAAGGAGACACAGGTGCCTTCCGCGGCGGAAACTGACGGGTTACCCCGCGAAAAAAGGAGCGCACGTCCCTACGCGAGGCGATAACTTTCCGGAACAACAGGGACAGGGCAGAAACCTGACCCCTCAGGGTGCTAACTGCCAAACCCTTGTCCAGCCCGTACTGTAGAAAAGCCAACAGATTGGGAATGGAAAAAATCCTCGGGTTCCTTGAAGAACCCAAACACCACGAGAAGAAGGCTTCCCAGGTCTTGTGGTAAATTCTAGTTAGTAGCCGGACCTCTGGCAGCTCGCAGAGTGGCAATGACTTCGGCTGAAAAACCTCTACGGGTCAGTATTTCGGTCTCAAGAGCCACGCCGTCAAACGCAGAGACCTCAGGTCCGGATGACGGACAGGACCCTGGGTTAACAGGTCCGGGCGAAAGGAAGTGGAAATGGCGGTGCTGCCAAAAGCGACACCAGTGTCGAGAACCACGTCCTCCTTGGCCAATCTGGGGCTATCAACATAGCCGGGATTCTCTCCAGTCTGATCCGACGCAGCACCAGAGGAAGTAAAGATATCGGTGGAAACACATAGATTAGCTCGAATCGGTCCCACTGGGCCACCAGAGCATCCACCGCCACAGCCTTCGGGTCCTTGTACCTGGACATGAAGGTCGGCAACTTGGCATTGGACCTGGATGCCATCAAATCCACTTGGGGAACTCCCCAAAGGGAGCACAGCGGTGCAAAGATCTCCGGATGAAGACTCCATTCTCCGGGATCCATCTTCTCTCGACTGAGGAAATCTGCCGTGGTATTCTGAACTCCTGGAATGTGAATCGCAGAGATGGCTGGTACTCTGTCCTCGGCCCAATTCAGGATCCGAGACACTTCCACCATGAGCCTGGAACTCCTCGTCCCGCCTTGGTGGTTGATATACGCGACCGCCGTTGCGTTGTCTGTCTGCACTCGGACTGGTAGACCGCTCAAAGGGACCGTCCAGTGTTGGAGGCAAAGGAAAATTGCCCTCAATTCCAAGATGTTGATCGGTAGAACAGACTCTTCCGATGACCATACTCCCTGAACCCAGAGATCGTTCCAGACACCCCCCCAGCCCGTCAGGCTGGCATCGGTGGTTATGACCGACCACCTCGGAGGAAGGAAAGACTTCCCCAGTGATAACGTTCCTGGACGTGACCACCAACTTAGGGACTCTCGCACCCTGCGAGAGATGAGGATACTGCGGTCCAGTGCAATCTGCGATCGATCCCAATGACTCAGAATGAGCCTTTGGAGGGCTCTGGAAAGAAACTGGGCAAACGGAAGTGCTTCCATGGAAGCCAACATCAGACCTAAAAGGCGCATACACTTCCGAAGGGACATTGCTGTCGAAGACTTCATAATCTGTACATGTCGAAGGAGACATGCCCGCTTGTCTGGAGGTAGGGACACCACTGCCCGTACCGTGTCGAAATGCATCCCCAAAAACAGGATTGACTGCGACGGTTCCAGAGACGACTTCTCCCAATTGACCAGCCACCCGAAGTCCTCCAGGAGCTGAAGGGATAGATTGCGAGCCGTCACCGCCTCCTCCTTTGAGGACGCCACAAACAAAAGGTCGTCCAGATAGGGAATAATCGTGACTCCCTGTCTTCGAAGAATTGCCATGAGAGGCGCTAGAATTTTTGTAAAAACTCTGGGCGCTGAAGCCAAGCCGAATGGCAGGGCCACAAATTGGTAATGGTCCTGACCTATGGCAAAAAGAAGGAAGCGCTGGTGAGCCCTTCCGATGGCAACATGCAAATAAGCGTCGCGAATGTCGATTGACACCAGAAAGTCGTTCTGCGACAGGGTTGCCACAACGGAGCGAAGTGACTCCATGCGGAATTTTTGGGTGTGGACATGCTGATTCAATCTTTTGAGATCCAGAATAGGACGAAATTTGTCCTCTTTTTTGGGGACCAAAAAGAGATTTGAATAAAAACCTTTTCCCTGGTCCTCTGTTGGAACCGGTATTACTTCACCCTTCTGCAGAAGGAATTCCACCTCTCGTAGCAGAGCGGCAAATAGCTCGGGCTCTGACGGAATGAGAGACTGGCAAAAACTGTCCGGGGTTCGAGAAGAAAACTCTATGAAATAGCCTGCCGACACAACTCGCGTTACCCAGGAATCCGGAACGCGGGAAATCCAATTCGCCTTGAATTGGAGCAGGCGACCCCCCACTCAGAGCCCTCGAGTGAGGACCTGGCGTCAGTCTGCCTTGGCGGGCTTCTTGTCAGTTTCCCGCTTGTCTTGACGGAAACTTTGTTTCCAAGGGGTGCGGGATTTCTGAGAAGACTTCTTTCCCGAAAAAGAGGGACGACCCGATCCCCAAGAAGACTGACCGGATCGTCCCCTAGACCGAAATACCGCCGACCATTACCGGCACTAGGTCTGCCAGACGTAGAAGCCATAGCCCTTCGCTGTGGTAAAGCCGCTTCTTTAGCCTTTGCCTTGGCAATCAGCTCTGTGAGATCAGATCCAAATAGTGACCACCCTTGTAGGCTAAAGACAGTAAACCCTGTTTGGAAACCGCGTCCCCGGTCCACTGTCTAAGCCACAGTGCTCTTCTGACTGTGACCGCTGAGGATTGCATCCTGGATAATAATGACGCAGTATCCAGACCTGCATCACAGCTATATCGGGCTGCAGTCTCCAATAAATCGAGAAGTCCATCTATCTCGGATAATGGAGATCTATTTTGCAACGCCTTCCGTAAACGGACCAACCAGCACAGGAAAGCCTTAGAAGCACACATGGATCCTAGTACTGCTCTGAATCCATGACCTGCAGCTTCATAGATGGATTTCGCCGCCATCTCCGTTTTTCTGTCCAGCGGCTCTTGCAGACTCGCTTTCCCTTTAACCGGAAGCAATGAGGATTTACTAAGCTGGGATAAAGGAACATCCACTTCAGGAGAAGGAATCCAATTATCCGTCAATTCCGTTGAACACGGATATAATGCTTCAAAGAACCGTGTCCCTTGAAAACATTTATCTGGACACAGACGTTCCTTCTCCACTACCGTATTAAGCTCTTCCAGAGCCGGTAATGTTGACCGCGACTTATGGTACTCCTGGTACATGCGGCCCGACTTACCAGGCCGTGTAGTTACCTCCTCCGGTAACTGTAACGCCTCTCTCATAGCTTCAATTAAAGCCTCTGTTCGGCTCACAAGAGAGAAAGAATGTCCCTGCCGATCCTCCTTATCCGAATCGGATAACTCCCCTTCTGAGTTTGAAGGAGAACCCTGTCCGCATTCCATATCAGATACCTCTGATTCGCTACGCGGAAAAGATGGCACCGGCCTGCGCCGCTTCCTGTCATGAGAGGATCTAGCTGACACCCACTGACCTAAAAGGTCAGACAAGCCATTAATTGACTGAGCGATGGCATCTAATTTGGTATCGCTGTAAATCGCAGCGCTTGATGCCGTCGAAGTCTGCGTATCAGATACTTGCGACTGATCCTGTAGCGGATCTGGCAGATGGTCCACACCTTCCGGACCCTGAACCGACATGTCAGCCGTAAATGGCAGGTCAAAACCCTGTTAGTAACTGGAAACAGTGTGGTTACTAAGCAGACTGAGCAAGTACGCTGAAGGGTTAAAGCTCTTAAAGAAGAGCGTTACCCCAGCTATCTCTCAGTATATAAATAACCTCCTGCGTTCTGATCCCTACCGGGTAGAACCTGCGGCGGTTATTGCTGAAAGGGTTAACCCTTCATAGGGGTTAATGCCGCCAACTCCCAACAACTCCCTATATAAAATAAAAGGAGTGTGCGAGTCCCAGGTCTCTATAAGAGAACGAGGCTGCAGATAAACGCTATCTGTCACTTGGAACACAGATAGGTTCTGCGCTGTGGGGTGATGATATTCACTCACCCAGCTGGCCTCGGTGAAAGTATACCTTAAACAGGAGGAGCGGAGCATGAGGAGCCCGGAGCCTTTGTAATGGCCGCCGCGCTGAGAGAAGCCGGAAGAGAAGGACAGTGAAGCTGCAGTCTCCTCAGAGCGATTCCTGTCACAAAAAGAGCGGGAAGCATGAAGCCACGCCCCCCTCCGGCTTCAGAAAAGAGCGCGAACTCCTCGCTCTCTGCTCTCCTCTGTCCGGCAGGTATCTGCCTGCGGACATAAAATACAGTCACCAAACATGTCATCTAATACATGTACCAGCGGCTGCCGCAGCAGCCGCTGAGAGCACACACACATTCACATAAAAATGCGGTACTCACCAGCCGAGCGCCACAGGGACCCCCAGGGGTTTGTGGCGCTGTGCCCATCGCTTCCCCCCCCGGGCGGGGAACGCAGTGACCCCCGATGTGCGGTTTGCGTCCCCGCCAGGGAAGCAATCCTCATCCCCCAGGGCCGGCGTGAAACTGCAGGGACCACCATACAGGGTATTACAGATCGCCAAGGGAGAGGTGGGGGTCCAGCAGCGCTGAGACCCCTGAGACCTCTAGACCACTTCTGGTGATCCAAGTCTCTTGTCCGATAAAAATAATAAAGTTTTCTGAGGAGCTGCTTCCAGCAGCGACCATCCTCTGGACCTCAAATTTTAGACTGAAGAAGCAGGAGTAAGAGGAGCCCGAGCTGGAGGGGCCGGTCAACACTCTTTTTAATCTGAGGTGTCAATCCTATCTGGGCTCCGCCTACCCACTAGTCATTACTAGTGTGTCTCCTTTCCTTCCATTCTGCTGCTGAAAAGGTGAACGGATGGACTCTACATGCATGGTTCCCACCGTGAAGCATGGAGGAGGAGGTGTGATGGTGTGGGGGTGCTTTGCTGGTGACACTGTTGGGGATTTATTCAAAATTGAAGGCATACTAAATCACCATGGCTACCACAGCAACTTGCAGCGGCATGCTATTCCATCTGTTTAGTTGGACCATCATTTATTTTTCAACAGGACAATGACCCCAAACACACCACCAGGCTGTGTAAGGGCTATTTGACCAAGAAGGAGAGTGATGGGGTGCTACGCGAGATGACCTGGCCTCCACAGTCACCAGACCTGAACCCAATCGAGATGGTTTGGGGTGAGCTGGACCGCAAAGTGAAGGCAAAAGGGCCAACAAGTGCTAAGCATCTCTGGGAACTCCTTCAAGATTGTTGGAAGACCATTTTAGGTGACTATCTCTTGAAGCTCATCAAGAAAATGCCAAGAATGTGCAAAGCAGTCATCAAAGTAAAAGGTAGCTACTTTGAAGAACCTAGAATACACGGATTTTGGTAAAAACTTACCTGTAAAATCCTTTTCAGCGAAGGAAGGAAGAGAGACACAGTATTCATTACTGATGGGTAGGCGGAGCCCCAGATCAGGATGTCACCTCAGATCAAAAGAGTGCTGACTGGCTGGCCCCTCCAGCTCGGGCTCCTCCTACTCAGCTCCAGTCTAAGATTTGAGGTCCAGAGGATGGTCGCTGCTAATGCAGCTCCTCAGAAGATTTTATTATTTTATATTCGGACAGGAGACTTGGATCACTAGTTGGTCTAGAGGTCTCAGGGGTACCAGCGCTGCTGTACCCCAACCTCTCCCTTGGCGGATCTGTATTTACTCAAAGTCCCTGCAGAATCCTTGCCGGCCCTGGGGGATGAGGAGAGCTTCCCTGGCGGGACGCAAACCACACGTGCGGTCACTGCGCTTCCCGCCCTGGGGGGAAGCATGGGCACAGCGCCAGAAACCCCTGAGGGTCCCTGTGGCGCCTTGGCTGGTGAGTACTCCACACAAATTTTTATTATAATAATGTGTGAGTGCTTTAGCGTCTGATTGAGCAGCGCTATTACTTGTATGTCAGTATGCTTCAGCGCTGCTGTGACAGCACTACTACATGTATGTCAGTATGCTTCAGCGCTGCTGTGACAGCGCTGTTACAAGTGTATGTGGTGATTTTTTGTCCGCAGGCAGATACCTGCAGGACAGAGAGGGAGCAGGAGCGGGGGAGTTCGCGCTCAATATTCGAGCTGGCGGGGGGCGTGGCCTAACTATTCCCGGTCTTCTGAGCAGGAAGACGCGCGCTCTGGCGTTTCTCCTGCGACTCCTTCACTGTGGCGGCCATTACACAGGCTCCTGGGCTTCTCAGACCGCTCCTCTCCTCATAAGACACCACGGCCAGCTGGGTGAGTGCTGATTCCTCACCCCGCAGCGCAGCGATCGTTATCCTGCAGCTGCAGTCTCATTAGAGACATAAAAATTGGCTGGGGCTCACAAATATATATATTGTGGTGAGTTTGCAATATTAACCCCTCTGAGGGTTATTTCTACCAGCTAAATTTTTTTCACTGAATACCGCTGGGGTAACCCTGCTTGGTGGAGCGTTAACCCTTCAGCGTTTAAAAAAAAAAAAAAAAAAAAACGCATAGTTTTTGCTGGTATTACCGCTTTGACCTGCTCATACAGGTGAGGCATGTCTGAACAGAGTTCAGATGCCGCGGACCATGTCCCAGTGCCATTACGGCAATCAGATACGCAGACCTCCACAGCGTCTAGCGCTGCGGTCGACAGCGGTGGAAAATTGGACGATATCGCTCGATCGATCAACAACTTGTCTGACCTTTTAGGTCAATATGTGTCTGCTAATTCCTCTCAGAGGAAGCGACGCAGGCCGTTACCGGCCTCTACACGGAGCGAGTCAGATGTATCTGATATTGGGCAGAGTTCCCCTTTAAATTTGGATGGAGAAATATCCGATTCTGATGCGGACGAGCCGCAGGGGCGTTCCTCTATGGCGAAGCGTACGGAGGCATTGATTGAAGCCATGAGAGATATATTACAGTTACCGGAGGAGGTAACTAGTCGTCCTGGTAAATCAGCACGCATGTTCCAGGAGTCCCGTGCTTCGCGTACAACATTGCCAGCTCTGGATGAGCTTAATAGTGTAATAGAGGAGGAACGTCTATGTCCAGATAAGCGTTTTCATGGAACGCATTTCTTTGATACACTTTATCCTTGCTCTGCGGAGTTAAAGGCTAATTGGACTTCTGCTCCTGAAGTGGATGTGTCTTTATCTCAGCTTAGTAAATCCTCACTACTCCCTATTAAGGGAAAAGCGAGCTTACAGGAGCCTTTGGATAGAAAGGCAGAATTGGCGGCAAAAGCAAGCTATGAGGCTGCGGGTCATGGATTTCGAGCAGTGCTAGGATCCATGTGTGCTGCTAGAGCTTCTCTAAGCTGGCTGGCACGTCTGAAGACGGAGTTGAAAAATGAATCTCCGTTATCTGAGATACGGGAAACTTGTGAATGGTTAGAAACGGCAGCCTGTTATATCTTTGATGCCGGTCTGGATACGGCATCTCTGCTGGCCAAAGCGCAAGCTTCAGCGGTCACAGTCAGAAGAGCTTTATGGCTCAGACAGTGGGCCGGGGACGCAGTTTCCAAACAAGGGTTGTTGGCCTTACCTTACAAGGGTGGCCATCTTTTTGGATCCGACCTCACAGAGCTGATTTCCAAGGCTAAGGCGAAGGAATCAGCATTACCACAGCGTAGGGCCATGGCCTCGGTGTCCAGTAAGCCTGGTGTCTATAGTGGTCGGCGGTCCTTTCGGGGCCGAGGACGATCTAGTCACTCCTCGTGGGGATCGGGTCGTCTTTCCTTCTCAGGAAAGAAATCCTCTCAGAAAACTCGTACTCCCTGGAAGCAGAGTTTCCGCCAGGACAAGCGGGAACTTGACAAGAAGCCCGCAAAGTCGGATTGACGCCAGGGGTCCACTCGAGGATTCTCGAGTGGGGGGTCGCCTGCTTCTTTTCAAGGAGACTTGGATGGCTCGCGTTCCAGATTCCTGGGTAACGCGGATAGTGTCGGCAGGCTATTTCATAGAGTTTGCTTCTCGACCCCCAAATGTTTTTTGTCAATCTCGCGTTCCGTCGGAACCCGAGCTTGTTGTCGCTCTACAGCGAGAGGTCGAATCTCTGCTACAAAAGGGTGTAGTGATACCGGTTCCGTCAGAGGACCGAGGGAAAGGTTTTTATTCCAACCTTTTTATAGTTCCCAAAAAGGAGAACAAATTTCGCCCGATTCTGGATCTCAAGCGATTAAACCGGCATGTCCATGCCCGGAAATTTCGCATGGAGTCGCTTCGTTCCGTTGTGGCAGCTCTGTCACAGAACGATTTTCTGGTGTCAATCGACATTCGCGACGCTTATTTGCATATTCCCATCGGAAAGGCTCATCAGCGCTTTCTTCGATTTGCCATAGGTCAGAATCATTACCAGTTCGTGGCTCTGCCGTTCGGCTTAGCCTCAGCGCCAAGGGTCTTTACAAAAATTCTGGCGCCCCTCATGGCAATCCTTCGAAGACAGGGGATTACGATTCTCCCTTATCTGGACGATCTTTTGATCGTGGCTTCCTCGGAGGAGGAGGCGTTGACGGCTCGGGATTTGTCTCTTCAGTTTCTGAAGGACTTCGGTTGGCTGGTCAATTGGGAGAAGTCGTTCCTGGAACCATCGAGGACAATCCTCTTTTTGGGAATGCATCTCGACACGTTTCGGTCGGTAGTTTCCCTACCACCAGACAAACAGTCATGTCTTCTTCGACATGTACAGATTATGAAATCCTCAACGGCAATGTCCCTACGGAAGTGTATGCGTCTTCTGGGACTGATGGTGGCGTCCATGGAGGCAATTCCTTTTGCCCAGTTCCATTCCAGGACTCTCCAAAGGTTCATCTTGAGTCGATGGAACCAGTCGCAATCGCTGGATTGCAGGGTCACCATTTCTCGCGCGGTGCGGGATTCTCTAGAATGGTGGTTACGTCCAGGGCATTCTCCCTGGGGAAGTCTTTCCTCCCTCCGAAGTGGTCAGTCATAACCACCGATGCCAGCCTGACGGGCTGGGGGGGTGTTTGGAACAATCTCTGGATTCAGGGGTATGGTCATCGGAAGAGTCTTTTCTTCCGATCAACATCCTGGAATTGAGGGCGATTTTCCTTTGCCTCCAACATTGGACGGTCCCTTTGAGCGGTCTGCCAGTCCGAGTGCAGACAGACAATGCGACGGCTGTCGCGTATATCAATCACCAAGGTGGGACAAGGAGTTCCAGACTCATGGTAGAGGTGTCCCGAATTCTGATTTGGGCAGAGGCCAGTGTACCAGCCATTTCGGCGATTCACATTCCAGGGGTTCAGAATATTGCAGCGGACTTTCTCAGTCGCAGAAGGATGGATCCCGGGGAATGGAGCCTCCACCCGGAAGTTTTTTGCACTACTGTGCTCTCGCTGGGGAACCCCCCAAGTGGATTTGATGGCATCCAGGTCCAATGCCAAGTTACCGACATTCATGTCCAGGTACAAGGACCCGAAGGCGGTGGCGGTGGATGCTCTGGTGGCTCAGTGGGATCAGTTCGAGCTGATCTATGTATTCCCGCCGATATCCTTACTTCCTCTAGTACTGCGTCGGATCAGACTAGAGAGAATTCCAGCTATTTTGATAGCTCCAGACTGGCCAAGAAGGGTGTGGTTCTCGACAATAATGTCGCTGTTGGCGGCACTTCCTTTTCCACTCCCTCTTCAACCGGACTTGTTGACTCAGGGGCCCATTTGTCATCCGGACTTGATGTCCCTGCGTTTGACGGCGTGGCTCTTGAGACCGAAATCTTGACCCGTAGAGGTTTCTCAGCCGAGGTCATTGCTACCCTTCGTGCTGCAAGATGTCCGGCTACTACTAGGATTTACCACAAAATTTGGGAAACCTTCTTTTCGTGGTGTTTGGGGTCCTCTCGGAACCCGAGAAAATTTTCCATTCCCAACCTGTTGGCTTTTCTGCAGCATGGGCTAGACAAGGGTTTGGCAGTCAGCACTCTGAAAGGTCAGATTTCTGCTCTGTCCTTATTGTTCCGGAGAACCATTGCTTCAAATAGAGACGTGCTCTCCTTTTTCCGAGGTATATCTCGTAAGTTTCCGCCGCGGAAGGCACCCGTGTCTCCTTGGCGGCTCAACCTTGTTTTGGAGGTTCTTCAGCATAAACCTTTTGAGCCTATGGTTTCTGCTAGCCTTTCTTTACTTTCTTGGAAGGTGGCTTTCCTTGTTGCAGTCACTTCCTTGAGGAGAGTTTCTGAGTTGGCAGCTCTTTCTTGTTCGCCTCCTTTTCTGGAGTTTTTTCCGGATCGTGTAGTGCTTCGCACTCGGGGTGATTTTTTGCCTAAAGTGGTGTCACAATTTCATGTTAACCAGGATATTGTGTTGCCTTCACTCTGTCCGGATCCGAAGAATGCGAAAGAGCGAGATTTACACACATTGGATTTAGTGCGGGCCTTGAAGTTTTATCTATCTATTACTCAAGGTTTTCGTAAGACGGACTCCCTGTTTGTGGTTCCAGCAGGTCGTCGGCGTGGTCAACGAGCTTCCAAGGATTCTATAGCTCGTTGGATCCGGTCAGCTATTTTGGAAGCTTACCGCCTTCGGGGTGAATCTTGCCCGATTAAGATTCGAGCCCATTCCACGAGAGCTGTGGCCTCATCGTGGGCTTTTCATCAAGGTGCCTCGGCAGTGCAGCTCTGCCGAGCGGCAACTTGGCGCTCTGTCCACACGTTTACAAGGTTTTATAAAGTGGACGTCAGTGCTTCCGCTGATGCAGCCCTCGGACGTAGGGTCCTGCAGGCAGCTGTAGTTTAAAGTTCTGGATGAACTTGTGTTTAGCGCTGGTTGCGCTTTGTTGTTAAGGTTGTTGGGTTTCTGCCTTTTGTTGGTTTTTCCCACCCTTATTTTTGAACTGCTTTGGGACGTCCCATCAGTAATGAATACTGTGGCTCTCTTCCTTCCATCTGCAGCTGAAACACGGATTTTGGTAAAAACTTACCTGTAAAATCCTTTTCAGCGAAGGAAGGAAGAGAGACACAGCACCCTCCCATGGCAGAAGTGTGTTGATGTTTTCAGATGCAGCGCGACCCTTATCTGATAGCGATTATCTGGGCTGAGGTCAGCGCGCTAAGGCTCTGTTCCAGCATCGCCAGCTCATCGCAGTAGTCAGGTTCCGTGAGTAGTACCTGGAACTCTGTGGTTTTTGGCTTTCTTTGCATGCATAACCTGTATCCTTGTGTTTTTTCTCTGAAGTTCCTTCAGAAGGGGTTATGTTGCTCCGCTGGTGATCTTGGCTCTTTTCCTAAAAGCTTTGGTACGACTGGAGCTGAGTAGGAGGAGCCCGAGCTGGAGGGGCCAGCCAGTCAGCACTCTTTTGATCTGAGGTGACATCCTGATCTGGGGCTCCGCCTAGAGGTGACATCCTGATCTGGGGCTCCGCCTACCCATCAGTAATGAATACTGTGGCTCTCTTCCTTCCATCTGCAGCTGAAATAAGACATAATTTCAGTTGTTACACACTTTTTTGTTAAGTATATAATTCCACATGTGTTAATTCATAATTTTCATGCCTTCAGTGTGAATGTACAATTTTCATAGTCATGAAAATACAGAAAAATCTTTAAATGAAAGGTGTGTCCAAACTTTTGGTCTGTACTGTATATGCTTTTGTCACACACATTTGTAGTTGCTTACATATTTATTTTACTCATTTATACAGTCCCATCATATTTCTCATCGCCTTACAGACATCATCATCACTGTCCCAATTGGGGCTCACAATATAAATCCCCTCATCTTTTATTTCATTAATAATCTGTCTTCACTGAATACAGATTTTACCTAATTGAGAATTTTGAGAATGAATATTTTAGTCCTGGAGGATAAAGAAGCAGATCTCTCTGATAAGATATATTACACAGTTTCTTATTTTCATGCGTACTATTGATTTATGTAATAAAAATAAAAGTGACGGTTTACGGGCACCTTAAAAGCATACTATAATATGAGGTAACTTCTCAGAATAGGCCATTATGTGCATATGAAGAATAATACAACTACAGTAGTGTGAAAAAGTGTTTGCCCCCTTCCTGATTTCTTATTCTTGTTTTGCATGTTTGTCACACTTCAATTTTTCAGATTACCAAACACATGTAAATATTAGACAAAGATAACACAAGTAAAGATAAAATGCAGTTTTTAAATGAAGGTCTTTATTATTAAGGGAAAAAGAAATCCAAACCTACAGGGTCCTGTGTTAACAAGTGAGCCCCCCTTGAAACATAAATTAACTGTGGTTTATCATATCTTTGGGAAGCTGAGTTCAAATTCAAGTAGACCAAAAGATCCTCAAAGGCTAGACCTCAAGCCACAATACAAAGAAATTCTGGAACAGATGAGAAAATAATTGAGATCCATCTGTCTGGATAAGGTTTTAAAGCCATTTCTCAAGCTTTGGAACTCCAGTGAACCACAGTGAGAGTCATTATACACAAATGGCAAAAACATGGGAAACTAGTGAACCTTTCCAGTGGCTGGTCGACCAAAATTACCCCGAGAGTGCATCGACGACTCAGCCAAGATGTCAGAAAACACCCCACAATAGCATCCAAAGAACTGCAGGCCTTAATTGCTTCAGTTAAGTTCAGTGTTTATGACTCCACCATAAGAAAGAGACTGGGCAAAAATGACCTGCATGGCAGAGTTCCAAGATAAAAACCATTGCTGAGCAATAAGAACATAAAGGCTCGTCTCAGTTTTGCCAGAAAATATCTTGATGATCCCCAAGACTTTTGAGAGAATACTCTGAGGACTGACGAGACAAAAGTTGAACTTTTTGGAAGGTGTATTGTCCCATTACATCTGTTGCAGAAGTAACATAGCATTTCAGAAAAGGAACATCATACCAACAGTAAAATATAGAGGGAAAATAATGGGGAAAAATGTCAGCTCACCATCTCACCTTGCAGGATGAATACCATGATTAAGGCTCTTAGCTGAAACATGTTGGCTGTTCATCCCACGTTGTGGTGACCAGGATCCATGTCTTTTTTAATGTACTATTGTACTGAATAAAAGTTTTTTCATCTTTTTTACAAAATTATTACATTCCTTTTTTATTTCATTGCTGGAGGTTCTCTTCCCTTACCTTTTTCTAACAGTAAAATATGGTGGTGGTAGTGTGTTGGTCTGGGGCTGCTTTGCTGCTTCAGAACCTGGAAGACTTGCTGGGTAAATAAAACCATGAACCCTGCTGTCTACCAAAAAATCCTGAAGGAGAATGTCTGGTTATCTGTTTGTGACCTCAAGTTGAAGCGCACTTGGGTTATGCAGCTGGACAATGATCCAAAACACAACAGCAATTCACCTCTGAATGGCTTAAGAAAAACAAAAGAGATTTTGGAGTGGCCTAGTCAAAGTCCTGACCTTAATCTGATTGACATGCTGTGGCATAACCTTAAAAAGGCGGTTCATGCTTGGACACCCTCCAATGTGGCTGAATTACAACAATTCTGCAAACCTGAGTGGGTCAAAATTCCTCCAGAGCGTTATAGGACTCATTGCCAGTTATCGCAAACGACTGATTGCAGTTGTTGCTGCTAAGGGTAGTCCAACCAGTTATTAGGTTTAAGGGGCAATCACTTTTCCACATGGGGCCCTATAGGTCTGGATTTCTTTTTCCCTTAATAAAGACCTTAATTTAAAAACTACATTTTGTGTTTACATGTGTTATTTGTCTAATATTTAAATTTGTTTGGGGATCTGAAACATTTAAATGTGACAAACATACAAAAGAATAGGAAATGAGGAAGGGGGCAAATACTTTTCCACAATACTGAATACGATTTTTATACTGCACTTTCACTGCGTTCTCCACATCACCCATCCCATGTCTAAAGATTTCAACTATTAGCACCTAAGTGAGCTCACAGTTTTTGGGCACAGTCAGACGGCTGAGTAAAACAGACAGATCAGAATGCATTGCACAGACTGGCTGGCAGCTCTCCAAACCTCAGAGTGACAGCTGCACATAGATACATGAAGTTGTCACGCTTGAGTCGGGAGACCTGACTGTCAGTCCAAGCATTACGTTCCAATCTAAGTCCGATTTATACGGCCATCTGAATGTGCCCTGTGAGTAATTTAATGAATTCTAGAGGTGGGGGGGAGCAGGCTAGAGAAGAAGTGGCTCACAGGTGGAAGAAAGCGGCACATTTTTCTGATAAGATATGTTACAAAATTTCTAATATTCCTTGTGGAATAGATTTATGCAAAATTTATTATACCAACATCAGTGAGAAAATCTTTGCCCTACCCAAAGCTACATTTGCTGTGTTTTACAAAATGTACTGCAGAGAATAATGGCAAATCCTAATATAAACTATCAAAGTTTATAGACAGAAGCTATGGTTTGAAGTCCATCTAATAATGGTTTGAAAATTGTAAGCCCGATATGTTGACATTACAATATGCAAGCACTGTGTTTTACCACTCACCCAAAAGATGGATTATCCTTGTAATCTTCCATTGCCATTTTTTCCAGTTCTCTGCCCCCTTCAGCTACAAATCGAGCCAACTGTTCTACCACTTTGCGTATTTCTGAGTCCTCTGGGGTGAAACTTTAAGCAGGCTGTCAGTACTGGGATTCAATTCACACAGTAAACAGTCAACAGGTATTTACAGTGGTTATAAAAAGTCTACAGACCCCTATTAAAATGCAGAAAGAAGAATGAATTCATAACCTTTTCTACCTTTAATGTCACCCATAATCTGCACATATCAATTGAGAAACACACTTAAGTAGTTTTGAGGGAATGTGTTTGCAAAAGTGTGAACAACCTTTTATAATTGGGGAAGTGGCTGTGTTCAGAATTAGCCAATTACATTTCAACTAATGATACATAGTAGTCAGTACATGGCTGACATCATTTACAGTGATTCAGATTAACCCCATATAAAGTTTAGCTGATCTAGTAGGATTTTTCTGACATTTTCTTAGTTGCCTTTTCTAGCAAAGCCCATGCCCGTAAACGGCTTACAACACAGCAAAGGGATCTTATTGCAGAAAGTTATCAGTCAAGAGAAGAATACAAAAGAAAATTCCAAAGCATTAGATAAACTATGTCACATTGAAGAGGGTCATCAAGAAATGGCATAAATTTGGCACAACGGTGACATCAGCTAGAACTGGACGTTCCTCAAAAATTGATGAAAAAGATAAGAATAAAACTGGTCAGGGATGCAGCCAATAGGCCTTCAACAACATTAAATAAGCTGCAAGAATTTCTGGTACGTACTGGTTGTGTACTGCATGTGACAATCTACTGTATTCTTCATATTTTTTTGCCTCTGGATGGCAGCTATGATTTGCCAAAAGCTACCTAACGCTGCCAAAACCATGTGGGAAACGTGTTATGGTCAGATGAAACCAAGGTTAAATCTTTTGGCCACAATTCCAAAAGGTGTGTTTGTCACAAATTCAACACTCTACATCACCAAAATAACACCACACCTACACTGAAACATGGTGGAACAGCATTATGCTTCAGGGATGTTTTTAACAGCTGGAACTGGAGCTTTAGTCAACATGGAGAAAATTATGAAAAGTTCAAAATCAGTCAATTTTACCATAAAACAGGGTGGATTTGATTTAAATCAAACTGATTTAAATCACGATTTAAATCACGATTTAAATCACTAGTCAGTAAGGCTTGATTTAAATCAGTGATTTAAATCAAAGTTTCTACCAGACCGGTATATCTAATTTCATCATGTGCGATACGCCCCAGACCGGTGTATCTAATTTCATCATGCGCGATATGCCCCAGACCGGTGTATCTAATCCCATAATGCGATACACTACACTCAGCCCTGTATCCAGATACATGCAGTGTGTCATGTGCTGTGAATATTCCCAGTGTGTGATACCCTCCACGTATCTGTGCTCAGTTTATAATACAGCGAGCAGCATGAACTAACAGAATAGATGCTGCCGGTCGTCCTCAGTGACAGCCTACTTGTCAGTATCACTGGCAGTCCCCAACAAAATGGCTCCGCAATGGCTCCGCTCTGTGAATCTAAACTACATCCTCTGTTATTACAAACACCTAGTAACGGAGGAGAGAAGTCACACGTGATCAGACCCCGCCTGCATTTACTACTGTAGCAATACTAGTGTTTAAAAGTGGAAATACCAAACATTTTAAAATTATTTTTCAGATTTTATTTCTCGATCACCGGCAGTAGTTCTTGCTACTTTAACATGCAAGTAGATGAAGATTTTTAGAATCACTTTTTATATTACTTTTTTCTCCCCAGTTTAATGGGTTAATCATTCATATTTGGACACCACTGTTCTGTTGTACTTAGGAAGGAGAGAAATAATCCTGACCTTAATAACAATTTAAATAGATTTATTCAACTGAAACAATAACATTACAGCATAAGTTATTTGCTTAAACAAACATCCATGTTTGTTAACTAATTTGGCTAAACAAAATATATATATATTTTAAGAAACTTAGACTGTCAACCCAGCCGACACATGAAAAACTTAAATACTACTGTCCCTGCTGTCCTCTGTAGCTCACTCGTCGTCATCTTCATCATCAATGTGATAATATAGGAGAGAAACTGCCCACTAATCCTACAGAAACCTCTGGAAGAGCATGGCATTGTGAATGTTACACGTATACAGCCTTTATTCTACTGAGTTAAACAACTCAGCTTTATGTCATGATGGAAGAACCTTTGGATGGTAAAATATTTTCCTCAAAAAGCAGTTTATTGAAAAAAAATCCGATTTAAATCAAAAAAATCCGATTTAAATCAAAAAAAATCCGATTTTTTTGATTTTTTTTAAAAAAATCATTGATTTTTATCCACCCTGCCATAAAACCTTCAGACTGCTGATAAAAAGCTGGAGATGAATTTTACCGTTCAGCACAGCAACGACCCTAAACATTCCTCCAAAGCAACTAGAGTGGCTTTCCCAGAAGAAAATTAAAATTTTGGAACAGCCCAGCCAGAGTCCAGAACTGAATCCAATTGAAAATCTGTGGGTTGACCTGAAGAGAGCACTGTACACAGGAGTTGTCCTCACAATCTGACAAATTTGGAGCACTACTGCATGGAAAAGTGAGCAAACGATTGTCAATTCTAGAGGTGTCATGCTGAAAGACTCCCACCCAAAACGACTGAATGCTGTCATAAGTCCAAAGGGTGCATCAACAAAGTATTAGTTTAAGGGAATGCACATTTGGGTAACCACATAATTTTAGTTCTTTATTTTTATATTTTCCATGCAAAGAGTTTTTAATTTCTTTCACAATTGAATTATACAGATTATGGGCAATATTAAAATGTGGGACAAGTTATGAAATTATTCTTCTTGTTTCTTTTACATGACAAAAACCTGGCATTTTAACAGGTGTGTGTAGACTTTTTATATCCACTGTAATTGCTAGAAAAAGAAAGGGAAAGGAAGGGAACAAACCAAGGAATGAGAGAGCAACAACTGCTTAATTGTCAGCTCTTGTGGCCAGTAACTCTCTACACTGATACTCATTCTATTATATTACCTATTTCTCGGGGAGAGGCAGATTTATCAAAACTGTCTAAAAGGCATGCCAATCACAAAAAAGACAGTTTCTCTTTTTTAACTGTTTTCATAATCTGCCCCATTATGAGAATTTCTGTAGAAAATTTTACATTTTCATCCACTTTAACAACTCAAAAATCTGTACAGAAATCCACAGCAATTCCGTATGTGTACATACAGTACAGCCTAGCAGTGTCTTAGTTCTAAGATTTCTTCAACAAAGCAAAACTTTTTTGACTGGTTACGGTAATCTTTTACCAGCTCTTTTTTTGGTGATCGGCAACTAAATTTATCCATATAATAGTTGCACAAGTTACCCTCTATTGCGTCAATACAATATATTAAAATAATTAGACTGCAACAAAGGAATTACCCCATGAAAAATACACCTCCACCTCAAAACTTAGTGCAGGTAACGCGATTATGATAAATGGGTTATTTTCGACACGTCTACTCAGGAGGTAACCATGTTGCAGCCTCCGAGGTCCCTGCTTGCCGGGGAAGCCATCCCACTGCTGAAGATAGACAAATCGACCAGTCAGCATAGCTACATGGATCCAGAGATCTGGCCATGCTCAAAGCAAGGCTTGCAAACTCTATAGAAAAGCGCTGGCAAGCACATGCTCCTTGACTAGACACTGACCACCTCTGATAAAGGTGGCCACTTTTCTAGGCATTGAAAAGTAAACTATAAAGATTAAAAATCCCTCCTTTCTTCAGAAAGGAGAGGATTTTTAATAAGAAGTAAATTACAAAGGTGCTAGCTTTTACGCGCACTTTGCAATTTTTCCCCATTTATCATTATGAGAAATTTCATTTAACACTGCACCACACTAAGTTACTTATCCCTTCTTGCACAAACGCTCCTCCCACTTGCAACTTACTTTTTATTTCTAACCACTGCTCATAGTCCTCTTCATCATCATCATCATCCTCAGGAGATTTAAAGACAGAATTTCGATTTATCTTGGGCGTTTGCTTAGTACGAGTAAAAGTCTTCATTTGATTGAGCATGCTCTCAACAGAGGACCCATGCCGCTTTACCGTTAGAACAGGCTTCTTCTGAGTAGCCAATGAGCTGCAACTAGAACTTGCTGTTGATTTTTCTAAAAAAACAAAAACAAAACACTGTAGTGAACAAAGCTGTGGAGTCAGTAAGCCAAACCTCACACTACTCAATTTCCCTGTATTTCGAGCCATTAATAAAGTAAGATAAAAAAAAAATTGTATGCGCAAAAGAGCATTTGCTATGGCTTTAAAAGCAAATCTAAGAAGCAAACTATAACTAGGTCAATTATATAAAACTGCTGTTATAACTGTAAAGCCATCACTTATTGCCAACTGCTGAATAGAAATGTAAGTTTTTTTTACTGAAAATCGCATCAGTGACGGTTGTCTATTAGATATGTGGATATGTATGAATTTCTGACAAAATATAAATATTGTAAAGAAAAAATTCTCATATAGAACGTCTTGCTCGGATATGAACGCTGAAAGAGAATGATGACTCAAGTCTGCAAATTATCCCCTATCAGTTGGATAGGAGAGCACCTCCCGATCACAAGGGATCTAACTGCTGTGTCCCCTGTAGTCTAAAGAGCCCCACGTGAATGGATCAGCGCTTAATCATGCACACTGTTGCTCCATTCATTCTTATGGGAACTCCAGGACATAGCCGAGTGATTTGCTCACCTAGTCTTCGTCACTCCTATAAAAAAATGGAGCGGCAGACTACCGCTCCATTCACAAGAGCCCCAGCTCTCAGGATCGGTGGGAGTCCAATGGTATGGGATAACTTCCAAACTTGAGAATACCCTTTTAGAATAAATTATAGTGAAACACATCAGTTTCATTACTGGACAGATACCTTACCTGTGCCGGTCTTTTCTTTCTGTAACTTGAGAAACTGTTGCAAGAAGCTGCCATCATTTGCAAATTTATTTGACATGGAGGAGGACGCAACTGCAGAGCTGCATTTGAAAGCAAAGCATAAAATAATCAGTATGCACAAAACAATTTACAGGTATTTGATCAAATTTAGGCAAAATTGAAAGATTGTAAAAAAAAAAAAAATCTGCTGTTGATTTTTCTGTTCCTTCATTGTTTATTTCACCACTGTTACATTGAAAGGGGTGAAATTAATCATGAAAATATGCAATATAAAGATGCTGTAGGATTGGAATCTTGCACAGATTTTGCATGAACAAAATCTGCAACATTAGATGTGTGAAATCTTATTCACTCACCTGCTACTGTATTGCACTGCAGATTTTAGCTACACAAATCTGCAGGTAAAATCCAGAGCAATTTCATCCCATGTGGATGTATGCTTATTAGAGTTGGGCGAACCTGAACAGTAAAGTTCGGGGTACCGAACACCTACCGTTTGGGTACGGACCCCAAACACATACTTCACCACGAAGTCCGTGTTATTGTTCGGGTTCGGCACCTCGAACACCAGGTGTTTCTCATGCTGTCACTGGCGCCGGCTGACGGAACTACTACTCCCATCAGCCTACGCCTGCAGCCGCTAATAACAGCGAGAGTAGGTGGCAGCTGGTGGTAGCACTCATCAGCTGGCATTCCGTGACCGCTCCTGGCACTTAGTGCCGGGTGTCAGTTGTGAGAATCAGCTGACACACGGCACCGATTGGCCACGCTCACCCCCCGTGAGCGCGAGCCGGGTGTCATTTTATTGAAATCCGATTTCTCGCATGCGAAAATCTGATCACAGGTGTGGAGCTTAATTTCTTCATCTTCTCCATTGTGTGAGTTGGCATATATCGGGCTGGACTCGGTTGACATCAGAGTGCGGTTCAATGTTTTGCATGCACCCACAGACTTTTATGGGTGTGCGACGTCTGATATACGCTGCTAACTGCAGCATGCAACAATTTTTTTCTCATTCTGACTTTGCATGAGAAAAAGAGAATTAGTCTTACCGGTAATTCGGTTTCTAGGAACCTTCCACGACAGCCACCTGGAGGACGTTTCCCCGCCCTAATGGGGAACAGGAACACACAAGAGGTTAAATACCCCTCCCCTTCCTGCACCCTCCACTGTTTTTTCTGGATACTTCGGCATGTATAATTACCACTAAGTGCAGGAATCCATTATAGTGAATAGTCTTTTAGGGAGGGAAATTAGTGCTGTCGTGGAAGGTTCCTAGAAACCGAATTACCGGTAAGACTAATTCTATTTTCTCCAGTCACCTTCCACAACAGCCACCTGGAGTTATACCAACAATAAACTATTAGGGGGGGGGACCACAGCCTGCAAAACATGTCTGCCGAATGTAAGATCCCTATCAAAATTAAGTCTATAGTGTCTGGTGAAAGTGTGCACAGACGACCATGTAGCAGCTCTGCATAACTGCTCAGATGAAGCGTACCCTCTTGCTGCCCATGATGTAGCAACTGATCGCGTGGAGTGAGCTTTCAGCGAAGCAGGAGGGGGGGGAAGATCTCTTGATGAGTATGCCAAACAGATAGATTGTTTAATCCAATTTGCGATTGTGCTTTTGGCTGCTTTCTTCCCCTTATTGCGACCTGAGAATTGAATAAAAAGATTCTGGTCTATTCTCCAGTCCTTGGTTTGTTCTAGGTAGTGGAGTACCACTCTGCGGAGTGTGGAAACTTGTTTCTTCCTTATTAGAAGGATTTGGGAAAAACACAATATCTTGACCTCTATGGAACTCTGAGGACACCTTGGGCATAAAGGAGGGGTCTAACCGTAAAACTATACTATCTGCATTCAGAGATAGGCAGGGCTCTTGTATGGAAAGAGCCTGTAACTCCCATATGCGTCTAGCCGTCGTGATTGCTACGAGGAAGACAGTTTTGTATGTTAGAGTTTTCAGAGGTAAAGAATACAAGGGCTCAAAGGGGCTTTGTGTTAGGCTGTTGAGATCTAAGTTTAGATCCCAAGGGGGAACCCGGTTAGGGTTTCTGGGACGTATCCGACTTGCGGACACCATGAATCGTTTGATCCAACGGTGTCCTGCTAGATCTTGGTCGAAGTATGAACTGAGGGCAGAAACATGGACTTTTAGTGTGCTTGGGGTAAGCCCCAGTTCCAATCCCTTTTGGAGGAAGTCCAGAATTTGAGCAATGTTAGGACTGAAAGGGTCCGGAACATTAGGAAGGCACCAGGAGAATAATCTATTCCATACTTTGCCATAGATGGCATTGGTCACCGGTTTTCTGCTTTGCTGCAGGGTACAGATCACTCTGTCTGAGAGCCCTCTGGCCTTTAGGATGTCGGCTTCAGCAACCAGGCTGCCAGGTTTAGGTTGCTGAGGTTTGGATACAGTAGGGGACCTTAATGGAGGAGATCGGGCTCCTGGCCCAGAAGAACAGGATTGTCTTGGGCCATCTCTAATAAAGTGCTGTACCAACTTCGCCCTGGCCACATTGGGGCTATTAGAATTGTTGTGACTTGGTCCAGTCGGATTTTCTGTAGTGTCTTTGCCAGCATAGGAATTGGCGGGAAGGCGTATGCCAGATTGAAGTTCCAAGTGTGAGCGAAAGCATCTATCCCTTGAGCTCGCACGAAGGACTGAGGTAAAAAATGTTTTGGCCTTGGCATTCTGAGCGTTCGCAAAAAAGTCTATCTCTGGATTGCCCCATCTTTATGTTAGAGATAGGAAGATTTTTTGGTTCAGGCACCATTCTCCAGGGTGGACGTCTTTCCTGCTCAGGAAGTCCGCCTGGATGTTGTCTGTGCCTCTCAGGTGGACTGCCGAGACAGATAGCAAGTGCTTCTCTGCCCAGAGAAATATTCTTGCCGCAACTGCTTTCAGGCTGGCGTATCTCGTGCCCCCTTGATGACGAAGGTAGGCTACCGTCGTCACATTGTCGGAGTAGATACGAACATGATGGTCTTTGATGAGGGCCCAGGCTGCTTTCAGCGCCTCTTCCACCGCTTTCAATTCCCTCCGGTTTGAGGAGCTTGTTCTCATGTCTCGGGACCACAGACCTTGGAAATAAGCCTTTCCTATTACTGCGCCCCAACCTCTCCGGCTGGCATCCGTGTGAATCACTTTCAGGGGGAGCTGGTCCCAGTCCACTCCTTGCCGCAGGTTTTTGTTGCTCAGCCACCATGCCAGGGTCGTTTTCACATGTCCGGGAAGCGGAATTCTTCTGGACAGGATATTTTGACACTTCCTTGCGTGTAGCAGTACGTGAGACTGGAGAACCCGCATGTGTGCCTGAGCCCAGGCAACCGCTTGGATACATGAGGTCATTGACCCTAGTATGGACATAGACTCTTTTAGAGTTGGGGTACTCTGTTGCCTGAACCAGGCCATCCTCTGGCGGAGATCTTGCCGTCGTTCCTTGGGAAGGAAGGATGCCTGTAACGCTGGTATTGTCTGTACTTTGTTTTCCAGTGTTACTTTGCATGTCTTTGCTTTAACCCTTTTGCTCCTTTCCCCCTAACCAGCTGGGATACTGTTGTCTGTTACCTGTATGGATGCTGCTCAGTTCCCAGCTCTGCTGCGTAGCCGTACTTGCGTGAGTGGCTCCCCTGCGTTGCATGACCACCCGCATGTGCGGTCCCTGGCCTGCTGTAGAAGCCACCCGTAGGTTGCAAAGTCCTCTGCAGTGGTGCATGACTTACTACGTGTGTGGCAGCAGCCACTGTCAGGTCTCCTGCTGTGCTGAGTTGTGTCTGGTTCTGCATAGAGGGCGCGGCCCACACCTGTCCTGCTTTTATGAGGATTGGGTGTGCACTAGAATTGCTGCTCCAGCCTATCGCTGTGAAGCAGCTCATATATAAAGTTCCCCAGCCCTGTGGGGCGTTGCCAGAGCTTTGCATTGAGTCTGCATTGAGTTCCTGAACCTAGCCGTGTGTGTTTGTGTGTTCAGCTCCTGCTCTGAGTGCGATCAGTTCTGGAGAGCTGATTCCCTTTGTCCTGTCTTGTGTTTCCGCCTGTTCTGGGGGCTGAGTACCCAGATCGCCCTTCCTGGAGGCTGCATATCCAGGCCTGTTCCTGTTGTATCTTGTTCCCTGAATCCCTGATCCTGGATCTATCCCGGTACCTGAAGGTCTGAACTGTGTCTTGTGTTTCCGCCTGTGCTGGGGGCTGAGTACCCAGATCGCCCTTCCTGGAGGCAGCATATCCAGGCCTGTTCCTGCTGTGTCTTGTTCCCTGACTCCCTGATCCTGGATCTATCCCGGTACCTGAATGTCTGAACTGTGTCTTGTGTTTCCGCCTGTGCTGGGGGCTGAGTACCCAGATCTCCCTTCCTGGAGGCTGCATATCCAGGCCTGTTCCTGCTGTGTCTTATTACCCGAATCCCTGATCCTGGATCTGATCCTGTACCTGACTGTCTGAACTGTGTCCTCTGTGTTATGTTCCTGAAGTCCTTCTGTGTCCTGAACCCTGTACCAGTGACTGTGATTCCTTGCTATATAACCCGAGTTCATCTTGGAAGGAGGAGTCCGGTGTGTGTGCTGAGTTTCTGTTATTCTGTGCTCAGCTTCTGTGCAATCCCCGGCCAGCTCCCGTGGAGCCTGGCGGGGCTTGCACCAGACCGCTGGGGTTCCTTTTCAGGTCGCTGCCAGATGTCCGATGCCTGATGACCATGGCCTGATGTCCGATGACCACTTCCAGATGTCCGGATCCTATCCTCCCTGCCTGATGTCCGGAGCCTGCCGATCGTTGCCAGATGTCCTGAGTCCGATGCCAGTGTTCTGATGTTCCTGAGTTCCAGTCCGTGTTCCTGTGTTCCAGTCCGTGTTCCTGAGTCCCTGAGATCCAATCCGTGTTCCTGACTTCCTGTCCATGTTCCTGTGTCCCTGAGTTCCATTCCGTGTTCCTGATATCCTGTCCGTGTTCTTGTGTCCCTGAGATCCAATCCGTGTTCCTGATATCCTGTCCGTGTTCCTGAGTACCTGATGTCCCGATGTCCTGCCGGTTCCTCCGAGGTCTACCCTGTGATGACGTCTGTCCTGGGTCAGTGTCTGATGTTCTCCTGCTGATCCTGTGCTACGCCTGAGGCCTGAGAGAGAGGCCGTCCTAGTATGCCCGTGCCAGATGACCCTGGACTGCATCAACCCGTGATGACCCCGCCATCGTCTGACGTTCGTTCTGGGCCGGTGTCCGATGTTCTCCTGCTGAGCCTGTGCTACGCCTGAGGCCTGAGAGAGAGGCCATACTAGTATGCCCGTGCCAGATGATCCTGGACTGCATCTACCCGTGATGACCCCGCCATCGTCTGAAGTCTGTCTGAGGTCGGTGTCTGATGTTCTCCTGCTGAGCCTGTGCTACGCCTGAGAGAGAGGCCATACTAGTATGCCCGTGCCAGAAGTTCCTGGACTGCATCTACCCGTGATGACCCCGCCATCGTCTGAAGTCTGTCTGAGGTCGGTGTCTGATGTTCTCCTGCTGAGCCTGTGCTACGCCTGAGGCCTGAGAGAGAGGCCGCCCAAGTATGCCCGTGCCAGATAACCCTGGACTGCATCTACCCGTGATGTCCTCCTGCATTCGTCTGTGATCCTGAGACGTGTACCCTTCTCTGATGTACGGAATCGGGAGCCCGGCATTATGTTCTGTTTATGTACTCTGTGTTTCTTTAAGTAAACTTTATGTTTCTTCATACCTGAAGTTGTGCGGTGTTGTCTAGTCCTGCAGGTCGCCATCTCGCCCACATGCTCAGCTGCCACGGATCCCGGTCGCTGCCCTTCCCTAGTCCGGGCAGGCCCGGGTCTCCCTCCGTGGTCCAGTGGGTCCACATTCTCTTACCATCTGGGACGCCTGCCTCACGTCGTCGTGGACTGGCGGCGTGGGAGCATTGGCTAGTTAAGCAAGCTATGCCATGTCCCGACGCCCCGCAGCCGTGGGAAGCGTCACAATGCCCTTTGTTCTGAGTCCAGGAGAACGCCTAGGAACTTCTTCCTTGGAGAGGGAAGGAGGTCTGATTTTAGGAGATTCGGGATCCAACCTAGAGATCGTAGCATCTCCAGGGTTTTTGTCACATCTTGGTTTAGACGGACTGATGGTGGTGCAACTACAAGCAGGTCGTCCAAATATGGAACGATGCAGACTCGCTGTAGGCGGATGAAGATAACTGCTTCTCTCATGATCTTCGTAAATACCCTTGGTGCCGGAGATACTCCAAACGGAAGGGCATTGAATTGGAAGTGGCTGATCCCCTGTTCGTGAGCCACCGCGAACCTGAGGTACTTCCTGCAATCCGGATGGATTGGGACATGATAGTAGGCATCCCTCAGGTCTATTGTCGCCATGACCCAGCCTTTCCCAATAAGAGGAATTGCTGATTTGATTGATTCCATCTTGAACATCCGGTATTTGATGAATTGATTTAGGGGTTTTAGGTTTATTATAACCCTGCATTTCCCGGAGGGTTTTTTTATGAGGAAAAGATGGGAATAATGACCCTTGCCTACTTCCTGTTGGGGTACCGGAGAAATTACTTTCTCTTGCAGTAGATTTTGTACCTGTAGAAGCAAGGAATCTTGGCGATTTGGGCCCCGTCGGGGTGTAATTTTCAGGAATGGGGGGTGTTGAACTCCAGGTTTGTGGATATCGACTCCCATCGGGCTATGAATTGTGAGAGTCGACCCCCGCACTGGAGAGTCACTGTTTATCCGGGGTGCGCTGTTGTTGAGGGACAAGGATGTTCTTTCCCTTATTTCCTTTTGGGTAGCTCCACCGGCCTGTTTTTCCTTTCCCTCAACTCTTTTTGAGAGGGTTGTTCACGTTGGGAACGAAAAAAGCGTTCTTTGGTATTTTTCTGCTCTGGCAGTGACTTCCCCTTGTCAGAAATTAACTTGGCACTCAGAAAAGAATAAAAAATGAAAAAGTATAAATTGCTTGTGGCTTTTTCCTTTTATTTGCATCCACAACTAATAAAGGTGATGTACACAATGAACGTTTTCGGCCATAAAACAATAGCCTTCCTCAGACAATGTACAGAAATGAACTGAAATATATTAAAAATAAGAAAATGCACAAAATTAATCATACATCAACGTTTGTAAGGAAAAAAAACCAACAAAAAGCAACATAAAATTATTATAATAACAGTAATACGATAGTAAATGTCATTCAGAGATGTGAGATGTGAGTCTTCAAACGAACTGTTATCCAGAAGTGCTCAGTGAATATTTAGGCAAATCTGCAAACTACAGACTTATGGTGAAACATGAGCCAAGTGCCAGAAGGTACAAAAGGTATAGCCTATGTCACGCTGTATAGCAGATATATATATGTGATGACAATAATCTATATCAAAAGGGCAACATACTATATAACATGCGCATAGCTATATGATAACATAGATTTACCTGACAGAAAGTCCAGTGGGTCAAAACGGAATCCGTTATACGCTGTCTCCGGCTAGAGGGTGACCGGGGTCTAAGCTGACCCTAACTGGGGTCCTAACTAATCCCTCAACCTGGAGGTACTGTTAAAGGTACAGAGGTCCAGGCCACCAGCGTAAACCCTGTCTCCTATCAATCCCTGCCAACTGTATTCTAGTCCTAAGAAGGACCCTGAATACCACCAAAGGGAATGACCAGGTAACGGTTAATGAACAGAAAGACATACAAGAAAGACAAGAAATAAAGTAAATAAAGTCTTACATACAACACTCACACACAGTAGGAACACCTAAGGTCTCAGAGATAAACTATAAGCTATAAGAGTAAAAACAACTAAGGAGCTCTTAGCTTAAGTATTCTCAGAACCGCTCCAGTCTGCTAAACTATATGAATGCTTTCACCGGCATCAAACACCCAGACTGGCAGGAATATAAAGGAAACTAATTAGAACATAATCCAAAGCAGCCGGGCGAGGCTGGACCTAGTCTTAGCAAAGAGCTAGATAAAATTAACTCTCTCATTACCAAACACAAAGAAACAGCAGCTCAGCTGTGAGAAGTCAGAATGTGCAATCGCGACGATCTTCGTGGCGATGCACCCATGACAGTACCCCCCCTTCTACGAGGGGCCTCCGGACCCTCATGACCAGGTCTGTCCGGGTAAATTGTGTGAAAGGTCCGAACCAATCGATCTGCGTTATCATCAGACGCAGGGACCCACGTCCTCTCCTCAGGACCATACCCCCTCCAATGAACTTCCACGTTATCATTGACTACCACTGAAGGAGGAGGTAGAGGTGACGGTATGACTGGTGCCACATACTTTTTAAGTAATGACTTGTGAAACACATTATGAATTTTAAACGTAGGAGGGAGGTCCAGACGAAATGCCACAGGATTAATTATGGAACTGATCCTGTATGGCCCGATGAATCTGGGACCCAACCTCCAGGAGGGAACTTTAAGTTTTATATTCCTGGTAGACAACCACACCAGATCGTTCACCTTCAGATCTAGACCAGAAACTCTCCTCCTATCAGCCATCCGTTTGTAAGGGTTTTCCGTAACCTTCAGTCTTAAGCGATCTGGAACTATCAGTCTCCCTGGAAGTCCCACAGGGGCGTCCCCCTGAGCCCCCAATACCTCCCCCTCAAGCTCAGAGCATACAGCTGACACTACAACTCCCTCCTGAGGAATAGGAACCGGATCATCCGTCTTCCCGGCCCCTGGGAAAGTACGAGATAAGGCATCAGGAAGCAACTTTATTGAGCAGTCATATGTGCGATGAGGAGGTAACTCCTTACACCCCTCCTCTGAGAACTTCTCCCAAAAGTCCTCCAGAAAAGGAGGCAAAGTCCTAGGCACAACCGCACCGATGACCGTGCTCATACAGTTATTCTTGCAAAATTCACCCCACTGGCTTATCTTTCTGGATTGCCAATCAATCACTGGGTTATGTTTAGCCAACCAAGGAAGTCCCAACACAATAGGAGCAGGCAGACCCTCCAACACATAACAAGACAATTGCTCTTTATGTATTGCCCCTACTCGAAGATCTATGTTATGAACAGCTTGTACCAAGCTACCTTGACCAAGAGGTCTAGAATCAATAGAGAGTATAGGGACCGGTTTGGCCAATACACTCAGTTGCATACCATGCACCTGGGCAAACCGAGCGTCCACCAGATTAGCCCCGGACCCACTATCAAGAAAAACAGAAATCCTCTCAGTTCTAGTACCAATCACCACCTCCGCAGGCACGAGAAACTGAGAGGGATTTGGGGACGAAATACACACTCCCAGGTTAACTCCTTGGTTCAAAGAGGTCCGGGATGGACACCCCCCAACAAAATGTCCCTCTCTCCCGCAAAAGAAACACCTTCTAGTCTTGCGGCTCACCGCTGATTCCCTCCTACAAAATGATGTCCCTCCCAACTGCATGGGTTCCTCAGAACAGACCAGGGGAACCTCAGTATAAGGGACTTTAGTAGTAGGTGGAGTCATCACGGGGGGCGGAGTTACCTCGCGTCTTCCCCGAAGACGTCTATCAATGCGAATAGCGAGGGCCATAGCAGCCTCCAGTGATGGAGGAGAATCATACTGAGCCAACACATCTTTTAATTTGTCAGACAACCCTTGACAAAACTGGCTCCTAAGAGCTGGGTCATTCCACTGAGTATCTGTTGCCCATCTACGGAACTCAGAAGAATATTCCTCCGCTGGACGATTTCCTTGCCGTATTTTACGTAACCTTGTTTCAGCAAGGGAGACTCGATCCGGATCATCATATACCAGACCCAGGGCAGCAAAAAATCGATCCACTGACTGGAGATCTGGGGAGTCTGGAGGAATAGAGAACGCCCAAGATTGAGGGTCCCCTTGTAAGAGCGAGATAACAATTCCCACCCTCTGCTCTTCACTCCCAGATGACCGAGGCCGCAGCCGAAAGTACAATTTACATGCCTCCCGGAAAGTAAAAAATTTGTCCCGCCCACCAGTGAACCTGTCCGGGAGAGCAACCTTAGGTTCAGATCTGGTTTGCTCCGGGGGGACAAAACCTTGGACTTAATGTCTGCAAATTCCATGGACAACCCCTGCAACTGCCGGGCCAGCTGGGCAACTGGATCCATGACAGCTGGGAAGAATCTTTAGTATTGGCCGGTGAAAATGTCACGCTGTATAGCAGATATATATATGTGATGACAATAATCTATATCAAAAGGGCAACATACTATATAACATGCGCATAGCTATATGATAACATAGATTTACCTGACAGAAAGTCCAGTGGGTCAAAACGGAATCCGTTATACGCTGTCTCCGGCTAGAGGGTGACCGGGGTCTAAGCTGACCCTAACTGGGGTCCTAACTAATCCCTCAACCTGGAGGTACTGTTAAAGGTACAGAGGTCCAGGCCACCAGCGTAAACCCTGTCTCCTATCAATCCCTGCCAACTGTATTCTAGTCCTAAGAAGGACCCTGAATACCACCAAAGGGAATGACCAGGTAACGGTTAATGAACAGAAAGACATACAAGAAAGACAAGAAATAAAGTAAATAAAGTCTTACATACAACACTCACACACAGTAGGAACACCTAAGGTCTCAGAGATAAACTATAAGCTATAAGAGTAAAAACAACTAAGGAGCTCTTAGCTTAAGTATTCTCAGAACCGCTCCAGTCTGCTAAACTATATGAATGCTTTCACCGGCATCAAACACCCAGACTGGCAGGAATATAAAGGAAACTAATTAGAACATAATCCAAAGCAGCCGGGCGAGGCTGGACCTAGTCTTAGCAAAGAGCTAGATAAAATTAACTCTCTCATTACCAAACACAAAGAAACAGCAGCTCAGCTGTGAGAAGTCAGAATGTGCAATCGCGACGATCTTCGTGGCGATGCACCCATGACAGCCTAGTGGTGAAAATAGCGGAATAGTCAGCCATATGGATAAAATATTGGAAGCAACACCTGCAATGAGATAATATAATTTAACACAATTTAAGGGTGCCCAAGCAGTGACCCGAAAAGAAAAACAGAATAAAAACAATAGAGATATACAGCAAGAACCGTGTTGTTGTAAAAGTCTATCCACTGCAGTCATACCCTTAATGTGGGTAATGGATGTATACAAGCTGCAAACATCCCATGTAACAAGAAATGCAGAGTCAGGGAAGGGTCCCAATGACCCAATGAGTTGTAAAAACTCGTTAGTGTCCAGCAAAAAGGATTTTGTAAGTTTGACTAGAGGGGTAAGCAATTTAAATCGAACATACGTTGTCAGAAAACACATCTCCCACTCCCCTATCACTCCCCTATCACTTTAAGGAATCAAACCATACCATTGCCCAACTAAGGTTCCAGGTCCTGGAGCATGTGGGAGCCAGCAGGAGAGGCCTTAATCGGGTCAACATACTTAAAAAACGTGAAGCATTTTGGATTTTCACGTTTCAAACGTTGGAACCCAAAGGCTTAAACAGAGATTATGATGTTTCAGCTTTTCTTTAAATTTCCTTATATAATATAGTATAGATTTTACGTATAGTTATAGGTTACTATAAATTTATACGGTTTCTATGTATTCTCATGTTAACATGCATTTATACTAATTCTGTGTATCCTTCTATTTCTTAGAATCGCTGATCCCACAATATATTCACGTCTCTTACTTTCTCACCACCATGGTATTGTATAGTCTCACTACCTCTTTTTTGTGCAGTGTTCTCTCTTGTCCCTCTACTTACTTTGACCTCCTTTTAGTTTTATTATTTTCTCCCTTTTTTCCTTTTTTATTTTTCCTCCTGCTTCTTTTTTCTTTATTGTCCCATAGTGGCCCATTGTTTCTCCCTCCATTTTTACCTCCCTTTTGTCTTTACCCCTGTCTTGTCCTCTGTTACATGCCCTGCTAGCACTTCTGCGCTATTTATGAGCGCGTCACTATGACGAACGGTCACGTGACCTCCCTCCCCTTCGGCTGTGCTCTCCTGGCACTAAGCTCTCTGCGCATGCGCCCCACTCGACCGCGTCATCATGACGCCATGTCATGGGGCTTTTTAAACCCGGAAGTGCGGCGCCATTAGCGTCCTGCACCCTGCCCTGGTCCTCGTTTCTCTCCTCTGGCTTCTAAAAGGTAACGGTTACCCTGGCGCTTCTCTACAGCCTTTATTTTTATATGACATCGCCTTTTTTTAAACCCTGTTCTCTTTTCAGCGTTCCCCCATTGCTACACTGTTAGCCCACAACGCTGCTCTTCTCATATCAGGGAGGACTATTCCTAGGTAATTAACCTTTCTCTTTCCATTAAACGTTTTCTACATACTTTTTTTCAGTTTATACATACTCGTTTCTCTTCTTATAGTTCTTTCAGCAAGGTCCATTTCTGTGGTAGCAGTCTTATGCACCTTATTACAGGTAACTTTTTTCACTGCATCTTTCTCATTTCCTGCCCCTCTTGTTCCTCTTATATATTTTATCTTCATTTATTTTGCTTTAACCAGTTACTAGCGCTTTACTGTTTATACTTTTAGCCACACTTCAGGTATCATTTTCTTTTCTTTTTGACATCTTCTCATTTGTCATATTGTTTTATGATTTATATTATTTTTTTTCTTTAGCGCATCTCTCAACTATAGTTAGTTACCAGCGCTTGACCTTATATACCTTTGGCCACATTTCAGGTATTGTTACGCATCATTCCTTTCCTTGTTCCTTCCTTTTTTAATTAATTTTTTTATTCAATTTTTTTACTCAATTTGTCTTCCCTTTTTGCAGTGGCATATTCTATGTGGTTCCCTTCTATACATCCACCAGAGGTAGTCCTTTCATTCATTTTTTCCCCCTTTTTTTCCCCCTTTTTCCCTCTTTGCCTTGTTCTTGCTGTATATCTCTATTGTTTTTATTCCGTTTTTCTTTTCGGGTCACTGCTTGGGCACCCTTAAATTGTATTAAATTATATTATCTCATTGCAGGTGTTGCTTCCAATATTTTATCCATATGGCTGACTATTCCGCTATTTTCACCACTAGGCTATACCTTTGTACCTTCTGGCACTTGGCTCATGTTTCACCATAAGTCTGTAGTTTGCAGATTTGCCTAAATATTCACTGAGCACTTCTGGATAACAGTTCGTTTGAAGACTCACATCTCACATCTCTGAATGACATTTACTATCGTATTACTGTTATTATAATAATTTTATGTTGCTTTTTGTTGGTTTTTTTTCCTTACAAACGTTGATGTATGATTAATTTTGTGCATTTTCTTATTTTAATATATTTCAGTTCATTTCTGTACATTGTCTGAGGAAGGCTATTGTTTTATGGCCGAAAACGTTCATTGTGTACATCACCTTTATTAGTTGTGGATGCAAATAAAAGGAAAAAGCCACAAGCAATTTATACTTTTTCATTTTTTATTCTTTTCTGAGTGCCAAGTTAATTTTTGCTATATTTGGGCTGGAGACCCTACTTTGGCACTAATATCTTTTTTTGATTCTTTGAGTGCCATGTTTATCTTAGATTATTGATTTCCCCTTGTCAGAGGCCTTTTCCAGAATTTCGTCCAGTACTGGTCAGAAAACCTGGTGTCCCTGGAAGGGTATGGCACAGAGTTTGGATTTTGATGTGATATCACCCCCCCATGATTTTAGCCACAGTGCTCTTCTGGCAGAGTTAGACAGAACCAGAGATTTGGATGCCACCCTAACGGATTCCCCCGCAGCATCAGCTAGAAAGCCCGTAGCTTTTTGTAGAAGGGGGAGGGATTCTAGGATCTCCTGTCTAGAGCTCCCTTGAGATAGGTGGTCTTCTAGGGTGCGGAGCCAGAGGGCTCTAGCGACACATGTTGAAGCTATATTTGCTTTCAATAAACTAGCTGAGGCCTCCCAAGATTTTTTTAGGTGGCTTTCGATCTTTCGATCCATTGGATCTCTCAACTGAGAAGCATCCTCAAAGGGAAGAGAGGTCTTTTTGGTAACCTTAGAGACCTGGACATCTACCTTAGGGATCTCCCACAGTTTATTGTCTCTCTCCAGAGGAAAGCGGTTCTTTAACTCCGAGGGTACAGACAGCCCCTTTTCAGGGGAGGCCCATTCCTGGAGAATCAGATTTTGCACATTCTCATGAATCGGGTACCCTTTCCTACCTTTGGGTTTCAGCCCCCCAAACATTTCATCCTGAACTGTGTATTTAATCTGCTCCTCCTCCACCCCCATGGTGTTTCTCACCATTGAAACTAACTCTTCTATATCCTCCGAAGAGAAGTGATATTTTTTATGGTCAGGTTTAGGGGTGGATGTGGAGCCCTCATTTTCCCAGATATCCTCAGACCCTGATGTATGGATTTCACCCGAGTCAGAGTCGGTTTCAACTGGGGCCCGTTTTCTCTTTTTTGGTAGAGGGGAACGTGGTGCCGGGGTCTGGGAAAGGGCTGCCATGGAGGTGTGCACCTCTTGCTTAATGAGGGTCTTGATACTGTCCAGGAGGGAGGGCTGCTCAGCATGCAATATGTCATCCGTACAAGGTTGGCATAGTTTTTTTTTGTAAGCGGAAGGGAGTTTAGATCCACATACGCCGCACTTGCGGCTGGGTTTCCTAGGGGCAGAGGCCTTTTCTCCCTGGAATGAGAGGGAAGGAATACTAAGTAACCCATATGCGTGCGTTTGGACAGTCAGGGGACCAACACCCTGTTACTCACGGTAGGAGGGTTAACGCTGGGCTCCGCAGATGCAGCTGAGGGAGTGTCGCCTTCCATAGCCGAGTAACAACAGTCACGCAGAGACAGGGCTGCGTCTTACCTAGAAGATCCTGCCAGTATAAGTAGGTTCCAGTCAGCGTTTGAGTGCTCCTCCTCCCTCCTGGTCCAAGGGAAGGATCCGTGGAACGACCCCTGTATGCTGTCTCAGCGCCGAGGCTCCTTCCACGGCCGAAAAGCGCCTGTGGAGCGTGCGTTCCAGGCTGGAACGCATCAGACGCGAAGCCGGAAGCACCGTTGACGGCACTTCCGGTTCACGTGGACTCCGGCTCCTGACACAGCGATGCGAGGGAGGAGGACGCCGGTGAGCTGGAGGGGACCCCGGCCGCACTTCACCACCCCGCTTTACCTCCCAAGAGGCACGGGAGGGGAGGGAGAGGGGTCCCGAGTCACATGGTGATCCAGGAGACGGGAGCAGCCACACGGAGGAGGAGGAGGCGAACCCCCACGACCTCGGCTACCCGGCGGTAAGTAATTCAGGAGCTCCGCCAGCTGGCTACGGCAGTCCCTGCAGGACCTCTTCATGCCCCACTGGGGAACAGGAAAAACACTGGCGGTGCAGGAAGGGGAGGGGTATTTAACCTCTTGTGTGTTCCTGTTCCCCATTAGGGCGGGGAAACATCCTCCAGGTGGCTGTCATGGAAGGTGACTGGAGAAATAAACGATAGTCGGCACTGCACAATAATATAACATTGGAGCAAGTGCGATGAAACATCGGATAGCACTCGTCCAAGTAATACGCTGACTACTCACCAGTGTGAGCGACCCTTTAGTTCCCCAAATAAACGAAGGAAGTACTTCCTCTGATCCCTCCAATGACTGCTGAGTACCCATATGGACATGCAACTACTTTCTTTTATATTTTTGATAGCTAACAATGTACGTCACTATCTGGGTTAGTAATTGTGATCATTGTAAAGTTATTAAAAATCCTTGCAAATAAAAATCTTTATAGGGTGGAATTCAACTTACGCGGTGCCTTGAGCCGGGATGTTTTGATGAGACCGCTTGGCTTGCTGCTGTGCTTTAGCCTCAATTTCTCTTTTCTTCTTTTCAATAAGTTCTTCTTGGTACTGAATATATGTACTTGTTTTTGCAGGTTTTGGAGGAGCAGATGCAAACCTCTTGCCACCTATACCTAAAGTAATAAGAAAAGGTAGAAATATGTCTTACGGGCATTCATTTGATTTGAAGGATGCCAGAGTAAAGCAGTGTGCATTCTTGAACAATCATAAGAATATACATTAAATGCATTCTGTAATTGTGCCCATTGTATGTGTATTTGTACGGTATAACTTTTGGATGTTCGTACACAGGTTATATATTTCAGATATGTCTAAGCTAAAAGAAAACTCCCTTAACCCAATCCAAAAATCATCAGACCTCATTTCACCAGTATACTACAGCAGGGTCCCCAACCGCCGGTGCACAGAACGCTGGACCCACATGGAGCCGGCGGCTGTAGCGCTGTAGTGACAGCTACAGTCGCCGGCTCCATCATCGATACTCACCTTCCGTTCCGCTGCGATCCCTGTCCCAGCCGTGGAAGCTTCATCCAGCGCTGAGCGGTGACGTAGTACCACTCATTAAGGGCATGAATATGGACGCGACGCCACTCCTATAGGCGTGGCATCCATATTCATGCCCTTAATGAGCGGTACTACGTGACCGCACCGCAAAGGAGGAAGCTGCCGGCGAAGATAGGGATGCTGGGAAGTTCAGCGACAGAGCGAGGAGGGTAAGTATGACTGGAGAGCCCAGGAGAGGGTGGGATTGGAGCCTTGTATACAAGGGAGGGTGCGGAGCCATAGTGGGAGCGGAGCCTTGTATACAGGGTGGGAGAGGAGCCATGTATACAGGGTGGGAGAGGAGCCATGTATACAGGGTGGGAGAGGAGCCATGTATACAGGGTGGGAGAGGAGCCATGTATATAGGGTGGGAGAGGAGCCATGTATATAGGGTGGGAGAGGAGCCATGTATATAGGGTGGGAGAGGAGCCATGTATATAGGGTGGGAGAGGAGCCATGTATATAGGGTGGGAGAGGAGCCATGTATATAGGGTGGGAGCGGAGCCATGTATATAGGGTGGGAGAGGAGCCATGTATATAGGGTGGGAGCGGAGCCATAGTGGGAGCGGAGCCATGTATATACGGTGGGAGAGGAGCCATGTATATAGGGTGGGAGAGGAGCCATGTATATAGGGTGGGAGAGGAGCCATGTATATAGGGTGGAGAGAAGCCTTGTATACAGGGAGGGTGCAGAGCCATGTATAAGAGGGTGGGAGCGGAGCCATGTATATGAGGGTGGGAGCAGAGCCATAGTGGGAGCGGAGCCATGTATAAGAGGGTGGGAGCGGAGCCTTGTATACAGGGAGGGTGCAGAGCCATGTATAAGAGGGTGGGAGCAGAGCCTTGTATATAGGGTGGGAGCAGAGCCATGTATAAGAGGGTGGGAGCAGAGCCTTGTATATAAGATAAGAATGATAAGAATGCACTACTACTAAACTACAACCCGTCCATAGCCCCGCCCCCTTATGACCAAAGCCCCACCCCTGCCACACCTCCATCCCCGCCCTGCCGGGCCATGGAAGAATGGTCTTGCTTGAAGCCGGTCCCTGGTGCAAAAAAGGTTGGGGACCACTGTACTACAGGATGCCTTCTCATTGGCACCAATAGAGGCTGAGAAGCAGAGATCTGCGCCATGCTTGTGAATGGGTCGCTTTCTGCAACGGCTGCATGGATTTCTGCACACGCTATTAACATGAATGGCACAGGCAAAGAAATTTCTGGAACTAATCTGCTGTGATTATATCCTCATAGTAAAAGTTCACCTTTAGGTCATATTCACATTGTCAGTATTTTACCTCAGTATGTGTAAGCCAAGACCTGGAGTGGGTGATAAATACAGAAGAAGTGGTGACGTGTTTCTATTATACTTTCCACTCCTGGGCTTGGCTTACAAATACTACTGTAAAATACTGAAAAAATACTGAACGTGTGAATGTGGCCTTACAGAAATTTGCTTCAACATGCCTTTCGCAAGTGCAGGTAAATTCCCTGTAGCGAATGCTAATAGACAATATAGGAAGTTTCATTTTTATGTTCCAATGATCGTGTGGAGTAAGAATTAATATAATTATTTGCTCATTCTCCCATCAATCACTTTAGATATTGTTGGGGGGAACTGACAATACTAGGCATCACTTTCCACAAAATTTCATCCACATGCATTCATTACCAACCTGCTACAAAATGAATCTACAGTCATGGCCAAAAGTGTTCACACCCTGGAAATTATTCCACAAAATGAAAATGATCTCCCAGAAAATGATTGCAATTACACATGATTTGTTATACACATATATTTCCTTTATGTGTATTGGAACACCACAAAAAAAAAAAAAAAAGACAAAGAAAGGGGCAAATAGGACATAACTTAACACAAAATCCCAAAAATCGTCTGGACAAAATTATTGGCATCTTTTCAAAATTGTGGGTAAACAACTTTGTTTCAAGCATGTGATGCTCGTTCAAACTCACCTGTGGCAAGTAACAAGTGTGGACAATATGAAAATCACACCTGAAACCAGATGTAATGGCCTTTATATCAGTGCACGTTTTAGTGAAATCACGTTACAAAACTGGGCCATTCGACCACGACATGTAAACTCATCTTTTCAGCTGTCACACTGCAGTAGATCTTAACCATTTGTGCAAAAAGGGTCATTAGACCTACCGCTAATTAGGTTTCCAGGAGTCCATCCTGACAGCACCATGGGACGTCCTCCTCTTTGCTGGGACAGGAAACACACAAGAGATTAAAAGACCCCTCCCCGCCCCTTTCCCTCAGTGTTGTATCAAGAACCATGACATGTATAATGCACAAAACACTTTAATTATTGAAAATCATATTACAGCATATGACGTATTGAAGAGGGAGGGAGCTACCAGTGCTGTCAGGATGGACTCCTGGAAACAATTAGCGGTAGGTCTAATGACCCTTTTCCAGGACGTCCCTCCTGACAGCACCATGGGGAGTACCAAAGAAAGCTCCTTAGGGTGGGATCACAGCCTGCAGAACTTTCCTACCAAAGGCCGTCTGCTGGTTAGAAAGTACATCTATTTTATAATGTTTGCAGAATGTATCAATTCTAGCCCATGTTGCCGCCTTACAAATTTGTTCCAGAGAGGCGCCTGCCCTCTCTGCCCAGGAGGCAGCCAATGCTCTGGTTGAGTGTGCCTTTAGGTCCGCCGGAGGTTCTGACCCTTCAGCTAGATAGGCCTCTGAAATTAAAGAGGTAATCCATCTAGCGATGGAAGGTTTAGACGCCTTTTTCCCTTTACTGATTCCTCCGTAGAGGACAAATAGGTTCGAATCTAAACGCCAGTCTTTAGTGGCATCTATGTAGTCTAGTACCACCTTTCTGACATCCAACGAATGGAGCCTCAGCTCCTTTTCGTTGGAAGGGTTATCACAGAAGGAAGGTAAGATAATCTCCTGATTACGGTTACTATCTGAAGCAACCTTGGGTAAGAAAGCAGGATCCAACCTTAACAGAATGCGGTCGTCTCTAACCTGAAAATATGGGTCTCTAGTGGATAGAGCCTGAATTTCACCTATTCTTTTAGCTGTGGTAATTGCCACCAGGAAAGCTGCTTTCCTGGTAAGCAAGGAAATAGGCATTGTGCTGTTGTTACGGAATGGATCGTTACATAAAGCCCTGAGTACCAGAGTAAGGTCCCATACTGGGAGACACTGTCTAATCGTGGGCCGTAGTCTCTGAATAGCTTTAACAAATCTTATCACCCATGGGTGAGAAGCTAGTGAGTAGTCTAAGAAGGAGCTTAATGCAGCAATCTGAACTTTTAGGGTACTGGGTCTGAGTCCCATGTTGAAGCCTGACTGGAGGAAATCTAAAATCTTAGGAATGTTCGGAGTGCCTGTCACCAAGTCGGACCCGCCACTCACTGTACAGAAGCGTTTCCAGATTCTGAGATAGATAGCCGATGTGACTGGCTTTCTACTGGCCTGGATTGTGGTTATAACCTGGTCAGATAAGCCTTTGGCCTTCAAGGTCACCCTCTCAGGATCCAGGCTGAGAGATGCAATCTCTTCGGGTCCGGATGATGGATCGGACCTTGATGGATTAAGTCCGGAATCAGCGGCAGCTCTAAGGGGTTTTCGATTGACATGTCTGTTAGCAGAGAAAACCAGCTCCTCTTTGGCCAATAAGGGGCGATCATTATTACTGTAGCCCGATCCTCCTTGATCTTCCGTAATACGGCCGGGATGAGCGCTAGAGGTGGGAATGCATATAACAGATGTTCTTCCCATTTCTGGCTTAGGGCATCCAATCCTTCTGGATCGTCCAAAGGGTTCAGGGAGAAAAACCTGGGAATCTTCGCATTTCTTCTGTTTGCAAATAGGTCTATTTGAGGTGTTCCCCACCTCTGACATAGATCTCTGAAGATATCCTGGTTTAGTTCCCATTCCGTAGGACTCACTTTCTTTCTGCTCAGGTAGTCTGCTATTACATTCTGGGAACCTTCCAGGTGGATTGCCGTTAAGGAAAGGACGACCTGCTCTGCCCAGGTGAATATCATCTCTGCCAACTGTTGAAGGGGTCGATGTTTGGGACCTCCTTGGTGATTCAAAAACGAAACTGTTGTGATGTTGTCCGAGTAAATCCTGATATGCTGATCTTTGAGTTCGGATTGGTTCCTTCTTAGGGCTTCCCATACAGCGTAGAGCTCCCTGAAATTTGAGGATCGATACTGGATTTCTTCTGGCCATCTGCCCTGTAGTATTCTGCCCTTTATATGAGCTCCCCAACCCCAGGAACTGGCGTCCGTGGTAACCTTTACGTAAGGGGAAGTCGACCATCTTACTCCTAACTTTAGATTGTCTGGCTGCATCCACCAAAGAAGAGATTGTTTTACCGTCTTTGACAGATGTAATGTCCTGTCTAACGAGCTGTAGTTCCGATTCCATGACGAAAGAATCTCTTTCTGAAGGGGTCTTGAGTGGAACTGTGCCCATCTGACGCATGGAATGCAAGCCGTCATTTGACCTAGAACCTTCATGGCGAATCTTATAGAGGGCTGGTGCTTCATTAGAACCTCTATTACGTCCTGTATGGACTCTCGCTTCTTCCGAGGTAAGAAAGAGATTCTTCGATTTGAATCCAGTATAACACCCAGGAAGACTTTCTTTTGTTCGGGAACTAGATCTGACTTTTCCCAATTTATTACCCAACCTAGATAATTGAGTATGGAAATGCAGCGATCTCTGTGTTCGACCAGCGCCATTTCTGTTCGCGCCACTATAAGAAAATCGTTCAAGTATGGAACGATAATAGTACCTCTGCTTCTTAGAAAGGCCACAATCTCCGAAATCAATTTTGAGAATATTCGGGGAGCCGAGGCCAGCCCGAAGGTTAGGCATTGAAACTGAAAGTGGCAGGTCCGGGTCGGCAACTGCACTGCAAACCTGAGAAGACTTTGTGATGTATGATGAACTGGGACCTGGTAGTATGCACTCTTCAGATCGAGAGTGCACATGAACGCGCCCTTGTCTATAAGTTGGGTTGTAGACCTGATTGATTCCATCCGGAACCTCTTGTATGTGACCCAATAGTTTAGGGGTTTCAGATTTATTATAGTACGAGATTCTCCGGACGGCTTTAAGATAGTGAAGAGGGAGGAATAGTGACCCTTGCCTAATTCTGCTCGGGGAACAGGAATTATGACAGAAAGCTTTAGTAGGTCCTGGAGATCTGTCCACATGACCGAGTCTGTGGAGATCACCGTAGGGGGAACATATCTTTCGGGTGGCGGAGCATAACACTCTATCCGATAACCTTCCGCTATAGTTCTGCGAACCCACTGATTCTGAGTTACCAGATCCCAGTTTGTTGCAAAACAACGGAGTCGTCCGCCAATAAAGTTGGCGTCATTGTCTCCTTGTTCTATGTGAGGAGCCAAAGAACGTATTCTTGTTCTTTCCTCCCTGGGAATGGTAACTCCTATATGATCCTCTGCTTGATCTTCCCTGACCTCTAGAATCGAACTGTCTTCTAGACAGGGAACCCCGCCGAAAGGATTGAGCTCGGCGGGGTTTATCCTCTGGGAAACCCTTTTTTGCATCTGATACTGATTTTAAGATAGTATCCAGAGCCGGTCCGAAGACCCTAAGCCCTGAAAATGGAATGGAACATAATTTCATCTTAGAGGCGTTATCTCCGGACCATGATTTTAGCCAGACAGCTCTCCTAGCTGCATTAGATAAGGAGCTGTTTCTAGCGGAAAATCTGACCGATTCTGCAGACATATCAGCCAGGAAAGCTGTGGCTGAATTCATAACCGGCAGAGAGGCTAAAATCTCAGCTCTAGGAGTCTTATTGGATAACTGATCCTCCAATTGACTCATCCAATAAACCATAGATCTGGCTACAGAGGTGGCAGCAATATTAGTTCTAATAAGAGCCGCAGAGGTTTCCCAGGCTCTTTTCAGGAGAATATCGGCCTTTCTGTCCATAGGGTCACGTAGGCCAGAGGAGTCCTCAAATGGGATGGCAGTCTTTTTTGTGACTCTAGCTATTGGGGTATCGATTTTCGGAACTTCTTCCCATAATTTAACATCTTCAGGTTCGAACGGTAGTCTTCCCCTGAAGTCACGTGACAAAACTAGACGCCGTTCAGCGCTCTTCCATTCCTCCAGAATCATTGTTTTAATGTGATTGCTAACAGGAAAAACAGTCTCCTTCTGAGACGTAAGTCCCCCGAACATCAAATCCTGTCTGGATTGTGTTCTGGGAGTTTCCTCGACCTCCATAGTGCTCCGTACAGATCTAATTAGATTCTTAGTATCCTCAGGTTGAAATAGAAATTTCTTTTTCCTTTCCTGAGTGTCGGGGGGAAGTTCTCCTTCTTCCTCTGAAATAGTGTCCTCTAAATCTGATCTATTTTCAGAGCTTAAATCTTGTTCTCTTGAATCCGTCTCCCATCTGGGCCGCTTACGACTAGAGCCAGGACTACATGGCCACTGCTGAGTAAGCTGATTTCGCTGAGGCTTTGCCAGCCTTTTTTGTAGTTATGGGAGCGGATGAAGTTCCTTTGTCCTATAGTAGGAGACAGGAACTAATCAGGTCGGATTCCTGGGTGGCTGTCAGGTTATGGCTGGGATTTTTTGCGCCAGGCGCACTTACCCCACCGCCATCTGCCGCGTCTGTATCCATGAGGAACAAGGTAGGCTGTTCGACCAAATTACTGCGTCCTGCCGATAGGGGAAGCGGCGATATGTCACCTGTCAAACGCGTCCTCCAGAACACGCACACATACTCACGATTAGGTGCTGTGACAGTCTCCACCAGCGTTTGTCGTTCCAGGAAACGTCTGCTCACCATACGATGAGCGTCTCCCGGATATGACGTCACCGGAAGTGCGACCGTCGAACCGGAAGTGAACCGCTCCCCCAGACGCTGGTCACAGCCGAAGCATGGACAGGTTCCACCGCTAAACGCCCGACAGGCTGCGGGATGCTGTCCTACCAGGAACCGCCTTGGACCCCCTGCCTGAGGTCCGGGAGAGAGCCTCCCACCTGGAGGAACGTCCGCTATCCAGGGCCTGCCGCACCTGGTCTTTGGAGCTGAGGGACTCCCCGCTGGAGAGTTTCAGCCCTGGGCTGCTTCACAGGGGGAAGGATCTGGCGTGGCTTTACGATCCCCCTGAACCCGGTAAATTCTCCTGTGTGTCCCTCCATGCAGGGACAGGAAACACACTGAGGGAAAGGGGGCGGGGAGGGGTCTTTTAATCTCTTGTGTGTTTCCTGTCCCAGCGAAGAGGAGGACGTCCCATGGTGCTGTCAGGAGGGACGTCCTGGAAAACAATGTTTGATAAAATTTCACAGCTTTGGTTTTCCTCAACGTGTGCTCTTAATTTGAGATATTATAATTGTCTTTCACTAACCCGAATTCATGCTCACATGATGTGAGAGCGCACAAGGGACCACATTTAATTGTACTCCATTGCCTCTATTTTAAGTCTATTCTCTTTCCTTCCTACACTGTGGTAGATGCATTTCTGATACTCCTCACGCATGATTTTCATTCTTCATCAATCTCAGTGCTCCCTGCCTTACACTTCTACAGGTTATGGGCAGCATAATGACAATTTTTCATTTTGCTTTTGTTTATTGACATTAAAATAGATTTGAAAATAAAATAAGAAAAAACACTTAAACTAAAATACAGCATTTCCATCAATTTTTTTATGCCATGCAATGTACAAAATAACATTGGCTTTAGTACATGTTGTACTGTGAACCTTGATTTTCACTTACCCCATTACCGCCTGCCTATCTATACAAGCACCAGGGATTTCAATGAATAAAATGCAAATTTTACCGGAACTTTTCCCACAAAACTTTTTAGCAATTTGATCAGTTCCTCCTGCTCTAACACATCCTGCCTGCAGATCAGAACTACATAACAAGCTCTTCCTTAAAAAGTTGGCAGCCTACTCTTTACAATCCACACATTATAACGGTCCTCCGTACTGGGAGTCCTCCATGCAGTATAATAGGCCTCACATAGTCCTCCATGCAGTAAAATGGGCCTCACACAGGCCTCCATACAGTATAATGGGCCTCACACGGGCCTCCATACAGTATAATGGGCCTCACACAGGCCTCCATACAGTATAATGGGCCTCACACAGGCCTTCATACAGTATAATGGGCCTCACACAGGCCTCCATACAGTATAATGGGCCTCACACAGGCCTCCATACAGTATAATGGGCCTCACACAGGCCTCCATACAGTATAATGGGCCTCCATACAGCATAATGGGCCCACATAGTCCTCCATGCAGTATAATGGGTCCCACATAGTCCTCCATGCAGTATAATGGGCCTCATATAGTCCTCCATGCAGTAAAATGGGCTTTACACAGGCCTCCATACAGTATAATGGCCCCACATAAGCCGAACAAAAAAAATTAACTCCATTCCGACGTTGGGCGTAACAGTACGCCCATGTCAGAATCCCTCCCTTTGATGTTGGCTCCAGCGCTGCGCCCACATCTTTCCCAGCACAAGTCAGCTATTTTGATTCGCGATCCACCCACGGCTGTTAACTAGTTAAATGCCGCTGTAAAATCTCTAGTTAAATTCGCGCTTACCGGAAGCGCGTGTGAAATCCCGCCCACTGGTGACCCCGTCAAGTAATCACGGGTCACCGATGGGTCGGCATGTCAGCCAGAGGTCTCCAGCAGACCTCTATGGTAGGGCTTAGGTAACAACTGCAGTGCTTGGGGAATCACTGCATTCAATATTAGATATTAGCTCAGCCGATGAGACATCAGAGCACTGACTGCCTGGCACGTGGAGGAAACATCAGCCACTGTGGCACCTTCATAGGTGCATTTCAATAGCAATCCCAACTAGCCAGGTTTAATAAATCAGTTGCTATACTTGGATAGGCACTAAAGCACTTTATTATATCACTGCAAGAAAAAAAATATTGCAGTGATATACAAAATTGCTGGATATTGAATATCTTTTACAGTAATATTGCAGGTTGTTGGTACTGAAAATACTTTTGATACCACAACAGCGACTGCAATAATTGGTGTTGGTTCCTTTTGAATATAGTAAGAATTAAATACAAATAATTTTTTTTTAAGAAGCATATAATAAAAGTTAAATTTTAGAAAATTACTCCAATTGGGTTAGAGAGAGATTTTTTTCAGACCTCTATGGTTATCATAGCTGGATTGCAAAGAGCGCCACCCGGTGGTCGGCACTCATAGCAAGTGAGCATTTCTGCTACGCACAGGCGATCTGATCATCGCCTGTTTGTAGCAGAGCTGATCTAAGTTTTGCAGCTTCTAGTCTGCTATGGACACTATTGAAGCATGCAAAAAGAAAAAAAAAATGTTTTTAAAACTATTAAAAGATATAAAAGTTCAAATCACTTCATTCGCCCCATTCAAAATAAAATAAAAAAAAAAATCAAATATACACATATTAGGTATTGCCATGTTCAGAATCGCTAGATCTATCAATACAAAAAGGATTAACCTGATCGCTAAACGGCGTAACGAGAAAAAAAAATCTAAACACCCAAATTACGTTTTTCAAAATGCAATAACGGCTCGTAGCTACATCAAAATGGTATCAATGAAAACATCACCTCAGCCCGCAAAAAAAAATAAGCTCTCACCCAATCTGAGATCACGAAAAATGGAGACGCTATGGGTATCGGAAAATGGTGCATATTTTTTTTTTTATATATACCAAAGATTGGATTTTTTTTTTTTCACCACTTAAATAAAAAAAGAACCTACCTAGACATGTTTGTTTCCCCTTGAGGAAGCCCACATGAAACGTGCGTCGGGGCTGCGTGGTCTGACCACTTACAAGGACTTATTTGAGTGAGACTTTTTTCCAGTACTAGGCCTTTACTATTTAGCTTTAGGCATTTACCGGGTTATCATGATGGCGGTCATATACCATTAATCATTTTAGCTATAATGGTCATGTTATTGTATTTACCTGGTACTGTGATAGTGTTGCAATATTTATAGATTATATAACATCACTGAATTACTGGTATTTTCTTTTGTCTCTGATTCCCGGTCCTTAATCAGTAGTATTCGTGTTGGATCCATTCTGTTTTGTGTCCTTCACTTTATTATATCTTTGTCCATATAATTTTTTTAATATATATACAATTTTTTGCATGTGGTATTCTTATTGAGTATTAGTAAAATATTTGAGATATTTTATTTGGGTGTTTGTACTCCTTGTTTGCTCTTTGTATATGTTTGGTGTCTATGAACTTGTAATGACCTGGAGAATCATAGTGGCAGGTCAGTTTTAGCATTTAGTGAACATACTAATAAAAAAAAATTAAAAAAACAATTGTGGGATTGCACTTTTTTTGCAATTTCACTGCACTTGAAATATTTTTCCCGTTTTCCAGTACACTATGTTAAAACCAATGGTGCTGATCAAGAATACAACTCGTCCCGCAAAAACCAAGCCCTCACATGGCCATTTTGACCGAAAAATAAAGAAGTTATGGCTCTGGGAAGAAGGGGAGTGAAAATGAAAATACCTCTGTTCAAGAAAGGGTTAAAAATACTCACCTTTCCTAGTGCCCCGCTGCTCCGGTCTCAGCAGCGAGTGCTCTGAGGCTTTTCACAGCGGACACGTTGTAATGACGTCATCACGCCTGCTGCGCTGAGATGTCAGACGCAGAGGGAGAATGATGGGCTCCCTTCTCCATCATTGCTGTCAACTGTATCAGTGTCCAGGATGCAGACAGTTGAAAGTGCGATACCGGCCAGGGGGGGCCAGAGTTTGACATATGTGATATAGGGTGACAATACATTGCAAATTCATTGTCACTTTTCACTTTAATGTAACAAAACTGTTAATATATATCTTGAATAAATCTTATTAATAAGTTGTGCAAGTCCTGGTCGTCCAGGAAAAACCACACGTGCAGTGCGCCTCAATGGAGGGTTTGGTGGACTCTGCCGACAAGGGGCTGTAACAGCAGCATTACAATCAAATCAATATATATCAGTGCATAGTAGTTCATATTGGCGGATAGCAAGGTATATTAGTATATCCTAGTGTATATCCCTGCATATGCCTGCATATCGGCGGACCTCACCGTGTATATTAGAGGACCTCTCCCTGTATACAGCAACATCAACTGACGTTCATGGTGCTATCAAAGGAAAAAAAGAATCCACGCTATCTATAAACAGAGTCTGACATCAGTGTGAGGGCCGCTCGCACCAACGTCACATAGGTGTAAGGGAGTGTCATGATTGCTTGGCTTGACGTACGATCCTGCATGGACGCGCATCCTGCACGGTACAGTGCGCATCCCTGCACATTACGGGACCCTGCACATTAAGGCGCACCCTCAGCCGTACGGCGCATCCCTGCACAGTACGGGCACCCAGCACGGTCGGCGCATCCCTGCACAGTACGGTGAATCCCTGCACATTACGGCGCACACCTGCACGGTACGGCGCACCCCTGCACGGTACGGGAATCCCTGCACATTACGGCGCACCCAGCACGGTACGGTGAATCCCTGCACAGTACGGGAACCCTGCACAGTAGGTGCACCGCGCACGGTACGGCGCATCCCTGCACGTACGGTGAATCCCTGCACATTACGGCGCACCCCAGCACGGTACGGCGCATCCCTGCACAGTACGGTGAATCCCTGCACATTACGGCGCACCCCAGCACGGTACGGCGCATCCCTGCACGTACGGTGAATCCCTGCACATTACGGCGCACCCCGAAGCACGGTACGGTGAATCCCTGCACAGTACGGCGCACCCAGCACGGTACGGCGCATCCCTGCACAGTACGGTGAATCCGCACAGTAGGTGATCCCTGCACAGTACGGCGCACCGCAGCACGTACGGCGCATCCCTGCACAGTACGGTGAATCCCTGCACAGTACGGCGCACCGCAGCACGGTACGGCGCATCCCTGCACAGTACGGTGAATCCCTGCACATAACGGCAGGGCGCACCCTGCACAGTACGGTGAATCCCTGCACAGTACGGCGCACCGCAGCACGGTACGGTGAATCCCTGCACAGTACGGTGAATCCCTGCACATTACGGCGCACCCCAGCACGGTACGGCGCATACCGCCCGCACAGTACGGTGAATCCCTGCACATTACGGCGCACCGCAGCACGGTACAGCGCATCCCTGCACAGTACGGTGAATCCCTGCACATTACGGCGCACACCTGCACGGTACGGCGCACCCCTGCACGTACGGTGAATCCCTGCACATTACGGCGCACCCCGCACGGTACGGCGATCCCTGCACATTACGGCGCACCCCAGCACGGTACGGGCATCCCTGCACATTACGGCGCACCCCAGCACGGTACGGTGAATCCCTGCACAGTACGGCGCATCCCTGCACAGTACGGTGAATCCCTGCACATACGGCGCACCCTGCACAGTACGGTGAATCCCTGCACAGTACGCGCACCGCAGCACGGTACGGTGAATCCCTGCACAGTACGGTGAATCCCTGCACTTCGGCACCACTTACGGCGCATCCCTGCACAGTACGGTGAATCCCTGCACATTACGGCGCACCGCAGCACGGTACAGCGAATCCCTGCACAGTACGGTGAATCCCTGCACATTACGCGCACACGCACGCCGCACCTGCACGTCGGTGATCCGACATACGGCGCACCCCAGCACGGTACGGCGCATCCCTGCACATTACGGCGCACCCCAGCACGGTACGGCGCATCCCTGCACATTACGGCGCACCCCAGCACGGTACGGTGAATCCCTGCACAGTACGGTGAATCCCTGCACAGTACGGTAGCACCGCAGCACGGTACGGCGCATCCGCACATACGGTGAATCCTGCACATTACGGCGCACCCCTGCACGGTACGGTGAATCCCTGCACATTACAGCACACCCCAGCACGGTACGGCGCACCCCAGCACGGTACGGTGAATCCCTGCACATTACGGTGAATCCCTGCACAGTACGGTGCACCGCAGCACGGTACGGTGAATCCCTGCACAGTACGGTGAATCCCTGCACAGTACGGTGCACCGCAGCACGGTACGGCGCATCCCTGCACAGTACGGTGAATCCCTGCACAGTACGGTGAATCCCTGCACATTACGGCGCACCCCTGCACGGTACGGTGCACCCCAGCACGGTACGGTGAATCCCTGCAAGGAGCTGCCGAGTACAGATGAGCCGTCTCAGCACCAGCACTGCCAGTCACCTCAGCACACGCTACAGACCCGGCGGCTCGGCTCCACGCCGCAGGACACCGGCTGCGCTCGGCTAGTAGCCCGGCTGCCCTCCCGAGCCCAGCAGCTTACCTGCAGACTTCCTACTCTCCATCTTGCTCGCTCTCTCCAATGCCGGCTCCTCCCACAGCAGCACACAGCCTTTCACCAAGCAGAGCCTTCCGGAGCGTGGCATGCCGGGAGTTGTAGTCCTGCGGTGCCGCTCGTTCTTCTCTGTAGTTGCGGTGTGATAATGCAATCTCCGCAGCCAGTGGGGCCAGTGCCGTGCCTGCCATCACCACAGCTTCCTGCAACTGCAGCGTGTCAGCCGATAATGTGCCTGGTAAAAGCAGCTTTTCTGTATGCAGCGAGGCTGCACTGTGCTGGCAGTGAGGTGGAGACAGACTTAGGCCTCTTTCACACATCCGGCGGGCGCCTGGCGGTGCCCCCGGCATTTGCCGCAGCGCCGCATGTGAAAACCTTTCACACTTCCGGCGGCCAAAATGCGTTTTTTTTGCCGGATGGTTTCTGATGCTTGGAGAGATAAGAAACCATCCGGCAAAAAAAAAAAACGTTACATGCAGCGTTTTTTCCGGACGCCGCAATGTACATTTGCGCCGCATCCGGACAAAACCGCATGCAACGCATTGACATGCGGCGCCATCCGGCGCTAATGCATGTCAATGCGAAAAAAGCCGCATGCGGCGATCAGATTTTCAGATGCGGCGCTGCGGCAAAATGCCGGGGGCGCCGCCAGGCAATGTGAAAGGCCTTACCGGCAGGACGGCAATGCATTGGGCGAGCAGACCCCTGCTCACAGCCTCCCCCTGGCTCTGCGTCCATGTAAGGCTGTATTCACACATGCACGTGTCGGGAGCCCGGCTACTAGTGTCCTGACCCGAACTGGACAGCCTCATGTGCCTATAACGTCCCAATGCTGGCCCGTGCAGGCTGAACACACGGGTGTGTGAATACAGATCCACCATTTTTTTTTGGCGGATCCGCTTTTTTCCCATTGACTTGCATTAAGTGGAGGATTTTGACGGATGGTTGTCCGTTAGATCCGTTTTTTGACGGATCCGCCATAAATTTGGCGTCCGCCGTTTTTGGAAAACGTCCAATGCAATGTTTTTTGTGTGCGTCAAAATGGCGGATCCGTCAAAAAACAGATCTAACGGACGACTATCCGCCAGCGGATCCGTTGCTCCCATAGAAAATCCATTAAAAATGGCCAGAACACTGTCCGGGGTCTCTCTCTCCTCTGTGCCAGACATGCGTACCTGCATTTTCCGGGTTGCAAAGTTCATAAAAGTTCGGATTTTAACTGACGCCAAAAGACTGAAGTGTGAAAGAGGCCTAACGCGGTTTAAAGGGGTTATCCAGGGGAAAGGTGGTCCCTTGCTGACGGATGCGGGTTAGATCACCTGATTTCCATCCGTTTGGCGGTCACTATGCATTCTGTATAGCATCAGTTTTTTCTGTCACCAGTTAACATTTGCACAAGGCCAGATACGGGTTCCTCTGTAAGAACCGCAATATATCTAAATGATGCTATACAGATGGGATCCGTTTTTTCTGCACACCCATAGGCTTGAATAAGCGACTCGATTTGCTCTAAACCCTCATCTGAACAGTAGAACATTAAGGTACTGCCACACTTAGCGATCTCGTTAGCGATCTCGATAACGACGCAAGCTAATGAGATCGTTGGTGTGATCTCTTTTAGGTCGCTAGTAGCTGCCAAACAGGAGATCTCATAAGCGACACATCAGCGGTCAGCGATCTCTTTAACGACTTTGGCGGTCGTTAGGATGTCATTAGCATGTACTGAGCGCTTCTGATTCATAGGAATTTCCAGCATCGCTCCTGCTCTCTGCGTCCTGCTAGCCTGCTTTGCAACTTCTGCGATCCTCTCTGTGACGCAAAAGAGAACTTACAGATATTGCGATCCACTCCGTGACGCTTAAAATAGTCATATGCGTCACAAACGAGGTCGCTCGTCGTTCGCAAAAAGTGCCAAACACAGCGATATAGGCTCACCAGCGGGACACCAACGATCAAAAAACGGTCCAGAACGCTAGTGAACGATCAGCGACATCACAGCAGGGGCCACATCGTTGCTACATGCCACACACAACGAGGTCGCTAACGAGATTGCAAAATAGTGACGCTTTAGTGATCTCGTTAGCGATCTCGTTTAGTGTGGCATACCCTTTAGTCCCAGTGCTGTCCGTGTGATGTCAGCACTTGGGAACATACGGTTAGAATGGCGCAGCGGTGCGTATACCCGCAGCCACCCATTCATTCCGTGTGGGCTGGCCAAGCACTGTGCTCAGCCTTTTTTCACTGAGAAAATGAATGGCGCAGCGGTTGGGATCAGACCTGCCATGACATTTTGTTTCTGGGATAAAAGTTCCCTAATCTGCTGACCGATGCGGGTCCCAGCGGTAAAGGCTGGGTCTCACATAGCGATACACCAGCGATCCCGACAACGATCAGGATCGCTGGTGTATCGCTACATTATCGCTGCTGAGCTGCCAAACAGGCAGCTCAGGGCAGCGATCAGCACAGAGACACTGCGGGTAACATCGCTTAGTTACACGCAGTGTACCTTGGATACCAGCGCCCTGATGCAGGGAGCTGGTAACCAAGGTACACATCGGGTTTCCAGGTGCTGCGCGGTGCCTGGAAACCCGCTGTGTACCTTGGTTACCAGCTCCCTGCTTCAGGGAGCTGATATCCAAGGTACACAGCGGGTTTCTAGGCACAACCCCGCGCCTGGAAACCCGCTGTGTACCTTGGTTACCAGCGGATCGCTGGTCTCCCGCCTGTCACACGCAGCGATGCGTGCCTATCAGCGGGAGACCAGCGATCAAAAAAATGTCCTGGCCTTTCAGCGACGATCAGCGATACCCGGCAGGGGGGCTGATCGTCGCTGAATGTCACACACAGCGATATCGCTGGTGAGCTCGGTGCTGCGTCACAAAACTAGTGACTAAGCAGCGATCTCGCTAGGGATATCGCTATGTGAGACGGGGCTTAACACACCCACCGATCAGCATGTTATCACTTACCCTGGGTATAGGTGACAGCTTGTTTGCATTGAACAATCCCTTTGTGGTTGCCAGCCATCCAGAATTTCTTGGACAGTTCATAAAAATAAGACAGTTTCCCCCTGTTCTGCTAAAAAAAATGCGATGCATCCATGATGTTTTCAAGCAGAATGAACTTATACCGATTGATGTGACAGTAATTATATTAACCCCTTGACTCCCAAGGGTTCTTTGCACGTTAATGACCTGGTCAATTTTTTTCAATTCTGACCACTTTATGAGATTATAACTCTGGAACACTTCAACAGATCTTGGCGATTCCGAGACTGTTTTCTCGTGACATATTGTACTTCATGGTAGTGGTAAAATTTCTTCGATATAACTTGCGTTTATTTATGAAAAAACGGAAATAAGGCGAAAATTTTGAACATTTTTCAATTTTCAAACTTTTAAATTTTAAGCCCTTAAAATAGAGAGTCATTTCACACAAAATAGATACTAAATAACATTTACCACATGTCTACTTTACATCAGCACAATTTTGGAACCAAAATTTTTTTTTTTGTTAGGAAGTTATAAGGGTTAAAAGTTGACCAGCGATTTCTCATTTTTACATCATTTTTTAGGGACCACATCACATTTCAAGTCACTTTGAGGGTCTATATGATAGAAAATACCCAAAAGTGACTCCATTCTAAAAACTGCACCCCTCAAGGTGCTCAAAACCACATTCAAGAAGTTTATTAACCCTTCAGGTGCTTCACAGAAACATTTAACTTTTTTATCACAAAATATTTACTTCAGATCCAATTTTGTTTATTTTACCAAGGGTAAGTGGAGAAATTGGACCACAAAAGTTATTGTGCAATTTCTCCTGAGTACACCGATACCCTATACTGTATGTGGGGGTAAACCACTGTTTGGGTGCACAGCAGAGCTCGGAAGGGAAGGAGCGCCATTTGACTTTTTCAGCGCAGAATTCACTGGAATTGAGATCGGACGCCATGTCGCGTTTGGAGAGCCCCTGATGTGCCTAAACAGCGGAAACCCCCCACGTGACATCATTTTTTAAAGTAGACCCCCTAAGGAACTTATCTAGATGTGTGGTAAGCACTTTGAACCCCCAAGTGCTTCACAGAAGTTTATAACGTAGAACCGTAAAAATAAAAAATCATAATTTTTCCACAAAAATGATCTTATCTCCCCCAATTATTTATTTTCCCAAGGTTAACAGGAGAAATGTGACTCCAAAAGTTGTGTAATTTGTCCCAAGTACACCGATACACATATGTGGGGGTAAACCACTGTTTGGGTGCATGGCAGGCGATTTTTATTGCAAAATAGTTTTTGCATCACCATAATTTGAGAGCTATAATTTTTCCATATTTTGCCCCACAGAGTCATGTGAGGTCTTGTTTTTTGCAGGGCGAGTTGACGTTTTTATTGGTACCATTTTTGGGCACATGAAGTCCGCTTCCTCGGAGTAACCCTTGACTCTGCACTGTCCTTCATCCAAGCTCTTTTTACCTCCTGTCGCCTTCAGCTCAAAAATATTTCCAGAATCCGTCCTTTCCTCAACCCTCAATCTACTAAAATGATGTGCATGCCCTCATCATCTCCCACCTCAACTACTGCAACATCCTTTTCTCTGGCCTCCCTGCTAACACCCTCGCACCTCTCCAGTCCATCCTTAACTCTGCTGCCCGACAAATTCATCACTCTCCTCGCCACTCCGCCGCTTCTCCCCTCTGCAAATCTCTTCACTGGCTCCCATTCCCTCAGCGTATCCAATTCAAATTACTAATACTGACCTACAAAGCCATCTATAACCTGTCTCCTCCATATATCTCTGAACTAATCTCCCGATATCTTCCCTCACGTAATCTCCGATCCTCCCAAGACCTCCTTCTCAACTCAGCACTTATTCGCTCCTCACCCAACCGCCCCCAAGACTTCTCCCGAATATCCCCCATCCTCTGGAATTCTCTGTCCCTACGCGTCCGACTATCAACCACATTTGGATCCTTCAGACGGAACCTGAAAACCCACCTCTTCAGGAAAGCTTACAGCCTGCAATGACCCAGCTACCTCCTCACCATTACCGGAGCTACCACCTCACCAACATCGGAACTGCTGCAACCCACCAAACTGCTGTCTCCTTGCCCACCATCCTGTAGAATGTAAGCCCGAAAGGGCAGGGTCCTCTTCCCTCTGTATCAGTCTGTCATTGTTAGTTTGTTTGCTGTAAGTGATATCTGTAATTTGTATGTAACCCCTTTTCATGTACTAATAATAATGACATTTTTTGACTGCTTTTTATCCCAGTTTTTGGGAGGCAGAATGAACAAAAACCAGCAATTCATGAATTTCTTTTGGAGGGATGTTTATACCGTTCCGTGTGTGGTTAAATTGATAAAGCAGTTTTATTTGTCGGGTAGTACGATTACACCAATACCTCATTTATATAGTTGTTTATGTTTTGGTGCTTTTATACAATAAAAACTATTTTATATAAAAAATAATTATTTTTGCATTGCTTTATTCTGAGAGCTATAACTTTCTTCATTTGTTTGCTGGTGACGCTGCATGGGGTCTTGTTTTTTGCGGGACAAGATGACTTTTTTAGCGGTACCAGGTTTATTTATATCCGTCTTTTTGATCGCGTGTTATTCCAATTTTTGTTTGACGGTATTATGAGAAAGCATTGTTTTTTTATGGTCTTCACTAAAGGGGTTAACTAGTGGGACAGTTTTATAGGTCGGGTCGTTACGGATGTGGGGATACTAAATATGTGTACTTTTAGGGTACGTTCAAGATGGTAGGAAATCCCGCTCCGCCCAAAGCCCCCCCCTTCTGAACGCGCGGTGATTCCGGATGTGTTCATCGAACACATCTGGAATCACCGCAGCCCTACATAGGACTGTGTTATTTACCTTGTGGCGACGGAGAAAAGACGCGCCGCATGTCCGTTTACGTAGGTCTGATGCCTGCGTCTTTTAACGCATAGTGGAGACGGGATTTCATGAAATCCCCTCCACTATGCTGTAACATCTGGACGCTGCATGTTTGACGCTGCGGCTGTACACAGCGTGAAAAACGCAGTGTTTCCTGAACGTGGAAACATACCCTTATTGTTTAGATTTTTTTTTCCACTAAAATATTTATTTATTGATATAAATATTGATGTTTTAATTATTTTTTTAATATTTTTACATTTAAAAAAAAAATAATTATTTAATTCTTATTTCTACACATTGTCCCACTATGGGACACTCATTTTCTGCAGGCTGATCGCTTCTATAGCAGGCAGATGAAGCAGCATCTGCATGCTATACAAGCTTGCAGCGCTATAGCTTCTCTGTGCACTATCCTGAAACTTCTTGACATGCACTGCACATGTCAGGAAGTCTCTTTGACCTGGAGACCCGGATGTTGTCGTGAGAGATCCGGGTCTCCAATGGAATGATCGGGTCTCCAATGGAATGATCGGGATCCCGCGTCATGACTGTCAGCCCCTCTGCAGCCATCATCTTTGATCGCAGTGTGCCGGGGGTTAAAGTGCCAGGAGCGGTCCGTGACCGCTCCTGGCACTTGGTGCCGAGTGTCAGCTGTGAGAATCAGCTGACACCTGGCCGCGATCGGCTGCGCTCCCCCCGTGAGCGCGTCCAATCGCGTCTGAAACTATATGACGTACTATCCCATCACTGGGACTTAAGGCCCAGGTCACATGGACGGGATAGTACATCATATGGTAGAAAGGGGTTAAAGTCCACAGTGAAAACAGCTAATATCATATCAGCATGTTGGTTTTTAGATGTAGGTCACTTCAAATCTTAAAGGGTTTGTCCTCTTTTGGGGACTATATAATGTATATACACTGCTCAAAAAAATAAAGGGAACACTTAAGCAACTGAATACAACTCCAAATGAATCAAACTTCTGTGAAATCAAACTGTCTACTTAGGAAGCAACACTGATTAACAATCAGTTTCACATGCTGTTGTGCAAATGGAATAGACAACAGATAGAAATTATTGGCAATTATCAAGACACACTCAATAAAGGAGTGGTTCTGCAGGTGGGGACCACAGACCACATCTCAGTAGCAATGCTTTCTGGCTGATGTTTTGGTCACTTTTGAATGTTGGTTTTGCTTTCTCACTCGTGGTAGCATGAGACGGACTCTACAACCCACACAAGTGGCTCAGGAAGGGCAGCTCTTCCAGGATGGCACATCAATGCGAGCTGTGGCAAGAAGGTTTGCTGTGTCTGTCAGCGTAGTGTCCAGAGGCTGGAGGCGCTACCAGGAGACAGACCAGTACACCAGGAGACGTGGAGGGGGCCGTAGGAGGGCAACAACCTAGAGTCTGCCTGAAAATGTGCCATATAGAATGAACACAAAGCACAGCAATTTCAAAACTACATTACTGTGAGCATGTTCCGTTATGACACTTCTTTTAACATCTTAAGGGTTTGGAAACATTGAAGCTGTTAAAAGAAGTCACGCTCATTCCTAGTGCATTTTCCGCTCTATATACTCCACAGTACAGAGATAATTGCCTCTCTATATATTGTGACGCCCCACATAGCCTCCCTATATACAGTGATCCCCACATAGCCTCCCATAAGCAGCATGAACTCCCACATAATTCCCTTTCCTTCTCCTACTTTGGTTTTACCCTATGCTTCACTCCCCAGTGCATTCCTGTTATATGTGAGTGAATATTTGTATGCCTGGTATTTTCCGTTTCCCATGTTCGTGTTACCTTGTTTGTGTGGTTAGTGTACTACGATGCACAACTACTCCCCTCCTCCCTGGTACAGACGGAGGGTGGATTTAAGAGCTAAGGAAAGGTACGTGGCCCCAGAATTTTCACCTTCAGAAGTAATTCGGGGAACAGGGCGAGCTAGAGCACCCTCTAGTGACAGGGAAGGAGCCCCTGGTCACCTGACAACAGAGTCGTGACACCCACAATGCTTCCCATACACAGCTGATTCTCACTTAGCCTATTTATATACAGTATGAGCCCCCACATAGCCTACCTATATACAGTGTGAGACCCACAAAGCTTCCCATATACAGTGTGAGACCCACATAGCCTCCCATATATAGGATGAGACCTAGATAGTCTCTCAAATACAGTATGAGCCCCCACATAGCCTCCTTACATGCAGCATGAACCCACATAGCGTCCCTATATACAACTTGAGCCCCACATAGCCTCCTTATAAACAGCTTGAGCCCCACATAGCCTCCTTATAAACATCTTCCGCCACACATAGCCTCCCTATATTCAGCTTGAGCCCCACATAGCCTCCTTATAAACATCTTCCGCCACACATAGCCTCCCTATATACAGCTTGAGCCCCACATAGTTGTCCTATATACAGCCTGAGCCATGTAGCCGCCCCATATAGAGCTTGAGCCCACATAGCCTCCCATATATAGTATGAAACCCACAGCCTCCTATATACAGTATGAGCCCCACATAGCTTCCTATGTACATAAACATCCCATACACATGAAAGCCATGGGTGGTGCAAAAAAAACACTGAAAAAATGCAGGTATCAGGTTTTGCTGCGTTTTTTGGTGCCAAAACCTGATGAAGTAGAATCAGACTTTTTTATGCACTAAACTTTATCAGCATGCACAAGAGACAAATGTACCCTGACAAAAACGCAGGGAAAAATGCATCAAAAACTATGCAAAACCTGTTTTTTTTTAAGCAAGTTTCTTACTGCCAAGAGAGCAGGATTTGCCTGCAGAAGAAAAACGCAACATGTGAACATAGTCTTAATGTCTTGCAATAAAAGTCATGCTTTAATGATTCAAACATATGCTGTGGATGCTGGATTTTTTCCTGTTTCCAGTGCCATTATTGCCCAGAAGCTGGTCTGGAGTCTCCATGCATCGCATTCCATTGAGGCATTCTAAGTTTGGTGAGCGGATATCCCTCCCCCTTTTTCTTGTTTCTATACAGTGAAGGAAATAAGTATTTGATCCCTTGCTGATTTTCTAAGTTTGCCCACTGACAAAGACATGCACAGTCTATAATTTTAGGGGTAGGTTAATTTTTACATTGAGAGATAGAATATCAAAAATAAAATCCAGAAAATCACATTGTATAAATTATATATATTTGCATTTTGCAGTGAGGAATAAGTATTTGATCCCTCCGGCAAACAAGACTTAATACTTGGTGGCAAAACCCTTGTCGGCAAGCACAGCAGACATTTTTGTAGTTGATGATCAGGTTTGCTCACATGTCAGCAGGAATTTTGGTCCACTCCTCTTTGCAGATCATTTCTAAATCATTAAGATTTGGAAGCTGTCGCTTGTCAACTCAGAACTTCATCTCCCTTCATAAGTTTTCTATGGGATTAAGGACTGGACTGGCTAGGCCACGCCATGGCCTTATTGTGCTTCTTTTTGAGCCACTCCTTTGTTGCCTTGGCTGTATGTTGGGGGATATCGTCTTGCTGGAAGACCCAGTCACAACCAATTTTTCATGTCCTGGCGTAGGGAAGGAGGTTGTCACTCAGTGTTTTACGGTACATGGCTCCATCCAGTAGTCCTGTGCCCTTAGCAGACAAACACCCCCAAAACATGTTTCCACCTCCATGCATGACAGTGGGGATGGTGTTCTTTGGGTTATAAGCAGCATTTCCTTCAAACACGGCGAGTTGAGTTAATGCCAAAGAGCTCAATTTTTGTCTCATCTGACCACAGCACCTTCTCCCAATCACTCACAGAATCATCCAGGTGTTTACTGATAAACTTCAGACGGGCCTGTATATGTGCCTTCTTCAGCAGGGGGACCTTGCAGGCACTGCAGGATTTTAAACCTTAAGGGTGAGTTTCCACGGTCAGGAAACGCTGCGTGTTTGGCGCTGTGCGCTGGCGCAGCGCCAAACACGCAGCGTCCAGATGTTACAGCATAGTGGAGGGGATTTCAAGGAATCCCGTCTCCACTATGCGTAACAATACTCAGGTGGCAAACCTGCGTAAACGGACATGCGGCGCGTCTTTTTAGACCGCAGCATGTCCTCGCGTATTGCGGCGACGGTGCGTCGCCGCAACAGAATTAACACAGGGCTATGTAGCCCTGCGCTCTTTCCGGAGGTGTTCCGGAGGTGTTCTGAACACCTCCGGAAAGAGCGCGCGTCAGAAAGGGGGCGGGGCTTAGACGGAGCGGAATTTCCGCTCCGTCCAAAGCGCTATGGTTCCGGACCGTGGAACCATAGCCTCACAGCGTAATGTGTTACCAATGGTTTTCTTGGTGACTGTGGTCCCAGCTGCCTTGAGATCATTAACAAGTTCCCCCACGTGTAGTTTTAGGCTGATGTCTCACCTTCCTCATGATCAAGGATGCCCCACAAGGTGAGATTTTGTATGGTGCCCCAGATCGATGTCGTGTGACAGTCATTTTGTATTTCTTCCATTTTCTTACTATTGCACCAACAGTTGTCTCATTCTCACCCAGCACCTTAAGTATGGTTTTGTAGCACATTCCAGCTTTGTGCAGGTCTATGATCTTGTCCCCGACATCCTTATAAAGCTCTTTGGTCTTGCCCATGTTGTAGAGGTTAGAATCTGACTGAGTCTGTGGACAGGAGTCTTATTAAGGTGACTATGTAAGACAGCTGTCTTTAATGCAGGTAGCAACTTCATTAGGAGCGTCTAACTGGTCTGTAGGAGCCAGACCTCTTAATGGTTGGTAGGGGATCAAATACTTATTTATCACTGCAAAATGCAAAGGAATTTATACAATGTGATTTTCTGGATTTTATTTTTGATATTCTATCTCTCAATCTTAAAATTAACCTACCCTTAAAATTATTGACTGACCATGTCTTTGTCAGTGGGCAAATTTACAAAGTCAGCAAGGGATCTATTATTTCCTTAACTGTACATATCACATACTTGTAGTCATATGACTGCTCGGTCACGCCGCCGGCACCAGAGAATCCTGAGTGTGTGATGTATTTTCAAGTCTGCAGGCAAATCGAGTTGACTGCAGACTTTCATGGCAAATCTGTACAAGCCCTTTAAATTGGCCTATATTGTATTTATTGCTTTAATAAGGTATGGGATGGTTTGCTTAGACATAGACATCTCTTATCCTGTCGATTTATGCCTGTTTTTAACTTTTCTATGGATATCAGTGTTTGGGCTGTATAATTGCATTTAATGAAAATTGATATGTTCTTCAAATTACCTGGATGTGCACTTGCTTTTTTGTGATTTCTTCACACATCAGAGGCACTCCATAGACTTTCTCGTGCTCACTTCCTCTGGTTAACAAAATAGAGGGCTGCAGTGATCTAAACGGGCGTGTGTATGGGTCCATTGGACAACCCTAAATATTCATGAGTCTTCCCTTCAAGTGGAGAAGCTGCACTCTAGACTCTTCTCTCTTTCCCTGGCTTAATAAACTGTGGTTTCTTTGGAATACTAATGTGCTTCTGAGTAAAACCTAGCTGTTTGTGAGAACAGAGCCTGTCCATATGTTATGCTTCCCTTTCTGTAGTAAAATCAGTAGCAAGATCTAGTGAGAATTTGTTACTACAGATCCTTGTGGATTTGCTAGAGAAATTTTCCAGGTGCGTGATGATGATGATGAGGGTCTGTGCAGAGATAGGGGGGGTGATGATGAGGGTCTGTGCGGAGATGGGGGGATGATGATTAGGTGCTGTGCGGAGATGGGGTGTTATGATGATGAGGGGATGTGCAGAGATGGGGAGTTGATGATGAGGGGCTTTGCTGTGGGGATGGAGGGTGATGATGGGCTGTATGGAGATGGGGAGTGATGATGAGGGGCTTTGCTGTGGGGATGGAGGGTGATGATGATGGGCTGTATGTAGATGGGGGTGATGATGACGAGAGGCAGTGCGAAGATGGGGGTGATTATGAGTGGCTGTGGGAAGATGGGTGTTGATGATGAGGAGCTGTGCTACGGAGATGGGGTGATGATCATGTGTGGCTGTGCTGCGGAGATGGGGGTGATGATCATGTGGGGCTGTGCTGCAGAGATGTAGCAAGATCTAGTGAGAATTTGCTTTCTTCAGATCCTTGTGGTTTTGCTCGGGAAATTTTTCAGGGGGGTGATGATGAAAGGCTTTGCGGAGATGGGAGGGTGATGATGATGAGGAGCTGTGCGGAGATGGGGGGTGATGATGTTAAAGGGCTGTGCGGAGATCGGGGGTGATGATGATGAGGGGCTGTGCGCAGATGGGGGTTGATGATGATGGGCTGTGCTGTGGAGATGGAGGGTGATGATGATGAGGGGCTGTATGGAGATGGGGTGATGATGAGGAGGGACAGTGCGAAGATGGGGGGTGTGATGAGGGGCTATGTAGAGATGGGGGTTATGATGAGGGACTGTGCTGCGGAAATAGGTGGTGATGATGTGGGGCTGTGCGGAGATGGGGATACTGATAAGGAGCTGTGCAAAAAGGGGGGTCGATGTGGGGCTTTGTGGATAATCCTGCATGCTGGGATTATGTGGTTACTGTCACTCTCGTAAGGCTGCATGCAATGCGGCTACGTGTTGAAAGGAGTGATGTTTTTCATGTGGTACTGCATGCTGGGTACATGCTTGTAGAAGGAGGTGATGTTACTTTCATGGGGATGTTTGCTGGGGGACTGATGCATGATGGTGCTGCATGGTAGGAGGCTGCAAAGGGAAGAGAATAATGTCAATCACGAGGCCACATGCTGGGGTCTGCTTGATGAAGAGGGGGTAATGTCATTTGTGTGGGGTTGTATGCCGGCTTCTGCTAGTGGTAGTTAGTGGGTGATGTTACTTGTGTGTAGCTGCATGTTGTGGGGTGGGCTGTGCAGGGAAGGAGTTGCTTTAACATGCATGCATGGAGGTGTATGTGGGGCCGGTGTTGGTCTGCACAGAAAAGATGGTGATGTCAGTCACATAAGGCTGTATGTTGGGCGGTTGTGGGGTGGAAGAGGGCAATTTTACTCGGGTGCTTTTTGCTTTCATCATCATATATCTCCAACGTGGCCTAATTCTACTCATGGATTTGTAAGATCATTGTTATAGACTTGTTTGTATAAATATATTTATATCTTTCTCCTTTTTGTTAAATGAGTTTTAATAAAACTGTTTGAGAACAATGGGTTGAACTTTTATCTCTATATGTCTGAAGCTGTAGCGAACTCCGCTGACAATTTCTTTCTTGTCTTCAGCAGTTTTACATATTTTTTTTTAAAGTATATAAAACCCTGATCCTCGCTTATGCAGCCAATTTACTAGGCCCCAGCAGTGTCTCGATGTCCCGGCCTTTTGGGGCCACTTCTCTGTGGTCCAAACAGCCTGATCTGTTATAGAAGTCATATGGGATGAAACATTTGTTTACAGATTTTTATTAAAGAGAAACTATCACCTTATGTGCGTGTGCTGCAGTCCAAAAATGCATAAACATGCAAAACCCCTGACAACCCCCCTGTAAACCCACAAAAACTTAAGTTCTCCCGTGCTGTAACCTGGTCTAATGGGCGTGGTTTTGGGCCTCTCCATCCCCCACCTCGGTTGCTCGCCGTCCTCCTTTGATTGACGTGGTTGACGCATTGTGTCACCCACATTGCCGGGTTGTCTTATGCCTGCACAGACATCACGGCTCGCGCCTGTGCACTATGCTTTGACTTACTGTGGGCGCAGTAGGGAAGCATAGCGCACAGGCGCAAGATGCGATTTATGTGCACAGGCCAGAAACTACGCCCATGGGAACGGACTGAACGGATTACCATACATCGTGGGAGAGCTTAAAAACGTTTTAGGGTGTATAGAGGGGGAGTCAGGGGGCTATATAAGCATTTATGGAATGTAGCACAGGCACTTAATAAGGTGTACCTTTAGTTGATATATCACAAAATTGATGACGGGTTCCCTTCAAAGGCAACCTATTTTTTTTAGTGTGAACCAATGCCATCACTTTCTAACCGCCTGTACTGAATTACTTAAATGTGTTCATCATCCCCTAACACTCTTTGTACACCATCAAAAATCCCTTTTCATTTTCCTCTTCGCTGTGTGATGGGCATCATTTCAGTTGTCTGTGCCGCCTCTTTGCTCCCAAAAGCAGTCTTCCGGCTTTGATGGGGATGATGCATCCAGCATCATCCACATAGCTGAACAAGATCAGAATTTGGCAGAATTTGTTGGACGCATAGAAATATATATAAAAAAAACAGTTCACAATTTTTCATTTTTATACGTGGGTAATCTAATGTATTCCTGCGCCTCATTATCCCCTCACTGCAGTTACTCCACTTTATCCGTCCAGTGCTGGAATAAGGAGACCACAATGGGGCTCTGATGACATCCTATACTCTCCTCACTCCGCTAACCTCTGTGCTGAGCCATCTACAGTGGAGTCCTGTGAGGACCTCGCTCCGGTCACCATTGGAGTCCTGTGAGGACCTCGCTCCGGTCACCATTGGAGTCCTGTGAGGACCTCGCTCCGGTCACCATTGGAGTCCTGTGAGGACCTCGCTCCGGTCACCATTGGAGTCCTGTGAGGACCTCGCTCCGGTCACCATTGGAGTCCTTGTGAGGACCCTCGCTCCTGGTCACCATTGGAGTCCTGTGAGGACCTCGCTCCGGTCACCATTGGAGTCCTGTGAGGACCTCGCTCCGGTCACCATTGGAGTCCTGTGAGGACCTCGCTCCGGTCACCATTGGAGTCCTGTGAGGACCTCGCTCCGGTCACCATTGGAGTCCTGTGAGGACCTCGCTCCGGTCACCATTGGAGTCCTGTGGAGGACCTCGCTCCGGTCACCATTGGAGTCCTGTGAGGACCTCGCTCCGGTCACCATTGGAGTCCTGTGAGGACCTCGCTCCGGTCACCATTGGAGTCCTGTGAGGACCTCGCTCCGGTCACCATTGGAGTCCTGTGAGGACCTCGCTCCGGTCACCATTGGAGTCCTGTGAGGACCTCGCTCCGGTCACCATTGGAGTCCTGTGAGGACCTCGCTCCGGTCCACACATTGGAGTCCTGTGAGGACCTCGCTCCGGTCACCATTGGAGTCCTGTGAGGACCTCGCTCCGGTCACCATTGGAGTCCTGTGAGGACCTCGCTACACTGGTCACCATTGGAGTCCTGTGAGGACCTCGCTCCGGTCACCATTGGAGTCCTGTGAGGACCTCGCTCCGGTCACCATTGGAGTCCTGTGAGGACCTCGCTCCGGTCACCATTGGAGTCCTGTGAGGACCTCGCTCCGGTCACCATTGGAGTCCTGTGAGGACCTCGCTCCGGTCACCATTGGAGTCCTGTGAGGACCTCGCTCCGGTCACCATTGGAGTCCTGTGAGGACCTCGCTCCGGTCACCATTGGAGTCCTGTGAGGACCTCGCTCCGGTCACCATTGGAGTCCTGTGAGGACCTCGCCGTCCCATGGGGTCTGGACTCGTCGTACCATTGGAGTCCTGTGAGGACCTCGCTCCGGTCACCATTGGAGTCCTGTGAGGACCTCGCTCCGGTCACCATTGGAGTCCTGTGAGGACCTCGCTCCGGTCACCATTGGAGTCCTGTGAGGACCTCGCTCCGGTCACCATTGGAGTCCTGTGAGGACCTCGCTCCGGTCACCATTGGAGTCCTGTGAGGACCTCGCTCCGGTCACCATTGGAGTCCTGTGAGGACCTCGCTCCGGTCACCATTGGAGTCCTGTGAGGACTCCCCTATCCTGTGACTCCTCCGGTCACCATTGGAGTCCTGTGAGGACCTCGCTCCGGTCACCATTGGAGTCCTGTGAGGACCTCGCTCCGGTCACCATTGGAGTCCTGTGAGGACCTCGCTCCGGTCACCATTGGAGTCCTGTGAGGACCTCGCTCCGGTCACCATTGGAGTCCTGTGAGGACCTCGCTCCGGTCACCATTGGAGTCCTGTGAGGACCTCGCTCCGGTCACCATTGGAGTCCTGTGAGGACCTCGCTCCGGTCACCATTGGAGTCCTGTGAGGACCTCGCTCCGGTCACCATTGGAGTCCTGTGAGGACCTCGCTCCGGTCACCATTGGAGTCCTGTGAGGACCTCGCTCCGGTCACCAATCCTGGGAGTCTCTGTGGAGGACTCGCTCGTCCATGGGTCTTGAGCTGCTCGGTCACCATTGGAGTCCTGTGAGGACCTCGCTCCGGTCACCATTGGAGTCCTGTGAGGACCTCGCTCCGGTCACCATTGGAGTCCTGTGAGGACCTCGCTCCGGTCACCATTGGAGTCCTGTGAGGACCTCGCTCCGGTCACCATTGGAGTCCTGTGAGGACCTCGCTCCGGTCACCATTGGAGTCCTGTGAGGACCTCGCTCCGGTCACCATTGGAGTCCTGTGAGGACCTCGCTCCGGTCACCATTGGAGTCCTGTGAGGACCTCGCTCCGGTCACCATTGGAGTCCTGTGAGGACCCTCGCTATCCGGTCACCATTGGAGTCCTGTGAGGACCTCGCTCCGGTCACCATTGGAGTCCTGTGAGGACCTCGCTCCGGTCACCATTGGAGTCCTGTGAGGACCTCGCTCCGGTCACCATTGGAGTCCTGTGAGGACCTCGCTCCGGTCACCATTGGAGTCCTGTGAGGACCTCGCTCCGGTCACCATTGGAGTCCTGTGAGGACCTCGCTCCGGTCACCATTGGAGTCCTGTGAGGACCTCGCTCCGGTCACCATTGGAGTCCTGTGAGGACCTCGCTCCGGTCACCATTGGAGTCCTGTGAGGACCTCGCTCCGGTCACCATTGGAGTCCTGTGAGGACCTCGCTCCGGTCACCATTGGAGTCCTGTGAGGACCTCGCTCCGGTCACCATTGGAGTCCTGTGAGGACCTCGCTCCGGTCACCATTGGAGTCCTGTGAGGACCTCGCTCCGGTCACCATTGGAGTCCTGTGAGGACCTCGCTCCGGTCACCATTGGAGTCCTGTGAGGACCTCGCTCCGGTCACCATTGGAGTCCTGTGAGGACCTCGCTCCGGTCACCATTGGAGTCCTGTGAGGACCTCGCTCCGGTCACCATTGGAGTCCTGTGAGGACCTCGCTCCGGTCACCATTGGAGTCCTGTGAGGACCTCGCTCCGGTCACCATTGGAGTCCTGTGAGGACCTCGCTCCGGTCACCATTGGAGTCCTGTGAGGACCTCGCTCCGGTCACCATTGGAGTCCTGTGAGGACCTCGCTCCGGTCACCATTGGAGTCCTGTGAGGACCTCGCTCCGGTCACCATTGGAGTCCTGTGAGGACCTCGCTCCGGTCACCATTGGAGTCCTGTGGAGGACCATGCTCCGGTCCTCCATTGGAGTCCTGTGAGGACCTCGCTCCGGTCACCATTGGAGTCCTGTGAGGACCGCGCTCCGGTCACCATTGGAGTCCTGTGAGGACCTCGCTCCGGTCACCATTGGAGTCCTGTGAGGACCCGCTCCGGTCACCATTGGAGTCCTGTGAGGACCTCGCTCCGGTCACCATTGGAGTCCTGTGAGGACCTCGCTCCGGTCACCATTGGAGTCCTGTGAGGACCTCGCTCCGGTCACCATTGGAGTCCTGTGAGGACCTCGCTCCGGTCACCATTGGAGTCCTGTGAGGACCTCGCTCCGGTCACCATTGGAGTCCTGTGAGGACCTCGCTCCGGTCACCATTGGAGTCCTGTGAGGACCTCGCTCCGGTCACCATTGGAGTCCTGTGAGGACCTCGCTCCGGTCACCATTGGAGTCCTGTGAGGACCTCGCTCCGGTCACCATTGGAGTCCTGTGAGGACCTCGCTCCGGTCACCATTGGAGTCCTGTGAGGACCTCGCTCCGGTCACCATTGGAGTCCTGTGAGGACCTCGCTCCGGTCACCATTGGAGTCCTGTGAGGACCTCGCTCCGGTCACCATTGGAGTCCTGTGAGGACCTCGCTCCGGTCACCATTGGAGTCCTGTGAGGACCTCGCTCCGGTCACCATTGGAGTCCTGTGAGGACCTCGCTCCGGTCACCATTGGAGTCCTGTGAGGACCTCGCTCCGGTCACCATTGGAGTCCTGTGAGGACCTCGCTCCGGTCACCATTGGAGTCCTGTGAGGACCTCGCTCCGGTCACCATTGGAGTCCTGTGAGGACCTCGCTCCGGTCACCATTGGAGTCCTGTGAGGACCTCGCTCCGGTCACATTGGAGTCCTGTGAGGACCTCGCTCCGGTCACCATTGGAGTCCTGTGAGGACCTCGCTCCGGTCACCATTGGAGTCCTGTGAGGACCTCGCTCGGTCACCATTGGAGTCCTGTGAGGACCTCGCTCCGGTCACCATTGGAGTCCTGTGAGGACCTCGCTCCGGTCACCATTGGAGTCCTGTGAGGACCTCGCTCCGGTCACCATTGGAGTCCTGTGAGGACCTCGCTCCGGTCACCATTGGAGTCCTGTGAGGACTCGCTCCGGTCACCATTGAGTCCTGTGAGGACCTCGCTCCGGTCACCATTGGAGTCCTGTGAGGACCTCGCTCGGTCACCATTGGAGTCCTGTGAGGACCTCGCTCCGGTCACCATTGGAGTCCTTGAGGACCTCGCTCGGTCACCATTGGAGTCCTGTGAGGACCTCGCTCCGGTCACCATTGGAGTCCTGTGAGGACCTCGCTCCGGTCACCATTGGAGTCCTGTGAGGACCTCGCTCCGGTCACCATTGGAGTCCTGTGAGGACCTCGCTCCGGTCACCATTGGAGTCCTGTGAGGACCTCGCTCCGGTCACCATTGGAGTCCTGTGAGGACCTCGCTCCGGTCACCATTGGAGTCCTGTGAGGACCTCGCTCGGTCACCATTGGAGTCCTGTGAGGACCTCGCTCCGTCACCATTGAGTCCTGTGAGGACCTCGCCCGGTCACCATTGGAGTCCTGTGAGGACCTCGCTCCGGTCACCATTGGAGTCCTGTGAGGACCTCGCTCGGTCACCATTGGAGTCCTGTGAGGACCTCGCTCCGGTCACCATTGGAGTCCTGTGAGGACCTCGCTCCGTCACCATTGGAGTCCTGGAGGACCTCGCTCCGTCACCATTGGAGTCCTGGAGGACCCGCTCCGGTCACCATTGGAGTCCGTGAGGACCTCGCTCCGTCACCATTGGAGTCCTGGAGGACCTCGCTCCGGTCACCATTGGAGTCCTGTGAGGACCTCGCTCCGGTCACCATTGGAGTCCTGTGAGGACCTCGCTCCGGTCACCATTGGAGTCCTGGAGGACCGCTCGTCACCATTGAGTCCTGTGAGGACCTCGCTCCGGTCACCATTGGAGTCCTGTGGACCTCGCTCCGTCCAGAGTCCTGACCTGTCGTCACCTGGAGTCCTGTGAGGACCTCGCTCCGGTCCCATTGGAGTCCTGTGAGGACCCGCTCCGGTCACCATTGGAGTCCTGTGAGGACCCGCTCCGGTCACCATTGGAGTCCTGGAGGACCTCGCTCCGTCACCATTGGAGTCCTGTGAGGACCTCGCTCGGTCACCATTGGAGTCCTGGAGGACCTCGCTCGGTCACCATTGGAGTCCTGTGAGGACCTCGCTCCGGTCACCATTGGAGTCCTGGAGGACCTCGCTCCGGTCACCATTGGAGTCCTGGAGGACCTCGCTCCGGTCACCATTGGAGTCCTGTGAGGACTCGCTCCGGTCACCATTGGAGTCCTGTGAGGACCCGCTCCGGTCACCATTGGAGTCCTGTGAGACCTCGCTCCGGTCACCATTGGAGTCCTGTGAGGACCTCGCTCCGGTCACCATTGGAGTCCTGTGAGGACCTCGCTCGGTCACCATTGGAGTCCTGTGAGGACCTCGCTCCGGTCACCATTGAGTCCTGTGAGGACCTCGCTCCGGTCACCATTGGAGTCCTGTGAGGACCTCGCTCCGGTCACATTGGAGTCCTGTGAGGACCTCGCTCCGGTCACCATTGGAGTCTGTGAGGACCCGCTCGGTCCCATTGAGTCCTGTGAGGACCTCGCTCGTCACCATTGGAGTCCTGTGAGGACCTCGCTCGGTCACATTGGAGTCCTGTGAGGACCTCGCTCCGGTCACATTGGAGTCCTGTGAGGACCTCGCTCCGGTCACCATTGGAGTCCTGTGAGGACCTCGCTCGGTCACCATTGGGTCCTGTGAGGACCTCGCTCCGGTCACCATTGGAGTCCTGTGAGGACCTCGCTCCGGTCACCATGAGTCCTGTGAGGACCTCGCTCCGGTCACCATTGGAGTCCTGTGAGGACCTCGCTCCGTCACCATTGGAGTCCGTGAGGACCTCGCTCCGGTCACCATTGGAGTCTGTAGCCTCGCTCCGGTCACCATTGGAGTCCTGTGAGGACCTCGCTCGGTCACCATTGGAGTCCTGTGAGGACCTCGCTCCGGTCACATTGGAGTCCTTGAGGACCTCGCTCCGGTCACCATTGGAGTCCTGGAGGACCTCGCTCCGGTCACCATTGAGTCCTGTGAGGACCTCGCTCCGTCACCATTGGAGTCTGTGAGGACCTCGCTCCGGTCACCATTGGAGTCCTGTGAGGACCTCGCTCCGGTCACATTGGAGTCCTTGAGGACCTCGCTCGGTCACCATTGGAGTCCTGTGAGGACCCGCTCCGGTCACCATTGAGTCCTGGAGGACCTCGCTCCGGTCACCATTGAGTCCGTGAGGACCTCGCTCCGTCACCATTGGAGTCTGTGAGGACCTCGCTCCGGTCACCATTGGAGTCCTGGAGGACCTCGCTCCGTCACCATTGGAGTCCTGGAGGACCTCGCTCGGTCACCATTGGAGTCCTGGAGGACCTCGCTCCGGTCACCATTGGAGTCCTGGAGGACCTCGCTCCGGTCACCATTGGAGTCCTGGAGGACCTCGCTCGGTCACCATTGGAGTCCTGGAGGACTCGCTCCGGTCACCATTGGAGTCCTGGAGGACCCGCTCCGTCACCATTGGAGTCCTGGAGGACCTCGCTCGGTCACATTGGAGTCTGGAGACCGCTCGGTCACCATTGAGTCCTGGAGGACCTCGCTCCGGTCACCATTGAGTCCTGGAGGACCTCGCTCCGGTCACCATTGGAGTCTGTAGGACCTCGCTCCGGTCACCATTGGAGTCCTGTGAGGACCTCGCTCCGGTCACCATTGGAGTCCTGTGAGGACCTCGCTCCGGTCACCATTGGAGTCCTGTGAGGACCTCGCTCCGGTCACCATTGGAGTCCTGTGAGGACCTCGCTCCGGTCACCATTGGAGTCCTGTGAGGACCTCGCTCCGGTCACCATTGGAGTCCTGTGAGGACCTCGCTCCGGTCACCATTGGAGTCCTGTGAGGACCTCGCTCCGGTCACCATTGGAGTCCTGTGAGGACCTCGCTCCGGTCACCATTGGAGTCCTGGAGGACCTCGCTCCGGTCACCATTGGAGTCCTGTGAGGACCTCGCTCCGGTCACCATTGGAGTCCTGTGAGGACCTGCTCCGGTCACCATTGGAGTCCTGTGAGGACCTCGCTCCGGTCACCATTGGAGTCCTGTGAGGACCTCGCTCCGGTCACCATTGGAGTCCTGTGAGGACCTCGCTCCGGTCACCATTGGAGTCCTGTGAGGACCTCGCTCCGGTCACCATTGGAGTCCTGTGAGGACCTCGCTCCGGTCACCATTGGAGTCCTGGAGGACCTCGCTCCGGTCACCATTGGAGTCCTGTGAGGACCTCGCTCCGGTCACCATTGGAGTCCTGTGAGGACCTCGCTCCGGTCACCATTGGAGTCCTGGAGGACCTCGCTCCGGTCACCATTGGAGTCCTGGAGGACCTCGCTCCGGTCACCATTGGAGTCCTGTGAGGACCTCGCTCCGGTCACCATTGGAGTCCTGGAGGACCTCGCTCCGGTCACCATTGGAGTCCTGTGAGGACCTCGCTCCGGTCACCATTGGAGTCCTGTGAGGACCTCGCTCCGGTCACCATTGGAGTCCTGTGAGGACCTCGCTCCGGTCACCATTGGAGTCCTGTGAGGACCTCGCTCCGGTCACCATTGGAGTCCTGGAGGACCTCGCTCCGGTCACCATTGGAGTCCTGTGAGGACCTCGCTCCGGTCACCATTGGAGTCCTGTGAGGACCTCGCTCCGGTCACCATTGGAGTCCTGGAGGACCTCGCTCCGGTCACCATTGGAGTCCTGGAGGACCCGCTCCGGTCACCATTGGAGTCCTGGAGGACCTCGCTCCGGTCACCATTGGAGTCCTGCGAGGACCTCGCTCCGGTCACCATTGGAGTCCTGCGAGGACCTCGCTCCGGTCACCATTGGAGTCCTGTGAGGACCCGCTCCGGTCACCATTGGAGTCCTGCGAGGACCTCGCTCCGGTCACCATTGGAGTCCTGCGAGGACCTCGCTCCGGTCACCATTGGAGTCCTGCGAGGACCTCGCTCCGTGTCTACCATTGGAGTCCTGGAGGACCTCGCTCCGGTCACCATTGGAGTCCTGCGAGGACCTCGCTCCGGTCACCATTGGAGTCCTGCGAGGACCTCGCTCCGGTCACCATTGGAGTCCTGTGAGGACCTCGCTCCGGTCACCATTGGAGTCCTGGAGGACCTCGCTCCGGTCACCATTGGAGTCCTGCTGAGGACCTCGCTCCGGTCACCATTGGAGTCCTGGAGGACCACCTCGGGCGCTCCGGTCACCATTGGAGTCCTGCGAGGACCTCGCTCGCGTCACCATTGGAGTCCTGTGAGGACCTCGCTCCGGTCACCATTGGAGTCCTGTGAGGACCTCGCTCCGGTCACCATTGGAGTCCTGTGAGGACCTCGCTCCGGTCACCATTGGAGTCCTGTGAGGACCTCGCTCCGGTCACCATTGGAGTCCTGTGAGGACCTCGCTCCGGTCACCATTGGAGTCCTGTGAGGACCTCGCTCCGGTCACCATTGGAGTCCTGTGAGGACCTCGCTCCGGTCACCATTGGAGTCCTGTGAGGACCTCGCTCCGGTCACCATTGGAGTCCTGTGAGGACCTCGCTCCGGTCACCATTGGAGTCCTGTGAGGACCTCGCTCCGGTCACCATTGGAGTCCTGTGAGGACCTCGCTCCGGTCACCATTGGAGTCCTGTGAGGACCTCGCTCCGGTCACCATTGGAGTCCTGTGAGGACCTCGCTCCGGTCACCATTGGAGTCCTGTGAGGACCTCGCTCCGGTCACCATTGGAGTCCTGTGAGGACCTCGCTCCGGTCACCATTGGAGTCCTGTGAGGACCTCGCTCCGGTCACCATTGGAGTCCTGTGAGGACCTCGCTCCGGTCACCATTGGAGTCCTGTGAGGACCTCGCTCCGGTCACCATTGGAGTCCTGTGAGGACCTCGCTCCGGTCACCATTGGAGTCCTGTGAGGACCTCGCTCCGGTCACCATTGGAGTCCTGTGAGGACCTCGCTCCAGCAGCCTCGGTGCCGGCTCCGGTGAGATCCTCACTACAAACACTCCACGCTAGTACACCTCACCAGAGTAGAGTAGTGGAGCTGCCGGAAGGAGCCTCACAGGAGCCAGTGCCGCTGGGCTGCCGGAGACAATGCGGTGACTACAGCTCCCAGAAGGCGCAGCGGTCTCGCGAGCTTTGGGCGGCTGGCCGGGGGAGTGGCCAGGGCCTTGTTGTTGGTGTCAGTGATGGCGGCTGCGGCGGTGGTCGCTCCGCAGGCTGAGGCCTCGGAGTCCTGGTACTTGGCGTTGCTGGGCTTTGCGGAACACTTTCGCACCTCTAGTCCTCCGAAGATCCGCCTGTGTGTGCACTGCCTGCAAGCCGTCTTCCAGTTCAAGCCGCCACAGCGCATCGAGGCCCGGACTCACCTGCAGCTCGGCTCAGTCCTGTACCATCACACGAAGAACAGCGAGCTGGCCCGGCAGCACCTGGAGAAGGCGGTGAGTCCCGCGCAGGGGAGGCTGGCAGTAAAAGGGGGCTGCAGCTGAGAGCCTAGCCAGCAGTGGGCGCCCTGCTCCCCCGCACCCGGTGGCCTCAATGGACTCGGCTCTCACCAGATCTCAGCCAGACATAGCGACTGCTGGGCATCCCCCATGTGTTACCACTGTTAGGGGCAATGACTGGCAAGGTGAAGACATGGGAGGCCAAATCTGCCTCTCTGCGGCAGGACCTGCAACCGAGGTGACTTGGGGGGGCGTCCGTCCCGCGGCAGAGGTGGCCTGCGTGGCGGCGTCCGTCCCGCGGCAGAGGTGGCCTGCGTGGTGGTGTCCGTCCCATGGCAGAGGTGGCCTGCATGGCGGCGTCCGTCCCGCGGCAGAGGTGGCCTGCGTGGTGTCGTCCGTCCCGTGGCAGAGGTGGCCTGCGTGGCGGCGTCCGTCCCGCGGCAGAGGTGGCCTGCGTGGTGGCGTCCGTCCCATGGCAGAGGTGGCCTGCGCGGCGGCGTCCGTCCCGCGGCAGAGGTGACCTGCGCGGCGGCGTCCGTCCCGCGGCAGAGGTGTCCTGCGCGGCGGCGTCCGTCCCGCGGCAGAGGTGTCCTGCGCGGCGGCGTCCGTCCCGCGGCAGAGGTGTCCTGCGCGGCGGCGTCCGTCCCGCGGCAGAGGTGTCCTGCGCGGCGGCGTCCGTCCCGCGGCAGAGGTGTCCTGCGTGGCGGCGTCCGTCCCGCGGCAGAGGTGTCCTGCGCGGCGGCGTCCGTCCCGCGGCAGAGGTGTCCTGCGCGGCGGCGTCCGTCCCGCGGCAGAGGTGTCCTGCGCGGCGGCGTCCGTCCCGCGGCAGAGGTGGCATGCGCGGCGGCGTCCGTCCCGCGGCAGAGGTGATCGATGGCTGCTGCCAATCCCTTTTTTCTTTTAGAGAAGGGGTTATCTGTCAAGTAGGGCTGTGTTCGTACTGAGATTTGTGTTTTGCAATCCATTATTCCGTACCGAGGAATCTCTGCCATTATATGTTCTGGCATGCAGAATAGTGCAATCTGCAATATAAACAGTTTTTTTTTTTCCTTTGCAGTGGGGGAAACTGAAATCTACTTTTCAACATCTTAAGCCTGGGTCTCACATAGCGATACACCAGCGATCCCGACAACGATCAGGATCGCTGGTGTATCGCTACATTATCGCTGCTGAGCTGCCAAACAGGCAGCTCAGGCAGCGATCAGTACAAGCGACACTGCGGGTAACATCGCTTAGTTACCCGCAGTGTACCTTGGATACCAGCGCCCTGATGCAAGGAGCTGGTTACCAAGGTACACATCGGGTTTCCAGGCGCTGCGCCGTGCCTGGAAACCCGCTGTGTACCTTGGTTACCAGCTCCCTGCTTCAGGGAGCTGGTATCCAAGGTACACAGCGGGTTTCTAGGCACAGCCCCGCACCTGGAAACCCGCTGTGTACCTTGGTTACCAGCGGATCACTGGTCTCCCGCCTGTCACACGCAGCGATGCACGCCTGTCAGCGGGAGACCAGCGATCAAAAAAATGTCCTGGCCTTTCAGCGACGATCAGCGATACCCGGCAGGGGGGCTGATCGTCGCTGAATGTCACACACAGCAATATCGCTGGTGAGCTCGCTGCTGCGTCACAAAACTAGTGACTCAGCAGCGATCTCGGTAGCGAGATCGCTGTGTGAGACGGGGGCTTTAGGCCGCGGTCACACCTGCGTGTTTGATGCAAGAAACTCACACCTCAACACCCGGCACTGCCACCAGCACTCAGACCGAAGTGTGCGGCTGCATAGAAATACACACATACATGCAGCTGAACACTCCTGTCCAAACCGCCGGCGGCAGTGCCGGGTGTTGATGCGTGAGTTTCTCGCATCAGTCTCCTCATCTGCAGTCTCCTCATCTGGGATGCTTAGCATGTTGATCTCCGCAAGGAGTGACGATATTTCTTGGACAATGGTCTGACGCCTCTCACACAGCCAAACCAGATCTCCGCTTTGCACTGACGAGGGGCTGAACCCCGAAACACAGTGTCTGCAAATTGAGATTCTGGTTTGGCTATTATCCTAGGTCATGTGATAAGGCTCGTTAAAGGGTCGACATTGACTTGTAGGATTGCTACCTTCCAAAAGGTGGCACTAGAGTTCTAGCTCTCTTCCTCTCTGAAGAGACAATTTGCATAATTTCTCGCATCACACACGCAGGTGTGACCCCGGCCTTGCAGAGAGTATTTCTCTCTATAATGCTGATGTAACTCATTGCTTGTCTTCCTTTTGCTCACTTAGGAATAAATAGTGAAAAAAAAAGTTGTTTTTGGAGGATACCCCACTTCTTGAAATTGACTCCACTTTCCAATACACATAATTAATAGGTTATGCCAGTGAATTATTTATTAGTAACTGTAAGGATACAATCTAAGGCTATGTCAAGACGTCCACTGAACAAAGAATAAGCTGCCTGATCCATTATGTGATGGGTCCATTCTTCATTTATGTATTACTGGCCGGCTTTGTAACAATGTCATGTGCTGTCTTGATTTGTGTCTGATGCGTTGTAATGAAGCAGTGTTAGCTTATATCCATGAGCTGCAATTTATGCAAGTTTTCTTTTCTTTTTCAGTGGTTAATTTCACAGCAAGTATCCTTTTTCAATAGTGGCGATACAGATGTTTAGTCTTCTGATGACGGACCCGGGTTTATTCTTGTCTGTAAGCTGCTGGAGTTTAATTTATCAAATTTTTCCAGTAATCTGTTAATTTGTACCATTAAACGTTCAAATTCTTCCCCACCCCAAAAAAGTAGACCTTAAAGTCGTGAAGCTATGCACCATTTTTTGGGTGAAAAATACCATCGGTGGCTAGTTTTTGCATCCTATAGTATAGCTAAGGCTAGCACTCCAAAGTGACATTGAGTTGCCTTAGTGGAGCGGGTCACTTCAACGAGTTTCATAGACATATATTTTTTTTTGCACTTTTTACAAGGGTGCTTCCAGCGCTCTTTCCAGTAAGCATGATTAGCTTCGTGCTTTGCTGTCGGGATGGATTTACACTGCCCGATAGATGGGAACTAGCATTCCTAGGAGCTCTCTTCTCTTGATTAACAGCCTGTCTAAACAGGCCACTAATTGTCCAACAAATAGAAAAAACACTTGTCAACTGGTGTGAAATAATTTTTAGGCTTAAAGCCCCGTCACACATAATGAGATCGCTAGCGAGATCGTTATTACGTCACGATTTTGAGATCGCTGGAGAGCCGTATCGTGATCGTTGGGGAGCTGTCAAACATGCAGAACTTCCCAACGATTTCGGCCGCCCCAGCGATCTAACTAACGATCTCGTTGGTCGTTGGGACGCTTTCACCCAGCAGCTATTTCAACGATCCACACCTTGATTGGGCGGCAGGTTTAAAATAAAGCCACGTTGTAGCAATTCCGTCCCTTTGTTTCTATTTGCGTTCTGGTTCGGATCGTAGCAGCGTTCTTCGACTGTGACTCTGTATCCATTCATCTGGGCTTTGTTCCTGACAAGCGTTCTGGTTTGTGGATTGTAGTGTTCTTCGGCTGTGACTCCACACAGACCGGAAAATTCTGCTAAGATCTGCAATCCAGCACGAGGTCAGAAACAAAGGATGGAATCGCTATTCTGTTGCTTTCTTTATGCACGGTGGGAAATGAGAACGCTGTAGCGACCACCAATCTGGGACGAGGGGCACGGAAAAGTCCAATTTATGCACGCCTACGTGTCTCAGTTCTGAATCGCTAACGAGGTCGTTGGTTAGGTGTCAAATACAGCGATGCACACTGCCCAGCGGGAGCGCAACGACCCAGGAATGGTCCAGGAAGCTTTGTAACGATCAGCGATCTCACAGCAGGGGCCTGATCGTTGCTACCTGTCAGACATAACGAGATCGCTAGCGAAATCGCTATTGCGTCACAAAACCTGTGACGTATCAACGATCTCGCTGGCGATCTCGTTATGTGTGACAGGGCCTTTAGGCTGGGGTCACCCTTGCGAGTGTGATGCGAGAAACTCGCGCATCAATACCCGGCACTGCCGCCGGCACTCGGACTTGAGTGTGTGGCTGCATAGAAATACATGCAGCCGCACACTTCGGTCCGAGTGCCGGCGGCAGTGTCGGGTATTAATGCGCGAGTTTCTCGCATCACACTCGCAAGGGTGACCCCGATCTTGCTTAAAATTTCTAGTTCTTGACAGCACATTACCTTGTGTAAATAGGTGATGTGCGGCTGAGGATGATATCCTATGTATCATTCTGTGCACATGGTGGGGCGGTCGTCCTGTCTAACCACGACTCCTGATCGGTTTGCCTGAAAGCCAATCGGCAGTTAAACTACCACAGTCGCCAGGTGCCGATGTACTTTAAAGGGTATGCCACACTGAACAATATCGCTAACGGGATCGCTAAAAAACGTCACTATTTAGCGATCCCGTTAGCGATGTTGTTCAGTGCGGCATCTGCCAGCGACGAGCTTCCTGCTGTGATCTCGCTCGTCGCTGGAATCGTTCCGGACCCTATTTTCTCGTCGGCGCTCCCGCTGGGTAAGTATATATCGCTAGTGTGGCACCTTTTCTTAGCGATTTAGCGGTACTTTTGTACCGCTAAAGTCGTTAAGAAGATCGCTAACGGCGATAGCGTCGTTAACTATATCGCTAAATGTGGCCGCACTTAGCGATATAGAAACAATCCCGCTAGCGATCGCATTAGTATGCGTCGTTATCGTGATCGCTAGCGGGATTGTTTAGTGTGGCAGTACCTTAAGAGCCAAAGATGAGGATTGATTAAAGGGCCACAAAGGAAAGTGGTGCAGTTGTCCTACTAGGATAAGGTTACTAATAATATTAAATAACAATATTGTCTTGCTTAGTAGTAGGTGTCTTGGGGTAAGTTCACACATGGCAGACTTCTGTGAATCTGAATGGAGCTGTTTCTGAAGAGAGTTCCTAGATCTAAAAGTCAGATAAATGGAATATTGGCAGAAATCTGTGCACGAAAACTGTTCTTATGTTTTCATACTTAACTCACTGACTTCAGATTCCTCAGTTCGAAGATGTTAAGTTTGAAGCTGCAAGCCTGCTGTCTGAGTTATATTGCCAGGAGGTGAGTTACAAGCATTGCACTAAAGCTGATTTACACATTATTCTATATTATGTATCCTAACTTGGGGGATGTGCACATGGAGTTATTTCGAGGAGTCTGTTAATTCTGGTCCTCTCCAAAAAAAAATAACTCTTCTAATTAATTTTTGTTGTCAAACAACTTTGCTGTTCATATATTCAGTCTTTGAGCGTTTTCCTTCCACTTTTAGTTGTCTAAAATCAGCTTGCGAGTTTGAGTGCATCTTGCTTCTCTGAAGAGCCTCCAGATGGGAAAAGCTCTCCAAATTGGGCACTGTCCAATCAAAAGGCTGCAGAAATCACTTGAGGGAAAAATGGTTTAGAAAACTCTTCTAAACCTCTTTGTGAAACGAAATCTCCCTACAGAAGGAGCATTTTCTGAAGCGGCTGTCCACCAAATTTTACAATCCAAAGAGAGTGGGCTAACATCTAGAAATGCCCTTGAATTTATTGGATTCCAACACATCAGATAAAATGTTCCCACCCCTCAAATGTTTTAGTACTATCGTGCACTCCTGTGCCCATCCCCTAAAATGCTGGAATTGGGAGGTAGGAATGCAATATTCCAAATCTTTGACTTTGCATGTTCGGTTGCAGAATTCTGTGGATGCAGCAAAGCCTCTTCTACGTAAGGCGATCCAGATATCTCAGCAAACTCCATACTGGCATTGCAGGCTGCTCTTTCAGCTCGCGGTAAGTGACATAGATAAAATGTATGCATTCATACTGAGAAGCAGCCCACTATTAAATCCTGTTATTACAATTTACAGCAACTTCATACCCTTGAAAAAGATCTAGTGTCAGCATGTGACCTTCTTGGAGTTGGAGCAGAGTATGCCCGTGTGGTGGGCTCCGAGTATACCAGGTAACATGTCTGCATTATAAGTTATAACCACTTATGTAAATGGGGCATGCACAGCATCAAACTACTGTACCAAACAAGCCTTTCCTTATTACTATGTTTTTGTATGACAATGCTTTTGATTGCAGCAGTGAATTGCAACTTGCTGTCAAGCAACTATTTTAAAGCTGTGATTAAACTTAAAAAGAAGCTAGATGGCAGACAGATCACATGTGCTACATATAGCTTCTTATTGCAACCTATGTGAGCTATTTGTCATTGGTACCCGGATCTTCATGGTGCATGACCAGTACCTGTCTGCATGTTAGCGTTACAATGCTGTCCGGGCACTTAAAGAGAAAATGAAGTTAGTTCCTCCTGGGAGCTGCTGGCTTTCAGTCAGCGGTGTACACAGAGTGGCTACAGTCACCCTTTAGTATACGGTGAGCGGTAGCTGTAAGTGGACATCGGCACTTTGACAAAACACTCTGCAATCGAAGAGCTGGGGTGTGCTTACTACCGCTGCTCACTGTATAGTAAGGGGTGATTGTAGCCATTGTGGGCACACCTGTATGACTGAAATCCTGCAACTCCCTTGAGGAACAAAGTTAATTTTCTCCCAGTAGCCACATTTTCATTAAGACGACCAGACAGCATTATAACACTATTTACCTGCAGATAACCTGTGTAGCTGAAGGTTAATCCTGTTTAGGGATGTGATCTGTTCCGTTTATTGTAAGCGGCACCTACCCAAAAGATAGGTGATTAATGTCTTATTGACCTTTAACCTCATGATGGCCTGGTCATCCTGGATGTGGGTGCTATATAGAGGTGAGATCTGTAACATAATTCTTTTCTAATACTAGACAGTAAAGGCACTGTCACACTTAGCGATTGCACTAGCGATAACGACATGACCTGGCGAGATCGTTGGTGCGATCGCTATGTGGTCGCTAGTTAGATTCCAAACACAACTCATCAGCGATCTGTATAACGACCTCTGCGGTCGTTGGGAAATCCTAGTCCCACCTGCGACGCTGGTGAAGTCGTTCATAAAGGGTGTCACACTCAGCGATTCAGGCTCACCAGCGGGACACCAACGACCAAAAAACGGCTCAGAACGTTCATAAGCGATCAACGACATCTCAGCAGGGGCCACATCGCTGCTACATGTCATACACAGCTAAGTCGCTAACGAGATCGCTACTGCGTCATAAAATCGGTGACTCATTAGCGATCTCGTTAGCGATCTCGCTTAGTGTGACAGTACCTTAAGTATTGATGGCTGTAGGCCAGCTGAATATTTGCCTCCTGAGTCGCGTCCTGCTTTTTAATCAGTATAGAGAGAGGTGTGCCCATGCTGCAGGCCTAGGAATTGATTTGTGGCTGTGATCTGCTGATGTCGTTGTTCCTCTGCCTCGCTGCACTATTTTTGGTGAATCACTGCTGTGCATAGGCATCTTGTATCCTCCTTTTTATTGAAGCCTTCTTCCTAATATTTTAAGAGATGTTGACTGTAGAATATATCACAAAGAATTCTGTGGCACAACCAAACTTTAATTTTCTGACCCCCTACTGTTTTCAGCTGTAGAAGCCCAATAGTTGTATATTTAAACTGCACAATATGGGGGCTGTTTATCCCTTCAAGGACAAGGGAATTTTGCATTTTTGTGCTTTTAATTTTTTTCCTTAACAGTGTTTCAAGAGCCATAACTTATTTTTTTTTTCCCCTCTACATAAACTTAAGAGGGCTTTTGAACTTCTTAGAATATTTTTAGATTTTTATAAACGTTTGTTTTAGTTCCCTTAGGTGACTTGAATCTGCAATTGTTTGATCTTTTCTACTATATACCGCAATACTATGGCATTGCAGTACATAGGCTGAGCTCTATAGACAACCATAATTTGTCTTATGACCAAATACCGAAATGGCAGCTGCCATAGTAACTCATTGGTGCCCCGCGATCAAATCACCTGGGTCCAATGGGAGCTAATGCGTGCGAGCGCCAGCCTACATTCCATTTAAATGAAATAAAGCATCAGCCATGTGTGGAGCTTGTTTAGTCCCTAAGACCCCTCCACACATGCATATGCCTTCCCAGGAAGTTATAGTGTGTCCTAATGCAAGAAGAGGTTAACCCTATAGATGGCTACCAGTGTTTGTTGAAAGGGGTTATTTTATATATTTTATAGTTTGAGCAGAGGTTTTTCTTTAATCCAGAGCCAAGAGCAATCCATGGCACAGACACATTGGCATAGACTGGAGCATCTTTCCTCATTACTGTGCATTTGTTTTCAGTACTTCTGTGTTTAGTTTAGCACATTGGTACCCTGGTGGTAATAGCAGCATTTCCAGCACTATACACATTTTTTACAACTGCATAGGATTCACGATGTCCTGTAAGGAAAGATAATATATTTATCCTGGTGGAGAACTCTTCTTTTGTTTCTGAAATAGTCCTCCTCCATGTACATGAATGTTTTGACAAGTGTATAAAATACACTCTTGTGTATAGAAGCCACTTTGTATAGCATTACTCCTTTTTTGCACAGTTGTATTTGTGAGGGACACCGCACTCCACTTGCTCACTGAGCCAGTGCGTGTGTCCTGAGTGAACAAACTATGCCCAAAGATACCTGTATAGCAGAGCCGCAGCAGGGAAGACGTGTGCTTCTGAGAAACAGGACCTTCAGCATGTGACTGCTAGTGGGCGGAGCCGGCCACACGTCTCTCTGAGGCAGCAGTAGCCGATAGAGAATGCTTCAGGCCAAAGGACCTGCAGGCACGTGACTGCTAGTGGGCGTGGCCTAAGCTCCAGAGAGCTATGAGGTGAAGGAAAACTCCTAGAAGGGTAACTACGGGACACAGTTACCAAGGGGCATATACAGAACGGATAATCAGGACGTAGCCAAGGGGTCATACACATAGAGGGCGACGAAGTGCAAGAGGAGCAGGCAGAGCGGAGTCAGAACGTAGCCAAGGGTCATACACGTAGAGGGCAGCAGAGTACAAAAGGGACAGGCAAAACTCGAAACAGGGACACAGCCAAATCAGAACCAGACAGACAGAACGTAGCACAGGCACAAAGCACTGGCACAAGCACAACAGGGTCACACACACTCGGCCAAGGGTCAGAGTATAAGCGACAGAGGATGGCCCCACAATGAGGCTATAAAAAGCCTCCCAGAGTGAGGCCATCCCGGTTAACCCTAAAACCACCTAATCCCAGAAACTCAGCAGACCATGACAGTATTTTTCTGTTACATTTAATTTCCTTCATCCATGTGACTTTGGTAAATAATTGATATTTGCTGTGTAACAATGGGTCCCTATGAATGCTAACCATATTTTGCTTTCTTTGCAGAGCCTTATTCTTGCTGAGTAAAGGAATGGTAAGCTTGCATGTTTCTGTCAGATTTTTTCTTATCTCCTCATTCCTAGCTTGAGTGAGTTTAGTCAGTTTAATGCAAATTCTCTGAATTCAGGTTAATTATTTGTTACGAAAATGTAAAGTTTAAAATATTGTGGAATTTATTTTCACCAAAGCTGCGGACTAATCTTTGTGTATATAAGTATCTTGACTCTTGACAGCAGATGTTAGAGGAGAGAGGGATCAATAATGCTCAATTCCTACTTCATGCAGAAGATGATCCTGGGTTGTATGGCAGTGGCTTATTCCCCACTTCTGTAAATTTGAGGCTATGTGAGACAGAAGGCAGGGTTTTCATGTGTATGGTTAGCAAATGGCCATAACCACCCACAGCCATGTAGATTTACTATATATACCGTATTTTTCGGATTATAAGACGCACCACAAATTTTGAGGAGAAAAATAGGAATTTTTTTTTTTTTTTAAGAAAATGGTGGTGCTTCTTATAATCCATGCGTCTTATTGCTTACCAGGGGTGGTGGCTGCGGTGAAGCGAGTTCCCAGGGTCGCTGCTGGAGGAGGCAGGAGTGGGGTGATGCTGTAGGCAGTGATGAGGGGGTGTTCCGATGTGCGGCGCGCCGCTGCAGGTGTCCGGCGGTGCTGCTGGCGTCTTTCTGGTGCTGCGGGGGGCTCTGCCGACATTTAGCGAAAGGCCAGAGCTTCCCGCAGTTCCATAGTTTCCTGTGCAGTGGACTCTGGGAAAATGGCCGCCGGGGCGGCGCATGCGCAGATGGAGATCTCGGCACCAAGATCACGGGAGATGAGATTTCAGCTCTGAAAAGAAAAGTCTTGAGTGAGGAAAAGAAGGGCTCAATTCTGGCTTTACTAGCAGAGGGATACAGTGAGCATCATGTTGTTTCCATCCTTAAAATTTCTAAGACCGCAGTCCATTACAACAAGGTCAAGCACCAGATATTGGGGACAACAAAGCTACAGACAGGCAGAGGGCGAAAACGAGACTCCTCTGACTGAGATGACCGTCATCTTATTATAATGTCACTCAGCAACTGCAGGATGACATCAAGTGACCTACAATAGGAATGGCAAATGGCAGCTGGGGTGAAGTGCATGCAAGAACAGTTCGTAACAGGCTCCTGGAGGCAGGGTTCAAGTCATGTAAAGCTAGAAAAAAGCCTTTCATCAATGAGAAGCAAAAGCGAGCCAGGCTGAAGTTTGCCAGAGACCATAAGGATTCGACCATAGAGGACTGGAGTAAGGTAATCTTCTCTGATGAGTCTAAGTTTCAGCTTTGTCCAACACCTGGTCGTCTAATGGTTAGACGGAGACCTGGAGAGGCGTACAAGCCACAGTGTCTTGTACCCACTGTGAAATTTGGTGGAGGATCGGTGATGATCTGGGGATGCTTCAGCAAGGCTTGAATTGGGCAGGTTAATCTTTGCGAAGGTCTTATGAATCAAGCCGCATATAAGGTTATCCTGGAAAAACAGTTAATTCCTTCTGCTCAGGCAGTTTTCCCCAACTCTGAGGACAATGCACCATGCCACACAGCTAGGTCAATCAGTGTGTGGATGAAGGACCACCACATCAAATCCCTGTCATGGCCAGCCCAATCTACAGACCTGAACCCCATTGAAAACCTCTGGAATGTGATCAATAGTAAGATGGATAGTCACAAGCCATGAAACAAAGAAGAACTGCATAAAATTTTGTACCAGGAGTGGCATAAGGTCACCCAAAAGCAGTGTGAAAGACTGGTGGAAAGCATGCCAAGACGCATGAAAGCTGTGATTAGAAATCATGGTTATTCCACAAAATATTGATTTCTGAACTCTTCCTGAGTTAAAACATTAGTGTTGTTTCTAAATGAATATGAACTTGTTTTCTTAGCATTATTTGAGGTCTGCAAGCACTGCATTTTTTTGTTATTTTGACCATTTCTAATCTTCTGAAAATAAATACAAAATTTATTGCTTGGAAATTCGGAGACATGTTGTCAGTAGTTTATAGAATAAAAGAGCAATTTACGTTTTGCTGAAAAATATACCTATAAAGAGAAAAATCAAACAAACTGAAATATATATATAATTATATTATAATAAATTATAGTTTGATAATAAATATAATTTATTATGCTTATACTATAATTTACCCAAAAAGTAGCAGAAATCTACTCTAGCTCATGCTGGTGCACATTTCAGATGCTGCTGTGCGGGCAGCCTGAAGATGCACCAAATTTATTAAAAAGGGTGTACCATTTTAAAGGGGTTGTCTAGTCTAAAATGAATCCTCACATTGCATGCGCTATGCGCAGGATCCTGGCGTTCATGTAACCACGCATATGTGATATGCATACTCCCTGCCACAACCTGACTAGACAGACATGAACTTACTCAATTGCAAGTGTGTTGAGCGAGGCTGGATACAGTCTAGTTGGAATGTGACCAGGAGTATGCATATCACATACTCGTTGGTCACATTACCACTGCATCGGAGAATCTTCACAGCGAGCAGTGTGAGGATTTACAAGTCTGCAGTGAGAGTGACAGCAAAGTAATGAATTTGGCAAATCTTACTCCACTGGACTTCAAGGTTGGTAGGGCTCGATGATTTGGTCCTCAAGTATAATGTTATACTAGTGTTGCTCTTCTAAACTATACCATGGTCACCATAGGATCTTGCTGTGCAGCTGGTGACCAAATTGTAATGTTCAATGTATATTAAGCTTTAATAAGTGATGGCTACTATACATTCAAGTTTAATGGTTTTCAATGGGTTGAAAAGTTACCAGTTATTGTGATTAAATAATTAACCAAGTGGACAGCTGTGTTTTAGGTCTGTGATTACCCAGCTTTCCTTTAATCTGTAAAGAGGCCCCTTACAATCTCCCAGAATTCTGAGTGCTGCCCCCTTGTAATGAGCATAAAAATAGCATTGAATAAACAGGCTATGATCTCTGGAACCATTTGGTGGATTTATAAAAAATTGACTACTCGGTGTAGCATTGGTAATAAAATATGAGCAAAAACTGTAATCTGTAAAAGCTTGGTAATTGTGCCATACTAGGTTACAACTACAATGCTAAAATCCTTTTCTTATAATGTATGCAACACGGCATGGCAAATAATCCCGTCCTGTCTAATGACAAATTCTTTCTCAATTCCCACCTTAGCTTTTGCTGATGGAGCGGAAGCTACAAGAAGTACACCCCCTGCTGACTTTGTGTGGACAGATTGTGGAGAATTGGCAGGGTAATCCAATCCAGAAAGAGTCGTTACGGGTTTTCTTCTTGGTACTACAAGTCACACATTATTTGGATGCAGGACAGGTATGACTGAAAGGACTAACCCCACTAGGCTGTTTTCATGTAACTTCTGGGTGGTAGTGTGCTGCAAAATCACACCATATTAAAAGCTCAGACTTACTCATTTCTAAGATGGCTGAAAACAGGGGGCATTGGGTTACTTAAATAGCATTATCCACGATCATGAGTTATTTAGCATTTTTATTGGCAATAAATGTCATGTGATTATTTTAAAGCTTTATCTGCATTTGTTCCGTTGCTCAAGTTTTCATCCGCTGTCACTCATAGGAAGGCTCCAAGGTTTAGAGCCACGTCCTGCCCTCCTTGAAGTTGTGGGCTAGCATAAGACAGGCATATAGAAAGTCTATTAGACTGATTGGGGTCTCTGCACCCACACGCATTAAAACTTCTGAAATGCCAATTTGACATGTCCAATGTTTCTTTTTATAAGTTAAGTTACTTCCAGAGTTTTTGTGTGTGTAGTGTATCCAAATAGTGTATGCTTATCAAAGAGGTTCTGATTACTTACATTCCAGTATTTCTATGTAGTAGTATTGTGAAAAAAAAAACTGTAAATGTCCCATGGCGTTATAAAGTCGGACACAATTGTAGACCTTGATGGCTACTGGGCTACTGTCACTGTTTTATTACATTGAGTGGCTGTCTTGCAGGTGAAAAGTGTGAAGCCTTGTCTCAAGCAACTGCAGCAATGCATCCAAACGATTTCAACGCTTCATGATGATGAGATTTTACCCAGCAATTCTGCTGATCTCTTCCACTGGCTACCTAAAGAGCACATGTGTGTTCTGGTTTACCTGGTAAGCTGAAATGGTAAAATGTCTTATTTGTACTGCTGTCATTGGTAAAAGATCTGATTCAGAGGGGCATATTTCATGGGCCATATACAAGCCGCAATGAATGGACTGACCGTGGGTTTCCCAGTCCGCACGTGAGGTTGTTCGTTTGGGTCCGAAGGTTTAACAGTCGGGGCATTGTGTTCTGTATATATGGACCATGAAAGATGCTCATCTGAACCCACCATTACTATCACTATTGCTCTCGTCTGTAGGTTTCAATACTGTTTCCAGATTGTGCTCTCATGCATCAGTTACAAAGTACAATTATTTAGGTCTCGTTCACTCAGTTGGATTTTGGTCAATGTGTCCAGTATTTGAAAGCTAAACTAGAATTAGGTCTAAATCTTAGAAACGGGTATACAGTTTTACAAAACGCTTTGGTTAAAAAATGCTGATACAAAATACTGAGCATCCTAGATTAGCAAATGTAAAAGGCCAAAAAAAATTTTTTTTTTTCCTTATTTAACCCACTTCATTAGTTCATCTTCTGATAGTTGATGAGTTGTCAAAGCTAAATTCTACTGTTCTATTGTCCTAAACCCTTGCAGCAACTTTTACGCTGAGTTCAAATCCGTACATTCTGTTATAAGCACTTTAACTGTGAAGAAACAACCAGTCACCCTATTGGAGGAGAGAGTTGGGTCCCACTGGTCAGAACCATACCTTTCAGACCGTGTGAAGTTGATATGTTATTTATCAGACAAAAATGTATGGGCTTATTGATAATGTCTTATTATTGTTTGTTCACTAGGTGACAGTTATGCACTCCATGCAAGCAGGATATCTTGAGAAGGCACAGAAATACACAGACAAGGCTCTAATGCAGTTGGAAAAGCTCAAAAGTAGGTATTATTGCATGTTTCAGCTGTCAAGCCAGTCTTATATGATCTTTATTAAAGGGAATCTGTTGCCAGGTTTTTGCCACCTAATGTGTGAGCATCATAATGTAGAGACAGAGACCATGATTCCAGCGATGTCCGTTACTGGGCTGCTAATTGTAGTTTACTGTAGTTTGATAAGTGATTTTATCAGTAGATTATAATCACTAGAAAACCAATAAACCTGCTGCTTGGCTTCTTAAGGCACTGTCACACTTGGCGATCGCACCAGCGATCACGACAACGACACGACCTGGCGAGATCGTTGGTGCGATCGCTATATGGTCGCTAGTTAGCTTCCAAACACAAAGATCTCATCAGAGATCAGTGATCTGTATAACGACCTCTGCGGTCGTTAGGAAAACCTAGTCCCGCCTGCGACGCTGGTAAAGTCGTTCATAAAGGGTGTCACACTCAGCGATTCAGTCTCACCAGCGGGACACCAACGACCAAAAAACGGCTCAGAACGTTCATGAACGATCAGCGACATCGCAGCAGGGGCCACATCGCTGCTACATGTCACACACAGCGACGTCGCCAACGAGATCGCTGCTGCGTCATATAATCGCTGACGCTTTAGCGATCTCGCTTAGTGTGACAGTACCTTTACTGAAAGTACAGCTACCAGGAGAAAATAAACATATTTCCTTCCAGAAGCTGCTGGCTTTCAGTCATTGTGGCGGTACAGGAAGTGATTAATCATCACTCATCTCTCCTCCGTTCGCTATACTGTGAGCAGCAGCTGTAAGTACTACACAGCAGTTTGACCACGTGCTCTGCACAGATGAACTGCAGAACTGACAATGAAAATTCTAGGGCATGCTTACAGCCACCTCTCACAGTATAGCGTGCAATGAATGTAATCACTCCCTGCAATGCTCCTATGACTTAAAGCCGTTGACTTCCAGGAGGAAATAAGAAAAATATTTACTGGGTATAAATAATACACTGGCGCAACTAGAAAAATAGAGCATGCACAGAACATATAATGCTGGATGAATGAGCAATGACGCGCATATAGGATTGTGTGTCTCAATAATAAACTGGGCACCTACCTATGTATGCGCTGGATGGGGGCTGCTGGGGACCTGTCAGCTTCTGTGCAAATGCTGACTGAAAATAAAATATAGATGAATGTAAACAAATAGACCCCTGCGCCTCCAAAGTTGCTCATAAATGATAATGCCAAAACGCTATATCCATCAGATAATAAAACTGAAATGCTGGTAAAGGAAAAACCACATGTAATAAATAAAGTGCTGAGAAACTTACTTGAATCCAGTGTATGGCGACACGTGACAAAAAAACATAAACCAACTCTTCATGAGATGACAGAAGTAACGGAGCGCGTGTGGATGTACACAAGTGCCGGGTAGGCGATCAAGCAGGGGGGCGTCCTCCCCAGAGATCAGTTACCTCCCGCACTGCAGTGCGTGCTGGAGTCAGAGTAGAGCGGCTTGCTGCAGACTCAAAGCGCCGTAAGTGAGGACAGGGTAAATTGGAAGTGGGGATGGAAGGGCGGGTGACGTCACCACAGGATAGGGGCCGAGGAGGATCAAAAGACTATCCAACGCGTTTCAAAGGCTCGCAGGCCTTCTTCATCAGGGATGGGGATCCACTGAGCTGCCGATGTTAAATACCTATCGGTGTCCACCCCTCCTTCCCCAAGAAATGTTGGCACGTGTCGCCATAATGAAACAAGTACAATAATGTATCCAGTCGTCTGGACTCTGTGACAGATCCAGTATGTCCAGAAGGGCTAAGACTCACACGGTGCTGTATACGGCATGCATTGCCTGTAGGTCCCCTTTTCCGCACGCCCAGACTAGTCGTGTCTGTGAAGCCTGTAACTCCGAACGAGCTCAGGAGCCCTCACCTGTAGCAGAGCCCAGTGCGTCAGGTCCCCCGGAGTGGGCCCTATCTCTGTCGCAATCTATGGCGTCTTTAACGAGAGCAATCGAGTCCCTTCAAGCTCCCGATAGGAGCAGGGACAGTGGTTCAACCGTCTTGGCTATGTCTCAAGAACCTCCGGCCTGCAGGGCCGCGCTCTCACCAGGCAGACACAGGGGAAGCGAACCCACACTGCGTCGCCTATGCCGTCCGAGGCCTCGGCATCCTTCAGTTCAGTTTCTCTCTCTCCCTCACCTTTGGAGGCGAGTGATCAATATTCAGACTCCGATTCTGAAGGTTCCCTCAATTTAGAAGCACCAAATTGTCAGGAGACAATTGACAGTCTGATTGAAGCTGTCAATCAATCCCTGGGGTAGAAGATGAGTCCACCTTGACCTCTGGTCATAAGGTGTCCTTCAAACGAGCCAGGCAAACTCATAAGGTTTTTGGTGCTCATCCTGAGTTTGAAGAGCTCGTGCAGCGCCATCGGGAGAAGCCGGACAAGCGCTTCTCAGGACAAAAGGCCATTAATACTAGATATCTTTTTGCTCCCGAACTTCTGAAGAAGTGGGCGGAATCTCCTGCGGTCGACCCTCCTGTGTCGCGTTTGGCGTCTAAGACGCTTCTCTCCCTTCCCAACGGTTCCTCGATCAAAGATCCAACGGACCGTCTGATTGAGAGCTTAGCCCGCTCAGTGTTTGAGGCATCAGGCTCTGCTCTCTCTCCTTCTTTTGCAGCAACTTGGGTTGCTAAGGCCATGATATCCTGGTCGGAGTCTCTAAATAGAGCTCTCCATGGTATAGAAGTACCGTCTGAGGTAACTGAGATCTCTAATCAGATAGCTCTTGCAGGAGACTTCTTAATTAACGCTTCCATGGATGCGGCAAATTGCGCAGCTCTATCTGCTGCTAATGCAATTGCTATCAGAAGAGCCCTGTGGTTAAGAGCTTGGCGAGCGGACTCAACCTCAAAGAAATCTCTTACATCTTTACCTTATCAGAGTGGTCGGTTATTTGGCGAAAGGCTGGATCAGCTCATATCTGATGCGACGGGAGGGAAGAGCAGTTTCCTTCCTCAGCAGAAGATTAGACAGCCTTTTCGTCGACAGCTTCAGCCTCGCTTTAGAGCCTTTCGTAACCCAGGTTGGGCTGCGCCTGCCACCTCCAGCGGTTCAGGTCGACCTAATCAGGCCAGAGATCGCCAGGTCTCCTACAGGACCAACCCTCTGGGAAGAGGGCGATCTCAACAGCCAAGATCTAGAGGGTCCAAACCCCAAAGATATTCGGACAAATGACTGGAGGCAGAATCCGGTCAATTTATCCAGAGTAGGCGCCGCTTACTCTGGTTTCGCCCCATTTGGCTATCAATTACTCACGACGAGTGGGTCAGGGAGTTAGTCTCCTCGGGTACAAAATAGAATTTACCATCCTTCCCTCAAATCATTTTTTTCCCTCGCGCCTTCCCAAGGAAGAGTCTCGGGTTCCGCGCCTTATTCAAGGCGGTCGAGTCTCTTCGGCACAGCGGGGTTGTCGTACCTGTACCGGAGGTCGAAAGAGGTCAGGGGTTTTATTCCAACCTATTCATTGTACCCAAGAAGGACGGTACCGTAAGGCCCATTCTGGATCTAAAGCGACTGAACCGTTTTGTCAAAATTCGACATTTCCGAATGGAGTCTCTCCGTTCGGTCATTGCAGCCATGGAAAAAGGGGAATTTCTAGCATCAATAGACATACAGGATGCTTATCTTCACATTCCCATATTTCCCCCTCATCAAAGGTTTCTTCGGTTTGCCATTGGCAAACTTCATCTTCAGTTTGCAAGCCCTGCCATTCGGGCTAGCCACAGCCCCCAGGGTGTTCACAAAGGTCATGGCTGCTGTTGTGTCCATTCTGCACTCCAGGAGGATAGTCATTCTGCCTTACTTAGACGACCTCCTCATCAAGGGTCCGTCTTTTCAAACCTGCGAGGAAAGTGTCATCATTACATTAGACACCCTTGCTCGCCTGGGGTGGCTGGTGAATATGAGGAAATCATCTCCCGTTCCATCTCGGAAGATCACCTTTTTAGGGATGAATTTCGACACCGCTCAAGGATTGATAATTCTTCCTCAGGACAAGGCCTTAGTTCTCCGTCAAGAGGTACGGATCCTTCGCCAACCGATTCCTCACACCATCCGGTTTTGCATGAGGGTCCTAGGAAGGATGGTGGCGGCAATCGAGGCTATTCCATTTGCCCAGTTTCATCTTCGCCCCCTTCAGCATGCTCTCTTGGCAGTATGGGACGGGAGCCCTTACTCCCTCAATCTGCGGTGCCGTCTGTCCCTGCAGGTCAGACAGACTCTTACGTGGTGGACGAGGGACACCACTCTTCGACAGGGTCGTTTGTTTCCTCCAAATTTTTGGTTGGTAGTCACAACGGACGCCAGCCTGCTCGGATGGGGAGCAGTGTTTCATCACCACACAGCTCAGGGAACTTGGTCTCAGCAAGAATCGATTCTCCCGATCAATATTTTAGAGATCCGAGCTGTTCGGCTGGCTTTGAGGCAGTTTCACCAGCATCTGGCGGGCCGCCCAGTCCGAATACAATCGGACAATGCCACGGCGGTGGCATACATAAACCATCAGGGAGGTACCCGCAGCAGGGCGGCCATGCACGAGGTAAAACAGATTCTGACCTGGGCAGAGGTAAATCACTCTGTGATTTCAGCAGTCCACATTCCGGGCGAGGAAAACTGGGCAGCAGATTTTCTCAGCCGTCACGGCATAGCGTCAGGGAATGGTCTCTACATCCCGAGATCTTTCAGCAGATATGCCGACGCTGGGGAACCCCAGATGTGGACCTGATGGCTTCCAAGATAAATGCCAAGGTGCCCAACTTTGTTTCCCGGTACCGGGATCCGCAGGCAATTGCAGTGGATGCCCTGGTTCTACCGTGGAATCAGTTTCATCTTCCATACTTGTTTCCACCAATAGCCCTGCTCCCAAGGGTGATCAGAAAGATCAGGTTAGAAGGGGTCCCAGCGATATTAATCGCTCCGGATTGGCCGCGTCGCTCATGGTACGCGGAGCTGGTACAATTGCTCGCCGACGCACCCTGGCGACTGCCAGAGCGCGCGGACCTTCTCTCCCAAGGCCCAGTTTACCACCAGAACTCAGCGGTCCTGTGTTTGACGGCCTGGCCGTTGAATCTTGGGTCCTGAACAGGGCTGGATTCTCTAAAAAGGTCGCCGCGACGATGGCTAGCGCCCGAAAGCCCGTCTCAGCTCGCATCTACCACGGTACTTGGAAGGTCTTTTTTGATTGGTGCAGGGAACATGGTTGTTCCCCGCTTCTCTTTTCAATTCCAAACATTCTATCTTTTCTCCAGGCGGGCCTAGATTCAGGTCTAGCGCCTAGTACTCTTAGACGACAGATATCAGCCTTGTCGGTTCTTTTTCAGCGAAAGATCGCGTCTAATTTTCAGGTTAGAACCTTTATTCAGGGGTTGTCCATATAGTTCCTCCCTACAAGGCTCCCTTAGAGGTTTGGGACCTCAATCTAGTCCTGGGAGTCCTGCAAGAGTCTCCTTTTGAACCTTTGCAGGAGGTGTCTCTGTCATTTCTTTCCTGGAAAGTGGTGTTTTTGGTAGCCATAACATCCATAAGGCGGGTTTCGGAGCTGGCTGCACTGTCTTGTCGAGCTCCGTACTTGCTTTTCCATCAGGATAAGGTAGTGCTCAGACCTACTCCACCTTTTTTGCCTAAAGTCGTGTCCTCATTTCATATTAATGAGGACATTGTTTTGCCCTCATTTTGCCCAGCTCCGACGCACCGAGTGGAGAAGGCTCTCCATACGCTGGATCTGGTGAGAGCACTCAGGAGATATGTATCTCGGACGGCGTCCTTTCGACAGACGGACACGCTGTTTGTCCTCCCTGAAGGTCGCAGGAAGGGACTCGCTGCCTCTAAATCAACCTTGGCTAGGTGGATTCGGTTAGCCATTCAGGAGGCTTACCGCATCAGAGGCGCGGTGGTTCCTGCAGGGATCAAGGCTCACTCCACCAGAGCGGTGGGTGCCTCCTGGGCCCTTCGGCATCAGGCTTCGGTGGAGCAGGTTTGTAAGGCAGCAACCTGGTCCCGTCTGCATACCTTTTCCAAGCATTATAATGTCCATACCCAGACTTCTGCGGATGCCAGTCTGGGTAGAAGGATTCTTCAGGGCGCGGTTGCGCACCTATAAGCAATGCTTGATTATAAATTACACTGTGGAGTCGGTTTCCCACCCAAGGGACTGCTTTGGGACGTCCCACAGTCCTGTGTCCCCCAATGAGACGAAGGAGAAATACGGATTTTTGTGTTACCGTAAAATCCTTTTCTCCGAGACGCTCATTGGGGGACACAGCACCCTCCCTAAGAGCCGGATGGCTTTGTTTTGAGTTAACTTTATTCTCTGATTAATCTGATCAGCAGTTTTTTTTCTTCTGGATATACTGTATCTGTGTTAACTCTGATTTATTTTAGCCTCCTACTGCTTTTTGCACTAAACTGGGTTTGCCTGCGGCCAGTGCTGAGGTGTATACGGCGGAGGAGGAGCTAACCTTTTTTTATGTTTACTTAGTGTCAGCCTCCTAGTGGCAGTAGCATACACCCACAGTCCTGTGTCCCCCAATGAGCGTCTCGGAGAAAAGGATTTTACGGTGAGTAACACAAAAATCCGTATTTCGTAAAGTCAAACAAACAACGTTCTTTGATACCCACAATCAACAGCAGTACTATATTAAAGATCCAATTTCATGTTTCACCACTGGGGTAATTTACCTAATACAATGTCCTTGTCACAAAATCTATGTGGGTCGCACCAAACGGAAACTGAAGGACCGTATCAAGGAACATTTCAATAATATCAAGAAGGGTTTCACTGGGCACCCACTATCAAGGCACTTTTTGGAATGCCATAACAAGTCAGTTAGGGGGGCCTATTTTTGTGGAATTCAAACGGTTCGAAAGAACATTAGGGGTGGTGACTATCTGAAACGGATGTCGCGCGTTGAATCCCGTTGGATTTTCACCCTAGATAGCTTGGCCCCCAATGGGTTAAATCAAGAGATAGAGCTTTTTGCTTTTTCATAAGCATTTTATAATTATCATTTTTATGATAACTGCTACAGGCGTATAGCCTACAATCAGTTTTAGCTATACTTCATTTTTAACCATTACATGTTGTCTTACTGTTTTTAATTTTAAAATACTGGACATTATTGGCCCTTATTTTGATATTGACCTACCAGATAGCCATTTTATAACATTTAGGTGTTTAGTGTGTTCCATTAACATTGTGTACTGAATCATCCAGTACACATATACACATCTATAAAGGGACTAATATTTTTATCCACTATTAATATAGGTTTATTAATTTGTTAGGCACACATATTTCTTTATATACATATATTTTTCATAGTTTTTATATTTTTATATTTGTTCACCAATAAAGTATTTTTTATTTTTTTATTTATTTTTGATTTCACCAAACTATTTTCAGACTAATTTTGGGTTCATACCAGCAATGTTTTTTTTCATAGACGACTGGATACATTATTGTACTTGTTTCATTATGGCGACACGTGCCAACATTTCTTGGGGAAGGAGGGTTGGACACCGATAGGTATTTAACATCGGCAGCTCAGTGGATCCCCATCCCTGATGAAGAAGGCCTGCGAGCCTTTGAAACGCATTGGATAGTCTTTTGATCCTCCTCGGCCCCTATCCTGTGGTGACTTCACCCGCCCTTCCATCCCCACTTCCAATTTACCCTGTCCTCACGGCGCTTTGAGTCTGCAGCAAGCCGCTCTACTCTGACTCCAGCACGCACTGCAGTGCGGGAGGTAACTGATCTCTGGGGAGGACGCTCCCCTGCTTGATCGCCTACCCGGCACTTGTGTACATCCACACGCGCTCCGTTACTTCTGTCATCTCATGAAGAGTTGGGTTTATGTTTTTTTGTCACGTGTCGCCATACACTGGATTCAAGTAAGTTTCTCAGCACTTTATTTATTACATGTGGTTTTTCCTTTACCAGCATTTCAGTTTTATTATCTGATGGATATAGCGTTTTGGCATTATCATTTATGAGCAACTTTGGAGGCGCAGGGGTCTATTTGTTTACATTCAAGAAAAATATTTAGACTTGAGAGTCCTCAGTGGTTGATACCTTTTAATGGCTAACTGAAAAGATGGTAACAAATTGCACTTTTGTATGCCCGGTCATAGCATGATGGATATGGAATTACTTGTATTAAAATCTAACTTCAAATCTGAGAAAGATAGAAAGGTTTGGGAATATAAACTTATGATGACCTTTGACACTCTTAGTGCTGGAATGAATATATCACACGGATTCATGTCTGTGTACATCAATTAAGGAATCTGCTTCTCTGACCTTCTAGGGGCATCAAAACACAATAGCAGACTCCAATCAGAGGGTAATAAAACTTTCACTCCTTATCTATGAACTGTTCCAATGTTTGTGTTCGTCCCTCTGCCATAGTGACAGTTATGCTTCACGTCACTTGTCTTGCCTATTGCATTGTTCCTGTGTCCTCTTGTGTATAGATATGTGATTCTTCAGATGTTGTATTGGTCTTTGCCTGATGAAGAGACCTGAGTAGTCTCGAAAGCTTGCAATTTGTTACCATCTTTTCAGTTAGCCATTAAAAGGTAGCAACCACTGAGGACTCTCAAGTCTAAATATTTTTCTATCTACTGGCTAACACGGTACGAAGATACACATCTTTCCTATATCAGGAGGAAATAAGTTAATTTTCTCCTGGTGGCCTCCCAGCTTTGGAACACTACCTACCTTAACCCTAAATCTGCAAGGGGCTGCATGAATTGGAGTCTGACTACGTGATTGCAGTCAGCTAGAATTCACTCTGACATGTTGCAGCATTTTAGGGAAAACATAGTCTGAGAAGCTGACCGAGCATTATAGAGGGAGGTGTGACCAGTCCAATGCAGCTTCTCCCTACCCTCCTCCAGTTGAGAATCAGGTCTTGGGTAGCATACTGCATAGGACTAAATAGGTCTCCCTAATTCCCTGGCTGGTTTTTGAAACTATATTTCTCTATCACGTCATTGGGGGACACAGGAAACCATGGGTGTATGCTGCTGCCACTAGGAGGCTGACACTATGAACAAAAAAGTTAGCTCCTCCTCTGCAGTGTACACCAAACCAACTGGCACTAGGTTAATCAGTTTTAGCTTAGTGTCAGTAGGAGGTGGACACGGGTCTTTCACTAGAGCCATATCTACCTCGGTTTTCGTCGTTTTTCCAGTAAGGTTTCTTCTTTTTCAGATGGATCTTCTCCTTTACCTCTGGAGGGATACAGTGTGAACAGTCACAACTGTACTCCCACGTAGAGACTGAGTACGGCGTGTACTGCCACCCCGTATCCTCATATGTCTAGTCGGCAGTACCCTAACACAGAAGAGTGTTTATGTGACTCCTAACTTTGGTTCTGGCCCCTGTCTCCTACTCACTCGCCCACCACGGTTTCAGGAGGCATGAACGTCCCACAATCTAAGATGCTTGGACGTCTATCGGTGGTCTAGCTAGCTCCTCCCTCTTCCCTGCATCATCGAGCAGGCTTTTTTCCCGCCCGTTGTAGAGACGCTCCCGTATTTAGCTCCGCCCCTTCATGGATCTCTCGCTGTTAGCTCCGCCCCCTTATCGGAGGTCACTGGCTAGGTCCGCCCCATTTTCACAGCCTCATTGTGTAAGTTCTTCTGCACACGTCTCCCTCTCCTCCAGTGGTGCGGAATGTCCCCGCGTTTTTCACTGCTTGCCCTCCTCTTCCTCCCTGCGGTCACCATTTGCTGGCATCGAAACCCGGAAGGTAGCTTTTCTCCAGGAAGTTCTGCATTTACTCCTGCAACTGTCCTGGAGCTCCCTCTACAACCTGGAAACAGACAGGACTGGCATCTTCTTGTGAGTAGCTCTGCTCTGCAGACTGACACTCAACCTCCGCTTATATCTTTCTGTCCCTTAACCTTCTGGCATTAGTTAGTGGGTCTGCTTCTGATCATGCCTAATCCTAAAGGAGAGCATTCTCGCCCTCCTGCTTCCTCCTCTTCCTCTTGTCAGGCACTTTGTCTGCTCTTCATGTAATTGCAAGCTCCCTTCAGGCCAGTCCTCTGCCTTCTGTCAGGACTGCACCCCCAACCCCCCCCCCCCCCCCCCCCCCCCGTGCCTGCTACCCAGGAGTCCCCTACTGCAGGAGAGAGTGGCTACCTCTCTGTCACAATCTGTGGCGGACATCACCAAGGTTTTGCAGACCCTGGTGTCCGCTCTTGACAGGTAGTCCCTTACTGCCTCCGCTATTGCTAGCTGATCGCAGAACTCACCGATTATGCCTACCAACATTGACCATAAGAGATCCAGGCAGGAGCGTCGTTCTAGGTTCTCCTTCCATTCTGTCTGTCCCACTTGTCTTACCCGGCGGACTGCTTCTTCCTGGTCCTCTTTCCCCGAGTCATGCGAGGCGGTGTCGGACGCAGAGGATGACTCGGACCTGGATTCTGACCAGGCCTCTAATATGAGAGACATGGTCCAGAGCCTCATTGTGGCAGTCATTCAGACTTTTAACTGTCATGTGTGCATTGCCACGAAGATCGTCGCGGTTGCACATTTTGACTTCTCACAGCTGAGTTGCTGTTTCTTTGTGTTTGGCAGCTAGGGAGTTAATTCTGTCTGTGCTCGGTGCTGGGACTGGGTGCAGTTTCTCCCAGCTGCAATTGATTATTTGTTGATTGGTTTCCTTTAAGTTTCTGGTTGTCTGCTTTGGGAGTTGCCAGTGAAACCCTTCATGCAGACCACAGATAGGAATGAATCTGTATAGACTCTAGTTGAGAGCTCCTTAGTTGTTTTAAGCTTAACTTGCTTAGAGTTTATTTCCCAGACCATTTATGTTCCTTCGGTGTTTGAGTGTGTATGCAAGAGAGTGCTATCCTGTCTGTCTTATATGTCTAATCTGTGTATTTAGCTGAGATCAGCCCCTATCCCTTTGGTGGTAATCAGGATCCTTCTTAGGACTGATTACAGGGTTCAGGGTCTGATAGGAGACAGGGTTAGGCTGGAGACTTGGACCTCTGAACCATTATCAGTACCTCCAAGGTAAGGGATTAGTTAGGACCCCAGTGCAGGGTCAGGTTAGACCCCGGTCCTCCTCTTTCCTGTTACAGCTCATCAAGTCCTCAAGATTAACCCTGAGTTCAACTGATATCGTTTCTGCACATCTAGTCTTCAAGATTAACCCTAAGTTCTGCTGATATTGTGTCAGGTAAATCTATTTTATACTTACATTCTGATGTTGCTAAACTATATGTTGTATAGAGTGCGTTTCCTGTATAGTTTACTGACATTGTAGTCATATCATTAGACAGCGTGACATTAACATTACGGATACTGCTACGAAACCCACAGAATAGACGGTTTCGTTTAGACGATCGAGACCAGCTCCCAAGGTCTTAGCCTCACACTGAGAATTTGAGGAGGTGCTTTCCAGAGAACGTGATAACCTGACCAGATGCTTCCAGAGAGGGAAGCGCCTCGGCATCCTATATCCCTTCGCCTCTGAGCTCACTGCGAACTGGACCCCTTCTCCAACTGTGGACCCTCCAGTTTCCAGATTATCCACCAACACGGTCCTCCCGCTCACGAATGGAGCAGCCCTCAAGGATTCCAATGACAGAATCAGAGTTTTTTGCTAAGTCTGCCTTCGAAGTGGCCGCTTCTACATTGTGCCCTGCCTTTGCCACCACCTGGGTGTCAAAGTCCATAGCTGCAGGGGCTAAGCAACTCCGTCAGGGCATTCTTGCTCGAGCCAGTCTGGAGGAATTTGCTGACCTCGCAGACCAAATTTCTCATTCAGGAAAGTACATGGTATCCACCTCTCTGGACGCCTCTTCATGCACAGCTCAGGCATCCCGCAATATTGTGGCCATCTGACGGGCTATTTGGCTTAAGGCGTGGCAGGCGGGCTAATCTTCCAAAAAGTCCCTTACCAGCTAACCATTCCAGGGTTCCCGTCTATTCGGCGCCAAGTTGGACCAAATTATTAAGGAGGCCACTGGAGGGACGAGCTCCCTCCTTCCTCAGTCCAAACCTCCCAGGCTTCGGTAGGTTTCGGTCCTTTCGGCCCTTTCCCTGTTTCGCTGCGTCGGAGGATTCCCCCCCCCAAGAGAGGCCACAGACTCTCCAGGATAGGAAAAGGGCTTCCTTTAAACCTACCACCTCCTGGCATCCCTGTAACGCGCAGGGTAGATCCACCAGGTCTAGACTTGGCAGATCTTCCTCTGCATGACTCATCTCCAGATTTCAGGGAATCTCCTAGGCTGGGCAGTCGTCTCCGGTTTTTCAGAGACGTCTGGCTTGCCTCGGTAGAGGACGCATTGGTCACAGAGGTTGTATCCTCAGGTTACAAAATGAACTTCATTTCGAGATCAATTCTTCGAAGCTCATCCTTCAAGTGACTTTTCTACTTACGGGATTCTTTGCATCCATTGCCTCCCTCCTCAGTTCAGGTGACATCGTTACAGTCCCAGACCAGGAGCATTTCGCAAGATTCTATTCTAACCTTTTTGTTGTGCCAATGAAGGACGGCGCGGTTCGTCCCATCCTGGATCTAAAGTTTCTGCACAAAAGGGTCCGTCTGCGACATTTCAGAATGGAGTTCCTTCGTTAAGTAATTGCTTCCATGGAGTCGCAGGAGTTCCTGTGCTCCATAGACATCCAGGACGCGTACCTCATGTCCATATCTTTAAAGGGCATCAGAGATTCCTACGTTTTGCGGTGCGGCAGCGCCATTTTCAGTTTGTCGCCCTGCCGTTCGGGTTTGCAACTGCTTCCATGGTTTTCACGAAGATCATGGCAGCATTAATGGCCATTTTGCGGATCAGAGGTTTAGTGCTCCTCCCGTACCTCGACGACATCTTCATCAAGGCTCCATCTTTTTATCAGGCCCAGGAAAGTGTCCATTGTTCTAGACACCCTGTTCCGATTCGGATGGCTAATCAACAGGGCCAAGTCTTGCCTTGTCCAAACTCAGCGCCTCATTTTTCTAGGCATGCTGTTCGACAACCGCCAGACAAGGGTTTAAGAGAGCAATCCTCCAGCAGGGGGTTCGCTCTCTGCAGGGTCCTCGGTTCCTTCCTTCCGTTCGGCCATCGCGGTCCTGGAAAGGATGGTGGCAGCGTCAGAAGGGATTCATTTTGCGCAATTCCATTCAAGACCACTTCAGCAGTCCATCCTATCTCAGTGGAACAAGTCTGTTCTCTCTCTGGATCGTCTGATTCAGCTTTCCTCCCGAGTCAAACTATCTCTCCATTGGTGGCTGTCATCCCCTCTCATCTTCCAGGGTCGGTCCTTTCTTCCCGTTCACTGGCAGGCAAGTGGTGAGGACGGACTTCAGCCTTCTCGGCTGGGGTGCGGTCTTTCGCCACCTGACTGTCCAGGGTCATTGGTCGGCAAAGGAATCTTCTCTGCCGATCAACATTCTCGAGATGCGGGCCATTTTTATGTCCCTGTGCCACTGGGAAAGGCTTCTCAGGGATCTGCCAATCCGAGTTCAAAAGGACAATGCCACGGTGGTGGCATATATCAATCACCAGGGAGGAAGAGTCCCTTGGCGATGGCCGAGGTATCCACGATTCTCCTCTGGGCAGAGGCGACGGTTCCTGCAATTTCTGCAATATACAGGTCCTTCTCAAAAAATTAGCATATAGTGCTAAATTTCATTATTTTCCATAATGTAATGATTACAATTAAACTTTCATATATTTTAGATTCATTACACACCAACTGAAATTTGTCAGGTCTTTTATTGTTTTAATACTGATGATTTTGGCATACAACTCCTGATAACCCAAAAAACCTGTCTCAAAAAATTTGCATATCAAGAAAAGGTTCTCTAAACGACCTATTACCCTAATCTTCTGAATCAACTAATTAACTCTAAACACATGCAAAAGATTCCTGAGGCTTTTAAAAACTCCCTGCCTGGTTCATTACTCAAAACCCCCATCATGGGTAAAGGGTATGCCACACTAAACAGCGTCGCTAACGAGATCGCTAAAATACGTCACTATTTAGCGATCTCGTTCGTGACGCTAACGTGTGTGGCATGTAGCAACGACGTGGCCCCTGCTGTGATCTCGCTGATCGTTCACTAGAGTTCTGGACCGTATTTAGATCGTTGGCGTCCCGCTGGTGAGCCTATATCGCTGTCTGGCACCTTTTGTGAGCGATGTGCGCTGTTTTTTACATCGCAATGACCGTTAAAGTCGTTAATGAGATCGCTAACCGCTTATGCGTCGTTAACGAGATCACTAAGTGTGGCAGCTACTAGCGACATTAAAACGATCACAAAAACGATCTCATTAGCTTGCGTCGTCATTGAGATGCTAACGAGATCACTAAGTGTGGCAGTACCTTAAGACTAGCGACCTTACTGATGTCAAGAAGGCCATCATTGACACCCTCAAGCAAGAAGGTAAGATCCAGAAAGAAATTTCTCAACAAATAGGCTGTTCCCAGAGTGCTGTATCAAGGCACCTCAATGGGAAGTCTGTTGGAAGGAAACAATGTGGCAGAAAACGCTGTACAACGAGAAGAGGTGACCAGACCCTGAGGAAGATTGTGGAGAAGAACCGATTCCAGACCTTGGGGGACCTGAGGAAGCAGTGGACTGAGTCTGGTGTAGAAACATCCAGAGCCACCGTGCACAGGCGTGTGCAGGAAATGGGCTACAGGTGCCGCATTCCCCAGGTAAAGCCACTTTTGAACCATAAACAGCGGCAGAAGCGCCTGACCTGGGCTACAGAGAAGCAGCACTGGACTTTTGCTAAGTGGTCCCAAGTACTTTTTTCTGATGAAAGCAAATTTTGCATGTCATTCGGAAATCAAGGTGCCAGAGTCTGGAGGAAGACTGGGGAGAAGGAAATGCCAAAATGCCTGAAGTCCAGTGTCAAGTACCCACAGTCAGTGATGGTGTGGGGTGCCATGTCAGCTGCTGGTGTTGGTCCACTGTGTTTCATCAAGGGCAGGGTCAATACAGCTAGCTATCAGGAGATTTTGGAGCACTTCATGCTTCCATCGGCTGAAATGCTTTATGGAGATGAAGATTTCATTTTTCAGCACGACCTGGCACCTGCTCACAGTGCCAAAACCACTGGTAAATGGTTTACTGACCATGGTATTACTGTGCTCAATTGGCCTGCCAACTCTCCTGACCTGAACCCCATAGAGAATCTGTGGGATATTGTGAAGAGAAAGTTGAGAGACGCAAGACCCAACACTCTGGATGAGCTTAAGGCCGCTATCGAAGCATCCTGGGCCTCCATAACACCTCAGCAGTGTCACAGGCTGATTGCCTCCATGCCACGCCGCATTGAAGCAGTCATTTCTGCAAAAGGATTCCCGACCAAGTATTGAGTGCATAACTGAACTTTATTATTTGATGTTTTTTTTGTTTGTTTTTAAAAAACACTTTTATTTTATTGGACGGTTGAAATATGTTAATTTTTTGAGACAGGTTTTTTGGGTTATCAGGAGTTGTATGCCAAAATCATCAGTATTAAAACAATAAAAGACCTGACAAATTTCAGTTGGTGTGTAATGAATCTAAAATATATGAAAGTTTAATTGTAATCATTACATTATGGAAAATAATGAAATTTAGCACTATATGCTAATTTTTTGAGAAGGACCTGTATATCCCCGGCGAGGACAATTGGGCTGCCGACTTTCTCAGCCGCGAGGGTCTCGCAGCAGGAGAGATGTCTCTGCATCAGGAAGTCTTCCATCAAATTTGCCTTTGATGGGGTACTCTGGATGTGCACCTCATGGCATCTCGGCTGAACAGGAAGGTTCCATGGTTCTTTTCCAGGTTCCGCAATCCTCTTGCGTTAGGCGCCGACGCTCTGGCAATACCCTGGTCACAGTCCCTTACCTATCGGTTTCCTCCCCTTCTTCCAAGGCTGTTGAAGATCAAGGCAGAAGGGGTGCCGGTCATTCTGATTGCGCCGGATTAGCCCAGGAGGTCTTGGTTTGCATAGAACAGTGATGGCGAACCTATGGCACGCGTGCCAGAGAGGGCACGCAGAGCCCTCTCAGCTGGCACGCGGCCTTGCCTCAGTTATTCCCTGACTGTAGCTCCCTCTCACATTGAGCGGCGCGGCCGCGGAGCTGAAAAATGACGTCATCCGGCCGGCAGCGCCGCTTAATGTGTGAGAGGAAGTGAGAAGGAATCTGCCGGATCGCGGAGAGGTGAGTCTGGCCGCTGTGCCTGTGAAGCTGCTGTGTGTGTGTGTGTGTGTGTGTGTGTGTGTGTGTGTGTGTGTGTGAGACGCTGTGTGTGTGTGAAGCTGCTGTGTGTGTGGAGCTGTTGTGTATGTGTGTGTGTGTGAAGCTGCTGTGTGTGTGTGTGTGTTGTTTTGTGTGTGTGTGTGTGTGTGTGTGTGTGGTGAAGCTGCTGTGTGTGTGTGTGACTCTGTGTGTGGTGAGTGTGTGTATGCTGAGTGTGGCCACTGTTGAGAGATGATGGCGGTGATGGGGATAAAGCCAATGATGGGAGTGATGGGGAGAGAACCAGTGATGGGGAGAGCGCCAAAGATGGGAGTGACGGGGACGGGGCCAGTGATGGGGAGAGCGCCAATGATGGGAGTGATGGGGAGGGGGCCAGTGATGGGGAGAGCACCAATGATGGAGAGAGCGCCAATGATGGGAGTGATGGGGAGAGCGCCAATGATGGGGAGAGGGCCAATGATGGGAGTGATGGGGAGAGGGCCAGTGATGGGGAGAGCACCAATGATGAGAGTGATGAGGAGAGCGCCAATGATGGTAAGAGGGCCAATCATGGGAGTGATGGGGAGAGGGCCATTGATGGGGAGAGCGCCAATGATGGTAAGAGGGCCAATCCTGGGAGTGATGGAGAGCGGGCCAATGATGGGAGTGATGGGGAGGAGGAAATGATGGAGGAATTTCTACATGAAGGGGATCATGATGGGGCATATTTCTACATGAAGGGGATCATGATGGGGCATAATACTACAAGGGAATCATGATGGGGCATTTGTATATGAAGGGGATCATGGGGCATATTTCTGCATGAAGGGGTTCATGATGGGGCACATTTCTGCATGAAGGGGATCATGATGGGACATATTTCTACATGAAGGGGATCATGGGGCATATTTCTGCATGAAGGGGTTCATGATGGGGCACATTTCTGCATGAAGGGGATCATGATGGGGCATATTTCTACATGAAGGGGATCATGGGGCATATTTCTGCATGAAGGGGATCATGATGGGGCATATTTCTGCATGAAGGGGATCATGATGGGGCATATTACTACAAGAAGGGGATCATGATGGGGCATATTTCTACATGAAGGGGATCATGATGGGGCATAATACTACAAGGGAATCATGATGGGGCATTTGTATATGAAGGGGATCATGGGGCATATTTCTGCATGAAGGGGTTCATGATGGGGCATATTTCTACATGAAGGGGATCATGATGAGGCATAATACTACAAGAAGGGGATCATGATGAGGCATTTGACACATGTTGGCACTTCGTCATAAATAATTGGGATTTAGGTTACAGTTTGGGCACTCGGTCTCAGAAAGGTTCGCCATCACTGGCATAGAACATCACTGTTCTCGCGGACACCCCCTGGAGGCTTCCAGACAGACCGGATCTTCTGTCCCAAGGACCGATCTGCCACAAGAATTCTCGATCGCTCGATTTAGCGGCGTGGCTGTTGAAACCACGGCTCTGAAAGTGTCGGGGTTTTGAGATCGGGTGATTTGGACCAGGGGTGGGATTCAAATTTTTAACAACAGGTTCTGTGTTTGTGCGTTGGTAAACCACACCTATTTTTAAGCCACACCCTTTTGAAGCCACACCCATTTTTGAAGCCACACCCCCGAAGCCTGCGGAATGGGATTCCCTCAAGAGGTTCTGCAGCTGCTGGGTTGTGATTCATACATATATGTTCCCTCCGCAGCTGCAGAACCTCTTTTTAAAGAAGGGGGGAGGTATAGCTAGTCAGAGGCTGAAGGATTACATCACTGCTCCCCACGTTCTGCTGGGACTTGTAGTCCTGGAGGAACTGCAGGATTCAGGTGTGATTGATTTTTTCCACATAAAAGGTTTTAGGCAAAAACAGGTTCTGCAGCAGCAAGGCAGCCCCTCATAGCTTCACAAAAACCACTCCACTCTCCTTCCCTTCCCTCTTTAAAATGAGGTTCTGCAGCAGCTAAGGAGCCGCAGGCAAGAAGGAAGGGCTCCTGGCACTGAATGTGCCTAAATAATACAGTGCCCAAATAATACAGTCACAGAGTGCCCAAATAATACCGTCACATAATGCTCAAACAATACAGTGCCCAAATAATATCACATAGTGCTCATATAATACCTCATACAGTGCCCAAATAATACAGTGACATACTGCCCAAATAGCACATACTGCCCAAATAGTCTCCAGGCCAGGCCAGCCCCAGGCAGCGCCGCAGCTCAGGCAGCTAGCTGCTCACACACACAGTACCTCAGAGACTCTGCAGCTCTGCCTCGCAGCCTCTGCTCTCTCCTCTCTCTTCAGCTCCTCCTCGTGACTGAAGATGGCCGCGGCGCGCCGCTACCCAATCGCCGCACTGCAGAGATCAGTCCGCTGGGGCTGGCGGTGTGTTGCGGCGGCGCGCGGCTGCAAGCTGGTGCAAAATAGTTCCGGATCGCCGCTCTCATTCTCCCCGGTTCGGGGAACTGGCTGCTTTTTGAACAACCGGTTCCATCGAACCGGGGAGAACCGGCTGAATCCCACCCCTGATTTGGACCATGATTCAGGCTAGAAAGCCATCGTCGTCCCGGGTCTATTATCGGACCTGGAGAGCCTATTTCAGCTGGTGTGAATGTAATCACACCTCGCCTATGTCCTTTGCTCTCCCTTCCATTCTAGCATTTCTCCAGGCGGGACTTGACACTGATTTGGCTCTTAGTTCGCTAAAGGGCCAGGTGTCAGCGCTTTCTATTCTTTTTCAGAAAAACTACCCTAACTTTCCCCTGGCCTGACCTCAATCTGGTTCTGGAGGCCCTTAGGAATTCTCCTTTTGAACCTCTCCGAGAACCTCTGTGTAATTTCTGTCTTGGGAGGTGGTGTTTCTTGTGGCCATCACCTCCATTAGGCTTGCCTCGGAATTGGCGGCTCTTTCCTGTCGCTCCCCTTTCCTTGTTCTCCACCAGGACAAGGTTTTTTGCGGCCTCTACCTTCTTTCTCAAGATGGTGTCCGCTTTTCACTTAAATGAGGATATTGTCCTCCCTTCCTTTTGCCCGGCTCAAACTCATCCTTTGGAGCGTTCATTGAACAGGTTAGACTTGGTCTGGGTTGTGCGGGTCTATTTGGCTAGGACCGCCCACTTTAGGAAGACAGACTCTCTCTTTTTCCCTTTCCAGAGGGTGCGCGTAGAGGCCTCCAAGGCTATCATTGCTTGCTGGATCCAGACGGCAATTTTGGAGGCATACTCTACCTGGCAGTGGGCGCCTCCTGGGCTGTACACCATAGGGCATCCGCCCTGCAAAGTGGCAACATAGTCTTCATCCAGATTTTACAGGGTCCATACCTACGCTTTGGCGGACGCCAGCCTAGGTAGAAGGATCTTGCAGGTGAGTTCTACATGAACGGAGTTTCTGCTGTTCCCTCCCCGGGGACCGCTTTGGAACGTCCCATGGTTTCCTGTGTCCCCCAATGAAGCTATAGAGAAAACAAGATTTTTGGTTACTCACCGTAAAATCTGTTTCTCGGAGCCTTCATTTGGGGACACAGCACCCTCCCATGTTTATCAGCTCTACTTACTGTGTTGTATTGTTACAGTTTGAGTTGTTTGTTTCTTTTACTTGTTGCTTTTCCTACTGCTTTCTCACTAACTGATTAACCAATTGCTAGTCAGTGGGATGTACACTGCAGAGGAGGAGCTAACTTTTTTTGTGCATAGTGTTAAGGGTATGCCACACTGAACAATATCGCTAACGGGATCGCTAAAAAACGTCACTATTTAGCGATCCCGTTAGCGATGTTGTTCAGTGCTGCAGCTGCCAGCGACGAGCTTCCTGCTGTGATCTCGCTCGTCGCTGGAATCGTTCCGGACCCTATTTTCTCGTCGGCGCTCCCGCTGGGTAAGTATATATCGCTAGTGTGGCACCTTTTCTTAGCGATTTAGCGGTACTTTTGTACCGCTAAAGTCGTTAAGAAGATCGCTAACGGCGATAGCGTCGTTAACTATATCGCTAAATGTGGCCGCACTTAGCGATATAGAAACAATCCCGCTAGCGATCGCATTAGTATGCGTCGTTATCGTGATCGCTAGCGGATTGTTTAGTGTGGCAGTACCTTTAGCCTCCTAATGGCAGCAGCAGAGAAACAGATTTTACAGTGAGTAAACAAAAATCCTGTTTTTGTCTGAATGTAGCTTTTTCCTGTTTGCACTCACACAGCCAGGCTCTGAATAATGCTGTTCATGGTTAAAGGAGCTGAATCAAATGACATGTTCCCTTTAAAGGCTCATAAACAGGACAATCCTGTACACTGAGCGAGCCCATGCCATAATAGAAGCAGCCTACAGGGCTCTAGCGTATTTTTCAGGAACATCATTGCCTCTGCCATATTGGCTGTGTCTGACACTGCATTCTATTCAAAACCTAAAACTCTAATGTCTTAACCATCTCCATCATTATATCCACATCACCTGTAGAAAATGCTAGTGCTATCTAAATAGTAGTAGTATTTAAATAATTTTTTGTTTTGTCCTTATATGATTATTAGGCACTAAATCAGTTATTTTGCATTTGATCAACACCACAGTGTACTTTGTTTTGTATTTTTTAGTTCCCATAACTCTTAAGCTTTGCTCTGTGACTAAAATATACCAATATATGGCCATGCTTGGTGCCAGTGTCTTCTGTACAGCTGACCACAAGTTAACGCCTACAGTTCATTCATTAGCCAGCTGCATTGCACCACAGGCTATATAACTTATTTGCTTTTACACCTTTCTGTTGCAGTGTTGGATAGCAGCCCAATCTTATCCTCCTTCCAAGTAATTCTGCTAGAGCACATAATTATGTGCCGCCTGGTCACAGGCCACAAAGCCACAGCCTTACAAGAGGTAAAGGATGAAACAGGTGCTTGCATTCATTCTTTGAGACTAGGCCTATCATAACTGCCTTATTTTGTTTGTTTTTTTTCTTTTATTTCCTCTTAGATCTCTCAAGTCTGTCAGTTATGTCAGCAGTCACCCAGGCTTTTTTCTAACCATGCAGCCCAACTACACACACTGCTGGTAAGTAAGGGCCACTTACGGATTTCTTTAACCTCTTTGTGACCAAGCCAATTTTGAGCTTAGTGACCAAGAAAAATTTTACAATTCTGACCAGAGTCACTTTATGTGGTTATAACTCTGGAACGCTTCAAAGAATCCCACACCAGGATGGATTAAATGCCTGCAAAGTCTTCACGCATCTTCAAAGAATCCCACTGAGTCTTTGTTTTTTTCGTGACACATTGTACTTTATGATAGTGTTAAAATTTCTTCGATATGACTTGCCTTTATTTATGAAAAAAACAGAAATTTGGCAAACATTTTGACAATTTTGCAATTTTCAAACTTTTAATTTTTGGGTCTTTAAAATCAGAGTTGTGTCACATAAAATTGTTAATAAATAACATTTCCCACATGTCTACTTTACATCAGCACAATTTTGGAAACAATTTTATTTTTTGTTGACAAAAAGTTGGGTTAAAAGTTGACCAGCGATTTCTCATTTTTCCAACAAAGTTTACAAAACAAATTTTTTTTAGGGATCACATCATATTTGAAGTGACTTGAGGAGCCTATATGACAGTACCCAAAAGTGACACCATTCTAAAAACTGCACCTCTCAAGGTGTTCAAAACCACATAAAACAAGTTTATTAACCCTTCAGTTGTTCCACGAGAACTGAAGCAATGTGGAAGGAAAAAATGAACAGTTAACTTTTTTCACAAAAAATTTACTTTAGGCCCCAACTTTTTTTTATTTTCACAAGGGTAACTGGAAAAGATGGATGCCAAAATTTGTTGTGCAATTTCTCCTGAGTATGCTGATATCTCATAAGTGGGGGAAATCCACTGTTTTAGCGCTCAGCTGGGCTCGGAAGGGAAGGAGCACCGGTGGTTTGACTTTTTGAACGCAAAATTGGCTGGCGTTAAAAGCGGACACCATGTCGTGTTTGGAGAGGCCCTCATGTGCCTAAACAGTGGAAACCCCCCACAAGTGACCCCATTTTGAAAACCACACCCCTCAAGGATTTTATCCAGCAGTGTAGTGAGCATTTTGAACCCACAGGTATGACACAGAATTTGATATTAGGTCGTCATATTGAATGTTATTAAGCGTCCAGCTCAAGTGCTTGCTACTCTAGTTTGTATCGGCTGCTTGGGTATGCACCGAATATCGCGGTTGCTCGAGTGACATTCTCGAGTCCCCGCCCCACGTTTCACAGCTGTTAGACACCCAAAGAAAACATGCGTGGGATCTGAGATACTCCATGCATACCCGATCCAAACTAGAGTAGCGAGCAATTGCACTCAACACTAGCCGTCATAGCGTTATAATTTTTTTTTTTTTTACTTCTGAAAAAAACTCAATTCTAACCTCATTCCTAAGTGCAAAGAGTGAAAAAAAATTGATTTTATTTTAAAATTTGTATCTTACTTGGGGGGGGGGTGACAAAGGGGGATTTGATTTGTTGTTTTTTTTTTATTTTGATTGCTGTGATAGACCCTATCACATTGATCAAAAGGAACCAATAGGAAAAATTCCTTATTGTTGCCGGGTACTGGCTGCCAGATCATGGCTGACGCACTGCACATTCACCCATCGTTTTTTTTTTCCAAGGAGCATTTCTCTCATTTATGTTAGATCATATCACAGGAAAGAGAAATTAATTGTAAATCAGACTTTTTTTTTTTTGTGATCGCCGTTATTTGGTGAATAACAGTGATCACATGACAGGGAACCATAAAAACTGGCCCTGATCATGTTCACCGTGGTTTCAGCTACCCCGCTAACTGAGAACTCAGAGATTTTCTGACAGTGGGGGGCGCTGTACCCTTATTTCTTGGCACCGTTAAAAAGCGGTGCTGATGAGTAAGTACCCTTAACTGCTGCCATAAAAAGGAGTATTTTAATCTGTTGACATGTTTCCTGTAGAAATACTGTCAAATGGATCTGCAACCTCAGAATTTCTTTTTTAGGGAAGGCACATACACAAATGGATATTTAACATTCTGCAATCAATTTTTTTTTCCCCATAAATTGTACAGTGGAAGAATATATACATATATATACACCCTAAAGAAAATTTGTATAAATCTATCTCCATGTCTCTCACTGTGTGGTCTGCAGTCCTCCATAAGCTTCGGTCGTTACCATTAAGCTACAATCATATTGTTTAGCACTGTATGGTAAAAATGTATATGTGGCACCAAATAGCCGATACCTCCCATTGTATAATTGATGGCAGAAAAATTGTTTGCAGAATGTTAAATATCCATTTGTGTATATGCCTCCTCAAAATGATCAAAAATCTAATAAAAGTACAATTCACAAAATATAATTCACTAAAAAATATATATATGATTGTGTGTGTATATACAGTGGGTACGGAAAGTATTCAGACCCCTTTAAATTTTTCACTCTGTTTCATTGCAGCCATTTGGTAGATTCAAAAAAGTTCATTTTTTTTTCTCATTAATGTACACTCTGCACCCCATCTTGACTGAAAAAAAAACAGAAATGTAGAAATTTTTGCAGATTTATTAGAGAAAAACTGAAATATCACATGGTCATAAGTATTCAGACCCTTCGCTCAGTATTGAGCAAAAGCACCCTTTTGTGCTATTACATCCATGAGTCCTCTTGGGAATGAAGCAACAAGTTTTTCACACCTGGATTTGGGCATCCTCTGCCATTCTTCTTTGCAGATCTTATCTTGTTCCGTCAGGTTGGATGGTGAATGTTGGTGGACAGCCATTTTCAGGTCTTTCCAGAGATGCTCAATTGGGTTTATGTCAAGGCTTTGGCTGGGTCAGTCCAGAATGGTTCACAGTGGAAAAAGATAAGACAGCTGGAATTGGGACCTTGGGATCACCATGGCATCTTAACCGAAGGCTAGCCGATCCTTGGATCTGGCCATGAACTGAGGAACCTTGTGGTTCATCTGACACGCCATTAGGTCGACGTCCGGGTTGCCCCATCTCTGCCATATTTGGTTGAAAACGGCGGGATTGAGAGACCACTCGCACGATGTGAGACCCTGACGACTCAGAAAATCGGCTGCCCAATTTTCCACCCCCGGAATGTGTATTGCTGATACTGCGGGAACGTGACACTCTTCCCATCTCAGAATCCTTGTTCCCTTTGCCATGACCTGTTTGCTGCAAGTCCAGCAGCGATGGGCAAGAAAAATTGCCCTGATCTCCAGAAGATTGATGGGAAGAGTGGCTTCTTGGATGATCCAGCGACCCTGCGCTGTGTGATGGAGAAAGACCGCTCCCCAACTGAGGAGACTGGAATCAGTGGTGATGACCTGCCACCGGAGAGGGAGGAAGGACTTCCCATGCAGGACTGAGGCGGATAGTGTCCACCAGGTCAGGGATTGCCTCACCTTGAGGGGCAGAAGCACGGGCCTGTCCAGGGATACAGTCCTCTTGTCCCAGGCAGACAAGAGGTCCAGCTGAAGATTACTGGTATGGAAACTGGGCAAAAGGCACAGCTTCCATGGCAGCAATCATCTTCCCCAGAACTCTCATGCAGGACAGTAGGGGGAGAAGAGTTGGTCGCTTTAGAATGTGGATCCCCTGGTAGAGAGAGAGGAATTTTTGCTCTGGAAGGTAGACACGGGCTTGAGCCGTGTCAAACCTCATGCCCAGAAACACCAGGTGCTGAGCTGGGGTCAGGGAGGATTACTCTCTGTTGACAAACAAGAGAAAAAGGTAGCACACTGTAGCGCTATAGCTTGCAAACACGAAATATGAAAAATATGAAAAATGAATTGCATCATTACCTTAGAAATATGAAAAATTGAGAAGTCTTAGCGCATAAGATGGCCAAATTATGTGAGCCTGATAGCCACGTCAAGGCTCTTCTCGTATATCAGGTCCTAACTAATGCCTATCCTCGCTTAGAAAAGTCTGTCTGCATGGGAACGTATGAATCCTCTCTTCAGACTAAAATCTACATCTCTGTGGAGGGGTGATGAACCTGTTGTAATTAAAAAGCCTGTGACCACCATGTGGAGTGCTCAGGTAGAAGGTAAATGAATACATATCAAAAAACTGACCGGCACATCCAAACATAGATTCAGTGTGAACAGGTGCTAAACCTAGAGTCACCAACTCATATACATACAAGAGAAAAAGGTAGCACACTGTAGCGCTATAGCTTGCAAACACGAAATATGAAAAATATGAAAAATGAATTGCATCATTACCTTAGAAATATGAAAAATTGAGAAGTCTTAGCGCATAAGATGGCCAAATTATGTGAGCCTGATAGCCACGTCAAGGCTCTTCTCGTATATCAGGTCCTAACTAATGCCTATCCTCGCTTAGAAAAGTCTGTCTGCATGGGAACGTATGAATCCTTCTCTTCAGACTAAAATCTACATCTCTGTGGAGGGGTGATGAACCTGTTGTAATTAAAAAGCCTGTGACCACCAGGTGGAGTGCTCAGGTAGAAGGTAAATGAATACATATCAAAAAACTGACCGGCACATCCAAACATAGATTCAGTGTGAACAGGTGCTAAACCTAGAGTCACCAACTCATATACATACAAGAGAAAAAGGTAGCACACTGTAGTGCTATAGCTTGCAAACACGAAATATGAAAAATGAATTGCATCATCACCCTCCACAGAGATGTAGATTTTAGTCTGAAGAGGGATGAGGAGGAGAGGGTGTTAGGGTGCTCCTGTGCGACTGCAGGACGAGCAAAAAGGGGAAGGCTGACCTGAAGACCATTTTTATTTTGTGGAGGGCACAGGCGTAATGAATCACAGTAGGCTTACAGAGGCAACGAAAGAGTCCCTGCAGGGTTGTGCATAAGTCGAGCCTTATTAATACTGCTGAGAATGACTTTATAGGGGGACAGAAGAGATGAAGGAGATAAAGAGGACAGAGCCAACCCGATGTCAGCGATGGTCAGCAGATGACTGTGAGGTTAGCTGTGTCTTCCTGAGGCAGATGTCAGCATGTTAGATGCAGAGAGGTGCTTAGGGCGCAGGAAATGTGTAGAAAAAGACAGTGTCTCAGACAGGATTATAATCTGCTAAGACACAAGTTCCAATATAGCATTGGCTGTGCTATGTCACAGCAAGCACGATGCAATGCGGTGGGCGTGACTGAAATGCCGGCCGGTGAAAGAGAAAGTATCCTTCTGATTGGCTGACACGCCAGGGGGCGTGAACAGCCTGTCATGGGTGTGTCGCCGCGGGGATCGTCGCGATTACACACTCTGACTTCTCACAGCTGAGTTGCTGTTTCTTTGTGTTTGGTAATGAGGGAGTTAATTTTACCTAGCTCTTTGCTAAGACTAGGTCCAGCCTCGCCCGGCTGCTTTTGATTATGTTCTAATTAGATTCCTTCATATACCTGCCAGTCTGCTTGTTAGATGCCGGTGAAAGCATTCATGTAGTCTAGCAGACTGGATCGGTTCTGAGAATATTTAAGCTAAGAGCTCCTTAGTTGTTTTTACTCTTACAGCTTATAGTTTATCTCTGAGACCTTAGGTGTTCCTACTGTGTGTGAGTGTTGTATGTAAGACTTTATTTACTTTATTTCTTGTCTTTCTTGTATGTCTTTCTGTTCATTAACCGTTACCTGTTCATTCCCTTTGGTGGTAATCAGGGTCCTTCTTAGGACTAGATTACAGTTGGCAGGGATTGATAGGAGACAGGGTTTACGCTGGTGGCCTGGACCTCTGTACCTTTAACAGTACCTCCAGGTAGAGGGATTAGTTAGGACCCCAGTTTAGGGTCAGCATAGACCCCGGTCACCCTCTAGCCGGAGACAGTGTATAACGGATTCCGTATTGACCCACTGGACATTCTGTCAGGTAATTCTATGTTATCATATATCTATGCGCATGTTATATAGTATGTTGCCCTTTTGATATAGATTACTGACATCACATATATATATATCTGCTATACAGCGTGACATTTTCACCGGCCATACTAAAGATTCTCCCCAGCTGTCATGGATCCAGTAGCCCAGCTGGCCCGGCAGTTGCAGGGGTTGTCCATGGAGTTTGCAGACATTAAGTCCAAGGTTTTGTCCCCCCCGGAGCAAACCAGATCTGAACCTAAGGTTGCTCTTCCGGACAGGTTCACTGGTGGGCGGGACAAATTTTTTACTTTCCGGGAGGCATGTAAATTGTACTTTCGGCTGCGGCCTCGGTCATCTGGGAGTGAAGAGCAGAGGGTGGGAATTGTTATCTCACTCTTACAAGGGGACCCTCAATCTTGGGCGTTCTCTATTCCTCCAGGCTCCCCAGATCTCCAGTCAGTGGATCGATTTTTTACTGCCCTGGGTCTGGTATATGATGATCCGGATCGAGTTTCCCTTGCTGAAACAAAGTTACGTAAAATACGGCAAGGAAATCGTCCAGCGGAGGAATATTCTTCTGAGTTCCGTAGATGGGCAACAGATACTCAGTGGAATGACCCAGCTCTTAGGAGCCAGTTTTGTCAAGGGTTGTCTGACAAATTAAAGGATGTGTTGGCTCAGTATGATTCTCCTCCATCACTGGAGGCTGCTATGGCCCTCGCTATTCGCATTGATAGACGAATTCGGGGAAGACGCGAGGTAACTCCGCCTCCCGTGATGACTCCACCTACTACTAAAGTCCCTTATACTGAGGTTCCCCTGGTCTGTTCTGAGGAACCCATGCAGTTGGGAGGGACATCTTTTTGTAGGAGGGAATCGGCGGTGCGCCGCAAGACTAGAAGGTGTTTCTTTTGCGGGAGAGAGGGACATTTTGTTGGGGGGTGTCCATCCCGGGCCTCTTTGAGCAAAGGAGTTAACCTGGGAGTGTGTATTTCGTCCCCAAATCCCTCTCAGTTTCTCGTGCCTGCGGAGGTGGTGATTGGTACTAGAACTGAGAGGATTTCTGTTTTTCTTGATAGTGGGTCCGGGGCTAATCTGGTGGACGCTCGGTTTGCCCAGGTGCATGGTATGCAACTGAGTGTATTGGCCAAACCGGTCCCTATAGTCTCTATTGATTCTAGACCTCTCGGTCAAGGTAGCTTGGTACAAGCTGTTCATAACATAGATCTTCGAGTAGGGGCAATACATAAAGAGCAATTGTCTTGTTATGTGTTGGAGGGTCTACCTACTCCTATTGTGTTGGGACTTCCTTGGTTGGCTAAACATAACCCAGTGATTGATTGGCAATCCAGAAAGATAAGCCAGTGGGGTGAATTTTGCAGGAATAACTGCATGAGCACGGTCATCGGTGCGGTTGTGCCTAGGACTTTGTCTCCTTTTCTGGAGGACTTTGGGGAGATGTTCTCAGAGGAGGGGTGTAAAGAGTTACCTCCTCATCGCGCATATGACTGCTCAATAAAGTTGCTTCCTGATGCCTTATCTCGTACTTTCCCAGGGGCCGGGAAGACGGATGATCCGGTTCCTATTCCTCAGGGGGGAGTTGTAGTGTCAGCTGTATGCTCTGAGCTTGAGGGGGAGGTATTGGGGGCTCAGGGGGACGCCCCTGTGGGACTTCCAGGGGACTGATAGTTCCAGATCGGTTAAGACTGAAGGTTACGGGGAACCGTTACAAACGGATGGCTGATAGGGGGAGAGTTTCTGGTCTAGATCTGAAGGTGAACGATCTGGTTTGGTTGTCTACCAGGAATATAAAACTTAAAGTTTCCTCCTGGAGGTTGGGTCCCAGATTCATCGGGCCGTACAGGATCAGTTCCATAATTAATCCTGTGGCATTTCGTCTGGACCTCCCTCCTACGTTTAAAATTCATAATGTGTTTCACAAGTCATTACTTAAAAAGTATGTGGCACCAGTCATACCGTCACCTCTACCTCCTCCTTCAGTGGTGGTCAATGATAACGTGGAATTTCATGGGTCGAAAGTTATTGACTCACGTCTCAGTCGCCGATCCCTTCGGTACTTTGTTCATTGGAGGAGGTATGGTCCTGAGGAGAGGACGTGGGTCCCTGCGTCTGATGTTAACGCAGATCGATTGGTTCGGACCTTTCACACAACTCACCCGGGCAGACCTGGCCCTGAGGGTCCGGAGTCCCCTCGTAGAGGGGGGGGTACTGTCATGGGTGTGTCGCCGCGGGGATCGTCGCGATTACACACTCTGACTTCTCACAGCTGAGTTGCTGTTTCTTTGTGTTTGGTAATGAGGGAGTTAATTTTACCTAGCTCTTTGCTAAGACTAGGTCCAGCCTCGCCCGGCTGCTTTTGATTATGTTCTAATTAGATTCCTTCATATACCTGCCAGTCTGCTTGTTAGATGCCGGTGAAAGCATTCATGTAGTCTAGCAGACTGGATCGGTTCTGAGAATATTTAAGCTAAGAGCTCCTTAGTTGTTTTTACTCTTACAGCTTATAGTTTATCTCTGAGACCTTAGGTGTTCCTACTGTGTGTGAGTGTTGTATGTAAGACTTTATTTACTTTATTTCTTGTCTTTCTTGTATGTTTTTCTGTTCATTAACGTTACTGTTCATTCCTTTGGTGTAATCAGGGTCCTTCTTAGGACTAGATACAGTTGGCAGGATTGATAGGAACAGGTTTACGCTGTGCCTGGACCTCTGTACCTTTAACAGTACCTCCAGTAGAGGATTAGTTAGGACCAGTTTAGGGTCAGATAGACCGGTCACCCTCTAGCGGAGACAGTGTAAAACGATCGTATGACCCACTGACATTCTGTCAGTAATTCTATGTTATCATATATCTATGCGCATGTTATATAGTATGTGCCCTTTTGATATAGATTACTGACATCACATATATATATATCTGCTATACAGCGTGACACAGCCAGGATGATCTGGCAGCCGGTGAGAGCCAGAAAGCACCCCACTGATTGGTTGAATCGCCGGGGGCATGTGCTGGCAGGGAGAAGCTCCATGATTGGGGCAAAAAGCGTGCTGAGGATATGCGCACGAAGCTGGGGGCGTAGTCAGGTCAGAGCAGGAGTAACTGCGAGGCCTCCTATTGGTCTAAAAGAGCGCACAGCTCAAATGCGCAGTGGTGAGTGGCCAGCGAAGTCGGTGAGGAGGCTCGACTAGGAAGGAAAGGGACCGGCCAGGGAGAAATGGCCTCCGTAGCTGTGCAGGAATCACTGCACAAAAGCCGCCCTGTCCAATGTAACTGAATGGGACAGAAATGCTTACTAAGACCTGCCGTGTGCCGCTGTAGGGAAGGAAATCATACATTACCTGCAGGTTGGTCCATGGTTCCTCTTCACCGATGAGGATGCCTTCAGTAGCTCTCAGATGGATGAAGGTCCTGGTATGGTAGATCCTCCTTCCCGCACCATCTCCAGATGGTACAGAAGATGGAGTCAGTCCCTTACAAGAAGGGGGAAGGCCACCATTGGTGAACACCGTCTTCCTACCAGCCCTGTCCGAGAGGAGTGGGGAGGGGAAAAGGCTAGGACCGGCCACCGGGAATCACCTTGAAACACCTGTAAAGGTGACAAGGGATATTAGGTCCTGCCTACGGGTCCGAGAGTGGGTGACCTCACACTACTCTTTTGGTCGCATAGGTACGGGAAAACAGGGTGAGAAATTACACCCTGTTACATTAAGGAAGAAGAACCTGAAAGACAAAGAGAAAAGATTAATAAAACACAACAAGAAACCTGAAAAGGAAAATACGGATCTGGGATCAGATCCAGGTCCGCCTCCTAGACACTAAGCTTAAACTGAGGTACTTGGTGCCTGTCGGTGGGTGTACAGTCATGGACAAAAGTTTTGAGAATGACACAAATATTAATTTTTACAAAGTCTACTTCTTCACTTTTTCTAATGGCAATTTGCATATACTCCAGAATGTTATAAAGAGTGATCAGCTTAACAGCAATTACTTGCAAAGTCAATATTTGGCTAGAAAATGAACTTTATCCCCCAAAACACATTTCTACATCATTGCAACCCTGCCTTAAAAGGACCAGCTAACCTCTTTTCAGTGATTGCTCCATTAACACAGGTGTGGGTGTTGATGAGGACATGGCTGGAGATCAATCTGTCATGATTAAGTAAGAATGACACCACTGGACACTTTAAAAGGAAGACTGGTGCTTGGCATCATTGTTTCTCTTCTGTTAACCATGGTTATCTCTAAAGAAACACGTGCAGTCATCATTGCAATGCACAAAAATGGCGTAACAGGGAAGAGTATCGCAGCTAGAAAGATTGCACCTCAGTCAACAATCTATCGCATCATCAAGAACTTCAAGGAGAGAGGTTCCATTGTTGGCAAAAAGGCTCCAGGGCGCCCAAGAAAGACCAGCAAGCGCCAGGACCGTCTCTTAAAAGTGTTTCAGCTGCGGGATCGGGCTACCAGCAGTGCAGAGCTTGCTCAGGAATGGCAGCAGGCAGGTGTGAGTGCATCTGCACGCACTGTGAGGCGGAGACTCTTGGAGCAAGGCCTGGTCTCAAGGAGGGCAGCAAAGAAGCCATTTCTCTCCAGAAAAAACATCATGGACAGACTGATATTCTGCAAAAGGTACAGACAGTGGACTGCTGAGGACTGGGGTAAAGTTAGTTTCTCTGATGAATCCCCTTTTCGATTGTTTGGGACATCACATCAGGAAAACGCCTCATTCGGAGAAGACAAGGTGAGCGCTACTACTAGTCTTGTCTCATGCCAACTGTTAAGCATCCTGAAACCATTCATGTGTGGGGTTGCTTCTCAGCCAAGAGAATCGGCTCTCTCACAGTCTTGCCTAAAAACACAGCCATGAATAAAGAATGGTACCAGAATGTCCTCCAAGAGCAACTTCTCCCAACCCTCCAAGAGCAGTTTGGCGATCAACAATGCCTTTTCCAGCATGATGAGCACCTTGCCATAAAGCAAAGGTGATAACTAAATGGCTCAGGGAACAAAACATAGAGATTTTGGGTTCATGGTCTGGAAACTCCCCAGATCTTAATACCATTGAGAACTTGTGGTCAATCATCAAGAGACGGGTGGACAAACAAAAACCTAAAAATTCTGACAAAATGAAAGCATTGATTGTGCAAGAATGGACTGCTATCAGTCAGGATTTGGTCCAGAAGTTGATTGAGAGCATGCCAGGGAGAATTGCAGAGGTCCTGAAGAAGAAGGGTCAACACTGCAAATATTCACTTGCTGCATTAACTCATTCTAACTGTCAATATAAGCTTTTGTTACTCATATGTTTGCAATTATATTTCTGTCTGTGATAAAAAAAATATTTAGAGTTGAGAGTCCTCAGTGGTTGATACCTTTTAATGGCTAACTGAAAAGATGGTAACAAATTGCAAGCTTTCGAGACTACTCAGGTCTCTTCATCAGGCTAAACTAATACAAAATCAATCAATTTCATCCCACCATCAATTTAACACTCAACTACTCCAGCACTGAAATTAACTTTTTGGACACCATCATTAAACTGAAGGACAATGAAATAGAGACATCCCTATATCAGAAGCCAATCGACCGTCCAACATACCTTAAATGGGACAGTTTCCATCCAAAAACATAAAAAACTCTATTGTCTAAAGCCAAGCCATCAGATACAACCGTATATGTTCCAACCCCATGGATAGAGATGAACAACTTGGTCGCCTTAGAAAGACCTTTTTAAATCAGGGCTACCATCCAAGAACAATTGAAAACCAAATTACAAGAGCCACCAGAATATCAAGGAATCACCTACTACATTACAAAACTAAAGAAGAAAATAACCGGGTGCCTCTAGTGGTCACCTACAATCCAAATCTGGAGGTGCTAAGGGGAGCTGCACGGAAACTACAACCTCTACTACAAAAAGATGCCCGATTACAATCCATATTTCCAGACCCCCACTACTGTGTTTTAGGCAGCCCCCAAATCTAAGAAGCATCATTGTCAGAAGTTCCCTGTCCTTAACAGCTGCAGGAACCTTTCCTTGCAACCAGAAGAAATGCAAAACCTGTCCATTTATAATGACCACGGACAAGATAAAGATCCCCAACTCCCATCGGGACTACAAGATACCAGGTACTTTCAGCTGCATCACATCTAATTTGGTGTACCTAATTATATGTACTTAATGTCCAACTGGGGGTCTGTATGTGGGGGAGACCGGGCAAATACTGAGAACAAGGATGAATTCTCATCGCCACACAATAAGAGAAAAAAGAATGGATCTACCTGTGGCAAAACATTTTTCTTCCCCTGGTCATAGCATGTGGGATATGAAATTACTTGTATTGAAAGGTAGTTTCACATCTCAGAGACACAGAAGAGTTTGCGAATACAAACTGATGGTGACCTTTGACACTCTTAATGCTGGGATGAACCTGTCACACGGATTTATGACGTTTTACATCAATTAAGGAATTTACTCCAAAGACCCTGTGAAAACATCACAAAACATTACCAGACCCCAATCAGAGGGCAATAAAACTTTCACACTCCTTATCTATGAACTGTTCCAATATTTATGTTCATCTCTATCTCCCATAATGACAGTTCTGCTTTACGTCACTTGTCTTATCTATTGCATTTTTTCTGTGCTGTGTGGTGTATAAATATGTGATTCTTCAGATTTTGGATTAGTCAAACACACATAAAAACCAGAAGGCAGCAGATCATGTGAAAATATAATATTTGTGTCATTCTCAAAACTTTTGGCCATGACTGTATACTGCTGAGGAGGAGCTATTTTCCTTTTTTTGAATAGTGTCCGCCTTCTAGTGACAGCAGCATACACCCATGGTTATCTGTGTCCTTCAGTGAAGCGATAAAGTAGAGAGACTACGGGTATCGGAAAATGGCACTTTTTTTTTTTTTAAGCAAACTTTGGAATTTTTTTTCACCACTTACATAAAACAGAACCTAGACATTTTTGCTGTCTATGAACTCAGAATTACCTGGAGAATCATATTGGCAGATCAGTTTTAGCATTTAGTGAACATTGTAAAAAAAAAAAAAAAATGTGGAGTTGCACTTTTTTGCAATTTCACCGCACTTGGGATGTTTTTCCCATTTTCCAGTACATGATTGGTTTTAACATATGTCATTCAAAAGTACAACTTGTCCCGCAAAAAACAAGCCCTCACATGGCCATTTTGACTGAAAAATAAAAGTTATGGTTCTGGGAAGAAGGGGAGCAAAAAACGAAAATATCTCCGGTCGTTAAGGAGTTAAAGCCACATGCACACACAGAGTATTTTTTTTGTTTTTTCTTTCCTTTACCTTTCTGTAAGGGTGTGTTTCCACGGTCAGGACACGCTGCGTGTTTGACGCTGTGTACAGCCGCAGCGTCAAACACGCAGCGTCCAGATGTTACAGCATAGTGGAGGGGATTTCATGAAATCCAGTCTCCACTATGCGCTAAAACACGCAGGCGGTAGACCTGTGTAAACGGACATGCTGCACGTCTTTTCAGATCGCAGCATGTCCTTTTACCTTGCGGCGACGCTCCGCCGCAAGGTAAATAGAGTCCTATGTAGTGCTGCGGTGATTCACCACGCGTTCAGAAGGGGGCAGGACTTTGGGCGGAGCGGAATTTCTGCTCCGTCCAAAACGCCGGCATTACGCTAAGTGGAACCATACCCTTATACTTTTCCTCTGACTATTAAACTCCTGGTTTTGGCTTACAAATACTAATGTAAAAAAAACTCACCAGATTTTCAACGTGTCCACGTGTCCCTATACATTATTATATATATATATATATATATATATATATATATATATATATATTATATATATATATATATTTAATTTTTTTTTCTTTACTCCGTATAACTGCATTAGGTTTCCCTTTAGGATGACTATCAATATTTCTGATGACTTCAACGACTTGTTGTTTTACACAGGGTTTATATTGCATCTCTGTGAACTGTATGGATAATGCAGAGGCACAGTTCACGACAGCATTGAGGGTGAGTATAGTTTCGCCACATGAACATTATGATTCTGACAAGATTCCAAGATTTGTGTGGATATACTGTATAGCTTCAATATTAATAGTACAGAGAGGGTTTTTTTCTCACTGATTACTTTAGGAATTGAGGAACAAAGGAATAAAATGTCTTGTCATATCACTGAACATGACATAAAGTGCCTATAGGTCCATGCTGCCAATCTATATACATTGGCATGTGCATAAGTATGCTCTGTGTGGGCAGCTTGGGCTTCTTTGCTATTATAATATATGTATACAGATATTTTATGAATATATCATATTCATGTAAAGACTGCTTTTATTGTAGATTTTTCATTCCTTTACAGCTAACCACTCACCAAGAGTTATGGACGTTTATAGTGACAAACCTGGCAAGTGTTTATATTCGGGAAGGAAACCGACATCAAGAGGTGAATAGTCTGAAAAACAATTAACACCTTTTATATTACAACTTTATACCCGTCATAGACTAGACTTAATTTTTACCCCTTCACAACATGAGACGTAAACTTATGGGGCGCCAATTGGTCGTCATGAGGGCCAGGGGTCTGCTGAAGGCTGTCATTATGATCCGCCTGATTCACTGCTATGTTTAGCACAAGCGATAGGACAATCACTGCTTCAAGTCCCCTAAAGGGATAAGTAAATACAGTGAAAAGTTTTTAAAGAAATAAGGGAAAAAAAAGTTTTTAAAAATATGAAAAAATAAACACAATCACCCCCATTAAAAATAAAACTTTGAAAAAAAAAATACACGTTTGGTATCGCTGTGTTCTGGGAAAGTCCAATCTATCAAAATATAAAATTGACCGGTAAACAGCATAAAGAGAAAAAAAAGAGTATCTGTAAAAATGTAACATCAAGGTGTCAAAAAATAAGCCCTCACACAGCCCTATATCCTAAAAGTGAAAACGTTACTGGTCTTGGAAAACAGTTAAAAAAAAAAAGCAAAAAATTTTTTTCATAGGAGAGAGAGAGAATAAATATCCGGTGACCGGATCCGTCTTAGTCCTGATCCGTCACCCATACGTGTTTTTCAAAAAAAATAGCCGGATCCTGCCTTACGGTAAAAAAAATGATGTATCAAAGTAGCCTTAATAATATTCTCGTGCTCTGGGGCAGCCTGTGGGGGGGGCTTCAGGTGGTGCTCTGCTTAGGTATTCATAATGCAGACTGCTGACAGGTCACTGATCCCTCACTGACCTGTCCCCTAGTTTGCAAAATGAGTTTCTGTACATACTGAAAAAAAACCTTCTGCAGTCAGGTGGCACCTGCGCTGCAGCATAATCACGTTTAATGTCCCAATAATATATTATGTTGATGTTATTCAGATAGAACACAAAGTCCATTTTAAAATGTTGTTTTCTCGTGATATATTGTACTTCATGATAGTGGTAAAATTTCTTCGATATAACTTGCGTTTATTTATGAAAAAAACGGAAATATGGCAAATTTAGAAAATTTCGCAATTTTCAAACTTTGAATTTTTATGCACTTAAAACAGAGAAATATGTCACATAAAATAGTTACTAAGTAACATTTCCCACATGTCTACTTTACATCAGCACAATTTTGGAAACACAATTTTTTTTTTTTGTTAGGAAGTTTTAAGGGTTAAACTTTGACCGACGGTTTCTCATTTTTACAACAAAATTTACAAAACCATTTTTGTTTTAGGCACTACCTCACATTTGAAGTCACTTTGAGGGGTTTATATGGCAGAAAATACCCAAAAGTGACAACATTCTAAAAACTGCATCCTTCAAGGTACTCAAAACAGCATTCAAGAAGTTTATTAACCCTTCAGCTGCTTCACAGGAGCTGAAGCAACTTGGAAGGAAAAAATTAACATTTAACTTTTCCAGGACGTCCCCCTGACAGCACTATGGAGGACGTCCTCCTCCTCCTTACAGGGACAGGAAGCACATGAGAGGTTAAAAGGTCCCACTCCTCCCCCAATACCTCAGTGTTTTTCCTGTCCCTGCATGGAGGGACACACGAGATATTGCTGCGCAGCTTACCGGGCCCAGGGGATCGTGCGGTTCGTCCAAATCCTTCCCCCTGTCAAGAGGTCCAGGGCCGATACTCCCTCCTTGGGAGTCCCTCTGCTCCAAAGACCGGGGGCGGACGAGCTCCCGGGTAAGAGCCGCTCCTCCCGTTGGGAGGCTCTCGGCTCAGGCGTCTTCCTCCTGGTCCAGGGAGGAACGCCGTACAGGCCTCGTCTGAGAGCGGAACGTCACTTCCGGTGACGCAGGCGCAAAGAATCAGCGTGCGCTCTGGAATGGATCGCAGAAAGGCCGAAGAGCGTCGCATTTGGAATCGCAGGTGCACCGCTAAGATTCATGCGTTCTGGAACAGAACGCAAAAGGTAAAAGCGTCATGTTTTAGGTCGCAATCGTTGTGCGTCCCAGGATGGAACGCAGGTAAGGCGGCGCTGATGACGTCACTAAAAAGAGCGCTATACTAAGAGCCATGTGTGGTGGCGTTTGAACTATTGGGCGCCATTCTGTGATTTAATCACAGGGAAAGAGTTGTAGCCACCATAGCAATCCTAAAGCAGCAAGGTGAATCTTTCTGCGGCAGGATATGGAGTCTGAAGGAGGATGCGGGGGTGAGTGCGCATAGCGCAAAAAAACGGCACCCTCACTATGTAAGATTCATTATCCAGACTCAGTCCTTAGTATACATATTGTTGTATTACTTAGGACAAGGAAACCTCAGCTTGCCTCGGCAGGCAGCGAGAAAATCAGGCAAGGCCTTGGTGAAATCTAATCGCTGTTCCTCATGTCACAAGAGGCTTCCGGATGCGTATAAGAAACCGGTCTGTTGTTCTTGTACACCAACGGTCTTGGGCAAGAAAGATCTTCATTATTATCTGACCTGAAGGTCCTGATTAAGGAGAAGTGCAAGCGTCCTTATCTGCTAGTTCACAACAGCAGCCCACTAGTCAGGGTCCATGTCGCAAGAGACCTAGGTGGGAGTCGGAAGAGGTCCCGAAACCGGAATCAGAAGAGGAAGAAGATGAAGCCAGGAAAAGTGGAAGATATGGAAGATCTTGTTCAGGCTGTAAGAAGTACAATGCATATGGAAGATGTTCCACGGCCTCAGTCCAGACAGGATTTGATGTTTGGAGGTCTCACAGCTCAGATTCAGAAAGTTTTTCCTATAAGTGATCATATTAAAACCTTGATTCTGAGTGAGTGGAAGGTCGCAGAGCGGAGGTTGGTAATGTCACGTGACTTTAAGAGTCGTCTTCCATTCTATCCTGAGGACTCAAAACTTTGGGAGGAGATTCCAAAAGTGGATATGCCAATTGCAAAAGTGGCGAAAAAGACTTTGATTCTTTTTGAGGACTCTTCAAGTCTTAAAGATCCCATGGACCGGAAAGCGGACATCCTTCTTAAACGGGCCTGGGATCTTCGGCGGCTTTAACAAGGACCAATATTGCGGCTACTTCGGTAGCAAGGTCTATGGTTTTTTTGGATGGGTCAGCTGGAGGAACGACTAACCAACAAGACCCCTAGAGCTGAAATATTAGAGTCGCTTCCTCTTATTAAATCAGCGACGGCCTTTCTGGCAGATACCTCAGCTGAGTCGGTTAGGTTTTTCTGCCAGAAATAGCTCTCCGTCTAATGCAGTCCATAGAGCTATCTGGTTTAAATCCTGGTCAGGGGATAATGCCTCTAAAAATAAGCTATGTTCCTTACCCTTTGCAGGTTCAAAAGTATTTGGCCAGGCGCTAGATGATATCCTAGAGGCGTCAGATAGCAAAAAAGGGTTCCCAGAGGAAAAACCAAAAAATTTCAGTCCTTTCGGAAGAAACCAACTTTCCGTAGACAACCTTTTTACAAAGACACAGGAGGAGCTAGTAGAGGATCATATAAAGGTTCATACACCCAAAACAGAAGAAATAAGAGTTCATTGTTCGGGTCTTCATCAAGATCTAGAAAACAATGACGCCAGGCACATAGGGGGCAGACTCCTGCTCTCTGCAGAGAACTGGAAACAGGTTACCAGGAACGAGTGGGTCTTACAAACCATAAGAGAAGGCTACAGAATAGAGCTGACATCCTATCCGCCCCAAAGATACATATCTCCCACAGCGATCCAGGCAAATTCAGGGATATTTCAAGATCTTCAGGATCTAATCTCTTCCCAGGTTATAGTGCCAGTTCCAGAATTAGAAGAAAAGATGGGACATTATTCCTCTCTTTTCCCAATAATGAAACCATCAGGCGAGTCGCGGACAATTCTGAATCTCAAACCATTGAACAAGTTGTTCGGTACAAAAGATTCAGAATGGAGTCTATAAGGTCGGCAATTCCACTAATAGACAAAAACTCGGTAATGTGTACCCTTGACTTAAAAAGTGCGTACTATCAGGTCCCGATTTATCCAATCTCGCAGGGTAAGCCTACCGGACTGTACCCGTCACTTCCAGTTCCAAGGCCTTCCGTTCAGGCTGGCTTCTGCTCCCAGAGTATTTACGAAGCTAATATCAGAAGTCGTAGCCTATCTGAGAAACCAAGGAATTATTGTAATACCGTACTTGGACAACTTTTTGTTAGTGGCTCGAACAGCGGAAGTCCTAAATCATCACACAGAACGAACAGTGTCGGTGCTGGAATGTCTCGTTTGGGTGGTGAATCGAGAAAAATCTCATTTAATACCCAGTTCAAGAAAAGTATTTCTAGGGGTATTACTGGATTCCAGATCCAGGACAGCATTCTTACCAGAAGTCAAGCAACAATCGTTAAAAAAGAAGGTTGCAGAGATGGTGAAGAGCAGAGTTACCATAAGAAGAGCTATGCAGGTTCTGGGAGTGATGACATCTTGCATTCCATGCGTCAGATGGGCACAGGCTCATTCAAGACCCCTACAAAAAGAAGTTCTATTTCTATGGGATCGTCATCAGGCATCCCTAGACAAGAAGATCCATCTTTCTGCAAAAGTGAAGAGATCTTTTAAGTTGGTGGATGCAAAGCAGAAATCTCAGAATAGGAGTTCTTTGGATTCCATCTCCAGTCATAATAATAACCACAGACGCAAGCGCTTGGGCCCATTTAGAAGGGAAGATTCTCCAGGGAAAATGGCAAGAAAAAATCAGACGAATGTCGTCAAACTATCGAGAGCTGTATGCGATTTGGGAGTCGTTAAGAAGAAACCAAAACCGTTTAAAAAAAAAAAACAACATGTTAAAATCCTGTCAGACAATATGACAGCAGTAGCCTTCATAAAACATCAGGGAATCTCTTGATACAGATCTCTGCAGGATCTAGCAGAGAAGATACTCATATGGGCAGAACAAACGGTCTTTTCTATAACCACAGTACACCTGGAAGGTTCGCAGAACTTAGTAGCAGACTATCTAAGCAGACAGAAGATATACCCGACCGAGTGGGAGCTGAACCAGGAGGTCTTCCACTTACTATGCCAACGATGGGGAACGCCTCAGATAGATCTCTTTGCTACAAGAAAGAATTTGAAGCTACCAAGATTTTATTCACTGAACCCAGTGGACAATCCAGAAGGTGTAGATGCCTTGAGTCAAAGGTGGAACGAACCTCTAAATTATGCATTCCCACCAATAGCACTGATACCAGCGGTCCTAAGGAAGATAAGAGAAGACGGAGCGAGAGTCGTACTAATAGTTCCGTTCTGGCCAAGGAGGAGCTGGTTTCCACTTCTAGGCGACATGACCACAAAAAAACCAATCGAGCTTTCCCGGTGGAAGGACATAGTTCACCAGGGACCAGTTCTTCACCAGGACCCAGAAAGATTGAACCTGTCAGCCTGGATCCTGAACGGGACATTTTAAAAGCTTGTGGTCTATCAGATCAAGTTATAACAACGATTCAGGCCAGCAGAAAACCGGTAACTTCGGCAATATATTATAAGATCTGGAAAAAGTTCTGTCTGGAAGGTGGCAGGTCTGATGCCGTAGCTGGAGTCCCGGATGTTCCTCGAGTTCTGGATTTCCTCCAGAAAGGATTTAATATGGGTCTTAGACCTAGTACACTTAAAGTTCAAATCTCGGCATTAAGTACTTACATGGATTATCCATTAGCCTCCCATCTTTGGGTAGTTAGATTGTCAAAGCAATCCAGAGATTGCGGCCCACTATAAGACAGTTGTCTCCCCCCTGGGACTTAAATCTAGTTTTGGCGGCTCTTTGTAAAAATCCTTTCACACCAAACAGGGAGTTACCTGTTTCAATCTTATCGATGAAAACGGCATTTTTGGTAGCAATCACCACAGCCAAGAGAGTAGGGGAAATTCAAGCACTTTCCATTAAAGACCCATATTTGCAGATCAGAGAGGATCACATAATATTAAAACTTGACACTGCTTTCTTGCCCAAGGTAGCTTCCTGGCAAAATCGCAATCAAGAAATCATACTCCCGTCTTTTTGTGAAAAACCATTAAACGTAAAAGAACAAGCTTTACACTCCCTTGACGTTAGACAGGCAGTGATTGATTACTTGGAGGCCACTAAGCTCTGGAGGAAAGACCCTAATTTGTTTATTTGTTTGGAGGTAAAATTAGGGTAAAAAAGCTTCCAAGCATCCATTGCAAGATGGATTACCACTATAATCTCAAAAACTTACACATCTGAGGGTGTAGTTTGTCCTATAAAGATAAGAGCCCATTCTACCAGAGCATTGTCAGCATCATGGGCTGAAAGAGCAGGAGCATTATTAGAACAAATTTGTAAGGCAGCCTCTTGGGCTCGGGTAAATACCTTTGCAGCACTACAAACTAGATGTGCTAGCAGGACAACATATGGCATATGGTAGAAAAGTATTACAGGCCGTAGTCCCACCCTAGGAGGGTTTCTTTGGTACTCTCCATAGTGCTGTCAGGGGGACTCCTGGAAAATGGGTATTATACCTACCGATAATTCGGTTTCCAGGAGTCCATCCTGACAGCACGGTTAGTTCCCTCCCTTGTCTATCTTGTTATATATGCTAATTCAGATGATGTAATTGTTTAAGTAAATTAAAGTGTTATCACTGGCATTAATCCATGGTATGGTACTTGTTCAAATCACTGAGGTATTGGGGGAGTGGGACCTTTTAACCTCTCGTGTTTCTTCCTGTCCCTGTAAGGGGAGGAGGACGTCCTCCATAGTGCTGTCAGGATGGACTCCTGGAAACCGAATTATCGGTAGGTATAATACCCATTTTTAGTCACAAAAATGATCTCTACAAACAATTTTTTTATTTTCACAAGGGTAAAATATGGACATATAAAGTTGTCCAATTTGTATGAGTACGCTGATACCCATATGTGGGGGGGAACCACTGTTTGGGTGCAGTTTGACTTTTTCAAACGAAAATTGGCTAGAATTGAGATCCCACGCCATGTCACGTTTGATGAGGCCCTGATGTAACTAAACAGTGGAAACCCCCCACAAGTGACCCCATTTTGGAAACTAGACCCCCTAAGGAACTTATCTAGGTGTGTGGTGAGCACTTTGTACCCCCAAGTGCTTCACAGAAGTTTATAAAGCCCGGGCGTGAAAAGAAAAAATCATATTTTTTCCACAAATATGATCGTTTAGTCCCCAATTTTTTATTTTACCAAGGGTAACAGGAGAAATTGGACCCCAAAAGTTGTTGTCCAATTTGTCCTTAGTACGCTGGTACCTCATATGTGGGAAAAAACTGATGGGCACATGTCGGGGCTCGGAAGAGAACTTGTGACGTTTTGGAATGCAGACTTTGATGGAATGGTCTGCCGGCGACATGTTCCGTTTGCAGAGCCCCAGATGTGCCTAAACAGTAAAAAAAAAAAAAAAAAAAACACAAGTGACATCATTTTGGAAACTAGACCCCCAAGGAATTTATCCAGATGTGCCCCCTCTTTGGAACTAATCTACGGTTTCCTGTAAAGTAAATTAGTAGTGCATGGAGGTGTGGTACAATTTGAAGCAATCCTATACACAGGCCAGGTTTTTCGGGGCAGGTGTCGCATTGATAAATGGTATCCTTGCATATTCCCATTTTGTAACACACTCGGCACCTTTTTTGTGACTTACGTTTTTTTCCAGTTGGCGGGACCACCCCCGGGAAATGCTGATCTGGTACGATACGAGCACCTTCAGTTCCGGAGGTACTGGGGCCCGCTCTTTCCGGCGTGCCAAACATCAGGGCCTTAACCACTACCTCCTGGAACTGAAGGTACGATGTATCGGTGTGGCGTGCACATCGTGACAGCAGGAAAGCATTGAGCATTGCCATTTCTACCATGTGCACGGCCAGATTTTTGCACCACACCCTGGCCTTTCTCAAAGTACTGTACTGTTGGAGGAGTTGATCAGAAAGATCAACGCCCCCCCATGTTTTTGTTGTACCCCATTAAACAGTCCGGTTTGCTGACCTGTGTATAAGTACGTCGTACAGTGCTGAGGGCGCTGCCATCAACATGTATGGTGGTCAAGAGAAGGACGTCCCTCTTGTACTTGACCGCCAGCAGGTGGTCGCTACATTGAGCTCTGCTGTCACCTTTTCTGAGCATCTGCCTAAGTAGCGTTTTTGGGAGGCCTCTCTGCGGTACCTTGTGCAGAGAGGGATTTGAAGAGTGGGATGCTGGAATAAAAGTTATCGGTGTAGAGGTGATAACCTTTATCCAGCAGTGAGTGCACCAAATCCCACACAATTTTCCCACTCACTCCCTGGACAGGAGGATACTCGGGGTTCAATCCTGATGTCCTTTCCTTCGTAAACTCTAAACCTGTGGATGTACCCTGAGGTACTCTCACACAGTTTGTAGAGTTTGATTCCGTACCTGGCCTTCTTGCTGGGCAGGTACTGACGGAATATGAGCCTTCCCTTAAAATGAACTAAGGACTCATCCACGCAGATATCCCTTTGGGGCACATACACTTCAGCAAATTTTTTGTTGAAGTGTTCGATGACTGGCCGAACTTTGAACAGACGGTCAAAGTTGGAGTCATCTCGTGGGGGACACGGTGCATTATCGGTATAATGCAGGAATTTGTGGATGGCCTCAAAACTATTCCGGGCCATGACCATTCAGAACACTGGAGCGTTATATCAAATATCAGCACTCCAATATTGCCGAATTTCTGGCTTCTTCAGGATCCCCATGTGTAGGACCAGGCCCCAAAACTGCATCATTTCAACTGCGTCTACAGGAGACCAGTTAGAATATGATGAACTGGGGTTTTGTTCCAAAAATTTACGAGCGTACAAATTAGTTTGCTCCAACTTGAGTTTAACAAAATCCTCAGAGAAAGCCTTTGACACCACTAGCCTAACATAAATAGACTTTTTCAAACTTGAATCCTGATTCTGCCACAAAATCAAGAATCAGTGGCTCATAATTTTCAGGGGGCGAGGTCCGCACAGGGTCTACAATGGGGTGCACTGGTTCATGTTCTGGAATGGCGGGCGCTGCCTCATCTTCTGTCCTGGGGCGCGTCTGCGTGGCGGTTCCGCAGGACCCTAGGAGGAGGAGGATGAAGAATCCTAAAAGTATAGAAATGTGGGATACTCTCCCTCGCTATCAGTGTCAGAGGCAATGAAAGCATATGCCTCCTCCAATGAATAGCGCTGTTGGGACGAACGTGACGTGTGGGACTTTTTTTTGTGAATATGGTGCTTTGTGTGTACTTTATTTATAACTATGTGTATGTGTGGGGGGATAGTGCTTGGTGCAAACTATGCTGAAAAGAAAAAGCAAATAGGGAGAAAAAAATGCCTGTCAAAGGAAAAGTCTAAAACAGCAGGCCCTAGCTCTGATAAGTCAACTGCGTCACTTATCAAAGTTTGGCGGCTGCGGGATGTGCGTACGAAGTTGGCGCAAAGGGGGCTGAGAAAAACAAAGCGAGCATGAGTGTTGATCGGTGAACTGCAACACCAATCAACGCTCGGCAGCTGCTAAATGTGCGCACGGAGGGGGTAAAAAGAAGGGGCAGGGGGGGATTGGGGTGGATGAAGAGAGATCGGGCAGGGATCAGGTATCAACACTTACGGTTTTAGTCTCCTGTCTTCTTTCTCCTTTCTTCTGTCTTTTCTTCTCTCTTCTGTCTTCTTTCTTCAGCAGGAATTGTGTCACAGGCTGCTGTGGCACCACAAGTCCCAGCACAGGAGGAGCTCTGGCAGTGTAACCGCTCTGCAGGAATCCTCAGCTAGTGTGAGGACCCCTGCAGTGTGGTCACACAGGTCACAAGCAGGTGACAGACAGGTCAGAGTGGTCATACCGCTGCTGTGACCTGTCATTGGTGGGATCGATCATATCATCGATCCCACCAATCAGAGCTTTCCCTGGTGACCCTGTCACGAGCCTAGGAGCTCTGATGCTAGACAGGTCACCAGCAGGGTACAGCGCAGTCACACTGCAGCTGTGCCCTATGATTGGTGCGATTGACGTTGAACGCGACAATCAGTAGCTGCAGGGCCTGTCCTAGGCGCCAGCATAGGATCGGGTGCTATTACAGCACCGATTCTATGCAGGTACCTGCAGGGCACAGTGCGGTAGCACCGCTGCTGTGCCCTGCGATTGGCGCGATCGTGCCAATCCGGGGGGTTTTCGCCGGTGCCTAGGATCAAGTACATCGGTACTCGATCCTAGCCTGAGACCTCACTGTTTCAGCCAGTCTGATTGGCTGAAACAATGAGAAAGGCTGTATCACAGCGATCGGAAGGCCGCAGCCCGGGATCCCGACACAATCTTCCTATAGGTAAGATGGCGTGGGAATTTTAATGAGATCACCGTGACTTAAGTCGCAATGTCGCATTAAAGGGCATGACATACTTTTCCGTTCATGGGGATTAAGTCCCAGGTCACATGGACGGAATAGTACGTCCAATGGCAGAGAGGGTTTAAACATGCGATTATGCTGCAGCGCAGGAGCCATGTGTGGCACCTGCCTGCAGAAGAGTTTTTTTTGTTTTTCTTCAGTATGTACAGATACTCATTATATAAACTAGGGGGCAGGTCGCTGAGGGATCAGTGACCTGTCAACAGTCTACATTATGAATACCTAATCACAGCACCACGTGAAGACCACCACACAGGCCGCCCTGGAGCATGAGCAAATCATTAACTCAAAACTAAAAATAAAGATTAAGAAACAGCCATAAGACGGATTTCATCAAACAAGGTATCATTTTAATCAGTATAACGGCGCTGACCTGACACTGTCTGTAGTTTACTGTGCACAGCCCTGCTGAAAGGTTCCCTTTAAAGCGCTCTGCTCACTCTTTGGTTATATATTTTGTCATGTTTTTGTTGTTCGATGCTCCGAATAACAGTGTGTTTTGTTATTTAACCCAAGATATAGAGTGGCATGTAAAAGATTGGGCACCCTTGGTCAAAATTACTGTTTTTGCGAACAGTTATGCAAGTTAAAGATGACATGATCTCTAAAAGCTCTAAAGTTGAAGATAACACATTCTCTTTGTACTTTATATTATATATTTTACTTTCCCCCGTAAACTACAAAGGAAATGTATATATATATAATATATATATATATATATATATTCTCTCTCAGGATAGAAGGCAGCGTGGTGAATACGGTAACCACCGCTTGACGGGTACAAAACCAAGCGGTGGATACCATGAACTCTGTGGCACCCTGTGTCCCCTTTTTTTCTTTCTTTACCTATGCAAGTCGGTACACTGATGGTCATTTGAGACAGAAACGTCTGTACTTATGTATGGACTGTAATTAAAATCAAGAAATTTGTTCCAAAATTCCTTTGAGTGCAAAGTTTTTGAGTCAGGATTCAGGAGTGCCGTGATTTTTCTTCATTATATTACTAGAATTCTTACTATCTTGTCCGCCGCCACCACCAGTGCTCCGAACATTTCTCAGAACAATTCGCAGGCACATCAACGCCACCCACAGAAGGGCTGATAAAGGACTAGCTCCAAGAAGTGGGCTCACTCTAGCTCCTCATCCTGTTCCCCATCCCAGTCTACTTCCTCCAGGTAACAAGTGAACAGAATCGCCAGCCGTCAATCAGACGGTCTCCCGCCTGTCCGCCAAAACGGTTCTGTCTCTGCCAGATGGTTCCTTTTAAGGACTCCACTGACAGACAGATCGAGTCACTAGCCAAATCAGCATTTGAGGCTGCTGGTGCATTCCTCTGCCCTGCCTTCACTTCCACTTCTGTTTCCGCCTGGGCAAAACTTCTCCAGCAGGGCATATTATCAGCTGCCTTTCCTGACGAGCTGACTGACCTAGCGTACCAGATCGCTCGTGCAGGAAAATATTTATTCACCGTGTCCCTAAACGCCACCAGCTGGTCAGCCTGTGTCACCAGCAATATTGTTGCCATACGAAAAATTCTCTGGCTTAAGGCGTGGAATATGGACCCAGCTTCAAAGAAGCCCCTTACTAATTTCCCCTCCTGGGTTCAAGTCTATTTGGGTCTAAGCTGGATCAGATCATTTCTGATGCTACCGGCGGTAAGACTAAATTCCCTTTCACAGGAGACCTTCTCTTCCGTTTCGTCACCCCCCACAACCTCCTCCCAACAGGAACGTTCTCCCTCTCAGCCTTCAAGCCCGCCCCTCACTGGCGCTTTTCAAAGCCCTCAGGGTTCCGCTTCAATAGATTTGCTTCTGCATGACTGGTCAATCCCACCTGGGAATATTTCGAAGGTGTGTGGCAGTCTTCTACTCTTGCGGGACGCGTAACTGTCCGTGGTCGACGGCGCTTGGGTCACGCAGATCATAACCTCAGTCTACAAGATCAAATTTTCTCCCCACCCCTAGGAAGGTGTTTTTTCAGGTTACACCCTCCAAGACTCCCAGCTCAGGTCCCAGATTTCTTTCAAGCCATCTCCTTCGGACAGGAGGCATCGTACCTGTTCCTTTTCGGGTACTTTTTTCATGTTTTTATTCCAATCTCATTGTGGTTCCAATGGAGGATGGTTCTCTCCATCCGATTCTGGACCTCAAACGGCTAAATCGTTGCGTCCGCCTCCTTCACGTCAGGATGGAATTCCTCTACTCGGTGGACATTCAGGATGCCTATCTTCACATTACGATTTATGTCCCACATCAGAAATTTCTTCAATTTACGATTCGGGATAACCACTACCAGTTGCTCTCCCCTTCGGCCTAGCCTTTGCCCCTATGGTGTTTACAAAGATGGTGGCAATAGTCATGGCCATTTTTTCAATCCAAGGGGTTAGTAATAATCCCGATGACCTCTTGATCAAGGATCCGTCCTTCCGAGACAGTTGCCAGAGTCTTCAGATCACCTTGGACGCCCTTGCCTGTCTCGGCTGGATAGTCAACATTGCAAAATCTTTCCTGATTCCGACTCAACACCTGGTATTCTTTGGCATGTTGCTCGATTCCGCTCGTGCCAAGGTCCTCCTTCCGCAGGAAAAGATCTCATCTCTCCGGCTGGGGATTCGCTCTCTGAGGCGCCCATTTCCGCATCCTCTTCGGCTCTGCATGAATGTATTGGGGAAGATTATTGCTGCCATCGAAGCTGTGCCCTTTGCCCAGTTCCATACCAGCCACCTTCAGCTGACCCTCTTGTCGGGACAAGAGGTTATCTTCCCTCCGTCTGAGTCAGTCTGACATTGTGAATACTCTCCCCCTCCATTCTACTTGGGAGATCATACCTTCCTCCCCACTGGCAAGTTGTCACCACTGGCGCCAGTCTCCTTGGATGGGGAGCTGTTTTTCTTCATCACACAGTCCAGGGCCACTGAAATTTTCGGGTTGCCTCTCTTCCTATCAATTTGCTGGAAATCAGAGCAACTTACCTCTTCCTTCTCCACTGGCTGGATCTCCTAGCAGGACATCCAGTTTTCATTTAATTGGACAACGCCACAGCTGTGGCATACATAAACCACCAGGGTGGAACACGCAGCAAGTCCATTATGAATGAGGTCACAAGGATTCTGTTTTAGGGCCGAGCACCGCATACCAGCAATATTTGCAGTGCACGTTCCGGGCGTGGAAAATTGGGCCGCCGACTTCCTAAGTCATCAGGGTCTTGCGTTCGGGCGAGTGGTCCCTCAACCCCGTCATGTTCAATCAGATCTGTCAGACATGAGGCACCCCTGATGTCAACCTAATGGCATTTCTGTTGAATCACAAGGTGCATCGGTTTGTAGCCAGGTCTCGCAACCCCCTGGCGATTGATTTTGATGCCCTGGACATCCCATGATCTAATTTTCAGCTTCCTTACCTCTTTCCTCCTCTCCTGCTGATCCCGAAAGTAGTCAAGAAAATCAAGGCAGAGGGAGTTCCAGTAATCCTGGTGACTCCACACTGGCCCAGAAGGGCCTGGTCCGCAGAGTTAGTCAATCTGCCTGCAGACGTATTCTGGAAACTTCCAGACCTACTCTGAGGTTCCCCTCTTCCACCAGAATTCTCGGTCTCCTGAATTTAATGGAATGGCCAATGAGGACGCCATTCTGAGTGAAGCAGCCTTTTCATCCCAGGTTATACAGACCATGATGAACACAAGAAAGTCTGTGTCATCGTGCATTTATCATCGGTCTTAGAAAGCCTTTTTTTGTTCGTGTGAAGACAACTACTCGGCTTCCATGTCTTTTTTTTTTTTTTTCCTTCCATCCATCCTGGCTTTTCTTCAGTCAGGCTTCGACTTCAGGCTTTCTCTCAGTACCCTCAAAGATCAATTCTTTTTCAATGAAGTTTGGCTTCTAGGTCAAGGCCTTCCTTCAGAGAGTTGCTCGCCTTGCACTTCTGTATCATCCTCAGGTAGACCCATGGGATCTCAATCTAGTCTTATGCTCTTTTCAGCAGCCTTGTTACGAACCCATTCAGGACATTTTGTCTTCTCTTCTTTCTTGGAATGTTGTTTTTTTGGTAGTCATCACGTCCATCGGAAGAGTTTTTGAGCTGGCAGCTATCTTGCCGCTCTCCTTTCCTCGATCTCCATCAGAACAAGGTAGTTCTCAGACCAGTCTCTTCCTTCCTGCCTTAGGTGATCTCCTTCTACATCAACAAGGATGTCGTTCTGCCCATCTTCAGTTCATCCCCTTGAAAGGTCTCTTCACAATCTGGACCTGGTCAGAGCTCTGTTTCTACCTCTCAAGAACCACTTTCCGACTTTGTCGCCTTGTTTGTCATACCTGAAGGTCGTCGTAAGGGACTTCCTGCTTCCAAATCTACCATCGCCTGTTTTGTTCACTCGGCTATACTGGAGGCATATTGTGTTAGAGATGGACCTCCCCCTCCGGGTTTGAGGTCTCACTCCACCTGAGTCGTGGGGGCCTCTTGAGCCATTTGCCACCAAGCCTCTGCATCTCAGATTTGGTCTTCTCTGCACACTTCCGCAAGATTCTACAGCTTTAGCTGATGCCAGAACACGTGCTGGACATTGCAATGAATATACACTGTTCAAAAAAATAAAGGGAACACTCAAATAACACATCCTAGATCTAAAAGAATTAAATTTTGTTATTGAATACTTTGTTCTGTACAAAGTTGAATGTTCTGTCAACATAATTACACAAAAATCATCAATGGAAATCAAATTTTTGAACCAATGGAGGCCTGGATTTGGAGAGACACCCAAAATGAAAGTGGAAACAAGTCAAAATGATGCTCAGTATTGTGTGTGGCCTCCACGTGCATGTATGACCTCAATACAACGCCTGGGCATGCTCCTGATGAGGTTGCGGTTGTTCTCCTGAGGGATCTCCTCCTAGACTTGGACTAAAGCATCCGTCAACTCCTGGACAGTCTGTGGTGCAAAGTGACATTGGTGGATGGAGCGAGACATGCTGTCCCAGATGTGCTCAATCGGATTCGGGTCTGGGGAACGGGCAGGCCAGTCCATAGCTTCAATGCCTTCATCTTGCAGGAACTGCTGACACGCTCCAGCCACATGAGGTCTGGCATTGTCCTGCATTAGGAGGAACCCAGGGCCAACCGCACCAGCATATGGTCTTACAAGGGGTCTGAGGATCTCATCTCGGTACCTAATGGCAGTCAGGCTACTGTGTGGCTCTCCAAAGAAATGCCACCCCACACCATTACTGACCCACTACCAAACTGGTCATCCTGAAGGATGTTGCAGTCAGCAGATCGCTCTCCACGGCGTCTCCAGACTCTGTCACGTCTGTTATATGTGCTGCGTGTGAACCTGCCGCCTGCAACATCCTGACAATGACGTGTCAATGTTTGCAAGGTTGGTAAGTACCGGGCGACCTGGACTTATGGATAAGTCAAAGTGCGTAAAGTAGTTTAAAAACGCAAAAGGTTAATGGGTATATGCTAATATTTGGACACCCTTGGAGATGTAATTCCTACAAGAGATATGGAGTCTTTGTCCATATATGTATAAAATATATCAGTTTGTTTTATCAATATATATCACAGATGGGCAAACCAATAAACATCATTATAAAAACAGATTACAAAAAGCAAAAACACAGGTGTTTATAGTAAGTGGTCCACAAAAAGTATCAGTCGAGGGTGTTGTGAATCCCAAATATGTAAAGAGAGTTATATAGGGATCAAAATATATCCCTACCCTATACAATGACATGAGCTAAAATTTTATGAGATTACGGAGTGTCAACATGTCCTATGTCTAAACTGATAATAACTCTAATGAAGTGCATGTGCATCTGACCTGGGATCATGTATCATACAGTACAGACCAAAAGTTTGGACACACCTTCTTATTCAAAGATTTTTCTGTATTTTCATGACTATGTCTACCATCAACCTCTAGGTCAGGGGTGGGGAATATTTTTTCTGCCAAGGGCCATTTGGATATTTATACCATCCTTTGGGGGCCATAAAAACTCCATCCACAAAGTACATCCAGACTCTGACACTGGTGTCAGGACGTAATCTTTCATTGCATGCCCTTCAGTGTTCAGTAGTGAACACTACACGTGTACTTACAGAGCAAGAAGAAATTAATGAGCTGTTGGCAATCAAAATACAGCTTCCTGCCAAAGCACAGCAGTCCCTGAGAATCTGCCTGGGGGCCGGATAAAAGGTCATCGAGGGCCGTAAATGGCCCTGGGGCCTGAGGTTCCCCACCCCTGCTCTAGGTCATGTCACCCAAAAAAATACAAGCACATGTAAAAGTGCAGAGATAGTGTATTAATAGGGGAAAGCGTTATCACCAATAAAGGAAATCCCCTTACCCAACATGAACTCGTGTGGACCCACACGAGCAGCAGACCTTTGGACATACAGTGCCTACAAGTAGTATTCAACCCCCTGCAGATTTAGCTGGTTTGATAAGATGCAAATAAGTTAGAGCCTTCAAACTGCAAACGAGAGTAGGATTTATTAACAGAACATAAATCTTACAAAACAAAAAGTTATGTTGCTCAGTTGAATTTTAATAAATTTTAAACATAAAAGTGTGGGTCAATTATTATACAACCCCTATGTTTAATATTTCGTGGAATAACCCTTGTTTGCAATTACAGCTAATAATCGTCTTTTATAAGACCTGTTCAGGCCGGCACAGGTCTGTGGAGTTATCTTGGCCCACTCCTCCATGCAGATCTTCTCCAAGTTATCTAGGTTCTTTGGGTGTCTCATGTGGACTTTAATCTTGAGCTCCTTCCACAAGTTTTCAATTGGGTTAAGGTCAGGAGACTGACTAGGCCACTCCAACACCTTGACTTTTTCCCTCTTGAACCAGGCCTTGGTTTTCTTGGCTGTGTGCTTTGGGTCGTTGTCTTGTTGGAAGATGAAATTACGACCCATCTTAAGATCCTTGATGGAGGAGCGGAGGTTCTTGGCCAAAATCTCCAGGTAGGCCGTGCTATCCATCCTCCCATGGATGCGGACCAGATGGCCAGGCCCCTTGGCTGAGAAACAGCCCCACAGCATGATGCTGCCACCACCATGCTTGACTGTAGGGATGGTATTCTTGGGGTCGTATGCAGTGCCATCCAGTCTCCAAACGTCACGTGTGTGCTTGGCACCAAAGATCTCGATCTTGGTCTCATCAGACCATAGAACCTTGAACCAGTCTGTCTCAGAGTCCTTCAAGTGATCATGAGCAAACTGTAGACGAGCCTTGACATGACGCTTTGAAAGTAAAGGTACCTTACGGGCTCGTCTGGAACGGAGACCATTGCGGTGGAGTACGTTACTTATGGTATTGACTGAAACCAATGTCCCCACTGCCATGAGATCTTCCCGGAGCTCCTTGTTGTCCTTGGGTTAGCCTTGACTCTTCGGACAAGCCTGGCCTCGGCACGGGAGGAAACTTTCAAAGGCTGTCCAGGCCATGGAAGGCTAACAGTAGTTCCATAAGCCGTCCACTTACGGATGATGCTCCCAACAGTGGAGACAGGTAGGGCCAACTCCTTGGAAAGGGTTTTGTACCCCTTGCCAGCCTTGTGACCCTCCACGATCTTGTCTCTGATGACCTTGGAATGCTCCTTTGTCTTTCCCATGTTGACCATGTATGAGTGCTGTTCACAAGTTTGGGGAGGGTCTTAAATAGTCAGAAAAGGCTGGCAAAAGAGATCATTAATCCACACATGTGAAGCTCATTATTCTTGGTGCCTGAACTACTTCTTAATACTTTAGGGGGACCAAACAGAATTCTTGTGGTTTGAGGGGTTGAATAATAAATGACACTCTGAATTAACTTTTAAAGTTTTAAAAAAAAAAAAAAATTAAAACAAAAATTTTTGCAGCAGTGCATTTCCCACTTCCAGGCTGATCTACAGTACAAATGTCACAATGCCAAGTTAATTCCGCATGTGTCAACCAGCTAAATCTGCAGGGGGTTGAATACTACTTGTAGGCACTGTATGTGTGCTCCAATAACTTTGACCAAGGTTTCAGAACTTAATTAGCCTGTTAGGATTATGGGTTGCTCAATATCATAGTTAGGAAAGTCCAGGGGCTTAAACTTTCCCAGGATTATAAAAACCCAGCCTCCTATAACCTTGTGCTAAAAAACAGTAGCCATGGCTTCTTAGCATAGCAACTTGCCTAGCACTGTGAAAATAGTGGAGGCTCACAAAGCAGGGGAAGGCTATAGGAAGATAGCAAAGCATTTTCAAGTTGCCCTTTCCTCAGTTTAAAATGTAATTAAGAAATGGCAGTTAACAGGAACAGTGGAGGTCAAGATAAGGTCTGGAAGACCAAGCAAAGTTTCATTGAGGGCTGCTCGTAGAAATGCTAGAGAGAGGCAACTCCAAAGTCCCGCTTGACTACAAAAGACTTTCAGAAAGATTTAGTAGACTGGAGTTGTAGTACATTGTTTTACTGTTCAGAGGCACCTACACAAAATATGACCTACATGGAAGAGTTATCAGAAGAAAACCTCTCTTGTGTCCTCACCATAAAATTCAGCGTCAGAAGTATGCAAACATCTAAACAAGCCTGATGGATTTTGGAAACAAGTCCTGTGGACCTATGAGGTTAAAATAGAACTCTTTGGCCACAATGATGAAAAGTATGTTTGAAGAAAAGGGCACAGAATTTCAGGAAAAGAACATCTCGCCAAATATTAAGCATGGGGATGGATCAATCATGCTTTGTGATTGTGTTGCAGCCAAGCACGGGGAACATTTCACCGGTACAGGGAAGAATGGATTCAATGAAATTTCAACAAATTCTTGATGCAAACATAACACCATCTGTAAAAAAAGCTGAAGTTGAAAAGAGGCTGGCTCCTACAAATGAATAATGATCTTAAACACAAAATCCACAATAGATACCTCAAATGGCGCAAACTGAAGGTTTACAATGGCCCTCACAGTCCCCTGATTTGAACATCATTGAAAATCTGTGGCTAGACCTCAGAATAACAGTGCATGCAAGACGACCCAAGAATCTCACAGAACTGGAAGAATTTTCCAAAGAAGAATGGATGAAAATCCCTCAAACAAGAATTGAAAGACTCTTGGCTGCCTACAAAAAGAGTTTTCCTGCAGGGTGCCCAAACATTTGCATTGGCTCATTTTCCTTTTTGTAAAATGGAAAGGGTGAAAAAAATATATTTTTTTTGCCTAAAATACAAAGGAAATGTCATCTTTAACTTTAGGTCTTTTAGAGATCATTTTATCTTTAACTTGCTTAACTGTTGACAATAACAGTAATTTTGACCTGGGTGCCCAAACTTTTACATGCCACTGTAAGTAGTCATACATACATCAGTACATCAGGGAGGAAAAAAACAAACTATGATGCTAGTGTGGACAGTACCAAATATACTTTACAACACACTGGTACTTTAAAGCAAAATTGGTCACCAGATTTCCCAATACATACTGTGTACTTATTTATAATAGTGCTTTTAGACCTGATGAGGCTGAGGGATTACTTTGAAAATCCTTGTGAATTTGACAGTCTAGTTCTATTTGGACTAGATGGTCGTTTCAGAGGGTGCTCTGTATTAAGCTTCTGGTGAGATGAAGACCTATACTTGACATGTAGAGGAGTCATCTGCTGTTTCTCTGCCACTACACTACACTAATACTTAAGACATCAGATATGGTTATGGTATAGCACTGGTAGCTGAGGTCTTGCTCCAGCTTTTGCTACTAGCAGATTGCAGCCCTTTTTTGTTCTGTATTCACACATTTCAAAATCACATTTGGAGATATTTGCAATTTTTTTTTTCATGCAGCTTTATAGTTTACTGGAAAGAATTAACCCAGATCATAATTTCCCAGTGAGGTAAGACTTTTTAATAATTTTAGTGGACAGTTTTAATATTTTTTAATATAAACAGTATAAGCATGTATTAGAATCTGTAAAATGTCTTATTGGAGAAATATGCCTCTTCCTTTATTTATCTCAGCACTGACCATTCTCTCTCAAACTGCTCCAATCTGTCTACAGATCTGCTTTCAGTAAGGTACCAAATTACACCTACTGTCTATAAAACTCTTATCGATGGGGGGTAAGCTGGAGGGAAGCAAGCCAAATGGTACAAGAAACTCATGAGACTTTTAGTGCAGAGGATACACTGCTAAAATGTAATGACCAAGAAAGGTGTTCGTCTTCACCTGAAATGATAGGAGCAATTTTTTAAATTTTACCAGTGGCTTGGTATATTAAAAAATAGCAAAAAAAAGCTATACTCGCCCCTGGATCCAGCACAGGCTCTGTGGTCTGAGTTTACACTGGAAGGAAGTTGTCACCATTCCAGTAGCAGGAGGACACCTGTGGCCTGTGATTGGTTGCTGCTGGTCATGTTAGTTCAGCTGCCAGTCACCGTCCACAGTGGTTCCATTATTCCTGGAACAGTAACATCGACCCTTTATGTCTAAAAGCAGTTCATAGAGTAACTGTTTGTAGCTGGAGTCCAAACCCCTTACAAAACTGGTTTTGAGTGTATGCACTGATGGAACCATTGATTATAATGGTGCAGACCTCCACTGTGTGCTGTCATGCATCATTTTCAGCCGCGTGCGCCTATTGGAGGCAGTCCGCCTTGCCTGTTTTGCAAGGTTTTGGATTTTGTATATGCAGTCCAATCTGTGGACAGTATGATGGAGAAGCAGCTGAGCAGAATGGTGTATAGATTTGTTAGTAAAGATTCAGTGTAAAATCCCTGCTGTTTGTTTGTATATGGGTCCAGTGGACTCACATTTACAAAACTGCAAGATGGATCTCAATGAATAAAATGCAAGATTTACTGACACTATTCCAATGAAAATCTATATCAGCCTGGTCGCAGCTCCTGCTCTGTAACATAGTGCCTGCAGATCAGATACCATTTTAAACTTGACACATTCCCTTTAAAGAGGCATTCCCATCTCCCAAGATCCTATCCCAATATGTAGTAGGTGTAATAATAATATTAGCAAATGCCTCCAATTAGAAATGTAGTATAGTTCTTCTGATTCGCTATGTCTCTTTCCTCATGTGCAGACATTGCAGGACCTTAGTTATCCGTGGTTACAACCACTGACATAGTGACAGTGAGCTAGTTGCTAGTGGTCATAATCATAGATACCTAAGGTCCTGCAATGCCTGCACATGAGGAAAGAGACATAGCGAATCAGAAGAACTATACTACATTTCTAATTGGAGGTAATTGCTACTATTATTATTATTACACCTGCTACATATTGGGATAGGGTCTTGGAGATGGGAATACCCCTTTAATGATGAAACTTAGACTGTACACTAGTAACTTTTCCTGCAGGTCGCCAGGCCAGAGCTGGGGCCAGACCATGTATACAGATGCCAATAAATGCCCAGGTGGGAAGCTCTTTAGGAATGGCATATAACCTGTGCGTGGTACAAATACATTTTTTGTTAATTATTAACCTTTCAAGTAAATCTATTCTGTGTAGAGACGGATAAACAATTAAGGAAGAGATGGAGAAGTAATATCCACAGGTTCTAAACCTTCCAGCGTTTCTTGTTGTTGAAGTCACCACATAACACCGTTTCTCTTCACTCCTTTAGCTCACATTGTCTCCGTGCTGCTGCGTTCTATATACGGGGGCTCTTTTCTTTCTTTCAAGGCAGATACAATGAAGCAAAGTAAGTGGCTTTTTTATTTGTTTTTTTTAATCTGTTGACTAGTAAACTGTACCTAAGGAAGCCTTATATTTTTCATTTTGCGTGTTTGTAATCCCTGGTCATGTTGCAAGGCTTGTTCCAGGGTCGGACATTGACCTATAGGGCAGCCTCCTCTCTTTCTTTCTTTCTTGAGACTTTTTCTGAGAACTACTTGGCATATTTTCTCTTAACAGAAATTCCTGTCGCTATGAGTCTTTTATAGTAAGGTTTCTTCCCTGTTGTACCTGCTCTACCATACAACATGGCTGGGTTTTGCAATGCGTGGCACACAGCCATATGATATACTGGATGTTAAATGTTTTTTTATATTACAGGCGATTTCTGCGAGAAACTTTAAAGATGTCAAACGCTGAGGATCTGAATCGGCTGACGGCGTGCTCTTTGGTGCTTCTTGGCCACATCTTTTATGTACTAGGAAATCACAGGGTACGATGATATACAGTGTGTAAGCTCGCTGAGTATTTTATCTAGGTTTTTATATTGCATACTTTCAAGGGGTTCTCCCAACTTATTAAATTTAATCTTACCTGGCAAGCCCCAAATATGCATAGGCTTAATAGATTTCAACCATAAGTTTCTTTGTTAATATGATATTAAAGGGAACCTGTCACCTCAGAAAACGCTATTTACCTGCAGTTATAGTGTTTTTCTGCAGGTAAATAGTGTTATTATCAGGGCTCTGGAGTAGGTGTCCATTTTGGTGGAGTCGGTATAAAATGGACCAACTCCGACTCCTAAAATATATAATAAATTAGGTAAAATAGTTCAGTTAAGGATGTGCTGTAAATGTTTTCATAGTAATTTGGGAAAGTTATGAAATGTCCTATAAATGTCTGTTCTGTTCCTGATCTAAGGATCTGGGCCTTTAGGTGAGATGAATCTGTGCTGCACTTTATGTACATGTTCAGTAGTGACCAGTGCTGTGGGGTCGGAGTCAGCGAAATGTCCTATAAATGTCTGTCCTGTTCCTGATCTAAGGGTCTGGGCTTTTAGGTGAGATGAATCTGTGCTGCACTGTATGTACAGGCTCAGTAGTGACCAGTGCTGTGGGGTCAGGAGTCAGCGAAATATCCTATAAATGTCTGTCTGTTCCTGATCAAGGATCTGGCTTTTAGGTGAGATGAATCTGTGCTGCACTGTATGTACATGCTCATAGTGACCAGTGCTGTGGGGTCAGGAGTCAGGGAAATGTCCTATAAATGTCTGTTCGTTCCTGATCTAAGGATCTGGGCTTTTAGTGAATAATCTGTGCTGCACTGTATGTACATGCTCAGTAGTGACCAGTGCTGTGGTCGGAGTCAGGGAAATGTCCTATAAATGTCTGTTCTGTTCCTGATCTAAGGATCTGGGCTTTTAGTGAGATGAATCTGTGCTGCACTGTATGTACATGCTCATATGACCAGTGCTGTGGTCGGAGTCAGGAAAGTCCTATAAATGTCTGTCTGTCCTGATCTAAGGACTGGCTTTTAGTGATGAATCTGTGCTGCACTGTATGTACATGCTCATAGTGACCAGTGCTGTGGGTCAGGAGTCAGGGAAATGTCCTATAAATGTCTGTTCTGTCTGATCTAAGACTGGCTTTAGGTGAGATGAATCTGTGCTGCACTGTATGTACATGCTCAGTAGTGACCAGTGCTGTGGGTCAGGATCAGGAAATGTCCTATAAATGTCTGTTCTGTTCCTGACTAAGGACTGGCTTTTAGTGAGATGAATCTGTGCTGACTGTATGTACATGCTCATAGTGACCAGTGCTGTGGGTCAGGAGTCAGGGAAATGTCCTATAAATGTCTGTTCTTTCCTGATCTAAGGACTGGCTTTTAGTGAGATGAATCTGTGCTGCACTGTATGTACATGCTCATAGTGACCAGTGCTGTGGGGTCGATCAGGAAATGTCCTATAAATGTCTGTTCTGTTCCTGATTAAGATCTGGGCTTTTAGGTGAATGAATCTGTGCTGCACTGTATGTACATGCTCAGTAGTGACCGTGCTGTGGGTCAGGAGTCAGGGAAATGTCCTATAAATGTCTGTTCTGTTCCTGATCTAAGATCTGGCTTTAGTGAATGAATCTGTGCTGCACTGTATGTACATCTCATAGTGACCAGTGCTGTGGGTCAGGATCAGGAAATTCCTATAAATGTCTGTTCTGTTCCTGATCTAAGGATCTGGGCTTTTAGTGAGATGAATCTGTGCTGCACTGTATGTACAGCCATATGACCATGCGTGGGTCGGAGTCAGGAAATGTCCTATAAATGTCTTTCTGTTCCTGATCTAAGGATCTGGCTTTAGGTGAGAGAATCGTGCTGCACTGTTGTACATGCTCATAGTGACCATGCTGTGGGTCGGAGTCAGGGAAATGTCCTAATAAATGTCTGTTCTGTTCCTGATCTAAGATCTGGGTTTAGTGAGATGAATCTGTGCTGCACTGTATTACATGCTCATAGTGACCAGTGCTGTGGGTCAGAGTGGAAAGTCTATAAATCTGTTCTGTTCCTGATCTAAGGATCTGGCTTTTAGGTGAGATGATCTGTGCTGCACTGTATGTACATGCTCAGTAGTGACCATGCTGTGGTCAGAGTCAGGAAATGTCTAAATTCTGTTCGTTCTGATCTAAGCTGGTTTAGGATGAATCTGTGCTGCACTGTATTACATGCTCATAGTGACATGCTGTGGGTCGGAGTCATGGAAAGGTCATAAATGTCTGTTCTGTCGATCAAGTAATCTGTGGCTTTTAGGTGAGATGAATCTGTGCTGCACTGTATACATGCTCAGTATGACCAGTGCTGTGGGGTCGGATCAGGAAATGTCTATAAATGTTGTCTTTCCTGATCTAAGGATCTGGCTTTTAGTGAGATGAATCTTGCTGCACTGTATGTACATGCCAGTAGTGACCAGGCTGTGGGTCGGTGAGATGAATCTGTGCTGCACTGTATGTACATGCTCAGTAGTGACCAGTGCTGTGGGGTCGGAGTCAGGAAATGTCCTATAAATGTCTGTTCTGTTCCTGATCTAAGGATCTGGGCTTTTAGGTGAGATGAATCTGTGCTGCACTGTATGTACATGCTCAGTAGTGACCAGTGCTGTGGGGTCGGGTCAGGGAAATGTCCTATAAATGTCTGTTCTGTTCCTGATCTAAGGATCTGGGCTTTTAGGTGAGATGAATCTGTGCTGCACTGTATGTACATGCTCAGTAGTGACCAGTGCTGTGGGTCAGGAGTCAGGGAAATGTCCTATAAATGTCTGTTCTGTTCCTGATCTAAGGATCTGGCTTTTAGGTGAGATGAATCTGTGCTGCACTGTATGTACATGCTCAGTAGTGACCAGTGCTGTGGGGTCAGGAGTCAGGGAAATGTCCTATAAATGTCTGTTCTGTTCCTGATCTAAGGATCTGGCTTTTAGGTGAGATGAATCTGTGCTGCACTGTATGTACATGCTCAGTAGTGACCAGTGCTGTGGGGTCAGGAGTCAGGGAAATGTCCTATAAATGTCTGTTCTGTTCCTGATCTAAGGATCTGGGCTTTTAGGTGAGATGAATCTGTGCTGCACTGTATGTACATGCTCAGTAGTGACCAGTGCTGTGGGGTCAGAGTCAGGGAAATGTCCTATAAATGTCTGTTCTGTTCCTGATCTAAGGATCTGGGCTTTTAGGTGAGATGAATCTGTGCTGCACTGTATGTACATGCTCAGTAGTGACCAGTGCTGTGGGTCGAGTCAGGGAAATGTCCTATAAATGTCTGTTCTGTTCCTGATCTAAGGATCTGGGCTTTTAGGTGAGATGAATCTGTGCTGCACTGTATGTACATGCTCAGTAGTGACCAGTGCTGTGGGGTCAGAGTCAGGGAAATGTCCTATAATGTCTGTTCTGTTCCTGATCTAAGGATCTGGGCTTTAGGTGAGATGAATCTGTGCTGCACTGTATGTACATGCTCAGTAGTGACCAGTGCTGTGGGGTCAGGAGTCAGGGAAATGTCCTATAAATGTCTGTTCTGTTCCTGATCTAAGGATCTGGGCTTTAGTGAGATGAATCTGTGCTGCACTGTATGTACATGCTCAGTAGTGACCAGTGCTGTGGGGTCAGATGTCAGGGAAATGTCCTATAAATGTCTGTTCTGTTCCTGATCTAAGGATCTGGGCTTTTAGGTGAGATGAATCTGTGCTGCACTGTATGTACATGCTCAGTAGTGACCAGTGCTGTGGGGTCAGGAGTCAGGGAAATGTCCTATAAATGTCTGTTCTGTTCCTGATCTAAGGATCTGGGCTTTTAGGTGAGATGAATCTGTGCTGCACTGTATGTACATGCTCAGTAGTGACCAGTGCTGTGGGTCAGAGTCAGGGAAATGTCCTATAAATGTCTGTTCTGTTCCTGATCTAAGGATCTGGCTTTTAGGTGAGATGAATCTGTGCTGCACTGTATGTACATGCTCAGTAGTGACCAGTGCTGTGGGGTCAGGAGTCGGAAATGTCCTATATGTCTGTTCTGTTCCTGATCTAAGGATCTGGGCTTTAGGTGAGATGAATCTGTGCTGCACTGTATGTACATGCTCAGTAGTGACAGTGCTGTGGGGATCAGGAAAATGTCCTATAATGTCTGTTCTGTTCCTGATCTAAGGATCTGGGCTTTAGGTGAGTGAATCTGTGCTGCACTGTATGTACATGCTCAGTAGTGACAGTGCTGTGGGGTCAGAGTCAGGGAAATGTCCTATAAATGTCTTTCTGTTCCTGATTAGATCTGGGCTTTAGGTGAGATGAATCTGTGCTGCACTGTATGTACATGCTCAGTAGTGACCAGTGCTGTGGGTCAGAGTCAGGGAATGTCCTATAATGTCTGTTCTGTTCTGATCTAAGGATCTGGCTTTAGTGAGATGAATCTGTGCTGCACTGTATGTACATGCTCAGTAGTGACAGTGCTGTGGGGTCGAGTCAGGAAATGTCATAAATGTTGTTGTTCCTGATCTAAGGATCTGGGCTTTAGTGAGATGAATCTGTGCTGCACTGTATGTACAGTCAGTAGTGACCAGTGCTGTGGGGTCAGAGTCAGGGAATGTCCTATAATGTTGTTCTGTTCCTGATCTAAGGATCTGGGCTTTAGGTGAGATGAATCTGTGCTGCACTTATGTACATGCTCATGTGACAGTGCTGTGGGGTCAGGAGTCAGGGAAATGTCCTATAAAGTTGTCTGTTCCTGATCTAAGGATCTGGGCTTTAGGTGAGATGAATCTGTGCTGCACTGTATGTACATGCTCAGTATGACCGTGTTGGGTCGATCAGGAAATGTCCTATAATGTTGTTCTGTTCTGATCTAGATCTGGGCTTTAGGTGATAATCTGTGCGCACTGTATGTACATGCTCAGTAGGACAGTGCTGTGGGGTCGAGTCGGGAATGTCCTATAAATGTTGTTGTTCTGACTAAGGATTGGGCTTAGGTGAGATGAATCTGTGCTGCCTTATGTACAGTCAGTAGGAAGTGTGTGGGGTCAGATCAGGGAAATGTCCTTAAATGTCTTCTGTTCCTGATCTAAGCTTAGTGAGATAATCTGTGCTGCACTTATGTACATGTCAGTGGACAGTGCTGTGGGTCGATCAGGGAATGTCATAAGTGTCTGTTCTGATCTAAGGATTGGCTTAGTGAGATGAATCTTGCTGCACTTATTAATGCTCAGTAGTGCAGTGTGTGGGGTCAGTAGGAAATTCTTAATTGTTTGTCTGACTAAGATCGGGCTTGTGAGATGATCTGTGCGCCGTGTAATGCATTGCAGTGTGGCGATCGGACCAATGTCTTCGACAGTTGGCTTGTGAGATGATTGTATATTAAGCTCGTAGTGACGTGTGGTGCGAATGTCTAGGACTGGGGCTTTTAGGTGAAATGAATCTGTGCTGCCTGTATGTCAGCTCAGTTGACCAGGCTGTGGGGTGGGTCAGGGAATGTCCCCATAAATGTCTGTTCTGTTCCCATCAAAAATCTGGCTTTTAGGTGGATGAAAACGTGCTCACTGTATGTACGCTCGTAGTGCCATTTCTGTGGGTCGGGTTTAGGAAAAGTCCTATAAAAGTTGTTCTGTTCCGATCAAGGATCTGGCTTTTTGGGGAGGAACGGCTGCACTGTATGTAAAGCTCGTGTACCAGTCTGTGGGTCGGGTCAGGGAAATGTCCTATAAAGTCTGTTCTGTTCCTGATCTAAGGAAACTGGGTTTTAGGGGAATGAATCTGTGCGACTTATGTACAGCTCGTAGTGACCAGTGCTGTGGGGTCAGGATCAGGGAAATGTCCTATAAATGCTTTTTGTTCCTGATCTAAGGATGGGTTTTAGGGGAGATGAATCTTTTGCCC